>JARQOD010000005.1:521406389-521499328 GCA_033576555.1 Oophaga sylvatica
CATCATTTTTTATCTTTGCCACATTTTTGGATTTAGACATGACCATTAGCGATAGAAAACCCGAAACAATGGAAAAGGCAAGAAAGCCCTGCCAGCGATGAGTTGCCATAGATTTCAGCTACAATTTCTGCCAGTTTAAGGTCTGTCAACTCTGTTGTTAATGTTATATTTTATGTAAAAATATTATGTTTTATTATGCTAAGCAAACTGTGGCCTTCCCTTTTAAGTAGTTGAATAATAATTTCCAATTAGATGGATGACATTGGAACCAGAAGAATCTGCTCTGATGCAATATTGCTCAAAACTGCGGTCATGGCCATCTGATAGGGCAAGGGCTTGTAATCAGATATCTACATGTTTATAATAAGGCTAGTATTTTGGCACACTTGTGGAGGGGCTTGAGCATGTATGTGTACCATGACCCACTTATATGAACTTCTTTTGAGGAGCCAAAACCTGTGCCAAAACAATGAATCACTAAGAGGAAGAAAAAAACAGTTTTACCTGTGAAAAGTGGACACTCGATGAATGCTAATGGCTTGGCCAGGTAGGAGGAAAATGAAGTCTCACACATCATGGAGAGAGACCAGAGAAGGGCAAGCCGTAAGAGTTGTTCAGGTGAACCGGAGTGTAAAGGTCCAAATACCTTAAAAGAAAAGTCCCTACAACAGAGTTCATCTATGTTCACAGTTCTAACTAAAGATGGTGTCTTTCTGTGAGCACCTCAATGCTTATGTTCTTCACTGAAATCAACCACTAAGCATGTGTACTTCACTGAAGTGTAACCATCATGCATGAGTGCCTCTTCGGAGTAAGTTATACATTTGCTAGACTGGCACAACAAACTGCCTCATTGCCTTACCAGATAACCTGCCACCACAATTTACTAAAAATTGGCCAATCTGATGAGATTCAAATTCAGTGACTTACTTGAATTCGGAAAAAAATAGTTTTGCATCCAATTTATTTCAGGCAAATCGAATGTTCCCGAATACCAGTAAAAGTAAAATGCATTAATTATGCTGTTATATCGCTCCAGGCCTCTGAGCATAATAAATAGAGGGGTTAGAGGATTTTGCTGACTTCCTCTCTCTGGCTCCGGTCTTCTTCTTATCAGTCTTCACTTTTCAGGGACTGCAATGCTGACTAGTCTGCATGAGACCTCATTATGTGCAACAAACCACAATGTCATGACGCTTGGGACGACATTAAGTTACCCGAGGCCTAGTCAGTGCCCGGAGGAGCTGAATAATGAAGAATGAAGAGATGAAGACTGGAGGCAGATAGAAGGAGCCAACAAAATAGAATGTAGGGAGCTGGTAAGAGACAAGGTGAGAAAAAAGGAAAAACAATGTAATCAACTTACCCTTCAGTGGTATCAATGGTGAAAACGGAGATCTGTAGGAATTCCAAAATATGAAACCTTGAGATCTCGACCATGTGCGGTCAAGGTGTGGTGCAATGAGTATAGGAAACACACTGCACTGACTTAGAGGTCCAAATGAAAAGAAAATCTGTTGAAAATCGAAACTCCAGCCCCGGAAGAGTTATTCATAGCCAAATAGCCAAAAACGTGAAAGCCTATGGATCCTCAGCTTTATTAAACTTTCTTGACCCTTCATCATGTTTTTATTGCACAGAATAAAAGTTTAACATTTAATTTTGTTTTTTTTCTGGTGCTGGAGTTTCCGTTTTCAACAGATTTTCTTTTCAAGAGCCCAGGTGAGTATAATATTTTTTTTACTTTTAAATTCCTTCTCGACTCTATAAAGAAAATACACAAAAAGGCAACTGCTCCTCCTCCATTTTGCTTGAAAAGAGGGAATCAGATAAAAAAAATTGAGATTCTGGCAAATCCATGTTTTTTTTTAGAAATTTGATTTACTTTGCATCAATTAACTATACGGTTTAACTAGTTTGTTCTTATTTTATACCGTTAAGAAGATGACTGCTGAGAATTAGAGTTGAGCGATACTTTCCGATATCCTAAAGTATCGGAATCGGAATGGTATCGCCGATATCACTAAAATATCGGCGATACCCGATACCGATACTGGAAGTCCCATGTAAGTCTATGGGAACAAAATATCGCAACTAAAAAAACCCCATTCTTTCCTTGTAAACACTAAATATACACACATAGAATACATATATATATACATGTCATTGTGACATATATATATACATATATGTATAGTTTATACACTTCTACATAGTAAAATATCCTCTGATTCAATTGCCGGGTAAAGCCGGCTTCAGTGAAAAGACAGAAGCACCCGACATGAAATGACACTTGGTGTACATAGGGTTAACCATGTCTTTTCATGTCGTTTGCTATCTGATTTGCACAAACAATTAAATCAGTCTATGTGTGCAAAATTTCACACCTGTAGGGGTTAATTAAAGGTGTAAATTCGTTGTAAAAAAAACGGACTTTTTTGCTACGAATTTACACCTTTAATTAACCCCTACAGGTGTGAAATTTTGCACACATAGACTGATTTAATTGTTTGTGCAAATTAGATAGCAAAGGACATGAAAAGACATGGTTAACCCTATGTACACCAAGTGTCATTTCATGTCGGGTTCTGCATTTTCACAAAAGCCAGCAATTGAATTAGCGGCTATTATACTATGTAGAAGTGTATGAACTACAAATATAAATATATATATATATGTGTCACAAATTCAATGACATGTATATATATATATGAGGTGTAAAATTGCTGAAAAAAAATGCGTGGGCTCCCGCCCTATTTTCGCAACCAGACAGACAAAGCCAGTGAGTGGGGGCAGATAATAATAGCCCAGAGAGGGACCATTGTTTTTGCCCCCCCCGGCTACTAACATCTGCCCCCAGACACCCCAGGAAAGACAAATCTATAATTAGATTCGCCCTTTCTGGCACTTTGCCCGTCTATTCCCATTGCCCTGTAGCGGTGGCGAATGGGTTAATATGGGGTTAAAGCCACCTTGCTATTGAAAGGTGACCTTAAGCCAGGTTAATAATTGAGAGCTGTCAATTAGACAACTATCAATTATTAATCCTATTGCATGAAATAAAAATAAAACACACACACTTTAATTAAAAATCATTTTAATGAAATAAAGACACATGTTTTTGACCATCTTTTATTTTACTGCAAAAACCATTTCCTGTAATAAAAATAAAATAAAAAAGCAAAATTATTCTTACCTATCCCATGCACAGTCAGGTCCCACGGTGTAATCCTTCAGAAAGGGTTAATGTTTACTGCAGGGACCGCAGCTAATGCTGCAGCCTCACAGTAAACCCCAAATGAATGAGTTCCTCTCCTGCCTGACAGGAGAGTAAAGGCTGGGTGTCACATAATGATACACCAGCGATCCCAACAACGATATGCACTTGTCAGGATCGCTGGTGTATCGCTACATGATCGCTGCTGAGCTGCCAAACAGGCAGCTCAGGCAGCGATCTGGGACAGCGACACTGCGGGTAGCATCGCTTAAGGGCCCGTCTCACATAGCGATATCGCTACCGAGATCGCTGCTGAGTCACAAGTTTTGTGACGCAGCAGCGAGCTCACCAGCGATATCGCTGTGTGTGACATTCAGCGACGATCAGCCCCCCTGCCGGGTATCGCTGATCGTCGCAGAAATGTCAGGACCTTTTTTTGATCGCTGGTTTCCCTCTGACAGGCACGCATCGCTGCGTGTGACAGGCGGGAGACCAGCGATCCGCTGGTAACCAAGGTACACAGCGGGCTTCCAGGCACCGCGCAGCGCTTGGAAACCCGCTGTGTACCTTGGATACCAGCTCCCTGCATCAGGGCGCTGGTATCCAAGGTACACAGCGATTTCTAGGCACAGCCCCGCGCCTGGAAACCCGCTGTGTACCTTGGTTACCAGCGGATCGCTGGTCTCCCGCCTGTCACACGCAGCGATGTGTGCCTGTCAGCGGGAAACCAGCGATCAAAAAAAGGTCCTGACATTTCAGCGACGATCAGCGATACCCGGCAGGGGGGCTGATCGTCGCTGAATGTCACACACAGCGATATCGCTGGTGAGCTCGCTGCTGCGTCACAAAACTAGTGACTCAGCAGCGATCTCGGTAGCGATATCGCTATGTGAGACGGGCCCTTAAGTGGAAAGCTTAATTGATTGCTTTCCACTTTCACTTCAGGTCAGCCAGGGACACAATCAGTGACGTCAGAGGGAACTGATTAACAAAAATAGGGGTTCCCTTCGAAAAAAAAATGGCGTGGGGTCCCCCCTATTTTTGTTAACCAGCCAGATGAAGCAGACCGCTGAGGCCTGGATTTTCAGGCTGTTAAGGAGCCAAGATCCATGGACCTTGCCAGCCTGATAATACTAGGCCACAGCAGTCTGCATATCTTGGCTGATTAACAAAAATAGGGGATCCCCTCGAAAAAAATTGGCGTGGGGTCCCCCCTATTTTTGTTAACCAGCCAGATGAAGCAGACCGCTGAGGCCTGGATTTTCAGGCTGTTAAGGAGCCAAGATCCATGGACCTTGCCAGCCTGATAATACCAGGCCACAGCAGTCTGCATATCTTGGCTGATTAACAAAAATAGGGGATCCCCTCGAAAAAAAAACAGCGTGGGGATCCCCCCTATTTTTGTTAACCAGCCAAGTAAAATGCAGACTGCTGCGGCCTGGTATTAAAAGACTGTCAAGGCCCATGGATTTTGGCCCTCAACAGCCTGATAATACCAGGCTACAGCAGCCCCACATTTGGCGCATCAAAAGATGTGCCAATTGTGGCACTTTACCTGGCTCTTCCCACTTGCCCTGTAGCGGTGGCAAGCGGGGTAATAAGGGGTTAATGTCACCGTTGATTGCACGGTGACAATAAGCCCGGTTAATAATGGAGAGGTGTCAATAAGACACCGATCCATTATTAATCCCAAAGTTATTAAATGCATAAAAAAAGACAAAGCAAGAAAAAAGTCTTTTAATTAAATAAAAGAGACAACACAGTTTTCATTAATTTTATTATACTCTCATTCCTGCGACGCCATCGATCTCCTGTAAAAAAAGAAAAAAAACAAACCAACAGTATACCACCTGTCCGACGCAGTCCATAGTAACGACTGTCCCACGGCGATCCAGCTCTGCTACATCGCAATGACAGGCAGAGCCTGTCATCGTAACGCAGCACAGCTGATTACCTGCTTCCCCGGCGGTGACGTCATCGGACTGACTGCTTTACGGCCGGGATTACCCAGCAGTCACTGCAGTTATCGCGAGAAACTGCATGTGACCGCCGGGGAAAGAAGATTGCGGCCATCAAGCAGTCCAGGACGTGACCGCCGGAGATCTTCTGCCAGGTAAGTGCCGCTGACTCCTGACAGACCCGACCGACGGACACTGACAGTGACAGTGACAATCCCAATTCCGGTATCCGATAAGACGAAAATATCGGAACTCGGAATCGGAATTCCGATACAGCCAATATCGGCCGATACCCGATATTTGCAGTATCGGAATGCTCAACCCTACTGAGAATTGATCTATACCGAACAGTAAACCTCAGACTGTTATGAATCTGCGCATTGGCCAAAGTGAAAAGGGCAAGATTTTAGGATATTTTTTTAATATGGAAATGTCACCTAGAAAATTGGGAAAAAATGTATAAATATATATTTAAAATAAAAACTTGACTTCAACACTAGGTCATTTTCTGATGCCACATTCCCTTTGATATATCATTCAACAATTTTTACACATTCCCACAATACATTTGATGATTTCACACCTCCATAATGTTAGCAGCTCAGCACAGATCCCCCATTTATAAGACGTCCAGATGATGTCACAGACTGGCATTTAACATTTTGTTTTCTTGATTGTATCATGTAATGGCAATTTACTGCCCAGTCTTGTGAATGCTGCGGATGTGAAGCAACTGGGACCCCACATTTTAGGCCTAATGAAAGCCGGTCTTTCTTAGCTTAAAAACAGCCAAATGTATCCATGCAGTTCACTAAGCTTTTGGCAGCGTGAAATAAATGCTATTTATTCACAGCTGGCAGGCCTCTGTGGCTAACTATGTATATGTAAAATTGCAAGGCTATTTAGAACTTCCCCAGCAATAAGATGCTGGAGTTATTCCCAAAATCACTTTTGCTTTTTAGAAAAACTTCCCAACAAGCATCAAAAGCAGAAAATCACCCTTCAGCGCAAGTGTGTGCGTAAAGTGCTTCGTAATACGAAGAATTGAGAAGAATGGTGAAGGTCCCATAGGACACAGGCTTTGGTCAACCTATAGACCCCAATGCTACATAACCGTTTCATCCCCAAAAACTTGTTGAACGCCATCCTTCTTTGGTCATTGGATTCCCTCCAACCACATCCACCAAATGTGTCTAGTGCTAGGGAAAATATATTACTTCTAGTGCCCTGATTCCCATTGTTTTACCTTTATATTTTGGTCTTAAGCTATGTGCAGAACTGTTTTCTGCTGAGGCATCAAAGAAAACCAATGAGATTTTTAAGGAAAAATTGCTCCAGGAAACGCTTATTTTAGATTTTTTTAAGGTGTTTTTCTTGTCCCTGAAAGGTTTCCTGTAGCGATTTTTAAGAGTTTTTGAAGTATTTTGGGAGAGGTTTTTTTTCCTGAACTGTTTCTTTGCAGCCTTGTGTTAGGACATTTCCTAGGCTGGAGCTTTTACCATTAGGATCCAGTTAAAAGAAATGATTGAGGTGTCACCATTATGCTTGAGGGCCTCTTCAGGGTAAAATAAAAGTTTATTGACTGGTACATTACATTGTCTCATCGCTGTACCCAATGACTTGCCACCACATTTTAAGTACTACATTTTAGTTAAGCTGTTGAGTTCAAGTCAGGAGATTGGTGGGCCGTCCGTACATCATGGTCCGTACACAGACTGTGATACATGGATTTGTGAAACTGGCTTATAAGAGGTAACTGGCTGACAGAAGTGTTTAGTAGTGATGAGAGCGCATGCTCGGGTGTTATTCAAGTTTCTTGGGCGTGCTCGAGTAATATGATCAAGTTAGACATATGGTGATTGCCCGTTTGTTAGACAATCCCCACATGTGTTGCAGCTGTCGAACAGCAGCAGAAACTCGAACATAACATTCAAACACGCCCAAGATACTCTGATAACACATGATCATGATACGATAGCACAATATCTGAGCATTCTCCCTCATCACTACTGTCTAGGAGTGGACTATTATCTTCTCATGAATCAAATAAACTAGCATACTTCAACAAGGGTATCAGGGGAGCATATGACCAGCAGGAGGAGCATTGATAGGCCAATAAGTCCCCTTACTCTGAGTTGGCACTCTTCACAATTAGAAATTCACCCTTAAATACCCTGTCAAATTCCTCTAATCCACCCAAACAAGTGTTTCTGTTTTTCTCTGATGAGGTGTAGACACTAGAGTTGAGCGATACTTTCCGATATCCAAAAGTATCGGAATCGGAATGGTATCGCCGATACCCAAAAAATATCGGCGATACCCGATACCGATACCGGAAGTCCAATGTAAGTCTATGGGAACAAAATATCGAAATTAAAAAAACCCCATTCTAGCCTTGTAGGTTAATTGTACATGAAGGAAAACAACAAAGAGTAATGTAGAATGTATTGGGGGAGGTTGAGGAGACATTAAAGGCATAGATGTTTAACCCAATCCAATGGAATAGCATTAATTTTTTTTTTTTAGGAAATACGTTCGGATTGACGAAGAAAATTGACAATGTTGTTAACCTTTTTTCTATTTTGGCAAATATGTATGTTTCACAACTTCCATGCTCTTCACCTTTTTAACTTTTGACACACTTTCTCCTTCATAATCTTCAGCAGCATCATCTTTGTCATCAAATTATTCTTCATTTTCACCTTCTTTATCTTCTTCTAAAACTTCTTGCTTTTCATGTTTTTGTTAACATTACTCATATTGTTCTTTTTAAACTATTATTCTTCTTCATATTATAGTCCTTCATCTTCTTCATCATATTCTTATTTGTGACATAGATTCCTGTACTTGTAATCTGTAAAAGTATGATTTTTTCATCGTTCCGTTCTTGCTGCCACAAAAGATTTAAATTACAACAGTATTTGTCCGTGTTCAGTTTAGCCTGCAGCATCAGGCATTTACCAGGGGCACCACGAGGAGGAACGGACTCACCCCATACACTGCTTAGTCTTCTTCTGCTTATAATTTAGAGCATATATTTTGCTCTTCATTTTGGTCTTATACTTCATGTTCTTCTGCCTTTAGATCTTCTGCTTATTGTTCTTGTGTCTCTTGTTCTGTATCTTGTATTTGTAGCACAACCTTGTACCAGCTGATGTTACTGGGACACGGTTACTAAGCAGGAGGTACCTGTGCTCCAAAGCACTACCAAGGACCAGCAGACGTTGCTGGAACTCGGATACCGAGATGGAGGCACCTAGGCCAAAGGCACTGCGGAGAACCAGTTGACGGTACTGGAACCCGGACGGGTAGCAGAAGGTACAAGAGCCAATGCAAGTAACGAGGACCAGCTGACTGTGCTGGAACCCGGAGGGGCAGCAGAAGGAAAAGAGCCAATGGCACAACCGAGGACCAGCTGACGTTACTGGGACACGGTTACTAAGCAGGAGGTACCTGTGCTCCAAAGCACTACCAAGGACAAGCAGACATTGCAGGAACTCGGATACCGAGATGGAGGCACCTAGGCCAAAGGCACTGCGGAGAACCAGTTGACGGCACTGGAACCCCGACGGGTAGCAGAAGGTACAAGAGCCAATGCAAGTAACGAAGACCAGCTGACTGTGCTGGAACCCGGAGGGGCAGCAGAAGGAAAAGAGCCAATGGCACAACCGAGGACCAGCTGACGTTACTGGGACACGGTTACTAAGCAGGAGGTACCTGTGCTCCAAAGCACTACCAAGGACAAGCAGACATTGCAGGAACTCGGATACCGAGATGGAGGCACCTAGGCCAAAGGCACTGCGGAGAACCAGTTGACGGCACTGGAACCCCGACGGGTAGCAGAAGGTACAAGAGCCAATGCAAGTAACGAGGACCAGCTGACTGTGCTGGAACCCGGAGGGGCAGCAGAAGGAAAAGAGCCAATGGCACAACCGAGGACCAGCTGACGTTACTGGGACACGGTTACTAAGCAGGAGGTACCTGTGCTCCAAAGCACTACCAAGGACAAGCAGACATTGCAGGAACTCGGATACCGAGATGGAGGCACCTAGGCCAAAGGCACTGTGGAGAACCAGCTGACGGTACTGGAACTCGGACGGGTACCATAAGGCACCCATGAAAATGTAAGTTGACAGGCCGCAAGCCGTCTGCAGTTACCAAATCACACAGTCCTACAGTGGGTGCTTGTCCTATTTTCACAACGGAAAGAGCCTTTATTTACATATCCCACAGCACACATAGGAATCACCTAAACTGCAGGCACCATAGAGTCGGATAACCGGAATGCAACATGACAGGACAACTTATTTGAGGCTAATTTACGTTGACACTGCCAGGAAACAGCTGTGGTGCTGTAACCAGGGTGGGCATGAGTCAGTACCCGTGCCAATTACTTCCGAGCAACAACTGGCGGTGTTGGAGCCCAGGGATGAGAGGAGGACAGGGTGGAGGCAGCATGACTTTTTGTCGTACACACAGCAGGGGAACAGCTGCCATTACTCAACCCCAGTGTAGCGTCGGCGTCCCGGCCCTCTGCCAGGCTGGGACGCCGTTCCCCTTACCAGCGCTCTGCGTCCTCAGCACCCCCAGCGTCCTCAGCACCCCCAGCGTCCTCGGCATCCTCCTTCCACCCTGTTGGTCCCGCGTGCTCCTTCCCTGCTGCTGGACTTAGGGCGTGCGCCCGCACCCTCCCCCGCTCTTAAAGGAGCCGCGCGCATTTTCCAAATTAGTCTCCGGCCAATGCCGGAGGACTCCACCCTATATTAAGGGCTTCCTCCTTAATGGAGGTGCCCGAGCAATGTTGTTGTTGCACTGTATAACTCTGCTTCAGCCCTCAGCTCCTGTTTCCAGTTGCCTGCTGTTACCTGTCTGCTTGCTGTCTGCCATCTGACTGCAGCCCTCCCCGGAGGTTCGGACATCACCTGCAGTGATCCCCGGCTATTACAGAGACTCTTGCCTGCTCACTTGGGAGCGATCATCTGCCATCCGACTGCAGCTCTATCCGAAGGTTCGGACTTCATCAGCAGTGATCACCGGCTACTCCAGAGACTCTTGCCTGCTCACTTGGGAGCGATCATCTGCCATCCGACTGCAGCTTTATCCGAAGGTTCGGACATCTCCAGCAGTGATCACCGGCTACTCCAGAGACTCCTGCCTGCTCGCTTGGGAGCGATCATCTGCCATCGGACTGCAGCCTACCAGGAGGCTCCAACATCTCAGGTCGTATAAGCCTGTATATTCAGTAACTGTCCTGGTCACTTGCTGTGACAACCTGCCTGCCCAGAGACTGCCCTGGTCACTTGCTGTGACAACCTGCCTACCCAGAGACTGTCCTGGTCACTTGCCGTGACAACCTGCCTGCCCAGAGACTGCCCTAGTCACTTGCTGTGACAACCTGCCTGCCCAGAGACTGCCCTGGTCACTTGCTGTGACAACCTGCCTACCCAGAGACTGCCCTGGTCACTTGCCGTGACAACCTGCCTACCCAGAGACTGCCCTGGTCACTTGCCGTGACAACCTGCCTACCCAGAGACTGTCCTTGTCACTTCCCGTGAATTCCTGTCCGTATTCCCCGGGCGCCACCTGCTCTCTTACAAGTATACTGTCTTGTATAATAAAGCTCAGTGGTTTCACCTACCAGACCCGTTACAGTTTGCTCGGGCCATGGAACCCGGTGGCACCCAAACCCCTTCACTTCCAGAACTGTGTCATGAGCTGTCTCGCCAGAGGTCTCAACAGGAGGCTATCCTGGGTCACCTGCGGAACGTCAATTCCCGCTTGGACACTTTGAATCCATCACCAGCAACTACCGCTGGAGCCATGACTCACAATCCGGCAGTCTCGCTGCTTCCCAATTCCGTGATTTCCATTCCCGGACCTCGTCTTTCAGCTCCTCCTAGGTTTGGAGGCGACCCTGTTCTGGCTCGTGGTTTCATTAACCAGTGCACCCTGCATTTCGAACTCCTGGCACACCAGTTTAATTCTGACCGGGCCAAAATTGCCTTCATCATGTCCCATCTCACCGGAGAGGCTCTGGCCTGGCTTAATCCTCTCTGGGAGAGAGAAGATCCTCTGGTATCTGACCTGCCTGCTTTTCTCTCAGCCTTCCGGAAGGTATTCGACGAACCTGGACGGAAGACCTCCTCTGCATCATCTCTGTTGCGTCTCCGTCAGGAGAGTCTCACCGTTGGTCAATATGCCATACGGTTCCGTACTCTAACCTCTGAGTTGGCTTGGGACAATAACGCCCTGATTTCGGTCTTCTGGGAGGGTCTGTCCGGCCGTATTAAAGATGAACTTGCCGGTCGGGACATTCCAACCTCCCTTGATGATTTAATAAATCTTGCCAATCGAATTGATCTACGGTTCCAGGAACGTGCCAAAGAGGTCACCCGTGAGAGAGGGTTTCCTCGTCGTGCATCCTCGTTTCAGAGACCTATAACCCCTTCCGTTTCTCCCCAGATGCACACTGCTGAGCCTATGCAGGTCGACCAGACCAAGATGGTCAAAGCCCGTCAGGACTCACGCCGTGCCGAGAGGAGTTGCTTCTACTGTGGCAGTAAGGAGCACTGGATCCGTACCTGTCCGGAGAGGTCGGGAAACGCCTGTGTCTAGGTTCGCTCGGAGAGGTCCACCTAGACCAGAATAAATCCTCTTCATCTCTGCTGCTGTCTGTCTCTATTCTCATCGGTAAGAACCGTTACTTCGAACTGGCCCAACTTGATTCTGGAGCAGCTGGGAATCTTGTTTCACAGGCTCTAGTAGAGAAGTATCGCATTCCCACCAAACCTCTGGTTGAACCAGTATCTGTTGCTGCTGTGGATGGGGGTCTCCTACCTCGTCCCATCCAACTTATCACCGAAGCCATAACCCTGCAGGTGGGAATGTTGCATTCTGAGAGCATCTCGTTTCATGTTTTACCTGGACTCTCTCATGCTTTCTTACTAGGTCTGCCTTGGCTCCAAAAACATGCACCCGTGCTCGACTGGCAGAATGGAGAGATTCTTCGCTGGGGACAGGACTGTCATAAAACGTGTCTGGTGCCTGTCCATCCCGTCCGTTCTTCTCCTACACCTGCTAATCTACCTGGACTCCCGATTCCATATTGGTCATTCGCTGATGTCTTTAATAAAAAGGAAGCAGAGACATTACCCCCGCATAGACCATATGATTGCCCGATCGACCTGCTACCCGGTACTACGCCTCCCCGTGGGCGTATTTACCCATTGTCCGCTGCAGAGACCAGGTCGATGTCAGAATATATCGAGGAGAATTTAGCGAAAGGATTCATCCGGAAATCTACCTCCCCCGCGGGAGCAGGTTTCTTTTTTGTAAAAAAGAAAGACGGATCTCTCCGTCCCTGTATTGACTACAGAGGCCTAAATTTGATCACGGTGAAGAATAAGTACCCTCTTCCGCTCATTCCGGAGTTGTTTGATCGTCTTAGAGGGGCTAGAATCTTCACTAAACTGGATCTTCGTGGAGCATACAACCTGGTTCGTATCCGTCGAGGTGATGAATGGAAGACGGCATTCAACACCCGGGATGGCCACTACGAGTATCTGGTTATGCCCTTTGGTCTCTGTAATGCTCCAGCAGTCTTTCAGGAGTTGGTCAATGACATCTTCCGGGACCTCCTCTACTCCTGCGTTGTGGTGTACCTTGACGACATCTTGGTCTTCTCTCCGGATCTCCAGTCTCACCGGAGGGATGTTCGTCAGGTTCTGCTCAGGCTCAGGCAGAATCACCTCTTCGCCAAATATGAGAAGTGCCTCTTTGAGCAGACCTCGCTTCCGTTTCTGGGCTACATTATCTCTCAGACTGGCCTACGAATGGATCTGGAGAAACTGTCTGCCATTGAGAAGTGGCCCCGACCAGAGGGGTTGAAGGCCATTCAGCGGTTCCTGGGATTCGCTAACTATTACCGTCTCTTCATACCGCACTTCTCTTCCAGGACTGCTCCTATCTCAGCGCTTACCCGCAAGGATGCTAACCCCAAACAGTGGACATCCGAAGCAGAGGAGGCCTTTCTTTCCTTGAAACAAGCCTTCTCTTCCGCTCCAGTGCTGCATCACCCGGACGGCAACAAGCAGTTCTTCCTGGAGGTGGACGCTTCCTCTGCTGGAGCCGGAGCGGTACTTACTCAAAAATCTTCATCCGGGAAGATGGTTTCCTGTGGTTTCTTCTCCAAACTCTTCTCCTCCTCCGAGCGCAACTACTCCATAGGAGATCGAGAGTTATTGGCCATTAAGTTGGCATTGGAGGAGTGGCGTTACCTACTCGAGGGGGCTCTTCATCCGGTAATCATCTACACGGACCACAAAAATCTGTCTTACCTTCAGCATGCTCAGAGACTTAATCCTCGCCAAGCCCGGTGGTCCTTGTTTTTTGCCCGCTTTGATTTTCTTTTGCATTTTCGCCCGGCTGACAAAAACATCAAGGCGGATGCCTTGTCCCGGTCCTTCCTGGTGTCGGATCTCGAAGATGAGCCTAAACATATCATTGATCCCGCCAGAGTGATGCAAGTGGCTCCCGTGAGTCTAAATCGTCTCCCTCCTGGTAAGACGTTCGTATCAGAGACTGATCGGAAGAGAATTCTACATTGGGGTCATTCGTCTAAACTCGCTGGCCACGCTGGTCAGAAAAAGACCCTCCAACTCATTACCCGGCATTATTGGTGGCCTACCCTGCACAAAGACGTGATAGACTTTGTTTCTGCCTGTGTCTTCTGTGCCCGCAACAAAGTTCCGAGACACCTGCCTGCCGGCCGTCTTCTTCCGCTTCCTGTACCCGCTGCTCCCTGGCAACATATAGCCATGGACTTCATTACGGATCTGCCCGTCTCTGCCGGTTGTACGGTCATTTGGGTGGTCGCTGACCGCTTTTCCAAGATGGCTCACTTCATTCCTCTGCCAGGTCTTCCGTCTGCACCCGAGTTGGCTAAAGACTTTATCCGCCACATCTTCCGTCTTCATGGTCTGCCTCGTCACATTGTGTCGGATCGTGGGGTACAGTTCACCTCACGTTTCTGGAGAGCTACTTGTAAGTTACTAGACGTCACCTTGGATTTCTCCTCCGCTTACCATCCACAGTCCAATGGACAAGTTGAGCGAATAAATCAGAATCTGACCAGCTATCTCCGACACTTCGTTAATGCTCATCATTCTGATTGGGTGGAGCTCCTGCCTTGGGCCGAATTCTCTTATAATAATCACGAGAGCGAATCGTCCACCAAGTCTCCGTTTTTTATAGTCTTCGGTCAGCACCCTCGGATTCCTGTCCCCATTTCCATCTCTGTGGACAATCCAGCTGCGGTATCTCTGGTTAGAGAATTCTCCTCCATCTGGGAGAGTACCCGGTCCGCATTCATTCAGTCATCCGAGCGCATGAAAAGACATGCTGACAAGAAACGTCTGGATCCTCCTCAATTCCGTCCTGGGGACAAAGTCTGGCTTTCGTCCAAATATGTTCGGCTCAAAATTCCTTCCTACAAGTTAGGTCCTCGGTTTATCGTCCTTTTGAGGTCATCAGGCAGATCAACCCAGTGTCCTATAAATTGAAACTTCCGGCCAATTTGCGAATTCCTAACTCTTTTCATGTGTCTCTCCTCAAACCTGTGGTACTTAACTCTTTTTTCAAGTCTACAGGTACACCTCCTGCTCCAGTGTCTGCTGATGATGAATTTGAGTTAGAGAACATTCTGGCCACAAAAAGGGTAGGAAGAAAGACTTATTTTTTGGTGGATTGGAAGGGGTTTGGTCCTGAGGAGAGAACCTGGGAGCCTCGGGAGAACATCCATGCCCCTCTATCCTAGCTAAATTTCTTTCTGGCCTAAAGAAGGGGGGGCCTAGAGGGGGGGGTACTGTAGCGTCGGCGTCCCGGCCCTCTGCCAGGCTGGGACGCCGTTCCCCTTACCAGCGCTCTGCGTCCTCAGCACCCCCAGCGTCCTCAGCGCCCCCAGCGTCCTCGGCGTCCTCCTTCCACCCTGTTGGTCCCGCGCGCTCCTTCCCTGCTGCTGGACTTAGGGCGTGCGCCCGCACCCTCCCCCGCTCTTAAAGGAGCCGCGCGCATTTTCCAAATTAGTCTCCGGCCAATGCCGGAGGACTCCACCCTATATTAAGGGCTTCCTCCTTAATGGAGGTGCCCGAGCAATGTTGTTGTTGCACTGTATAACTCTGCTTCAGCCCTCAGCTCCTGTTTCCAGTTGCCTGCCTGTTACCTGTCTGCTTGCTGTCTGCCATCTGACTGCAGCCCTCCCCGGAGGTTCGGACATCACCTGCAGTGATCCCCGGCTATTACAGAGACTCTTGCCTGCTCACTTGGGAGCGATCATCTGCCATCCGACTGCAGCTCTATCCGAAGGTTCGGACTTCATCAGCAGTGATCACCGGCTACTCCAGAGACTCTTGCCTGCTCACTTGGGAGCGATCATCTGCCATCCGACTGCAGCTTTATCCGAAGGTTCGGACATCTCCAGCAGTGATCACCGGCTACTCCAGAGACTCCTGCCTGCTCGCTTGGGAGCGATCATCTGCCATCGGACTGCAGCCTACCAGGAGGCTCCAACATCTCAGGTCGTATAAGCCTGTATATTCAGTAACTGTCCTGGTCACTTGCTGTGACAACCTGCCTGCCCAGAGACTGCCCTGGTCACTTGCTGTGACAACCTGCCTACCCAGAGACTGTCCTGGTCACTTGCCGTGACAACCTGCCTGCCCAGAGACTGCCCTAGTCACTTGCTGTGACAACCTGCCTGCCCAGAGACTGCCCTGGTCACTTGCTGTGACAACCTGCCTACCCAGAGACTGCCCTGGTCACTTGCCGTGACAACCTGCCTACCCAGAGACTGCCCTGGTCACTTGCCGTGACAACCTGCCTACCCAGAGACTGTCCTTGTCACTTCCCGTGAATTCCTGTCCGTATTCCCCGGGCGCCACCTGCTCTCTTACAAGTATACTGTCTTGTATAATAAAGCTCAGTGGTTTCACCTACCAGACCCGTTACACCCAGTAACACAGGAGCAAGTGTTGACTGTGCTAACAGCACTTACAGGCAACAACTGGCGGTGTTGGAGCCCAGGGTCCAATGCATCGACTTCAATTGTTTCCACCTCCTCTCAGGAACACAGCACTGTTGATCAACCATCTGTCTCTTCACCGCCTGCCAAATTGCCCAGTCAGTCAGAGAGTTCTGTACAGGAGCCAGCTGAGTCTCTGCTTCTGTTCTCAGAATCTGTTGGTTTGCAAACAGGGGCACAGCCAAGCAGCATTCTGGAATGTGAAGAAGAGGGAGTATGCAGTGATGCGCAACAGCTGTGTCTCTCTGAATCTGAAGAGGCGGGTGAGACAGTGCGATGGTCAGCACACCGCAGAACGCATCTGATGATGATGAGACTCAGGTGCCAGTTTCTGTTGAGCATGGTGGTGGCCAGACCACCCAACAGCAGCAGGTGTTGGAAGAGGTTAGTGGAGATGATGAGGTCCAAGACCCAACATGGCGTGAGGAACAGGAAGGTGGTGGTAGCAGCTCTGAGGAAGCGATTGCCCCAACGGTACAAACAGGAGGGAGAGTTAGGCTGCATACTCTGTTGCCTGTAGCCTCCATTTTGGCACATGTTCGGATTTCTCTTACAAAAGTCTAAACGGACGCTCCCAGGACTTGCACTGCGTGGTCCTTTTTTCACACACTTGCAGATGATATTTGCTATGTCAAATGCAAGCTGTGTAATCAAAAAGTAAAAAGAGGTAAAGTGTCAGTAACCTCAATACCACAAATATGTGTAAACATGTGCGGAGAAAACACGTAGTTGAGTTACAAAGACACACTGAAGATGTACAGTCTATAGAGAATCACTGCACAAGTTTAACTGCATATGTCATGGTTAAATTGGAAAATTTTTATTGCACACTTGATGTGAAAAAAGAAAATAGCTATGAGACTACTGACTGACGTTTTGGGCAACGCAGTGGCCTTTATCAAATAGTCGCTGGAAGAGATAGAAAAATTTACAGTCAATGACAATGTATAATATATACAATATATACAATAAATACATAGGGTGAAGAATATATATACATAGGAATTAGGCAACATGTTAAACATTTGGGTGATACTGTAGAACACGGAGAATTATCCCTCTAGGGTATGCGGGTGGATAATGTAGTTTTTTGTTGATTTTTGGGAGTGTGTAGAAAACAGGGGTGATGGGGTATTGAATATTAAGGAATGTCATAGTCTTACAGTCTATGGTGATCAATTAAAGATGTTTTGTCAGGATACGATCAATTTTTTGACAGATGTAAAATGTAGGGTCACAATTGAGTTGTCTGTAGGTTAGGTTAACTGACAGTTGTCTATGAATTTCGGCAATAGATTGGGTCTTATTCATAATAACGATAGCACCCCCCTTATCTGCTGGTTTAATAATAATGTTGGGGTTACCTTTCAGAGATTTTATGGCTTGTTTATCTGTGGGTGTCAGGTTGTGGTGTATCGGGTGTAGGCCCAATCTCGGCAAACCATCCACGAGCACAGGCTCTGAATGCTGGCATTGCAAAACTCCTGTCCCTTGAAATGCTGTCATTCAGGCTGGTGGAGACTGACAGTTTACGGAACTTAATGGCATTGGCAGTCCCACAATACAATGTGCCAAGCTGATTTTATTTCAGCAGGCAAGCCGTCCCTGGTCTGCAAAAGCATGTTGTTGAGGTTAAAATTAAACATGCGCTACTAAACTCCGTCAGTAGCAATGTCCACCTGACCACCGCTGCGTGGACCAGTACCCATGGCCAGGGACGATACCTTTCCCTTACTGCCCATTGGGTCAATGTTGTGGAGCCGGGTACAGATCTTGCGAGTGGCGCTGTACGTGTTCAGGCAACTACAAGGATTGCGGGAATCAAGTCTGTACACATTGACTCCTCCTTCTCCATTTCCTCAGAAACATCGTTGCAGGAGCCGTCACGGTCTACCTCCACATGGACCGTGAACGCTTAATAAGAATCTTTAGTTATATAGCGCCAACAGATTACGCAGCGCTTTACAGTTTAACAGTTTCAGAACACAAGTCATAACTAACAACGTTACCAATACAATAATGAAAGCAATATAATCCGCACATGCTCGTGAGAGCTTACAATTTACAAATATGTGGGGGAGATACAAAGTACAGGTGTTTATATACAATGGTGTATTTAGAATGATGGCCCAGCCATTTTGAGGGAGTGAGGGATGGATGGAGATAGTGAATGGGCTACACACACACACTTACACATAGAATGACTTTGATTAGTGAATGTGATAGGCCGCTATGAAGAAATGTGTTTAGAGTGAGCGCCCCAAAACATGCAAATTGTGGATAGTTCTAATTTCTTGGGGTACAGCATTCCACAGTATTGGCGCAGCGCGGGAGAAGTCTTGGATTCGGGAGAGATGTTCTTTAGGTGTAGGTGGCAATAGCGGGCAACAGATTGTATATGGGAGGTGAAGGAGAGATTGGTGTCAAACATAACACCCAGACAGCGAGCCTGTTGACCGATATGAGCACAGACATGGCCAAACGTCAACAGGCCGTCCTGAAATTAATTTCCATGGGGAATCAAAGCCACACAGCGCTGGAGCTCTGGAATGCCATAAAGCAAGAGAGCGACATGTGTATTTTGCCAGCGAATCTCCAGCCAGGCTTGGTAGTGTGTGACAATGGCCGAAATCTGGTGGCAGGTCTGGGCCTAGGCAACGTCACTCACATACCATGTCTGGCACATGTGCTAAACTTGGTCGTCCAGAGTTTTTTGAGGGACTATCCGGATCTTGATGCACTGCTGCACAAGGTCCGCCTACAGTGCGCTAACTTGCGACGTTCCACCATGGCCAGATCGCGCATTGCAGCTCTGCAACGCAGATTTTGCCTTCCTGAACATCGCATCATATGTGACGTACCCACCAGGTGGAATTCAACGTTACATATGTTGGAGCGGTTGTGTGAGCAGCAGCCAGCAGTAATGGAGTATCAGCTGCATCAGTTGCAATCAACTCGCAATTTGCGCCGTTCATTTCACCACTACTGAGTGGGCCTCTATAATAATAATCTTTATTTATATAGCGCCAACAGATTCCGCAGCGCTGTACAGTTTAACAGTTTCATAACACAAGTCATAAGTGACAACGTTAACAATACAATAATTAAAGCAATATAAGCCGCCCCTGATCGTGAGACCTTACAATCTACAATGAGGAGGGGGAGCTACAAAGTACAGTTGTTTATATACAATGGTTTATTTACAATGATGGTCCAGCCATTTTCAGGGAGTGAGGGATGGATGGAGATAGTGAATGGGCTACACACACACACAGTTACACGTAGAATGACTTTGATTAGTGAATGTGATAGGCCGCTCTGAACAAATGTGTTTTGAGTGTGGAAGTAGGGCTGTTAATGGGATGTTGAAGTCTCCAAGGATAAGGGTTGGTACTTCTGAGGACATGAAAGTGCGGCAGCCAGGCAGAGAAGTGGTCAAGGAACTGTGTGGGCGAGCCTGGGGTCCGATATATTACCGCTACTCTAAGGGAGAGGGGACGAAAGAGCCTGATGGTGTGTACCTAATAATTTGCAAAATCTTAATATAAAATTTACATGTTACATATTTACATCTAGTATAAAACATTTAACCATTAAGCCTACTTACAGAACAAGGAAGTGTAAAAAAACTTGTGCTTAAAAAAAAAGTGCAAATTAAATGTGAGAAGGGCAGTGTAACAAATAATTTAGGAAAAAGATAAACTAACATCAAGTGCTGTGTGCTGTGTAAGAGCCAGACACATTAACATGAAATCAGTCTGGAATAGCGGTGATTTTCTCCCCATAACCCGAGTAACATTCTGGGGAGAGGGGTGTAGAGTCAACGATCAGCAACTAGCTACGGTAGATCAAATACCTGAAAAAAAATAAAATAAAATGGTTATTTAACATTCATAAGATACATTTTATTTTATAAAAAAAAAATAAAATATTTAACATTCATAAGATACATTGTATTTAAAAAAAAAAAGAAAAATTTATTTAACATTCCTAAGATAAAAATTTTTTTTAAACATAAAAACTATAATACACAGCAGGATCTTTAGTAAAAACCAGACTTACCACTGTAACCTCTTAATCCTTGCAAGCTTCAACAACAACGTTGACAAGGTACACAGCAGGGGTGGTCGGTCTCCTAGACAACGAGCAAACTCCTTCATGTTGAGAGAGGCCACCATATCCTTAGCTTTCTGGTACTTTTCTGTGGGAATGAGCTTGTCTCCAACCAGCCAGGAATATCCATTGAATGGCACACCATGGTTTGGTATTAGCACCCAGTACCAAAAGTGAAGCCAACCACAGTTCCCATTTCTCATGAACTTTATTTGATATACTGGCTGGCCAAACATTAGTTTCTCACAAAGGAGCTGAAGACCCTGAGTGGCAGTAGGTGCAAGTCTCTCCAGCATGACCTGTTTGTTAGATATTTGCCGTGTACACCTAAAGAACATCTCTAGAATCCGCCCTTTTCTCACCATGGAAACAACAAAAACCCTCACTGTAGCATTGATCCACTCCCGCCTGGACTACTGCAATGCTCTATTACTTGGCCTCCCCATTACTCGACTATCCCTCTCCAGTCCATCCTTAATGCAGCAGCCAGGGTCATCCATCTGGCTAATCGGTACTCGGACGCGTCCGCTCTTCGCCAGTCCTTACACTGGCTGCCCATTCATTATAGGATCCAATTCAAAGTACTGGTTCTCACCACAAAGCTCTCCACAGTGCAGCACCCCCCTACATCTCCTCCCTCATTTCTATCTATCGGCCTAACCGACTGCTGCGCTCTGCAAATGACTTTCGACTAACCTCTGCAGTAATCCGTACCTCCCACTCCCGACTCCAAGACTTCTCCCGCGCTGCGCAAATCCTCTGGAATGCTCTACCACAAGAAATTAGGACTATCCACAATTTGCCTGGTTTCAGGCGCTCCCTCAAAACACATTTGTTCAGAGTGGCCTATCACATTCAATAACCAAAGTCGTTCTATGTTTAAGTGTGTATGTGGAGCCCATTCACTACCTCCATCCATGCCTCACTCCCTCAAGATGGCTGGACCATCATTGGAAATGCACCATTATATATACACACCTGTACTTTGTATCTCCCCCACTCATTGTAGATTGTAAGCTCTCACGAGCAGGGTCGGCTTATTTTGCTTTAATTATTGTATTGTTAACGTTGTTACCTATGACTTGTGTTTTGAAACTGTTAAAGTGTAAAGCGCTGCGGAATATGTTGGCGCTATATAAATAAAGATTATTATTATTATTATATCAGAGGGAGAAGAGGATTGGGCCTTGACAAGGTGCCCGATTGCATCTTAAGTCTTATTGAATGTTGGAGCCAGTCCACCGTACAAAAGCAGCCATAGAGTGTCCGGGTACCTGCTTGGATTTCGATCAAAATGAAGACTACTTTGATGTACATGTACACCAATTCGAGAAAACTGACAAGGATGAGGCAGTAAGACACGCTCAGCAGAGTACAAGCAGCATTGCTTGAAGAAGTAACTTGAGCGTGATCAAAATTGAATAAATTAAAATCTCAGACTACAGTGAACACAACTCTTAGCTGTGAAAGGGCTTTTTGTGTCCTTCTACAGTGTTTTCAACCAATGTATTGGATACGGATGGAAGCACGTCACACTATAATTTCAATTGAATGGAGCAGCAAGAATTACACTAAAAAAAAAAAAAAAAAGAGTGTGAGAGTGACATGTGCAGATGCCTACATACAGCGTTGTATGCCGAGCAAACTGCAGCGCGTCACCTGCACTCACACACACACCTTGCAGAGCTGTGAAAAAAACACTGCAAGGCAAAAGGAAGATGTACACAGCGGTTGGTAAAGTAGCCTGCCTAAAGCACAGTACACAAAATCGCAATCTCTAACTGTCCCTCAGAGTCAGCAGAGCAGCGTTCTGTCCCAAACTGAATTAACAGCACAGTGACGCTAAAATGGCGGCTTTATCCCACAACAATACCTTCCTTGTGTCACGGTTAGGGTAGCGTGTGTCTATTATATGAGTGTCTGTAAAATGTAACGTTACGCAGACTTATTCTGCCCTTGGGACGCAAAAATAAGACAGCAGTAATCATTTACTGTATAAAACTCCACCTATGCGCAACAAAACAAGCACGTTCCCTCTTACGGTTCCTGCGCTGACATGTGAGTAGGGAGTTTGGAGACGTTCTTGAATTTATCCCAGGTATCCAAGCATATCAGGCCGATAGGAGAGCATTAAAACCACCCACGGTGGTGACTTAAATATGGTGAATCGAACCAGTGAAGAACTGTAGGTCGATGCGAATGAATGTGCGATCACATGACACACGTTTATAATAACCCTTGCTAGACACGAGTAACTTTGTAGACATTTGGACACACCTGAACCCAGATGGCAGTGAATATTCATTCTATTCGGCGCCACATGACTCTTGGTCCAGAATAGATTATATATTGCTAGCACAGGAGCTATTAAGGGGAGTGGAAGAGGCAGATGTGCACAGCGTAGCTATATATGACCACGCGCCCGTATCAGTGACCCTGCCAGATATGGTGCAGATGGGGCCAAACCAAACTTGGCGCTTCCCGACCTATTTGTTAATGGATGAGAAGTTTCGACATCATGTGAAGCAATGGTGTTTTTAATATGTAAGGGATAATGGAGATACTAGGGATAGGCCGGAACTTTTATGGGCAGCAGGGAAGGGAGTAATGCGCGGGAAACTAATAGGTTATCAGACAACGCTAAAAAAGAAGATGGCGACAAACTACTCGCAGGCTAGCAGGATATTACGCGATAGGTACACGGCAAACAAGACAAGTTCATCAACACAGGTTAAAAATAGATGTAAGCAGGCTAAGGTTGACTTACACGTATGGGTATATCGACGAGAGAGAAGCAGTAATAACAATTATAGAGCCGATGTATATCGTTATGGTAGCAAATGAGGGAGACTATTAGCACGACTAGCGAAAGGAAATCACATTCGTCATCAACATATTACAGCGTTAACAAATAAACATGGGATCATGAACACAGACCCTCGAACCATAAACACCATTCTACAAGAATACTACTCAGACTTATATAAGGTGGAACATACGGATAGTGAGGAGGGTAACACCTTTGTAGATGGAATACGGTTACCATCCATCACAAACTATCAGCTTCTCCTTTTAAAAAAACAAATTGAGGTGACGGAAGTGACAGCGGTGATAAGTTACTTTAAATACGGGAAAGCTCCAGGATCTGACGGGTTTACAGCCAAATTATTAAAATTATTGAGTGAGGATATCCCGTCCACATTGGTACGCACCTTCAATCATATATTGGAGACAGGAGGGTTGCCCAGCCATTCAAACATGTCACACATGAAGTTGCTACTAAAACCAAACAAACCTTCACATCTGCCTGGATCCTATCGTACATTCTCACTCATTGACCATTATATCAAGATTTTGTCCAGGATCATGGCAGATCTTTTGAGTAGCATTGTTCCTACGCTGATAGGGCGATCACAAGTGGCCTTTGTTAGCTACTTTGTTGGCTACTATCAGTCTCACTATGCATAACACATGTGTGCAGTGGGCAGTATTACCTTTGCCTTCGGTGGAGTAGGAAAACCCCTCTCCTATCGAAGTGTTAGTTGGGGAGATGGAAGATTTGACACCGGGACCTGAATTGTAATACTTAAATGTGACAGGTGACAAATTTGTTAAGGCGCAACTACGCGGCCCCTACGTTGAGTCTAGCCCGTGAAAATTTACTGGTTGTCAATGGGGAACCCCAACACCCCGGGGCAGCTACAGTATTTAAACAATTAGAGCTGAACCAAGATTTGCTGTATCAGGTTTATAAAATACATGTTGAAATTTTTTAGCAATTGCTGCTACCGCAGTCATATCGGAGGTTGGTAATGGACTTAGCGCATGCGCATGTACTAGGGTGACATTTGTGCCAAAAGAAACCCTACACAGAATTATACAACGGTTTTACTGGCTGGGGGTCTATCAAGAAGTTAAACGGTATTGTAACTCTTGTCGCATGCGCCAGATACACAGTCCTCAGCCTCATTTAGTAAGTCCCTTGGTGCCATTAAAAATTTTAGAGGTCCAGTTTGAGAGAATACCCATGGATCTGGTGGAGCCGGTTAATAAATCAGCAAGGGGTCATCAACAGGGGCAATAAAAGGGGCACTGTGTGGGTCACCAGTTTTGAGCACACCCGAGTTCAAAAGAGAATTCATTGTCCAGACTGATGCGTCAGAGGTAGGTCTGGGTGCCGTGTTGTCTCAGGACTGGAGCTTAACGGGGAGGAGCATCCCATTAGTTTCCTGAGTCGAAAACTTACTCCATCAAAAAACAGAGACAGCATTGTAGAGAGAGAGTGCCTGGCGATAAAGTGGGCACTGGAGTCGTTGCGCTACTATTTGTTGGGGATAACATTTTGTTTTGTAAATGATCATTCCCCTGTGACTGGCAGTGTTGTAGCCCAGGGAGTAGAGTTCAGGTGGTAGAAAGATGAACATAACAGGAGACTTGGAAAACGTTGGCAAACAGTTATTTAATCTGAAAACGGACAGGCAAATTCAGGTGAGATCCATGCCTTGTTCATTTTCAGAAAAATAAGCCGGTCTACATTGTCTGAGGATAGTCGCATGCGACGGTCTGTTAGTACACCACCTGCAGCACTAAAGACGCGCTCAGATAATACACTGGCAGCAGGGCAAGCCAGCACCTCCAAAGCATACCACACATCAAATACAAATATAACAGTAATAATAATATTATCAATAAAAAATGAAATTGCACACACAGTACACAGACACAGCTCATATGTGTGTATGAGAGAGTGTTTCTGTGTGTAGTTCATGCCTCTAGCCTAGAAGATCAGTCTTGCTAAAATCTTTAACACTGACCCCTGTTCTGTTCTTAAAATGGTGGATGCTGAACTGCTTCTCAGCCCCCTCATACACAATCATTATGTGGCACTGCTGGGCTCAGTCAGAGGCATCAGATTGAACTAGGCTGTCCTGAGTCATTCTCAATAGAACACTTTGTTCAGCAGTTCATCTAGTTCATTTAGTTCAGAGGTCACATGATGCATTTCCTATCAGCTCCTCACAGGATAGGGTGGAGAAAAACTGAACTAAATGAACTAATCTTTTGAACTAATCTTTTCAGTGAACTAGTTCATGGTGAACTAATCACCAAAATTAACTAGATTTCCCATCACTATGGTGTACACCTTGGTGGCGCTGTCACAAAACTTTGCCACATTTGTAACATACAGCTCTTGCCCTGTGCAGAGGCGCTGCTTGTGCTCTCTCTTGTTGCAGAGGTGTCTACAATGCCTCGACGCACAGAGCTGCTTTGTAAAGCAGTAGCAGCAGCAGCGCTCTCGGCTGGAATGGAGAACATTATGGATTTCAACAGTGTGTCTTGGTCCTCCAACATTTTACGGTCCCGGTTCAACGGTGATGATGGCTTTGTAAGTTGTCCCAGTAGCGAGGGTCTAGGAGGGTGTACACCCAATAATCTGACGTGGTGAGAATGTGGCCGATGCAGCGGTCGTTTCTCAGGCAGTGCAGCATGAAATCAACCATGTGCTGCAGACTCACAAATGGCCAACAAACGCTGTCCTCTGGAAGAGCGTCACACTAATATATTTTTGTAAATTTAAAATAGAATAAAGCAGCAGCAATTTTTGAAAAATTACAAGGATGAGCCAGTGACAGACACTCAGCAGAGTACACGCTGCGGTGGTTGAAGTGGAGCGGGATCTACACTCCTACAAAAAAATGAAACCTCAGACTACAGTGAACACTGAAACACAACTGTTCACTTGCTGTGAAAGGCCTTTTTGTGGACTTCTATTAAGTTTGCAAGCAATGTATTGTATTTTGATGGAAGAGCGTCACACTAATATATTTTTGTAAATTTAAAATAGAATAAAGCAGCAGCAATTTTTGAAAAATTACAAGGATGAGCCAGTGACAGACACTCAGCAGAGTACACGCTGCGGTGGTTGAAGTGGAGCGGGATCTACACTCCTACAAAAAAATGAAACCTCAGACTACAGTGAACACTGAAACACAACTGTTCACTTGCTGTGAAAGGCCTTTTTGTGGACTTCTATTAAGTTTGCAAGCAATGTATTGTATTTTGATGGAAGAGCGTCACACTAATATATTTTTGTAAATTTAAAATAGAATAAAGCAGCAGCAATTTTGAAAAATTACAAGATGAGCCAGTGACAGAACTCAGCAGAGTACACGCTGCGGTGGTTGAAGTGGAGCGGGATCTACACTCCTACAAAAATGAACTCAGGACTACAGTGAACACGAAACACAACTGTTTACTTGCTGTGAAAGCCTTTTTGTGGACTCTATAAGTTTGCAAGCAATGTATTGTATTTTGATGGAAGAGCGTCACACTAATATATTTTTGTAAATTTAAAATAGAATAAAGCAGCAGCAATTTTTGAAAAATTACAAGGATGAGCCAGTGACAGACACTCAGCAGAGTACACGCTGCGGTGGTTGAAGTGGAGCGGGATCTACACTCCTACAAAAAAATGAAACCTCAGACTACAGTGAACACTGAAACACAACTGTTCACTTGCTGTGAAAGGCCTTTTTGTGGACTTCTATTAAGTTTGCAAGCAATGTATTGTATTTTGATGGAAGAGCGTCACACTAATATATTTTTGTAAATTTAAAATAGAATAAAGCAGCAGCAATTTTTGAAAAATTACAAGGATGAGCAAGTGACAGACACTCAGCAGAGTACACGCTGCGGTGGTTGAAGTGGAGCGGGATCTACACTCCTACAAAAAAATGAAACCTCAGACTACAGTGAACACTGAAACACAACTGTTCACTTGCTGTGAAAGGCCTTTTTGTGGACTTCTATTAAGTTTGCAAGCAATGTATTGTATTTTGATGGAAGAGCGTCACACTAATATATTTTTGTAAATTTAAAATAGAATAAAGCAGCAGCAATTTTTGAAAAATTACAAGGATGAGCCAGTGACAGACACTCAGCAGAGTACACGCTGCGGTGGTTGAAGTGGAGCGGGATCTACACTCCTACAAAAAAATGAAACCTCAGACTACAGTGAACACTGAAACACAACTGTTCACTTGCTGTGAAAGGCCTTTTTGTGGACTTCTATTAAGTTTGCAAGCAATGTATTGTATTTTGATGGAAGAGCGTCACACTAATAAATTTTTGTAAATTTAAAATAGAATAAAGCAGCAGCAATTTTTGAAAAATTACAAGGATGAGCCAGTGACAGACACTCAGCAGAGTACACGCTGCGTGGTTGAAGTGGAGCGGATCTACACTCACAAAAAAATGAAACCTCAGACTACAGTGAACACTGAAACACAACTGTTCACTTGCTGTGAAAGGCCTTTTTGTGGACTTCTATTAAGTTTGCAAGCAATGTATTGTATTTGATGGAAGGCGTCACACTAATATATTTTAATTTAAAAAGAATAAGCAGCAGCAATTTGAAAAATTACAAGGATGAGCAAGTGACAGACACTCAGAGGTACACGCTGCGGTGTTAAGTGGAGCGGATCTACACTCTACAAAAAAATGAAACCTCAGACTACAGTGAACACTGAACAACTGTTCACTTGCTGTGAAAGGCCTTTGATTCTATTAATTGCAAGCAATGTATGTATTTTGATGAAAGCGTCAACAATATTTTTGTAATTCAATGAATAAACAGCAGCATTTTTGAAAAATTACAAGGATGAGCCATGCAGACACTCAGCAGAGTACACCAGCATTAGTGAAGTAACTGGAGGGATCTGCACTCAAAAAAAAAAAAAATCACAGACTGCAGTGAACACTGAACACAACTGTTCACTTGCTGTGAAGCTCCATTGTGGACTTCTATAGGTTTGCAACCAAGGTATTGTATAAAGATGGAAGCGCGTCACACTATTATTTCAATTACATGGAGCACAAGAATTACACTGAAGAAAAAAAAAAGAGTCTGTGAGTGACACGTGCAGATGCCTACAGACAGCGTTGCATACAGAGCAAACTGCAGCGTCACCTGCACTCACACACACCTTGCAGAGCTGTTAAAACAACACTGCAGGCAAAAGGAAGCTTTACACAGCCGGTGGTAAACTAGCCTGCCTAAAGCACAGTACACTAAATCGCAATATCTAACTGTCCCTCAGAGTCAGCAGAGCAGCGTTCTTTCCCTAACTGAGTTCACAGCACAGTGACGCTAAAATGGCGGCGGCGCCTTTTATAGTGCATTCTGACATCATTTCAGCATCCAATCACAGACATGCCATTAGTTAACATGACCGCAGCAGTACAGGATGTGCCCACACTTCTTAGGATTCCTCATTGGCTGACTAAAATCACATTGTCTCTCAAAGAATTATGGGAACTTCCGATTCCGGTATACGATATATGGAAAATATCGGAACTAAGTATCGGAATTCCGATTCAGCGAATATCGGCCGATACCCGATACTTGCGGTATCGGAATGCTCAACACTAGTAGACACCCTAAAACATGTGTCTGAAAATGGAGTGTCTGGTTTGGCGTCTTATCAAAAAGTCATGTGGCAAAGCCCTTTGAAAGGTGAACATTGACTTTTGAATTGTTACCCCTAAAAGGTGACAGTAGAATTCCTGCTCTCTCTTTTTCTGAAGAGACTGCTTACAGTAATAGGGGTGTCTGATAGACTCCAACTACCATTATCCCAATTGCCACTGTACCAGGGCAACTCGAAAGAGCAGGGCAAAGCGCCAGAATTGGTGCATCTAATGGCATGCGTCAATTCTGGGGTGACTGAGAGCTGGTATTTTTAGGTTGTGAAGGGCCCAATATTTATGGGTCTTCCCAGAATGATAATATAAGCACAAAGCTGTCTGCTTTGCCTTTGCTGGTTATCAAATTTAGGGGAGACCCCATGTCATATTTTTCATTTATTTATTAGGTAAATTCATGTGCAGTAAACTACATACGCTAAGCACTAACTACAGTATATCTCATGGACATCTATCTATCTATCTATCTATCTATCTATCTATCATATCTATCTATCTATCTATCTATCTATCTAATCTATCTATCTATCTATCTATCTCTATCGTATATATCTATGCACATCTAACACCCAAACATCTTTCATTTCTATTCTGCATCTAATCCAGTATGTGTCACATGGATGGGGCACACAGACGGCACATGAATGACACGCAGATGACACACGCGGACACGGATAGCACCAGTACTAGTTTTTCCAGTAGCAGAAATATCAGGACGTGTGAAGGAGGCCTTAAAAGAATTATGTGAAATTAATGTCGAATTTGCAGTCTAAGAAGCAAGTGTCATTTCATTTTGGTCTCATGCTGATAGCATAAATCAGCGCCATCAGCTGCTCTCCACTTCCACAGGAAGAATTACTCGGTGTTTTGGCTACACACATATTTGCATGCACTTATATCTTCTACACACATGTGCTCAGCGATAGGAGAATAAGGTGGCAGACATGTCACACCCTTTAAGCAAAGAAAAGTCACATGACCAGTAACTCAAAAAAATGCGATAAGCACTATCTCGATTGTAAGGGATGCGGATGGAAATTTCTCAACATATTACGTCACCCTGTAGCCACAGCTGCAGAGGCAGTGTACAAGACCAAGCCTGTTCTGCCCATACATATTTCATGTAGAGATAGTGTCTAAACTAAGAAAAGTCATTGTATGCAATGTTGGACATGATCTGGCCCACTTAATCAGTCATGTTATTTTTTTCTCTTTTTTTAATTTTTTTTTCTTGCTCCAAAGTTGATTTTCAATCTTTTACCTCCAGGTGGCAAAACAGCAGAACTGATCAAATACAGTGTGTGAGGGTTATCTACATCTCTCCATAATGTGGGAGTTATCGTTTTATTTTTGTATTTTTGTGCTTTTTGGATTGTACGATGTATATTAAATAATCATCAGTCTTAGGGGCCAATTCTTTATTGATTTTGCACCTTTTTTTTATCTAGTTTGGTGTATTTTGTTTGCACCGTATTTATCTTTTTATTTGCGCCCTTTTTAAAGTCAATTTTTATGTGTTTGCCTGTTCTTTTATATCGCTATTGTGGACAGGGCTTAGGCTTCCCAGATGTTTTCGCCTGATTCATCATTTACAACTCGCTAAATTTTTGCATAAAGGCACCTCAAAGGGGCTCCCTTTGGAGTAATTTTATGCATCCTATATATTTTTTCAAAATTTGTGCGACATTTTGCAAATCGTGCAACTTTTTTTGCTCTAAAAAGTCCCAAAAATAATTAAAGATTAAAATAAAGACATTTTTTTTCTTTTGCACAAAATTCATGATCCAAGTGTGCCATTTTGACCCAAAGAAGAAAAGTAACTTAAAAACCCTCCTTAATTAATAAATCAAGGCCTTATAGCGACTTGGACCCAGGGCGTAACTATAGGGGTGCAGACGTTGAAGTTGCACCAAAGCCATTGAACCATGTGGGGCAAATAAGGTCCCTTTGGTACATATAAGAACACCAAGAATCCCAATACTATTAAGAAACCCTTGAAAGTTAAAAGGCCATGTTGGAGATTTTGCATTGGGGCCCATGAGACTCAAGTTACACCACTGTTTGAGCCAAGTCATGAAAACTGTGACATGTTATCTTGTATTTCCATGCTAACATTACCACATTCTTATATTATCTACTCATGATACTACTAATTGACAGGGTTGCCACGTAGCCAATAAATTCCTAACTCAACGGATATTGATACATGTACAGTCATGGCCAAAAGTTTTGAGAATGACACAAATATTATATTTTCACATGATCTGCTGCCCTCTGGTTTTTATGTGTGTTTGACAGATGTTTTTATCACAGACAGAAATATAATTGCAAACATATGAGTAACAAAAGCTTATATTGACAGTTAGAATGAGTTAATGCAGCAAGTCAATATTTGCAGTGTTGACCCTTCTTCTTCAGGACCTCTGCAATTCTCCCTGGCATGCTCTCAATCAACTTCTGGACCAAATCCTGACTGATAGCAGTCCATTCTTGCACAATCAATGCTTTCATTTTGTCAGAATTTTTAGGTTTTTGTTTGTCCACCCGTCTCTTGATGATTGACCACAAGTTCTCAATGGGATTAAGATCTGGGGAGTTTCCAGGCCATGGACCCAAAATCTCTATGTTTTGTTCCCTGAGCCATTTAGTGTCATGTGTGCATCGCCACGAAGATCGTCGCGGTTGCACATTCTGACTTCTCACAGCTGAGTTGCTGTTTCTTTGTGTTTGGCAGTTAGGGAGTTAATTCTGTCTGTGCTCAGTTCTGGGACTGGGTGCAGTTTCTCCCGGCTGCAATTAATTATTTGTTGATTGGTTTCCTTTAAATCTCTGGTTGTCTGTTTGGGAGTTGCCAGTGAAATTCTTCATGCAGACCACAGATAGGATTGTATCTGTATAGACTTAAGTTAAAGAGCTCCTTAGTTGTTTTAAGCTCACCTTGCTTAGTGTTTAATATCCCAGATCATTTATGTTCCTTCTGTGTTTGAGTGTGTATGCAAGTCTGTGTTTTCTCCAGTCTGTCTTATATTTCTAATCTGTGTATTTAGCAGAGATCAGCCCATATCCCTTTGGTGGTAATCAGAATCATTCTTAGGACTGATTACAGGGTTCAGGGACTGATAGGAGACAGGGTTAGGCTGGAGACTTGGACCTCTGAACCATTATCAGTACCTCCAAGGTGAGGGATTAGTTAGGACCCCAGCTTAGGGTCAGGTTAGACCCCCGGTCCTCTTCTTTCCTGTGACAGTGTATCAAGTCCTCAAGATTTATCCTGAGTTCAACGGATATCGTGTCAGGTAAATCTATTCTTTATTTACATGCTGATGTTGCTAATCTATATGTTGTATAGAGTGTTGTTCTTTTAAGAATAGTTTACTGACATCGTACACATATCATAAGACCGCGTGACATTTTCACTGGCCAATAAAAATTATTCCCAGTTGCCATGGATCCAGTAGCCCAGCTGGCTCTGCAGTTGCAGGGATTATCCATGGAGCTGACGGACATTAAGTCCAAAGTTTTGTCTCCCTCGGAGCAAACCAGATTTGAACCTAAAGTAGCTCTCCCGGACAGGTTCACTGGTGGGCGAGACAAATTTTTTACCTTCAGGGAAGCATGTAAATTGTATTTTCGGCTTCGGCCTCGATCATCAGGGAGTGAAGAGCAGAGAGTGGGAATTGTTATCTCGCTCCTACAAGGGGACCCTCAATCCTGGGCATTTTCCCTTCCTCCGGGATCCCCGGCTCTACAGTCAGTAGATCGATTTTTTACTGCCCTGGGTTTGGTATATGATGACCCAGATCGGGTCTCTCTTGCTGAGACAAAATTACGTAAGATACAGCAGGGAGATCGTCCGGCGGAGGAATTTGCTTCTGAGTTCCGTAGATGGGCTACAGATACTCAGTGGAATGACCCAGCTCTTAGGAGCCAGTTTTGTCATGGGCTTTCTGACAAATTAAAGGACGTTTTGGCTCAGTATGATTCTCCTCCATCACTGGAGGCTGCTATGGCCCTGGCTATCCGTACTGATAGACGGCTCCGGGAGAGGTGCGAGGTAACTCCGCCCCCTGTTGTTACTCCACCTACTACTAAAGTCCCTTATGTTGAGGTTCCCCTTGTCTGTTCGGAGGAGCCTATGCAGTTGGGAGGGACATCATTTCGTAGGAGGGGATTGGCGGTACGCCGCAGGACTAGAAGGTGTTTCTTCTGCGGGAAAGAGGGACATTTTGTTGGGGGATGTCCATCCCGTGCCTTGTTGAACAAGAAGTCGCCGGAAAACTGTTAATCCCAGGTTGTGTGGTGGACGACAATCTGGGAGTATGTATTTCGTCCGCTAGTTCTTCTCAGTTCCTTGTACCAGTGGAGGTGGTGGTTGGTACGAGAGTGGAGAGATTTTCTGTTCTTCTTGATAGTGGGTCCGGGGCTAATCTGGTTGACGCTCAGTTTGCTCAGGCTCAAGGTATGCATCTGAGTGTATTGGTCAAACCGATCCCTATATTCTCCATTGACGCCAGGCCTCTCGGCCAAGGTAGCTTTGTTCATGAGGTTCATAACATTGACCTTCGGTAGGGGCAATACATAGGGAACTATTATCTTGTTATGTGTTGGAGGGTCTACCTACTCCTATTGTGTTGGGACTTCCTTGGTTGGTTAAACATAACCCTGTGATTAATTGGCAGTCCAGAGAGATAAGCCAATGGGGTGAGTTTTGCAAAAGTAACTGCATGAACACAGTCATCAGTGCGGTCGTGCCTAGTACTTTGCCTCCTTTTTTGGAGGACTTTGGGGATGTGTTCTCTGAGGAGGGGTGTCAGGAGTTGCCTCCTCATCGCGTGTATGACTGCTCTATTAATTTACTTCCTGATGCTAAGTTACCTAAAGCTAGGTTATATAACCTTTCTGGTCCTGAGAGGCAGGCTATGAAAGATTATATTTCGGAAAGTCTGGCCAAAGGGCATATTAGACCTTCATCTTCCCCAGTGGCCGCGGGGTTCTTCTTTGTGAAGAAAAAAGATGGAGGCCTACGCCCTTGCTTGGATTTCCGCGAACTTAATCGGATTACTGTTCGAGATCCGTATCCACTCCCTCTGATTCCTGATCTCTTCAATCAAATTGTTGGCGCCAAATGGTTCTCTAAATTGGATCTCAGGGGGGCGTATAATCTGATTAGGATAAAAGAGGGGGATGAGTGGAAAACGGCGTTTAACACGCCGGAGGGACATTATGAGAACCTTGTCATGCCTTTTGGTCTGACTACTGCACCAGCAGTATTCCAACATTTTGTTAATGACATTTTTCGTCACCTTGTGGGGCTGTTTGTGGTCGTATATTTGGATGACATTTTAATTTACTCGCCAGATCTTGTGTCTCACCAGGAGCATGTGAGACAGGTGTTACAGATCTTGCGAGACAATAAACTATACGCCAAACTGGAAAAGTGTGTATTCGCCGTACAGGAACTTCAGTTTTTGGGTTTCTTGGTGTCAGCCTCCGGTTTCCGTATGGACCCTGAAAAGGTGAGAGCAGTGCTTGAATGGGATCAGCCAGAGGATCTTAAGGCTCTGCAGCATTTCTGGGTTTGCTAACTACTACCGGAAATTTATTTGTAATTTCTCATCTGTTGTCAAACCTCTCACTGACATGACAAGAAAAGGGACGGATTTTTCTAAATGGTCGGACAAAGCTTGCCAAGCTTTTTCCTCTTTGAAAAAATGTTTTGCTTCGGCACCCGTTCTCATCCAACCAGATGCATCTCAGCCGTTCATTGTGGAGGTGGATGCGTCTGACGTAGGGGTGGGTGCTATATTGTCCCAGGGTCCGTCCCCTGGTAAATGGCATCCGTGCGCTTTCTTTTCTAAGAAATTGTCGTCCGCCGAAAGGAATTATGATATCGGCAATAGGGAACTTTTGGCCATTAAGTTGGCTTTTGAAGAATGGCGTCACTTTTTGGAGGGGGCAGTCCACCCGGTCACCGTCATTACTGATCACAAGAACCTGCTGTATTTGGAATCTGCTAAGCGTCTGAATTCCAGACAAGCTCGATGGTCGTTGTTTTTTACCAGGTTTAATTTTGTTGTCACTTATCGCCCTGGATCTAAGAATGTTAAGGCGGATGCCTTGTCTCGCAGTTTCCCAGGGGCCGGGAAAATGGATGACCCGATTCCTATCCTTCAGGAGGGGGTGGTAGTGTCGGCTGTATGTTCTGAGCTTGAGGAGGAGGTATTAGAGGTTCAGGGGGACGCCCCTGCAGGACCTCCAGGGAGACTGTTTGTCCCAAATCAGTTGAGACAAAAGGTTATTGAGGCACATCATAATTCTGCTTTAGCAGGACATCCAGGGAGTAAGGCTACTTTAGATCTCCTTTCTCGCCGGTTTTGGTGGCCTAACGTTAATAAAGATGTTTTAACTTTTGTCGCGTCCTGTGGGGTTTGTGCTCGCTCTAAGACCCCTCATACCCGTCCGTCTGGGACCCTCTTACCCTTGAAACTTCCGGAGCGTCCATGGACTCATTTGTCTATGGACTTCATCACGGACCTTCCTCAGTCGTCAGGGAAGACTGTCATACTGGTGGTTGTTGACAGGTTCAGTAAGATGGCACATTTCATTGCTCTTCCTGCCCTCCCTAATGCTAAAACTCTGGCGCAGGTGTTCATTGGGGAGATTGTGAGACTTCATGGGTTGCCTTCTGATGTGGTGTCAGATAGGGGGTCTCAGTTTGTGTCCAAGTTTTGGAGGGCATTTTGTTTACGTCGGGGATGCAATTGTCATTTTCCTCGGCTTTTCATCCGCAGACCAATGGTCAGACAGAGCGTCTGAATCAAAGCCTAGAGACTTATCTTCGGTGTTTTGTCTCAGAGAACCAGGAGGACTGGTCTTCTTTCTTGCCTCTGGCAGAGTTCGCTCTTAACAACAGGCGGAGCGAGTCCACTGGTAAATCCCCGTTTTTTGGGGCATATGGTTTTCATCCCCAGTTTTGTACTTTCAATGGGGGGGGCCCTTCTGGGGTTCCTGAGGAGGAGCGTTTCTCGTCGTCACTTGCTTCAGTGTGGAGAGGTGTATTGAATAATCTGAGTGCTATGGGGAACCGTTATAAACGTATGGCTGATAGGAGGAGAGTTTCTGGTCCAGATCTTAATGTGAACGATCTGGTATGGTTGTCTACCAGGAATATAAAACTTAAAGTTCCCTCCTGGAAGCTGGGCCCCAGATTCATCGGGCCGTACAGGATCAGTTCCATAATTAATCCTGTGGCATTTCGTCTGGACCTCCCTCCTACGTTTAAAATTCATAATGTGTTCCACAAGTCATTACTTAAGAGGTACGTGGCACCAGTCATACCATCACCTCTACCTCCTCCTCCAGTGGTGGTCAATGGTAACTTGGAGTTTCAAGTGTCAAAGATCATTGACTCACGTCTGAATCGCCGGTCCCTTCAGTACTTGGTGCATTGGAAGGGGTATGGTCCAGAGGAGAGGACGTGGGTTCCTGCGTCTGACATTAACGCAGATCGTTTGGTGCGGACCTTCCACAGAACTCACCCGGGCAAACCTGGCCCTGAGGGTCCGGAGGCCCCTCGTAGAAGGGGGGGTACTGTCATGTGTGCATCGCCACGAAGATCGTCGCGGTTGCACATTCTGACTTCTCACAGCTGAGTTGCTGTTTCTTTGTGTTTGGCAGTTAGGGAGTTAATTCTGTCTGTGCTCAGTTCTGGGACTGGGTGCAGTTTCTCCCGGCTGCAATTAATTATTTGTTGATTGGTTTCCTTTAAATCTCTGGTTGTCTGTTTGGGAGTTGCCAGTGAAATTCTTCATGCAGACCACAGATAGGATTGTATCTGTATAGACTTAAGTTAAAGAGCTCCTTAGTTGTTTTAAGCTCACCTTGCTTAGAGTTTAATATCCCAGATCATTTATGTTCCTTCTGTGTTTGAGTGTGTATGCAAGTCTGTGTTTTCTCCAGTCTGTCTTATATTTCTAATCTGTGTATTTAGCAGAGATCAGCCCATATCCCTTTGGTGGTAATCAGAATCCTTCTTAGGACTGATTACAGGGTTCAGGGACTGATAGGAGACAGGGTTAGGCTGGAGACTTGGACCTCTGAACCATTATCAGTACCTCCAAGGTGAGGGATTAGTTAGGACCCCAGCTTAGGGTCAGGTTAGACCCCCGGTCCTCTTCTTTCCTGTGACAGTGTATCAAGTCCTCAAGATTTATCCTGAGTTCAACGGATATCGTGTCAGGTAAATCTATTCTTTATTTACATGCTGATGTTGCTAATCTATATGTTGTATAGAGTGTTGTTCTTTTAAGAATAGTTTACTGACATCGTACACATATCATAAGACCGCGTGACATTTAGTTATCACCTTTGCTTTATGGCAAGGTGCTCCATCATGCTGGAAAAGGCATTGTTGATCGCCAAACTGCTCTTGGAGGGTTGGGAGAAGTTGCTCTTGGAGGACATTCTGGTACCATTCTTTATTCATGGCTGTGTTTTTAGACAAGACTGTGAGAGAGCCGATTCCCTTGGCCGAGAAGCAACCCCACACATGAATGGTTTCAGGATGCTTAACAGTTGGCATGAGACAAGACTGGTGGTAGCGCTCACCTTGTCTTCTCCGAATGAGGCGTTTTCCTGATGTCCCAAACAATCGAAAAGGGGATTCATCAGAGAAAATAACTTTACCCCAGTCCTCAGCAGTCCACTGCCTGTACCTTTTGCAGAATATCAGTCTGTCCATGATGTTTTTTCTGGAGAGAAGTGGCTTCTTTGCTGCCCTCCTTGAGACTAGGCCTTGCTCCAAGAGTCTCCGCCTCGCAGTGCGTGCAGATGCACTCACACCTGCCTGCTGCCATTCCTGAGCAAGCTCTGCACTTCTGGTAGCCCGATCTCGCAGCTGAAACACTTTTAAGAGACGGTCCTGGCACTTGCTGGTCTTTCTTGGGCGCCCTGGAGCCTTTTTGGCAACAATGGAACCTCTCTCCTTGAAGTTCTTGATGGTGCGATAGATTGTTGACTGAGGTGCAATCTTTCTAGCTGCGATACTCTTCCCTGTTAGGCCATTTTTGTGCATTGCAATGATGAGTGCACGTGTTTCTTTAGAGATAACCATGGTTAACAGAAGAGAAACAATGATGCCAAGCACCAGCCTCCTTTTAAAGTGTCCAGTGGTGTCATTCTTAATCATGACAGATTGATCTCCAGCCATGTCTTCATCAACACCCACACCTGTGTTAATGGAGCAATCACTGAAAAGAGGTTAGCTGGTCCTTTTAAGGCAGGGCTGCAATGATGTTGAAATGTGTTTTGGGGATAAAGTTCATTTTCTAGCCAAATATTGACTTTGCAAGTAATTGCTGTTAAGCTGATCCCTCTTTATAACATTCTGGAGTATATGCAAATTGCCATTAGAAAAAGTGAAGCAGTAGACTTTGTTAAAATTAATATTTGCGTCATTCTCAAAACTTTTGGCCATGACTGTAGACATGTAAGATTGGCAATAGGTCACAACCAAGAAAAGACTTGTTTCTTGGCTGATTGCATATTTTATGCTTTAGTAGAAATCATTGTTTTTCATCCGTAGGCCTCCTGAAATAAATAGGACTGTGATGTCCACAATGATTCAAAATGGGTACAAACGACTGTGGTAATCATGATTTGCCCCTATAGAATTTGCAGTTTCATAATTGCTGCGTGTAGAACCTGTTGCAGACTTCAGCTTTCAGCAAAAATATCAGAACTCAGACATTTTTAGAGAATGATCTGTTTGGAGAGTGTGTGCTCAGCTCCAAAAGCTGCTAAAAAAAACTCAGTGTGAACATACCCTAAGACAGTTGGGTGAATATATATTTTTTTAATTGTCATTGTCCATAAATTTGGCTTAAGGGTCACACAACCGTTTTTCTCTCATCCGAGAAAATCAGTCCGATTATGCTAATCATACTCCGATCAAGGTGAAAGTCGTTGTGGAGAAGAAAAAAAAGCTTTCTACATCTTCTCCATTCTGTCAGTTTGTGGACATCTAAGACCATTTGGATTTTTCGATCCAAGGAAAAGATTAGACATGTTCACAGTGTTCAAGAGCTTTCTGTCAAAACGATGGCTAGCACTCGTACGATTTTTGCGGTCATGTACATGAGCCTTTAGACTTATTTGCATAGCTAATAATATTCACTCTCCTACTCACATTTCAAAAGAAGAAAAATTGGCGTATATGCACAAAATGTTGAACAAAAACAGCATGCAACAAAATTTGTGGCATTTTGAGGACATAAAACTTGTACATGAGCCTCGATAAATTCTTCCTGTTTAGTCTGGGGTTGTACTACTTAATAAATTGCTTGCTTTGTGCTAAATTTTGCACAATTTTGGAGCACGGTGTTGAGATTCAGGTCCTACTGAACAAGGTGGCACTCAACAAGGTAGCACTCCTTGTTGACATACCACCTTGTTGAGTGAGTTTGGAAAAGTATCTAAAACACAGAATAAATGTGACAGTATTTTTGCTCAATCTGCCCCAAAGTTTTATCTAGATGGTCAACGTGAGGGTTATGTCGTAGAGATGAAGAGATAATGGTGGAATGAACCGATCGGGGAGACAACTGACGAGACAAGTCTTTACAGGGGCAACATTACAAATGGAAAAAGAGATAAAACTTTTCCCCGGAGTGGTGCTCTAACATTAATAAGAAACTAGTTCTGAATGAATGGACCGTCTAGTTTGTGACGATTAGTAATTCGTGGAAATAAATTGGCCGTCCCATGTTAAAAATTGACAGTACTGCATTAAAGCCTGAATTAATGTCCCAATTAATGCAGATCTGCTCTGCAGAATACGAAATCAGACTGGACTCCATGAAAAGCCGCCGGTGTTCATCTGAAATGTTAATGATTTCATAAAACATTTTTTTTTATAAAACCCTAGAAACATAGAATATGACGGGGCCTTCTCTGCCAGACCTGATGAATAACCGTCCGCTTGTATTTTTTTCCTTTAACGAGGGAAAAGCAAACAGAATTTGGAAAGCAGTCAATGGGCACTTTCTCATTGAAGCTAATACAAAATCGACTGCAATTTTTTTTCTCAGAATTGAATGCGTAGTTAGCTTTGGAAGGACATCAGATACCCTGTTATCCAGTGACAAAATCAAGAGACAGGTATAACAGCAAGAATGATTATCCTTCCGGGCTGTACTGCGGGGGTCACTGCCGGATCATTAATGTTGAGACTATTCTATTGCTAAGACAACAGGCTTCGGATACCTAGAAAAGCTGCCTTACCTGAGCACAACAGACACTGATGGATGGCTGCATTCAAAGTTAATGTTAGTAGATTTGCTCACACAATATATACCATTATTTGTTTATTTGTGTCTTTCAAAAGGCTGCTATTTCTGACAAATACAGTGGCATGTAAAAGTTGTGCTCGAAAGTTTACATACCCCGGCAGAATTTGGATGTTTTGGGTTGTCATTATGATTTAAAAAGAGAAAACACAGTAGTTTGATAATAAATGGCTTCACTCAACCACTAACCATGAGTGGAGAAAATGTTTTGGTGTTATCATTCATATTCTCTGAAAAAAGGCCAAGAAAGCAAAAATTCTGCCGGGGTATGTAAACTTTTGAACACAACTGTAAATCATTCCACAATCAATGTGTACATCAGAAGTGCTGCAAATGAATTCCACTGTAATGGGTAATCTAGTTATACAGACTACAATGGTATAGAGCACAGTACCTGAACACAGAGACCGCTGAACCAGGTGATGTGGATAGATTGGGCGTCTCCCCTCACCCCAACGTAGTTTTGCTCCCAGAAGAAACTAATGGCAAATTGTACAGACATCAGCCAGGAAGACAAAACTTGAGCGGAATTGGGTCTTCCAAATGGACAATGACCTGAAGCATACTGCCAAAATGGTAACAAAGTGGCTTAAGGATAATGGAGCGCCCCCAAGGATCGTGAGGTACTCGGACCCAGGTCAGACGGTTCTTAAAGGGGAAGTGTCACGGCAGCAGTGACCCGGTCCATGGTCCTGGGCGTCCAATAAAAATGATGATGTAAAAAATAAAAGTTATAGGGGATAGGGGAATAGTTTGTGACGCCACCTGTGGTGTTCGGCAATAAAGTTGCTAGCCGACGCTGCAGTTCAGTTCCACTGGGGCAGTTGGTGACGCAGCAAAGTTGTTACAGCTCTCCAAGGGTAGAGCTATGCCCCAGGGCAGTTATGGTGTTGAAGATGATCGTGGTGGTTGTGGTGCAGGGCAGATTATGCAGTAAATAATTCTGAGGACACAGCAGGATGCAGTGTTTTCAATTTACTCACAGTTCTTTGGTACAATCCCCAGCCGGTGTGCTGTGTCCTCTGAGTAGGTGGTCCAGACAGCTCTCAGGTTCAGATGTTCCTCTCCTGGCTATCTCCCTGCGCTGGCTCCCTCTTCTCCTGCCCTGCGCCTTCACACACAGTGTCCCAAGCCAGCAGCCTCGTATCTTGTCGGGCGACGTTCTCTAGGTCCCCTTTCTTCCTATCTGGCTGCCTTTTCGGTGAATGTGTGCGAATGTGGCTGCAGTACATACAGATACTGCTGTCTCCTGTTAGCTAGCCGAGTCATTAGTTTCTCCACTAGACTGGGTCCCCTTACTGTGACCTGGTCCCTCCACCCGATTTCAGTCAGTGTGGATGCGGGCCCCACGGATGGATTCCTCACTAACCCCTAGGACCTCTTCTTCCTCTCTCTCACTGAAGCTTCTTTCTCTTTCTGTCTTTTCTGTCTCTCTTCTGTCGTCTGGCCTAGGGATGAGCTCCTCTCTAGTCCACAGCACCAACCCTTTCACTCTCTTCCAACTCACTAACTCTCACTCCCTGTGGTCTCTGAGACCACTCACTAAGCTCCGCCCCTTCTCTACTTCCTCCACCCACACCCTCTACCTAGTCCCTCCCAGGCCTGCAGAGGTGTGGTGTTGGATGTAAGTGTGTGGGTTCTGGGCAGTATCCCTTCCTTACCCGAGAGCAGAGTACCACACCTCTGGCTGAGATGCAGTACCTCTGTGGCGACTGGACCCTCAGGGCGCCACATTAACAAAGTCAATATTTTGTAGTGGCCATCACAAAGCCCTGATGTCAATCCTATTAAAATTTATGGGCAAAGCTGAAAAGGCCGATGCGAGCAAGGCGACCTACAAACCTGGACCAGTTACACCAGTTTGGTCAGGAGGAATAGGCCCGAATTCCGACCAACTATTGTGAGAAGCTTGTGGAAGGATATCCCAAGTCATTCAGTGTAAGGTACTAAATTCTAATGAAACGTATGTAAACTTTTGACTTTGCAGTAATAAAAATACCTTAAAACATTCTCTCTCTCATTATTCTGGCATTTGGCAAATATTAATAATTAAGGTAATCCTAATTGCCCTAAAACGGGAAAGGTTTATTCTGATTTCAAATATTGAGAAAAACCTGCAGATGTGTCTTTCTTTTTATATAGTGGATGTAAACTTCTGGTTTCAACTGTATGTAGAAACAGAAGGTCTCTTTTCCCTGTATGAGTCATCATTAAAACTATCATTAAATTCTACATCACTGCAAAGTCCCTCTCAGAAAGGAAGGAGGGGAGCAGCTGGGTAAGACGTTGAAGAGAAGGTGAACCTGGGCTGCCAGGGACTTTGGCCCAGGAAAGGACCCAGGATGTAGGTCATTATACCAGGAAAGGGAGACATTATACCAGGGAGGGGCCCAGGATGGTGGTCATTATACTAGGAAAAGACCCAGTGTGGAGGATATTATGCTAGGAACGTATAATAAGTCAATTTTTGAAAGCATTCTTACTTAGCAGTATATTTCCCACACCTGCTGAAAACTTTTGCACAGTACTGTATAAATATAACTATTTTGCTCATTGTTTACTGATTAAATTCATTGTATTTTCTACTAAAAACAAGTTCATGTTGGCACACAGATCTGACCCTACAGAGGAAGGAGAAAAGTAGGGTGGATCTGGTATGTTTACATGTCACTGGTACCTCTTATCACTACTATGTCACATTTCTTAGTTTTCGTGTTCACAAAGGCATTACAAATCTGAATGAGCAGCTATGGGAATCTGTATAAAGCTCCCACTGTCCATGTGACATTTTCACACGGTAACTTCACTATCCTTATTTTGCTTCATTCAGAGGAAAAACACTTTGAGAACCAAGTGTGAGCATTTGTATATTCTTGAAAATGTTACACTTCCCTTGAAAAAATAGCGCAGAGTTGAACTAAGGGAAAGAGCGGACAATGAGGGTGTTGAAGTATGAAAGGCTATGGTGTACCATAACATCCATTACCATACCCTTCACATATACTGCATGTTCCCAACTCAAATAAATATGTATATTTTTGTTGCTTTTTGGAGAGACTCAGGGAGGATATTATGTATTTCCTCTCATTCTATTAAATACTGAGCCAAAATACATATATTAACGTACCCAAGCATGGTAGGAGTCTGTTCACAGCGTAGTCACTTGTTGTGTTTTAGTACTTTATAGTTTTTGTATGTTTTACATCATAAATAGTCCAAAGTTGTTTTTTTTTACTCTGGGTTAATCATCCATGTATAACTTAGATTCATTGGTTAAGATTCAGTCTGGCAAATAGAGATTAATATAGATGATGTTTCTTCAAGGAGTTGGTTCACAAAACTCCACCACTCCACCTCTACCTCCAACTCAATGCTTGTTGGTGCCACTTCTTCCCATACTGGAAACAAACCAACCCAAGGTTCTCGTATACCCTTCCCCATAGATTCCAAACCATTCATTTTGTCTCCAGCATGGTATGGTACAGTATGCTACTTCTAGCAAGATGTCAAACTCAAAATTACCCTAGCCTAACCAGATTTTAGCATAGCCGTAGTTGCAAACATCATGACTTTACAGGGATTAGTCAGCAAAGATGCCGAAGATGGTCCAGTGAAGACCGGACCATAGATGATGGATCTGCGTGTCGGGACAGGAAACAACTGGGCAAGTACATTTTTTTACCTATGTTTATTATGATATGGTGTCAAGAATGATCTCACCACATAATAATGGACATTTGATGCGAATCGTATTTCCTGGACAATTTCAAGCTGATCTGCAAATTAAATTTTTTGTAGCGGATCTGCGAATTAAAATTTTTACCTGTTAAGAGCATGTTTGGTACTCACACCAATGTCAATGCCAAGATCTTCCTAAGTCTATGCTGGTGCTGTCATTTATAGGCAAAGTATTTCTCTACCCACGGCTGAAAAAAATAATATTAAAGTTCCTCCAAGCAGTGGTGAAGAAGAGTAGGGGTGGTGGAGAAATACAGGATGGTTTCCTTGGACACAAAATTCTTAGAGGTGCAACATTTTAAAAGAAAAAGAAACAAGAAAATAACAATGACATCACCAGTGCCAAAGATTTCTGGCCAAGTGCCACTTTGACCTGTATCAGACATGACAATATGCCAATACATTGGTTTCCTGTGATAAATATAATGCCGGCTTCTCTGCATAGTTCCTCTTCCTCCTGCCAGCAGGGACACTGACATGCTTACCGCCACGGCTGCTTGGCGGCTTCTCCTGTGCCTGCTTCCCAAGTTTTAGGGCTTGAGCACATCGCACAAGTCTCCTGGCAATGTGTTTAGGGTAAGCTCTCTTTGTTTCTTAAAGGGGCAGTGCGCACATTCCGCAAATGCCCCCAGCATTTAGCTGGGAGGTATTAGGTATTTAAGGCACCCTCCACTGTAGTAAGGTGCCTGAGCAACTTCAGTGTTTCGTCCCTGTTACTTAACCAGTACTGCGACCCTGTACCAAAGTCTGTCCTGTGTTCCTGTACCTGTCCTGCTACCCTATACGAGAGCCTGTCTTCTGTTCCTGTACCCGTCCTGCAACCTTGTACTAGAATCTGTCCTGTGTTCCTGTAACCGCACTGTCTGAACTAGCCAGTCTGTCCAAATCTGAAACCTGATCCTAGCCCCTCTCAGTATCCATTCTGCCAGTGATCCTGATACTGTCCTGCTTGCTACTCTTTGGGTTAGCTGCTGCAGTATTGGGGACTGCCCTGGAGTGGTACCTGGTGGCTTACTGCAGCTCAAACCTAACCTCTCCATCAGAAATTCTAGTAAAGACTAGGTAGCCTGTTGTGAATGTGCTAGAAATGAATTCTGAGCAGAAGCTCCCTCTGGTGGTTACAAACAGTACTGAACTATCCAATGAAGATTGTGAAGATTGGCGATCAGGTGTTACTGACTGGTCTTATATAAGGGAGGTTCCCTCCCATCAGGGTTGCCGGTGATCAATTGTTCTGGTCTCATCTTTGATTCCTGTTCACTTTGTAGCTTGCTGTTTCGTGCCTGCATCTTCTGCTAACAGATAAGACATTTTCTTCTTTTATTTTTTTGTGCTTGCTTTTTGCATTTTGTCCTGCACTTCTGTGGCGGTCTGCCGGGTCCCCTTCGGGGGCTTGTGCTCCTCTCAGTTTAGTTCAGCCACTGTTGTTTGTTCATTTGCCTTTTCCAGTTTTTTCAGTGGCTGCTGTTTAGTTTTTGTTACACCAGAGAACTAATTTAGGTGGTAGAGGTCGTGTGATCTCAGGTGTTTTTGTAATTAGTAGAGTTGGTACTTTTCAGGGTTTTTGGGGATTGCAGTAAGTCTCCTTCCTATCCTTTTCTATTTAGGAAGTTTGGGCCCCAACGTTTGCTCATACTATTTTCTGTCTGTGTCTGTATTTCCCCTTGTCTAACCGCCATTACATGTTTGGGGGCTTTCTATGTTCTTTGGGGATCTGCTCCGGGGCAGATAGTTTTCCTCTTTCTATCTTTAGGTGTAGTTAGCTTCTCAGGCTGTGACGAGGCGTCTAGGACCAACGTAGGTACGCTCCACGGCTGCCTTTAGTTGTGGTGGTCAGTCAGGGTACTGCAGTCCCATAGATTCCAACCTCTCTGGTGTATTTCCTTTTTTGCTTGCTCTCCTCAGCTACCAAATCATAACAGTAGCCGCTTAGATACGCCCCTCCAGGGTAAGCCCAGTACATGGCGCAGAGGGTCCACACCCCACCAGCGTGACAATACAGTTGGGATCCTAAGGCTGACCACTTCCTTCTGGTAACCTGTAGGCTTCTGTAGACCCATGACACCAAGACAGGACATTGATCTGGTTACCGGAGCAGGCGACTCAATAATATCTCTGCATTGCACTACCAATGCCAGCCTGCTCTGTGTGCAAGGGAGAAAAGTAGTCAATTGCTCGAATTAACTTTTTTTTGTGTTGTGTGACGCAAACGTGACATTATTTCATTTGGAGGGCCACCATATTTGTCTAGCCATGGGGCCTGACAACCCTTGCTAAACCACTTCCCCCAGGGCATTAATAATAGATTATACTGTGTACAATACTGTAAATCAATTCCATAAGATGTCGCAAGTACCTTCTGCAGAACATACATCATGGGTTCACAACCTAGAGTCTAGGAGGCCCACAATCCTCTTGGCCCACTTCTATGACATGCTCTAGTATTACAAGCAAGGGAGGAATGACTGATGTTATTTTTTATTTGGTCCGGATTTGACAGGACCATATTGGTGCTTTTTGGCACCCTGTCTTCTTCAGCATTTTTGGTGACTAAACTCTGCAAAGTCGGTGACTAAACTCTGCAAAGTCAGCAACTATGGCTATGCCAAAATCCTGCTCAAGCTAGGGTGATTATGAGTTTGGCACCTTGCTAGAAGTAGCGTACCATACCATATCTGATACTGTAGATATAGTCACTGGTTTGGAATCAATGGGGTATAAAGACTCGTCTACAAAAAAAGACCAGGTGTCTACAACCTGTGGATTCTGAAATGTTGCAAAACTTTCCCAACTAACATAAGGATATTTTGCGAATTGTAGTTTTGCAATAGGTGGACAGCTGCAGGTTGTAGAGCACTGTTCTCCGTACCGCTATTAGCATTGTGGTGGTATGGGCCTTGAGTTTTCTCCTCATAATGGTTTGGCAAAAGAAACAGATTAAGCAGAAGTAATTTCTTACTCTTATAGTACTGCCACACTAAACGCTCCCGCTAACGATCACGATAACGACGCATACTAATGCGATAGTTTTTGTGATCGTTTTGATGTCGCTAGTAGCTGCCAAACTTAACGATCTCGTTAACGACGCATAAGCGGTTAGCGATCTCGTTAACGACTTTTGCGGTCATTGTGATGTAAAAAACAGCGCACATCGTTAACAAAAGGTGCCAGACACAGCGATATAGCGCTCACCAGCGGGACGCCAACGATAAAAATACGGTCCAGAACGCTAGTGAACGATCAGCGAGATCACAGCAGGGGCCACGTCGTTGCTACATGCCACACACAACAACGTCACTAACGAGATCGCTAAATAGTGACTTTTTTAGCGATCTCGTTAGCGTTCTTGTTTAGTGTGGCATACCCTTTAGAGTTGAGCTTTATCAATTTTTCACTCCTTAAGTTTTGCCAGTTCAATTGCCCAAGCCCTGGAGGGAGAAACATGCCCTGAGCACAAGCTAGTTCATGTTTCACACTAACTCACTAAATAATTCCTGACTCCAAAGCACATTTATAATAATAATAATCTACGAGAACGAGGGGTAATTTCAAAGACTTGACAGGCTGCTTGTGTGGTTTGGGAGCTTAGACAGTGGGAAATAGTCCATACATAATATATAATTTCTATGTAAAAGGAGACGATGTGAACAAATTATTGATTTTGTACAGTGGAAGCATGTCATAGGTTTTATACTTGTTGAATCACTGAACCTTTAACCGTGAAAAGCACGCTGTTCGGGGAACGCTCTTTGATCCTTTTTTTTGTTTGAGAATATATAATCTATGGTTTTGTATAGCATGTACTGGATTATTTTTTTCACATCGGCCAGTGACAGATCTATGTGTCGGCTCATATAATATTTGCCTGGAATCAATCATATTTAAACAAAAAGTTTCTGACAAGTCAGACTTACAGTACTTCAGTTTTGGCATGTACAATTTTATTACAAGGCAGGTCATCTTACCGGCCTGATCCTAAGGGCTCGTGCACACGACCGATTTTCTGTACGAGTGCTATCCATGGTTTTAATGGACCTTGTACCTATGTTATTGTGAGTAGTCCGTGGGAAAGATCAAAGAAGTGTCTGATTTTGATCCCATAGGTCAGATCAAAATTAGCAATGCAAGTCTATGGGCCCGTATAAAATCGGATAGCATTCCGATGACATCCAAGTGTGGTCCGATTTGGATGAACTGATAGAAACGATAGGATGGAGAAAGTTTTTTTCTCTCGCAACATAAAAGAAAAACTGATGCCACTCTGATCAAAATCTGATCAGAATAGTCGGCGAGGAGACATCTTGTGAATCTACCCTAATAATGAAGGAGATGGACTTCTATCCTTGTCTTGTTTTATTTACTATTATTTTTAAAAAATGTTTTTTTTGTTTCTGACAATTTTAAATACATTTTTAACAATTCAGAAATATTGTAATATGCTGAAAAAGAAGCATGTGCAGCACCTCCAAAAAAATCATACAATGACCCAATGCTTCTAGGCAAAAATATAAATAACTGAACATGAGGTTCTTAGTTTAACATTCTGATCAGACTGTATGAAGCCCACTGCCATGTCAAGGCGAACCTCTCAGTGGGTCCTAACTTTTATTGCCTTAAAGGAGTGGTGCCCAAACCACTGTCGCAGCGACAATGCTGCGACAGTCCAGGGTCCAGTCGGGTCCAGTCGCTGCCACTGCTCTTAGTGTCTGTTATTGTTAGCAATGCTGCAGTCAGTCATGATCTCAATGACTCTGAGAGGCTCAAATCAGCCACTGAGGTTACTGATCGGCTGCAATGCTGTTGATGTAACATCAGTGCGACAGACAATAACAGAGCAGCGACAAAAACTTAGCACTGGACCTGGGGAGGGTGGGTAAAATACAGTCACATAGAGAGTCTGCAGACTTAAATCCCAAGCCAGGACAATCCCTTTAACGAGTAAATAATTTAAAAAGTCACTTTTTCATTTACGTAATTTACATATTTTTTTCTTCTATTGTGTGTGAACACTCTTATATTTGAAACTTTTGAAATTTTAAAATTAGTTTTCCTTCAGAGAAGCAATTCTCTCAGGTAGAGCCCTGTTCCGTCATGGCTTTTGTTCATAATGTAGTTACGTTAGCTATCCAAAATCTATGGCCACGTGTAATGAATCATGATTTCTGATGGATTCCTTTGAATGATAATGGGACCCAAGGTTCCTGTAATTTTAACACTGAGAATAGTAGCCTAGAAACCCGCAGAAATTGACTGTTGTTAAAACCGTGATATTTTACAGCAAAAAAATAATGAACCGTATCCAATAAATATCCGATCCAGTAGACCAGTTTGCTTTTTAGTTATTTGCAAGATATTGAGTGAATATTGCCAATAGTTGTGATTATAGTCTGCGAAGACTGTTATTAACATAAGTGAGTGGGCCTAATCTTTGATTTTTAGGTGTTTGAGCATAAATTATGCTGCCTATAATTGTTCTCTTTTTTGTAATTAATATCACGTGTCAGTACGTTAACCATTTAAGGATAATGTGCTGCCGACATTAAGCAAACTGTCTGAAGACACAATGATTGCATTAACGACTGCTTTGTCCACCTATTGATGGAACACACTGCCATGACATCAAGGAGATGTCACGGAGATGTTGGATAGGGGGCTGGAGCTACATGTGACAATCAAAGGACACCGTAACACCCTCCAATAACTATAAAAAGGATATACAAGAGAGGACACCTGAGCTCACTCCCCTTGATAAAGCAATACTGCGAAACATGGCGTGTTCTGAGTGGACCCTTCAATTTACATTCACATGAGTAAGCCCTTATGATACCTCATTTGGATATCACTATATACTTGTCTGCCTCTTGAACATGCATTTGCACTTTAGTATCTACCAGTACCTTGCTTTAGTACACGCTGGAGCAGATTAATCCTATACTTTTATTTATCTGAGAAATTTACCTTATTTGTGGTCCATTCTATACTGGCTCGATCCTCCTTAAAAGACCTAATTTTTAATGTATGTATTTTTATCTATTTTGTTTAATAAAATTACATTTGAATTTTAATGTCTGTGGGTGTTCTGTGAGCAGCTTTGGTGCTCAATAGGAGGTTTAATATTGGCTGCCCTAGACCATATCGACAGGTTTAGCAGACACTGTAATGTGTATTGGGGTGCCCGCCAGCTGTTTATCTGTGAAGATGACAATCGGGCACGTCCGTTTTGAAGGGAAAGAAAGCAGGGTCAGCTGTGACATCGACTACTGCAATTGGTGGGTCTTGTGTATAGAGATGTTACCGGTTACGGTAATTTTGCCTCTGATGATAACGAGACTGTTGAAAATGCTTTTTTAAAAGGATAGGAAGCATGAGACTACTATAGCCCTCGTGGCATTGTGAAAATATGTATCTTCCTCAATAAATAATAATTTCTAATAATAATTTTTATTTTTTAGGGTGCTAGAGATTACCTATTTGCGGTCTTCATCCTGATAACAGTGAGGCTGTTCAAACTTTAATTAAAGCCTTAATTATTCATTATATTTCCATTGACTTTGACAATATCCTGGATTATATATATATTTTATTATTATTTTTTTTTTTACTTTCTTGACTTCCAGTTTCAATGCACCACACTGAACATCATTCCTCGCTTTGCTTACCTCCTTATCTCTCCGATGGTATATGGCTTGACTTTCTATATTTATATCAGCGATGTGCAGCCTGCATCTCTTCAGCCTTCGGGTGTACACAAGATTTTGCATGCGAGGACAATCTACAGCTTGGAGTCACAAGTTGCCGACTCCGATGGCGTCTGGCAGTGACTTATTCCCATTTGCCCATTGAAAAGAAATAAATGCATACTCAGCAGTTGAGAGAAACAGCTGTTGGAGGAACGTAGTAGTTATTCCATGTGTATGGCCACGTTAATAAACTGAAGATAGAAGTGTAGGCAACAAATGGCAGAGAAAGAAATAGAAAGAAAGACGGCACATAGCTACTACACAGAAGTTTTTATTTTAGGCCTGAGGCATGCTCTCACTCTTTGGAGATACATTTTACTCTCCGCTAGCTATAAATTATGTAATGCAAAAATAATATCGACCTTCTTTCCGTCATTGTAAAATAGTCTAAAAGGGACATCAGATCATGAAACTGCTTTTTCAGTACAACTTTCATACAATGCATCTTAAAGTTAACCTGTCACCTTGAAAATAATCTTCAACCTACCAGCATCGTGTTAACGAGGCAGAGAGAATTAAAGGGAATCTGTCAGTAGAATCAACCCTCTTAAGCCTTTTATATGGACATGCAGGTCATATGCCGCTGAATAAAATGATACCTTGATATCTGAGATTTGATGTTTTATTCCAGAGAAATCCACGTTTTCCTTAAGACATAAATGAGCAGTTAAGATCTAAGGGCCGAACATAGATCTCGCTGAGAGTCCGCCTCCAGGGTTCATTGTAAATGACAGGGACAATACCAATGTGAAACATGGAGATCAGGAGAGCAGACTGTCAGTTATTACATGCCTCACACTGGTAACGCCTCCTTTCATGTAAAATAAGCTCTGGAGGCAGATTCACAGGAAGATCTATGTCCGGCCCATAGATCTTAACAGCTCATTTACATAAAAGAAAATTGTGGATTTATCTGGAATAAAACAACATATTACAGATATCAAGGTATCATTTTATTCAACTTCCTATGACCTGCATGCCCATATAGACGGCTTAGAAAGGTTGCTCCTACTGACAGATTCTCTTTAATCTTTCTTCATGATACGTTAATTTTTCTTCCTCGTCTTTTGTTTTTACCGCCTGTTCTTGCAAAAGCTATAGACACAAAAAAGCAGTTATTAAGTTTAAATAAAATACAAGTTATACTCAATCATATAACAATTTATATCTGCTCAGCTCCTCCTGCTTTATAACATGGTACTGGAATATCAGACTGCATCTTTAACATGATCGGTTCCCTTTAGAGGGGTTGAGATAAGGAAAAAAGATTTTCCTTCTAAAACATTAAAAATAAACTATACTGTATCTGGTAATGCGTCTCAGCACTAAGAGCAAATACATTTTAAACTGATCAATTTTCCACAAATTCCACAAAACTTTAGATTCTAACAAAACCGAATTGTGGGCAGTAGAGAAAAATTGTTTTGCATGAATCCAGCAACATGATGGTGCTGCAAAGGGGTTAAAAAACAATAACCTCTTATATTCACCACCTTTTGGACCTCCCCATCCCTGTCCTCTTTGCTCTTCTGACCAGCTCTTTTTCCTTCTACGACCATCTGATCTTCTGGAAAGCACCACCATTGAATAGGCTCCAAGCAGCCACCTAGCAAGCAGCGCACTTCATTGACATGCGACCACCCCCACACGTGACTCATGGAGACTAGTCAGTGATGGTATCTGATGGAACACTGGAGGAAGAGGAAGGAAATGAAAGGATAAAGAAGAAAGAAAAACAGAAAGGGAGAAAAAAAAGGAAAGAAAAGAAGGGAAAGGAGACATGAGTATAAGAGATTATTTTTTATTTTTCTAGAATTTATTCTATGTGAATTGAAACTCCCCCTAAGTTTAACAAATCTGACGGAATTGAATTTCGGGAAATTCACTTAACTCTACTATTTGATTGAATACGGCTGGGCTGCTATACCAGATACAGCCATTGGACAAGAGGGGCACTCTTTTTAGATAAAAGCAGACCATTTATTTTATCTCATAAATTCATTTAAATAGAACCAGTCACCAGGTGACAAATGGCCAGTTTTTGCTCTTGTTTTAAACATTTTGACCCCTGATTGTTTTTTTTTTTAATCCATACTGTTCCAGAGGTATGGGTCCTTTTCTATAGTACAATATTTTCACTAAAGGGGCACCTACATAGAAATTATGCAGGGCACCCTAAAGTCACACCCCAGAATATCCTATGAAAAATGTGTCCTTACTAAAGACCAAGAAAAAAAAATAACATATTCAGTGCAGTATATTAGCACCGCCTTCACCATCCTCATCTTCAGACATATTGAATATCAACAGGAAGTCAGGGCTGCAGCTGCTCTCTCACTTCCTCATCAGGTTTGATTAGTCCGGGATAGTGAAGTAAGTGCTGTTTGGGCGCAGGGCTCAGGTGATGTAATAACCTCACGTGAGCTCCGGGAACGTGAGTGCCGACACCGCTGAAATGGCACTAGCAGCGGAGGTGAGTATAGGTGTTTTTATTTTAAAGGGCCCAATGTAAGGCATGAGAAAGGGTTGTCCAAGTAGTGGACAACCCCTTTCATCCATTTTACGGTCCCAGAAATATGGGTGTTTTAATACTGGAACTGTGCCAGCACCGGAGGTGAGTCTTGGGTTTTTTATTTGAATGGGGCCCAATATAAGGAATGAAAAGGGGTTGTCCAAGTAGTGGACAACCCTTCTGATCCACCATACGGTCCCAGAGATATGGGTGTTTTAATACTGGAACAGTGCCAGCACTGGAGTTCAGTATGGGTGTTTTTATTTTAACGGGGCCAAACATACTTGGACAACCCCTTCAAGAAAAAACTAAATTTGAAAACTCAAAAGAGCAGCGAGTAGAAAATGAGGGCAAAAACTGGACACTTGTGACCTGTTGACCGGTTCTCTATAAATTCATGCAGACTACACTATAAGAAGGAAAATATATTTATTAGCATGAAGACTATCAATATCGCCTTCATCATCATCTTCATCAATATCCATTTCTTTTGAGCCAGTCTTTTAATGAAAAGGTCAATGATACTGTTTAGTCTGGGCAACGTCGTTTCAGGTCATAGGACAGACAGTCTAGATATCTGGGCGGTTGTAATAAGAAGAGATCTGCTAACTAGCATCTTTATCGCATTTCAGCTGATGTTGTCAGGGGGTTAAATAAGTTTTCATTGCCTGCATTTCTGTTCTGAAGCAGACTGAGACAAATGAGTGTTAAGTAAACTCAATGACAGACTTGCTAACGTAAGCATTCCAGACTGCTTCATGCTCCTGCCTGTAACATAGCTTTAGATTATGACACCTCCAGCAAAGTCTAAATTAACACACGTACAGCTGTCAGTCCTTACCTTCTGCAACAGCTGAGAACAAGCTCCAGGACACTAAGGATAGATGTTGCTCCTGTTTACGTTGTGACTCATGATGCTTACAAGGAACCGCCTATAGATATACAAGGGAGCAGTCTAACCTATTTTTCTTGGATCCTTGGCTTTGTTGGCATAGATATAGACTTGGGCCCAATAATATAAGTAATCCATGACATAGTGACCTTAGATCTACACAGGAGTAGTGAATTTCTGGGATGGTCATGGCCTTGGCTTGGCAAAGTAAAGAGTAGTGTAGTCTCCAATGGTGACAGCTGACAGCGAGTGATATAAAAAAACGTGATCCAATAAGTAGAATTGAGCACAGTTCAAGCTAAATTCATGACAGAAAAATGTCATACAATAAGGTGAGGCAAACAGAAGGTCAGGGCAGATGTAAAACAAAAATCTGGAAACAGGTTTGGTCAGTAATGAGTAGCACTAACAGGAACTATTCTGATTCCATGAGTTGGGTGCAAGTATGGAACTTGTTAGACAGCGTTTCTATGGATGTCTGTATTGACCAGTACTCACACTAGAAACTTCATCAGATTGTATCAACAGCTGAGGCACATATGAAGATTCCAGAAGCATTGTATTATGTACAATAGTAAAAGCAGCAGATGCAACAGTTGTAGCAGCTAAAAAGACAGAAGCGGAGATATACAGAGATGTACCTAGAAAGATGTCTGACAAACACTGACCAAAGAGGAAGAGAGGGGTTACTTACATCAGAGCTGAGCTACAGGGGGAGACACAAGACAAACTGATTCATGATAATACAACACTGCATGATTTGTGGGACATGACATGAACTATTGAAAGCTTATTACTGACGGCAGACATGACGAGGGACAGTTCTTTAAAACCCCTGGGTCAGCAGCTCTTTGGATAGGGAATATGCAAATGGGCGAGGAGGAGGTCCTCTAAGAGTCTGGGAGTTTTGCTGTCATGGCTCAGTTTCAGGATTTGATCCAGTGACCTTTTGTTGCATGGTCGAGTTCCCTCTCTGCTGGGCCACAATCCTTTTCACCTCAGTCCAAATGTTGATCATTTCTTTTGTCTTGGTTGGCTTCTCTCCAGTTGTTTAACATTTCACATTTTGGCTCTTTCCTATCGCATTTTGGATTTGCTTAAAATTTTCACCTTTCACTTACCTCAATTGCTGGCTATACTTCAACATAGATTGGTGTTTGGAGATACAGCTCCTCAGCAAGGAGTTTACCTTTTCCAGTAAGCCCCAGTTGTTTTTCCTGCAGCAAATCTCAGTTTTCATCCTTACCACCTTTTCCTTCTTATCCATATTTGGGGGTCTGGGAGGTTTCACTTATTCTGTTTGTTTTTTGTTCTTCTTATTTATCCCTGTTTATCCTTTGTGAATGCGTTTTAGCTTTTTACCATGGGTTCTCATGCATCCATGTTGCAGCCTCCCCTCTGGTTCCTCAGGAGGTACGAGAAACCCCTCTATGGCCTTTTAGGGAGCCAGGTCCGAGGGAGGTGTATTTAGTTGTGTGGTTAGGGCCTTTTCTAGTCTAGGGACTAGTTGGGTAGAGGTGCAGCTTCTCTCTTTGGTAGTTCTTTCCCTCCTCTGTTATCCATGTGAGTATGTGATCCTGTTTATGACAGTTACATACTAGGAAGAGGCAAGATTGGTAACCATAGATGCAAGCAGCAGTGTCCAGGGAGCATGTTCACACGTTCAGTATTTGGTCAGTATTTTACATCCGTATTTGTAAACCAAAACCAGTAGTGGAACAATCAGAAGAAAAGTATTTTTCACCCACTCCTGATTTTTGCTTACAAATACTGATGTAAAATACTGACCAAATACTGAACGTGTGAATGTGGCCTTATAGTCATACCTCATATGAGTCCCTACTCTGGAAGGACAATCTTTAGACACAAATCCATTTGTCCCCCCTTTGCTTTTAAAGAGTCCCAGTTTTTATCCAGAGAAAAAAATGCTTATGAGGAGATGTCCAACTGCTAAAAAATATTTCTGACTGATATAAATTAGAAAAATAATTCATACTAAGGCCTTGTTCACATGAACAGTATTTGGTCATTATATTACATTAGTTTTTGTAAGCCAAAACCAGGAGTGGGTAAAAATGTAGAAATGGTGCCCGTGTTTCTAATATTATACTTTTCCTTTGAATGTTCCACTCCTGATTTTGGCTTACAAAGAGTGATGGGCGGACCTGTTGAGGAGTGGAGTAGTGCCTTGTTACCGACTTCATCGCCCGTGAGAGAATCCAGAGAATCGCTGGACGTTGTGGGAACACCAAGGATTATGTTGGAACTGCTGGGATTATTTTTTAATAATAAATGGATAAACCAGGGAATGGGGGGGAGTCTTTATTCAAATAAACTTTTTTTTCGTGGGTGTTTTTTTCTTTTCACTTAATGGGTTAGTAATTGGGGTGTCTGATAGACGCCTCTTCATTACTAACCCTTGGGCTTGATGCCAGCTGACATTACACAGCTGACATCAACCCCAAAAACAATTACCTTGATTGACATTGCACCAGGGCCATCGGGAAGAGCCAAGGCTAAGTGCCAGAATTGGCGCAACTAATGGATGCAGCTTGTCTGTGGCGGTTGAGGGCTGGTCTTATTATGCTGGGAAAGGGCCAATATCCATGGACCTTCCAAGCCTATTAATTTTAGACCCCAGCTGTCTGCTTTGCTTTAGCTGGTTATTAAAATTGGGGGGACCACACATCATTTCTTTGAGGTACCTCCCATTTTTTAATTATTAATTTATTTTACACTGTCCCTACGATAATCACAGCACAATGGCGAGGCAACCCGTGATCCGGCATTTATACAAGCTGGATCACGTGTTGTGCCAGCCAATCACAGTCACGCCAATATTTGGAATGGCTGTGATGGCTGTGGAAGTGCCCACAGCCTAAAAGCGTGTTGATTGCCTGAGCTGCAGCCTTTCAACAAGCTTTATTAAGCGTCCAAACTCCGAACAGTATCACTGACTTCTCATAGACTTAACAATTCAGGTTCGTTCATGCCTACTTAATGATACTGATGTGAAATACTGACCAAAATACTGCTGTGTGAACGTAGCCTAGCTCTCATAGTCAATCTTCAGTCTCCACTGATCACTGTTTAATGGTCTTTTCCTGACAAACAGCCAATTAGTGGGTTGATTGAGCATTTTTGGGGTGTCACGAAAGGACCAGGAAGTAGAAGCCATCAGAGACTGGACAGGAATTGGAACAGGTTCTGAGGAGAATCAGTATGGATAAGTGTCAATTCCATTTTTTTTCGTTATACCAGCCTAAGATCTATTACAAATATAAGGGTTATGTGTCACATTTCAATTTAAAGCATTAATACAAAATTGCATATACGGTAATGCCACAATCTTATCCAATTTAGACCCTATTTGTATAATCAAATCATTTTGTGGATATGCGTGTAAATGAAAAACATAGAAAATAAATAGATATGCTTAAAAAAGGTTCATAAAGGATAGAAAGAATCATGGGACAAGACATAATAGTCACATTGAAAAACATATATATGTAAACTATATATGCCAAGCAAGCAAGTTTTTAAATTGTGTCACATGCAAATCATCTAATTTTAGACAATGGCACAAATGTTTCTAGATGAGACAAAATTTTCAAGAAAGGAGGCCAAATTCATTCTAAAGTTTCTTGGATCAAGCAAAAAAAAAGTAATCTGCATTTTTTTCAAACTTTCAGGCTAAGTGCACACGATCAGGAATAATTGCGTTTTTTTCGCGGTTTTTCGCGGTTTTCAGCGGTAAAAACGCGATAAAAACGCAAGCATTAAGCATCCTATACATGTTAATTGATTCCGCATGTTTTGGCCACATGTTGCGTTTTTTTCCGCGAAAAAAACGCTTTGCGGAAAAAATAGCAACATGTTCATTAATTTAGCGTAATCGCGGTGATTCCGCCACCATAGGAATGCATTGAACCGCTTACTTTCCGCATGTGGCTATGCCCACCATGCGCAATGTAAGCGGTTCATGTGCGATGGTACCCAGGGTCTGGAGGAGAGGAGACTCTCCTCCAGGCCCTGGGTACCATATCCCTGGTAAAACAATAATTAAAATAATAAATAATGATATTCTCACCTTCCGGCGGCCCCCGCAGCTTTCCCGCCTTCAGCGATGCTCCCGGCAACTCCCGGTCCCAGGAGTCCTTTGCGAGAATCACCCAGATGGCGTAGCGGTCTCGCGAGATGCTACGTCATCGGTGTGATTTGTCGCAAAGCACTCCTGGGACCGGAGTTGCCGGGAGCGTCGCTGAAGGCGGGAAGGCTGCGGGGGACGCCGGAAGGTGAGAATATCATTATTTATTATTTTTTTTATTATTTTTACATTAGATCTTTTTACTATTGATGCGGCATAGGCGGCATCAATAGTAAAAAGTTGGTCACACGTGTCAAACACTATGTGTGACTCGTGTGACCAACCTGTCAATCAGTTTTCCAAGCGATGCTACAGATCGCTAGGAAAACGCTAGCATTCTGCAAGCTAATTACGCTTGCAAAACGCTATTATTCTGGCGGGAATCAGCATACAAAAAACGTGCGTATTTCCTGCGGGAGAAGTGCGGGATTGCCGCGGAAATTTCCGCGGCAATTCCGCAACGTGTGAACTTAGCCTCAAAGTTTCAGCATACATTTGATGGTAAATGTTAAGTTGATTTTTGCTTTTTAACTTTTACTTCTGAATGTCACCCTTATAATGCCTCAGGACTAAGTAAAAATGACATATTTTTCACCTTACACTTCTTGGTTCCCCCTACTATGCAATATACTGTTTGTGAGCCAGGAGATAGGGAAACATTTGCTTTAAGCAAAAGTTTACAAAACTTCATACATTCGCAAATGTGGCAACTATGTAGAACATCTGTGCGGTCCAGTATGATACTGTCCTTTATGATCTAGTATATGGACTTTACCTTTTGGAGAATATTCATTAGAGATGAAATTATATGTAGAATTCAAGATTGCCAAATTTGTTAAAATTCAGCCAGGAAATTAAATTTGCATCGAAATTATTCAAAATGTATCGAATTTCTAGTAAAAAAAATATGCAAATTGCCTCCTCAGACAAAGAGGACTTGTACTCTATAGCGCCACCTATTGGAAGTAGCGATCCTACTTCCTAAGTCATATTACAAGACTCATTAAAGGGTTGATTGTGACTTGTAGGATCGCTACTTCCAATAGGTGGCGCTATATAGTACAAGTCCTCTTTGTCTGAAGAGGCAATTTGCATATTAAAATTTCTCAGAGGAGCATTGCACTGCGAATAAGCCTCCTTATCTCGACATGCCAGAGCTGGTATGTCACTCTCCACAAGGAGAAACCTTACCCCCCAGACCCTAGTAAAAAAAAAAAACATTTATTCTGCTCTGAGGTTTCTCCAGACCCCAAATCATAGTAAAAAGAGGAATTAAAAAAATAAAAAAAAAGTTATACTCACCTTGCCCCTCACCTTTCCTGTCACCGCAGTTCCCTGCTTGGACCACCACTGGATCTCTTCTTTTCTCAGTCATCAGTTTTCTTTATTCTTTCGGTCCTTACTAGAGATGAGCGAACCTTTCAAGGTTTGGTTTGGTTAGTCGAACGTTTAGATGTTTGCTGAACATGCTCACCGAACGTTTCAATGAACATACCTGAACCCCATTAAATTCAAGGGGCGGCCAAACAAAACGTAACACACTTAAGGGGTGACAAAAAGCTTCCCAAACAGCTAAAATTAGGGGCATACATCATGAAAAGTGGCATCAATTGACCCACTGTAGAAATTTGCTAATGGCACAGCAACAGTCAGCAATGGGCTATACATGAGGTATCAGAGTCTTGGCCAGCATTTAGAGCTTTGAATTGAATTTCAAATTAAGAGCTAGTGGTTAAAGGAGCAGTCTTCTTTGTTGGGAGCCCTGATACATCATGCAACATGCAAAAAATTTCTTATAACATCAGCAGCAGTAGCAACAGCAGGCACAGAAGACACCACAAAGGTGGCACAGAGTGCAATAATGCCCTAATGCCAGATCAATGCATGACACTAAAACTAAACCATAGACTAATCTGCCAAGTCTGCGACTGGGGTGCAAAAGTCATTGACTTGTTCATTTTGATGAAAGTTAGGTGGTCTACATTTTCGAGGGACAGCCATATGTGCTTATCCATCAAGGCACCACCAGCAGCGCTGAAGACACGTTCTGAGAGAACTTTATCTGCAGGGCATGACAAAACCTCCAAGGCATCACAGACAAGTTCAGGCCACTCTTCCATTTGAAGAATAAAATGCAAAAGGAACCAAACTTCCCTGTTGGCATTGCTATTGAGCTCCAGATACACCTGCACCATCCTCTCCAGTCGTTCACAACGTGTCAGACTTGTACTCTGTTCTGCTGGTGCACTGGTTGGTCTAAAAAATGTGTGTAAGACTCACAGAAATAGCTTATGCAATTTACACTGCTGCTGCAATTGTTTTTGCGATAATGCCTTGACGATCCCAGGGTTGGACGTCTAGAACTGTGATGCACACTATGTGCCTCCAAGTTCGTTCCCTACAATACTTGGTGCACTGGAAGGGTTACGGTCCAGAGGAAAGGATGTGGGTTAAAGCATTAGAGGTGAATGCCCACAGGCTGGTGCTTTCATTCCACACCTCTTATCATAAAAAACCTGGTCCTGAGTGTCCAGAGCCAACTCGTAGAGGGGGGGTACTGTCACAGGTGTGTCAGATGCAACAGACAGTCGATCTACATCTGGCTACAGAAGATCTCTGCGTTTTGCATTGCAAACACCTTCTTAATCCTTCTGAATGTTGAACCCAGCAACAACCTCCCTCCGGCTCTAATTGACACACCCAGACCTTGGTGTTTATATACTCCCAGCCTGCTTCAAGGAGTCGCCTGGGAAATTCACTTTTTCCCTTGTGAAGGCTTGGAGCTGTAGCTGTCGGCTAATTTCTTCTCTGTTGCCCTTGGAGGATGTTTGGTGTGATCTCTCTGGAGTCTGCTCAAGCTAAGTTCTTTTCTCCTTGTTTGTCTCTCTTGTTGTCTTTAATTATTAGTGGGGACTTACCAGTGCTCATCTCCCTCCCTATGCAGGGCCTAGCGCTATGGATATACAAGGCTTAGTTTTCCAGCTCAGCGATTGGTGTGGAACCAATTTAGGGATGGTAGGGTAGGCAGGGTGTTATAAGAGCTGCCTAGGGGGTCTCCACTTTCCAATTCCCTAGTGTATGGGCTTTCTTCCCCTCATCCCTTCCTGTTGCACTTAGTCTTTCCCACACTGTGCATGACACCGTGCTTTCTGCAGCAGCTCATACAGGCCGGGATAGTGGCGGAGAAATTGCTGAACCACCAGGTTGAGCATGTGAGCCATGCAAGGCATGTATGAGGTTGCCCTGGCGTAGAGCAGCCACAACATTTGCACCATTATCGCATACGGCCTTCCCTGGCTCCAGGTTCAGTGGAGACAGCCATTGCTCTAACTCAGCCTGGATAGCTGTCCATATCTCTTGTGACTGCGATCTCCAAGGCATATAATTTTGAACACTGACTGATTATGCTGAGCCATGGCTGCACAATACGGAGCTGGGGGGAAATCTATCTGCTCTGTTAGAGCACGTGTCTGATTAAGGAGATGTTGAGAGCACAGGTGGAGGCCCTAAAGGATATGGATGCGCGAGAAGCAGTGGAGGAACTGTTAGATACAGAGGTTTGTCCCGCAAGCTTTGGATATTCAAAGACTTGTGGAGTAGCCCCTTGACCTCCTGCCCCCACAGCCACCAGAGTCACCCAGTGCCCAGTAAGTGAGATATAATTCCCCAGCCCATGTTTGCTCATCTAGATGTCAGTGGTAAAATGCACCCTGGCAGACATAGATTTTTTCAGGGAACAGGTTTCATCTTAAATTTGCTTAACTGTTCACAATAACAGTAATTTTGACCATGTGTGACACTGTATTTACATGCCACTGTATATACCAGGATGGAGCCCAGGATGAGGGACATACTTACCAGGATGAAGCCTAGGATGAGGGACATACTTACCTGGATGGGCAACATGTATACAAAGTAGGACCCAGGATGGGGACATATATATCTGGAAGTGGGCAAGGATGGGGAACATCAGTACAGGATATGGGACATTACTAGAAAATGTGGGGATGGAGGAGGACAACATGTATGTCTTTATAGGATTTAGAACTCTGTAAGGGCCCATATATCTGAACAACGTGAAGGGGAGCCCAGGTCCAAAATATACATCAGATCCCATCAGACTCTAGTTATGCCACTGTCTACAAATATTAATACTTAGGCCATTATGAAAGCTTTTACCACTATCAAACAAGCAGATTGGGCAGCATGGTGAGTGGTTAACAAAGGTGCATTACAGATTGGTATTGCTGGGATTAAATCTAACCTTGAATAAAGCCTCTGAATGAAGTTTGTGTGAATTTATGTTCACACTCCAAAAACTAACTAAGAAGTTAACTGAAGACTTATTAAATTGTTTAATAATGTGAAAAATATATTATATTGGTGCATTATAAAAAACAGTAAATTAATCTTAGTAACTTCACATGATTGACACTGGAAAACTCTAGATCGATTTAATGGTTTTCACACTGTAATTACAGTGTAGCCCCTGAACAAATTTTTGATACAAGTACTTTTTAAATTTAGATCATGCATATAATTTCACAATAAAAATTACAAGGTTATGAACTTATTTTGCATCTTGTTATCACCTATTTTTTATCCATGTGTATCGGTGATGTGTTTATTGTGCTTTGTTTGTTCTCCTGTTTTATTATGCTGACAGAGCTAATATCAATTATAACAATATTGTCTGGCACTCCATCAGACCTCCTATTTTTAAACAAGATGAAACACTTCTCAGGCTGCACCCTATCCAAGGAATGTATTCCCATCAACTTTCAGACCTCAGGCCCTGAAACACACCCTTACAATGCACCATTTCGAGGAACTTTAACCAGTGTCATCATTATTTTGCAAAACCAACACCCAAGGCTAAACATCATCCATTGTTTACATATAAGAAGTCAGGACTTTTAATAATGACACCATCTCCAGATGAAAATAGTGAAGGTCTTAGAGGTTGTGTTATTAGAAGTTCTTAAAACCCAAGGTCAACTTCTCAAATGGTTTGTTTTATCGCAATACCTTCTTTCCGTGTGTCCAGTAGATGGGGTCTAAGATTCGGAGACCCTTTCTTTCAGCAAAATCCACTAACAAAGCCTGTCTCTTGCTATGGTGGACCCACTTATTACATGGTCGGTTATTACTAGAACAACCCCTTCTCGATCTGAAAGTTTGGCTCCGATAAAATTTGAACATTTATAACCATGTCCCGTGACAGCGCCATTCCAGTGGTATCAGCACGCTCGTTCCCAGGGCTCACATGAGATTGTTGTTACACGTGAGTCCTGCCCCCAATCAGCGCCGGCTTCACTGTCCCCATGTTTGTACTTCTTGAACATCAACAGGAAGTCAGGGTTGCGGCTTCTCTCTGACTTCCTCTTGATGTTCGATTTGTCCGAAGGTTGGGACAGTGACGCCAGCGTTGATTGAGCACCGGGGTCACGTGTCACAACAGCTGCACAAGAGTCCTGGGAACACGAGTGCCGACACTGCGGCACAGGAGGTAAGTATAAGTGTTTTTTTATTTTATCGGTGCCATTCAGGTGGAGAAGGGGTTGTCCTAGTATTAGATACCCCCTTTAATCTGAATGGCTGACATGTAACACCACATTTTCCCAGAAGTAGTCGCTGCGGGGAAAGTAGACATCCAGGTCAGCTTTATCTGATGGCCGGAGGGAGGGGGGATTATTATAAGCCAAATCTGCAGTAATGAGTTGTTTGAGCCATCGGCTTCAATTAAAAAAGAGCTGTGAAGATGAAGAGACCATTTTAACGCATTTTTAGCTTGGAGATGTTCTTCGCTTATCTGCTCTGTATACTAAATATTAAAACGTTGAATGAGTGGATCGTAAAATAGAAAGGAGAGGAAAATTAAAAATCCACAGAGTACATACTTTGAAGTTATGTACAAAGAAATATCCAAAATCAAAATACCTTCAGCTGCTTCGCCTTTGACTTTGCATGTATTACATTATTGATGTTCTATCCAGATGGAAAATCAGTCATAAAATTACTACTCTATAACACTGAATCACACATAGGTCTGTTGCATGGAAATATCTTGAATTTTTTTGTATTTTTTGAAGCTGGATATTAGAGCTGCACAATAAGGAAGCTTGCCGTAAGAAACATTGATGTTTTTAAGGGCAGGTGTAGACAACGGTATTTTCGGTCCGAGTACGATCCAACAAAACAGTGAATCTCACCAAGATGAATGTTATTCTTGAGGGCCTGTCACATGTCCAATCTTTCCTTTGAACAGAGTCTGTCCGAGGAAAAAATTGCTCGATTTGCATCTGATATTGGGATAGCACTTGGTCATGCAAGTCAATGACTCCTTGGAAAAAACTGGACTGCACTCGGATGTCATCTGAGTGCAGTGCGATTTCCATGGACTGACAGAATGGAGAAGATCACACTCTGATTAAACTCTGTAAAATTACCCTGTGAGTTATGCCCACTTGGTAAAGAACATAAAAACTAGCATATGGGGGGAACTGGCCACATGTGACCTGGTGACAGGTCCTCCTTAAACATTAAAGTGGATTCTTGACCAAGGGAAGTCCAATTTATTATTTGAAGCCAAATTGACCTGTATTTTGGACTAACAACCAGGGCATTGAACAAAAAAAAATGATAACCAGAAATCACTAAACCATAATTGAGGGCCTGACAGATGATTGCCTGGTCCCTTATACAGAATCAGAACCAGGTTTCCCCACGATCATATACGCTTCATAATACTGCTTTCTCATCATATGGGAGAAGGTCATTTGGTCAACTTTCTATCCTTTTATTATCGGGCCACTAAAAGGAGCTTTGAAGTTTCTTTCTCATTAGCTTTTATGATGCCAACTGCATAATTATTAAATAGATCTCTTAGATGATTAGATCTGATGATGCTTGCATACTTGCTACAAAACTCTGTGTCAGAATGAGTATATAAATCTCTATGAAAGTTTCTAGTCATTCTCCATACACCTTGCCTGATTGACAGTTCCTCATTTCTGCTGCTGTTGAATCTCCACTTAACTAACTGTGAGGCTCACTAGAAGAGGTAGCAGAGGCACTGGAACCTGCAGGCAGACCGGAGAGGTCAGGGAGATCACAGACAGGTAGCAGAGGTACTCGAAACTGAAGGCAAACAGGAGACATTCTGGAGACCCTGACAGGCAGAAGAAGTACTGGAAACAGCAAACAGATTGCAGAGGCACTGGAAGCCGCAGGCAGACTGGAGACATCTGGGAAATCACAGAGGTCCTGGATGCTGTAAGTGGACAGGAAACATCCTGGTCTGTAACACTAGCTTTTCAATGTACCTCCTCTCTACTGCTTCTATGTGCCTCCTTCTTGCTTCTGAATTTCCACCTACATAGCCTAATTTACAGCTCATCAATCTGCTTCCTCCCTGCTTCTGAGTCTCCAACTACCTAGCTTAACTTACAGTACCTTAGTGACCTGCTTCTAAATCTCTGCTTACCTAGACTGATTGACAACTCCTCAGTGTGCCTCCCCCCTGCTTCTGAGTCTGTGCCTACATAGCCTGACTAACAGCACCTTAGTGTCCTGCCTCTGAATCTTTGCTTACCTAGACTGATTGACAGTTTTTCAGAGTACCTCCTCCCTGCTGCTGCCGAGATCTCACAATGCTCTGTACACACTGCAGCTGTCATTCAGGCTGGATAGGTGGAAATTGAATACACATAAACTCATGAGCTCTCTCATTCTGAGCTGGACTAAAGTTATGCTTATCCTCTATAATCAAGAATTATGAATGAATGAAAGAAAGAAATTATTTTCCTAATAACATGATTGTAATTAGAGAACAGGAAATTGAATTTGTGTAGAATTTTTAAGAATTCCCTAAACTCAGACAATTTGATGCGTTTACGATTTGCTTTGCACAATTCATGTAAAATCACAATCATCTGCAATGATACATATTGCAAAAAAAAATGCATCAGCCAGATTAGGATCACGACATTGGGTGCCGCGGTGGGCTTCCCCATAATGTCTGTCAGCTATCCAATGTCATAGCATAGGATAGCCAATCAGGAGGAACTTTTACTCCCTGTATAAAAACATAGGCAAGGAATGCATCAGCTGAAGATATCCCAGCTCACAGCCATAAAGACAGGGAAACACTGAAGAAACCATGCAGATAGTGTGTGACAGCATAAAAGAGAATCGAGACATACATGTTTTTCAGGACAGTAGGTGAAGTCTTTGGAGAACTTTCGCTTTTCGCTGCAAATTGAATTTCCTGTGAAATTTCAGTGAAGCTGGGGAATTCAAATTTCTAAAGATTCGCTCATCTCTATTTGTACTGTTAAAGCTAGAAGATTCATAAAATTTTAATATCGGAAAAATATATCTTTGTACTGAGTTGGCCAGTGGATGAAAAAATATTAAAATTTGAGAGTCAACCACTTTTAATTAATCATATTTTATTATCAGGATTTTCAATGTAAGTACACCAGTCTTACCAGGTCTAAAAGATCTATTTAGTAATGTATGCAGCCGGCATTCTGAAATCCAATCATACTTTATCATAATCTACTAGTGTGTAATAGACAGACAAGAGTAGTGCAAACTGTAGGAAAACAAGGAGCGCAAAGATTGTCTTTGTGGTATTTCCTGAGGAAGAAGTCATATATGACTTCGAAACGCGTAGAATAAACCACCATCATCCTTTAACCATTTTTGCTTTCTGAATTGTTTGGCAGCGCGGATATAATCCACTATCTTCCTTGATAATAGCGATAGACAAGAAGGATAAAAGCCAGTGCTGGGGAAAAAAAGGGCCCAATTGCGCCTTTCCCCCAACCATGTCTGCCATTAGAGGACCTCCATGCATAGTAGATTGTCAGTAGATTCTGCTGAGTGCTGTGTTTTTTTAAATATATTTTTAGTCATTGAGTCAATGGACTACGAAGAGAAAGAATGAAATGATGTTGAGAAAACAGAGAGTATGACACAGTCATTTTTCACAATGACACTACTCCCCACTGCCTCCGTTTCCTGGCATGTGTTAACCTGACTCTATTTTTCTGCACGCCGCGGCTACTTTCTATCGGCTTTGAATGATGCTGTTAGGTTTAGCAATGGGTTTAATGGTGAAGAGAAAATATAAGCATAAATATAAGCCTGATTTTCAGCACTCAACTGATTTAATCTAAGCTGTTCTGTGCCGCTCATAATCCCTCCTTTCAGGCTTGCCCTTTCCCCATGGGTCATCCGAACAGAAACCCCATCCCTGATCCATCAGTTTATAAAAGTTGCTGAGGCTGTGATTGTGCCTGGCAGCATCAGACGAATTAGGATGGCACTTATAGAGATGGTAACCTGTGATAGAAGCAGTGAAGCTCCCGCACATCAAGGTGCTTCCTATATAACAAACTCCAGAATTTAAAAAAAAAAGTCTAAAAACAAAAACTTCTACTCTACGCTGGGAGTCCTTGTCGGGGTTTTTTTTTTAAGCATGGTTTACAAAAAAGCTTTTATGTTATATTGTATGTCTAGATTTATTTTACTTGAACATATTAGAGATATAATAATAATAATAATATAATTCAATAAAAATGCAGAAGATAGATTTGACAAATATTTTGATCGTATCTCAAAATGAGACACCTATAGATATCTACGAGGACTGTGGCCATAGGGAGTGTAGACGTGTAAGTTGAGGCTCAAGTATTGAAGGGTTGCAAAAGACTCCTCTGTCACATGAGAAGACACCAGTATTAGACAGGCGAATAAATTCGAATGGAATTCAATTCTACTCCAGTTTTCCAAAAATCCACATTTGCCAAAACGCAGATATCTTCTAAATTGCTTTCGCGCAGATTCAGCATAAACCATAAAGGGCCATCACAAGGATACAATTATCTTAAGAAATCCTTACCGCACATCTCTACGACCCCTCCGCTACTCTTTGCCACCTCTCCGGTCCTCTATGCCTCTTCTGATCTCCCTCAGCTTGTGCTGGAATCCCAGGGCTTCTCACGTTGAGCCTTTCATGAAGCCTTCTCATACGCGCAGAAGGTTACGGCAAACATTGTGACGTCATGACGTTGTGACCTTCTGTGGTTGTGCAGGACCCTCTTCAGAGCAGGAAGTCCTGGCTGACCATGAGAAGCCCTGGAACTCCAGTGCAAAGGCCAGAGGATCAGAAGATGCGGTGAGGACCATACAGGTGTGGCTGAGCAGCGAAGGGGCCGAAAAGGTGAGCGATGAGGTGGGCATAAATATTTTTGCTTTTTTCTTTCCATATTATGCTTCTCATGCTCTGTGTTCTGGAGAGACTGTAAGCCATGGACCGGGGTGGGCTCCCCAGGATACAACAAAACCATGGACAAGGAAAGCAGTAAACACTAAAGTTGTCAAATTAACTTTTACTGTTAAACTCAGACTGAGGGCGGCTCCACCAGTCGACAAAATATAACAGGTTAATGCACACACCCGGCAATCCCTGGATGGGTTGTGGCTGTCTAACGGCTACAAGACATGCAGCTGCGGGGACTCGTACATATTTTTTGAGCACGCCGAAGACACTCATTTAGCACCCGAGCATGCGCAGATATCGTCTTATCCCAGCACGTTCCCTCATCACTAGTGGCCACCTGTGGCCAGTGATTAGTACTGCAGGAAATAATATTCTCATGCAGACACAACCACTGCTTAGACCAAGCCGTTCATGTCACTGCATTAGTATCTAAAGCTCTTGGTGCTAAATCTCCTGTATAATCCAGGAGAAAACACTTCAGGAAGACAGGCTTGATTGGAGAATAGGTTCTTGATAGGGCCACATATTTTGGAGCGATCCCCTATACTACACCATATATTTAAGGATATCTTTGAATGAATTCTAGTAGTGTTGAGCGATACTGCTCGATATCTAAAAATATCGTATCGAAATGGTATCGCCGATATCACTAAATATCGTCGATATCCGATTCTGATACCGGAAGTCCCATGTAAGTCTATGGGAACAAAATATCGCAACAAAAAAAACCCTTTCTTTCGTTGCAAACACAAAATATACACACATAGAATACATATATATATATACATGTCATTGTGACATATATATATACATATATTTATAGTTTATACACTTCTACATAGTAAAATAGACTCTGATTCAATTGCCGGGTAAAGCCGTGACATACCCCATAGAAGTCGACGGGCTCGGTGCCGAGTACCCCCAAAACCTCTGGCTCTGTGCGACTCAACTTGGGCGTCACGAACAGGATTCTGTAGCTCGCTATAAGCGAGTCCTGTGTGCCTGAATTGAACTGGTTTTGTGCTTGAGAATTGCTAAAATCATCAGAGAATGTATTTGCCATTTTTCAGCCATATCTGCGTCACGACGAGGCACTGGTGAAGAAGAAGGGCGTGCTCTTCGTGGGTGTACACTCACTCAGTGGTGCGAAAACGATGGCCGACCACTGTAAATGGTACTGCAATGTAACATCGTGCCCCACAGCTCTTCAGTTCCGCCTCCTCATCCTCCTCAGTGTGCGGAAACTAACACGAAGGTCCCGCCTCCCTACAAAAGAGGGGCCCTCTCCAGATGCTAATGACACATGTGACTTGGCAGAGATGGCTAATGGACACGAGCAGAAGTGTGAAGGGATGGAGCAGTCAGAGCTCTCCCCCCACGGAAGCGACCCGATCGCCACGGAACCACCGTTGGGCACCCGGCCTGGAAACCCTCCTACGCTGCAAGAAGCGGAGGATACCCTAAGAGGCCTGGCCCGGCACCGGGAGGAGGTCGCCAGGATGGAAGCCAGCTGGCGTGCCCTAAAACTAAACTTGGAGCGGCGCCAATCCCTCTTACCTGAAGTGTCTGTACCGGAAGGTGAGGCACCCGTTCTAGTAGAGGAGCCCTTGCAATGTGATCCGGTTGACGTTGTCGCAGTGGAGGCACCCGTTCCTGGAAAAAAACTCTGCACCGGCAGCACCCCAGATCCCGCTGTCTGCCCCGGTCGCTGAGACAGAAGAAGCGACACCCGTCCTCATGGAGGAGGCCGCGCAGGCACCAGAGGTCTACCTGCCTGTACCGGAGCCCCGACTGTCATCTGTTCCAGAGCCGGCTGCTTCCTCCGCAGGTGAGCGCCGCCAGGACTGGGGGGCGCCAGGAGAGCTGCCGCAAACCGGACACTGTAAGCTGCAGTTTGATGGTGGAGACATGGAGCTGCTGGTGGAGGAGAATTTCAACCGGCGTCAGGAGGAAGAGTGGAGACGTTGGGAGCGGGAAGCAGAGCGACAAAGGGAGCAGCGAGAAACCTAAAAGCTTCGCCAACGTCAGCTGGAGAAGGACCGGGCAGATAAGGACCGGATGAGAAAAGATAAAGGAACCCTGTGGGAGCCGCGGCGTAAGGGTGCAGTACGGAGCTTTAAATTGAAAGGTGGTTGGGGCTTCATCCAGGAGCCTGGACTTTATTTAGAAGTCTTTGTGACCCGGCGGGACGTGGAGACTCACCTCCCAGAAGGACACCCGGGGAGGGACCTGTTGCCAGGAGACTTGGTGACTTACACCCGACACTGGGGTTACAATGGATGGTACGCCCTAAATGTTACCAGGTGCGACCCCTACTCCCCAGAGTGTCAGGAAACTGTGAGACCCTCGGAGCCTTCAGCCTCCCACATCCAGACCTCTGCAAAAGTGCCCACCCCACGCCGTAAATCCCCAGCCTCCCTCAGTGGTCTCCTCAGCAACCCCAGCTATGGACATGATAAGTATAGCTGGCCCGTACCCGGCGCCTGTTAGGCCCCTGGGGTTCGTTCAGTCCGGGACATAGGGTTCCAGACCCGGAGGGAGATGAAAGAGGTGGCCACACAGACCCAGATAGCGGGTCACGACTTGACTGTACAGGCCACACGACGTCATCAGGTCCTGGTGGTCCTTGGTGCCTCGGATGTTTGGCAAGCATCAGAAGAGTACCAGGTGGTACCTGGAACACCCCTGCCAAAGAATTAGAAATAACCCGGACAGGGTCCCTGTATGTAAATAGTTAAATTGTTGATGTACCCGGACGGGTGAATGTTCATAAAAAAGTTTTTTAATTTAATAAAAAAAAAAAACACAGTTTTCATTACTTTTATTACAGTCTCATCCTGCGACGCCATCGATCTCCTGTAAAAAAATGAAAAAAAAAAAAAAAGTATACCACCTGACCGACGCAGTCCATAGTAACGAGTGTCCCACGACGATCCAGCTCTGCTACATCAGAATGACAGGCAGAGCCTGACATCCCGGCGCAGCACAGCTGATTACCTGCTTCCCCGGCGGTGACGTCATCGGACTGGTTTACGGCCGGGATTACCTTGCAGTCACTGCAGTTATCGCGAAAAACTACATGTGACCGCCAGGGAGAAGATAATGGCGGCCATCAAGCAGTCCAGGACGTGACCGCCGGAGATCTTCTGCCAGGTAAGTGCCGCTGACTCCTGACAGACCCGACCGACGGACACTCACAGTGACAGTGACAAATCCGATTCCGGTATTCGATATGACGAAAATATCGGTATTCGGAATCGAAAGGCCGATACAGCTAATATCGTCCGATACCCGATATTTGCAGTATCGTATCGCTCAACACTAATCTCTAGTGAACGGAAACAGCAAGAACACACATCTGAACCATGATAAAACTTTCCAAGCTAGAGCACATGTATGTCCACTTGTGAATTAATCATTATTGTTCACAGAGGGCAAATCAATACTAAGAAAATTAACGGTTACATACAGTCAAATCAGATCCCATGCTGTTGTGAACTGAAGCTCCCTCTGGTGGTTGCTGAGGGTATTGAACCTATGTTGAATACCAGGAGTCCTACACCTGCAGATAATGAGTGGTTGTCAGGTGGTACTGACTGGCCTGATATAAGTGAGCTGACCTCCCATAATCCTCGCCGATGATCAATTGTGCTTCCTGGTCTAGGTTGGAATTCAGCTTGCTTTCCTGCTGTCTCCTGCTTGCTTTCAGATAAGTCTCTTTCAGTTTTTTTTTACTGTGGTTTGAATTCCTTGCTTTTTGCTGCATTGCTTTTTGTCTTCAGCCAGGTCCCCTTTGGGGGGCTTTGGCTGGTCTCCGCTCGTTTTTTGTATTTATTCATTTTCTCAGTTCTTGTGATATTTTACTGCTGGGTAGCTACGTGTCCACACCAGAGATCTGATATAGGTGGTCGAGACCGTGTGGTCTCAGTGTTTTTGTATTCAGAAGTGTTGGAGTTTTTCCTAGGGTTTTTCTGGTTTGCAGACAGTATTCTCTCCTGTGCTGTCCTATCTAGACAGTTTTGGGCCCCAGCGTTAGCTCAATCTATTTTCTGTCTGTGTTCGTATTTTCATCTTGTCTAACCGCCATAATATGTTTGGGGGCTTCCTACTCTTTTAGGGTCTACTCTGGGGCAGTTAGCTTTCTTCTTTTCATCTTCAGGGATAGCTATCTCTCCGGCTGTCATATCAGGCAAGCCACTGTCACAAGGAGAAATGCTACCAATCAGGGGCCTCGCATACAAATCAGATCTCATGCTTTGCACAGAGGAGGGGCAACACACCGAAACACGCATCTTCAAACTGAGATTCTGATTTGGTGTTTATCCTAAGTACTGTGATAAAACTCATTAAAGGATTAATATTGACTTTTAGGATTGTATTTTCCAATTGGTAGCACTAGGTTCAAGTCCTTTTTATCGCTAAAGAGACAATTTGCATATTTAATTTCCCAGAGGAGCATTGCATGGCCTATAAGTCTCTTTACCCTGGCATGTCAGGCAAGTCACTGTCACAAAGAGAAACGTTACCAATCAAGGGCCTCTCATTCAAATCAGATCTCATGCTTTGCACTGAGGAGGGGCAACACATCTGCAAAGTGAGATTCTGATTTGGCGTTTATCCTAAGTCATGTGGCAAGGCTCGTTACAGAGTCAATCTTGGTTTTTAGGATTAGTATTTTCAATAAGCAGCACTAGATTTCATGTCCTCCTCCTCTCTGAAGAGCAACGCACATATTAGGTTACAAGAAGCAAATTACTTCTCAAACCAAATGAACTGAGAAAACTTCATAAATTCTAAGCAGATCTGAAACCTTCCAGATCTGTACAATCCTACAGCTGAGCTAACACCAATGGTCACATCTTCCCCAATACTGTATGTGCAGAGAAAAAAGAAAAACTTCTGCCCACCGTATCTGAGTCGAAGTTTAGTGAAAGAGGCAATTCATCAATCGTGAGCTCTCTGGATATCACTGTTTTTTCTTCCTTCGTATGTTTGGGGCCGCGAGATGACGGGAGGTCTAACACTTGTTATAAATTCTAGAAATATAATTTGCCAACAAAACGAGAGCCTTAAGTCAATGTTTGCACTGCAGAGAGGTTTTAGTTGTGTTTGTGTCACCCATTCAAGCTGTGGATCATTGCCACGCAAAAGTCACACAGCGATCTAAATCCCCTTGTTCTTCCTTATTGAAGTTACTATTTCCAGTCCACTTCAGCCGTCACTCAGCGCGTGATCTCTTTGAAAGGGACAAGTAAGCCAGATGGGCTGCTCAATGGCCCGGGACACCTGAAGCCATAACAGTGTAGCGATGCAAACTAATTCTGCTTGCAAAAGAATTAGCCTTCGTTAGGCACTAATGCCCGTTTTCACTCCATGTGGGATTTAACAATGCTCATCCCCTTTATTGCACACACTGGCAAAATGTATTGGAGCTAGGTGGGATGGAAAATGGCCTGGGTGCTTTGTAGAACTGTCCTTTTGCAGCTTGATAGAAAAAAAAAAATCAGTGTCTGAATTTTTGATGGCACAAAATGGGCACAAGAACTCATTTACTTTTTCAGATCCAGTAGGGTAAAATTAATTAATTCTACTAAGGTTGTTGGACTGATGAATTTGCAAATTCGTGATGCTTCTCATTGAGTAAAGATAACAGGGAAGATTTGTTAATTCTGACTTAAGATTAGAAAGTTTAGGATCAGACCAGAGGCACCAAATTTATCATAGTAGCTCACACCAGATGATACGTTTCTTTACCTTGGTTGGTTTATTGTAAACCATTGTATTTGGTGTCCATCAGGTGCCAGGAATGAGCACCAGAATTCTGTCTCAATAGTAAATCTGCCCCACTGTAAGGCTAGGGTCACATCAGCGTATATTCTCCCATCGGAGAGAATCTAGACGATTGCACTAATCATACTCTGATCAGAGTTTGATCATAGTGTGATCCAATTCTCTCAGATGAGAAGTAGATGGAAAAAAACAATTTCTCCATCTTCTTCATTCTATCAGTCTGTGGAAATCAGACTGCACTCAGATGTCATCCCAGTGCAGTCTGATATTTTCCACTGACTCATTCAATTGAATGGCCGAATATGATCCAAATATCGGATCAAATCCTGGCATTCTGTGATTTTTTTTCTTGTTCTGGCTCTGGAAAAATTGGCCCCCATAGAGTAACATTGGTCCGAGTGCGATCCTATGTTTTGTCGGTTCGCACCGAAAATATCGTCGTGTGCACGAGCCCTTAAAGGGATTGTTAGATGTCAAGCCTGATGCCGCTGTTACAATCTTAGCTTTGACTGCATCTTATTATCTGGTTTTTTTATGCTACTTTTATTTTCTGGGGTAAGATATTCCTTTTTTGTCCCTGTTCTATCCAAGCAACATTAGTTTATTAATAATGACACATATTATTGAAAATATATAAAAATATATAAATAAAAAAATATAAACAAAAAGATATAAATAAACTGGAGCAGTGGTCAGCAACTAACAGAATGGTTTTTAACAGGAAAAAATGCAAAATGCTACATTTGGGCAATATTAGTTTAGTGATGGAAAAAAAAATCTGAAAAAAAAAATTGGGGTTGTGTCGCCATTTTCCGAGGCCTTCGTTTTTTAAAACATTGCACAATTGTATGTACACAGTGCTATAGCATGGTGGCTCAGTGGTTAGCACTGCAGCCTTGCAGCACTGGGGTCCTGGGTGCAACTCCCACCAAGGACGACATCTGCAAGGAGTTTGTATCTTCTCCCCAAGTTTGCGTGGGTTTCCTCCAGGTTCCACCCAGGTTCCAAAGACATACTGATAGGGAATCTACAGTGTGAGCCCCATCGGTGACAGCGATGATAATGTCTGTAAAGTGCTGCGGAATAAGCTAGCGCTATACAAGGAAAGCATAATAATAATATAATATGATGACTGCAATATGTTAAGAGGATAAAAACTTTGATAAGAGTGATTATTAAAGCTGTGCCTCTGTGTGTATAGAAAGCAATGCTATGAATGTAGCTGGGTGTTCCTATCACAACAAGGAGCAGACAATACAATGCATTGCTCTGTGGACAGGGCTAAAGCTGTGGTGCTGAGCTATTTACCGAAATCTCCTTACTGTAATGTCCGTTTGTTTGGCTTTCAGCGGGGTTTGGTTTATTTTAGTTCACCTTTGTTCTGATTTGGCAGCGATGACTAAAGGCGTCTTTAGAAAATGTCTTTCTATCCATAGATTTCTTCATCAAAACTCCATTTTTGATGCCTTTTGGACAACTTTAAAGAGAAAGTAGCATTAGACAATTAAGCATAACATTTATATATCACTAAGATGGATGAGCGAACCCAAAGTTAAAAGTTCGGGGTTTGTACCGGACAGTTATCGTCCATTGCTAAACGCCTAACACACACTTCTGCCGGAAGTCAGTTGCAATGTTCTGAGTCCTGGGGGAAATCCAGGAGGAGAGAGAGAGAATTCTCTAGTTCAAAAGTTGTGGGTTCCCATTATTTTCAATAGGGTTCAGGCTCTGATTCAAGTTTGGGTAATGTTCTGGTACCCAAACCAAACTTTGGAATTAAATTCAGGTCGAGAACCACAACCCAAATATCATGGGTCCCCTCATCCCTATTGACTAACCTTAAAACCCTAAGCAGTTTTCAAACTGGCCACTAGAATAGTCCCAGTAGGCCCCAAGCATCCAGTTTTCTGCAGCTCACTTGATCACTTGTTTTCCTGTGTAGATTGGGAAAGAATTAGCTGAGTCATCTTATTATAAGTATGCCAGGCATCGTATGGAGTTCTTTAAAGCGCACAGCCACTGAATTCTGGAGACGTGGATATGTATTCTGCTATGTATTATGTGGAATGACAGATCATGCTTCTCAGGTGTGTAATGATCCAGTCTTGGCTTGGCGAATGCAGAAGAAAGTCCACCACCCCAACTGTCTTTTGCCAACTGTGATAGAGGGGGAATAATGCTATGAGGTTGTCTATCAGTGTCCGCCTAGGCCTCTTAGTTAAATTGAAAGAAAATCTTAATTGGTAAGAAAACAAGATGTTTTGGAAAATTATATACTTCCAAATTTGTCAAAGGCCATTTTCTGTTCCCCATAATTACACACAAAGCAAGGTCCATAAAGGCATGCTTAGGGAAGTTTGGTATGGAAGGACTTGACTGGTCCACACAGAGCACCGACCTCCACCCCATCCAACATTTTTAAGATGTAGTAGAACAGAGATTGCAATCCAAGTCCTCTCCTTCAAGATCAGTGCCTGACCTCACAAATGCTCTTTAGGATGAATGGGTAAAAATTTGGTCAGACACCTCCAAAATCTTGTAGAAAACCATCCCAGAAGAGTGGAAGCTTTTATAGCTATAAAGGGACAAACTCCTTAGTAATGCATATGAATATAAAATGGACTGGCATAAAATCTCATGAAGGTGTAATATGTAGGTGTCTGAATACTTTTGTTTCCCATCTAGTGTCAGATAGATTTATAAAATCGAACTGCATAATGTGTGCCTACAGGATTATATTAATCGAAACAGCTAAATATAAAACTATGCCTGTGTTATGACATCACTCTGTTTATGATTCATGTACTGTGACATCAATGTGTATATTATCTCTGTACTGTGACATCACTGTGTATATTATCTCTGTACTGTGACATCACTGTGTATATTATCTCTGTACTGTGACATCACTGTGTTTATTATCTCTATACTGTGACATCACTGTGTTTATTATCCCTGTACTGTGACATCACTGTGTTTATTATCCCTGTACTGTGACATCACTGTGTTTATTATCTCTATACTGTGACATCGCTGTGTTTATTATCCCTGTACTGTGACATCACTGTGTTATTATCCTGTACTGTGACATCACCTGTGTTTATTATCTCTATACTGTGACATCACTGTGTTTATTATCCCTGTACTGTGACATCACTGTGTTTATTATCCCTGTTACTGTGACATCACTGTGTTTATTATCTCTATACTGTGACATCGCTGTTTATTATCTCTGTACTGTGACATCACTTGTTATTATCTCTATACTGTGACATCACTGTGTTTATTATCCCTGTACTGTGACATCACTGTGTTTATTATCCCTGTACTGTGACATCAATGTGTTTATTATCTCTTACTGTGACATCGCTGTGTTTATTATCTCTTACTGTGACATCACTCTGTATATTATCTCTGTACTGTGACATCACTCTGTATATTATCTCTGTACTGTGACATCACTCTGTATATTATCTCTGTACTGTGACATTACTGTGTTTATTATCTCTATACTGTGACATCGCTGTGTTTATTATCTCTGTACTGTGACATCAATGTGTTTATTACTCTGTACTTGGGCATCACTCTGTATATTATCTCTGTACTGTGCATCACTGTGTTTATTACTCTGGAATTGTGAATACTCCTGTATATTATCTCTGTACTGTGACATCACTGCGTATATTATCTTGTACTGTCGACATCACTGTGTTTATTATCTCTGTGACTGTGACATCACTCTGTATATTATCTCTGTACTGTGACATCACTGTTTTATATCTGGTACTGTGACATCATGTGTTTATTATCTCTGTACTGTGACATCACTCTGTATATTATCTCTGTACTGTGACATCACTGTGTATATTATCTCTGTGCTGTGACATCACTGTGTTTATGATTCATGTACTATGACATCATTGTATATATCTGTACTGTGACATCACTGTGTATGTACAGTCATGGACAAAAGTTTTGAGAATGACACAAATATTAATTTTTACAAAGTCTACTGCTTCACTTTTTCTAATGGCAATTTGCATATACTCCAGAATGTTATAAAGAGTGATCAGCTTAACAGCAATTACTTGCAAAGTCAATATTTGGCTAGAAAATGAACTTTATCCCCCAAAACACATTTCAACATTATTGCAGCCCTGCCTTAAAAGGACCAGCTAACCTCTTTTCAGTGATTGCTCCATTAACACAGGTGTGGGTGTTGATGAGGACATGGCTGGAGATCAATCTGTCATGATTAAGTAAGAATGACACCACTGGACACTTTAAAAGGAGGCTGGTGCTTGGCATCATTGTTTCTCTTCTGTTAACCATGGTTATCTCTAAAGAAACACGTGCAGTCATCATTGCAATGCACAAAAATGGCCTAACAGGGAAGAGTATCGCAGCTAGAAAGATTGCACCTCAGTCAACAATCTATCGCATCATCAAGAACTTCAAGGAGAGAGGTTCCATTGTTGCCTAAAAGGCTCCAGGGCGCCCAAGAAAGACCAGCAAGCGCCAGGACTGTCTCTTAAAAGTGTTTCAGCTGCGGGATCAGGCTACCAGCAGTGCAGAGCTTGCTCAGGAATGGCAGCAGGCAGGTGTGAGTGCATCTGCACGCACTGTGAGGCGGAGACTCTTGGAGCAAGGCCTGGTCTCAAGGAGGGCAGCAAAGAAGCTACTTCTCTCCAGAAAAAACATCATGGACAGACTGATATTCTGCAAAAGGTACAGACAGTGGACTGCTGAGGACTGGGGTAAAGTTATTTTCTCTGATGAATCCCCTTTTCGATTGTTTGGGACATCAGGAAAATGCCTCATTCGGAGAAGACAAGGTGAGCGCTACCACCAGTCTTGTCTCATGCCAACTGTTAAGCATCCTGAAACCATTCATGTGTGGGGTTGCTTCTCAGCCAAGGGAATCGGCTCTCTCACAGTCTTGCCTAAAAACACAGCCATGAATAAAGTATGGTACCAGAATGTCCTCCAAGAGCAACTTCTCCCAACCCTCCAAGAGCAGTTTGGCGATCAACAATGCCTTTTCCAGCATGATGGAGCACCTTGCCATAAAGCAAAGGTGACTACTAAATGGCTCAGGGAACAAAACATAGAGATTTTGGGTCCATGGCCTGGAAACTCCCCAGATCTTAATCCCATTGAGAACTTGTGGTCAATCATCAAGAGATGGGTGGACAAACAAAAACCTAAAAATTCTGACAAAATGAAAGCATTGATTGTGCAAGAATGGACTGCTATCAGTCAGGATTTGGTCCAGAAGTTGATTGAGAGCATGCCAGGGAGAATTGCAGAGGTCCTGAAGAAGAAGGGTCAACACTGCAAATATTGACTTGCTGCATTAACTCATTCTAACTGTCAATATAAGCTTTTGTTACTCATATGTTTGCAATTATATTTCTGTCTGTGATAAAAACATCTGTCAAACACACATAAAAACCAGAGGGCAGCAGATCATGTGAAAATATAATATTTGTGTCATTCTCAAAACTTTGGGCCATGACTGTAATGTGTATGTACTGTATGCCCAGTACTGTGACATCACCGTGTACTGTTGTGTTTATTATTCATGCACTTTACTATCCCTATCATAGGATATTGCCACAGAAGTGAAATTTCCTTCCATACCAGTGTTCACAAACTGAACAAGACCATGCTGCAAAAAGTAAGCTGTGGATTTTGGCAAGCTCATACAGCTCAGTTCTGGACTCACAAAGGCACAGAGAAAACTGTTTACATGAAGGACACAAGGAACAGACCTGACTCTTAGACAAATGATGAAGCTTTTAAGACCTCCTAAAAAAAGGTGGAATGAAGTTACCCATATTATCCAGCTCTGCAAAAGACCATTTGTTTCTGGACTTTGGGCGCAAACACGGACCTGGAGTCATGTGAACACATGGAGAAGGTTGAAGCCCATAATATGCACATGGTTTGCTGATGAGAATCAGACCCATATCCCTATCAACACCATTCTTCACTGTTTTATACCCATCTTACTGGAGAAGCTTTTGTTTCTTTTGACAAAGGCTCTACTTTCCATAGATTTACACTTATTTGTGGTTTCATTGTGGTATTTTAGCTTCAGCATTATGGTGGCTCTTGTGATTTTCATTGACCCTCCGACCATAAGCCATTCACGAGCAAAGACACATTTTAAATCTCTATCCATCTGGTTAAAATTTATAGTAGCCTAAAGATAAAAGATCTACAAGGAGGAGCAGGTCAATAAAATGCATTACTGGTAATTGCTGCAATCTGCTTTTACTCTAATGTATAAAACAATGAAGATCATCCAATTACTTATTCTTTTTGTCTTTTACATTGCAGTGATTTAAGAAACAGTTCACTGGAAATGTCTAGCGGTGGCCTTACTGAAGGAGCCATAGATTTTGCCAACCTTTTTTGTTTCACCTACAGTTTATGCAATGTTTCATTTATATTATAAAAGTTATTTGATTTATTTTAGAAAATGTATTTGCATTAAAATATGGCTAGAAACTCATCCCTTTATCTAGGCAAGATTTCCAAATTTCCAGTTCCACCATATGATGACACATACTAGAGATGAGCAAATCAATTAGGTGCAAGTCAAATTGGAGTTGAATTTTTATGAATTCACCAAACCAAGAGAACATGAATATTTTGCACTTTTATTTTCAAGAATCAGCTAAAATTGTCCCTGCCATTTTCCTCTTCACAGAAGATTGCCATAATCTCAAGCATATAGTAGTTGGGTGGACTTCCCCATAATGCCTTGCAGCTATTACACCGCTTGGTATAGCATAGTCAATCAGTACGACTTATCAGAGCCTGATTACAGCAGTGGCAGGGAATGCAACAGCTATTTTGAGTGATGAAACACTGACTAAATATTGCACATGCTATTGTAATCTATTCTGTTATTGCTAAACACTATTTTTTGGTGATTACTTTGTATCTTCGTTCATACTGCACCCACACACACAAATGATACACCATCTGAAAGGTAAACTTGCCCCCTTCAGCAAGAAAATAGCCAAACAAACCACACATCCATGATTTGATCACAAAATACAGTTTAAACATTAATTTTCATAAACCCGCAGTAAGGAAAAATGACCTGCAGGTGGCACCACAGTACCCCAAAGCTGCTTACAGACATCACAAACAAATCCAAGCATTTGCCTTGGGGGCTTTCCAGCTTGCCGATGTTAGGGTTCGAGCTCCCGCTGCTGCACAAGGGAGTCTCGAACCAGTCCCGCTGCGGTCCCCCATTCATCTCTGTCTGCAGTGGAGCCTGCTCAGCTTAGACGTCAGTCCCAGCATCTCGCCCAGTCTAACAGTGTGCAGAGGATTGCTGCTGCTCCTCCAGGCTCTGCTATTGTGGCCAGTACTGGTTAGCGGCGAGCAGACGTCTTTAGGACAAAGTACTTGTTTTCCCCTTCTGAGCATGCCCAGGGTGAGATCTCTCATTGGAGATCAGGGGTCACATGTTCAGGTACTGCAGCAGCTCCTACTGGTCCGCCAGGAAGGCCCTGTGACTACTGGTGTTCTGGAACAGTTTCATTGGGCCTTGTTTCTGGCAGGTCCTGTAGCTGTTACTATAAAAGGGTGGCATGGCTGGGCCGCCATGCGCTAGTATCAATCGTTATATGCTTTGCGCCAGTGTGGTCATGCGTGTGTGTGGTTAGGGCCCGGCTGAAATAAACCCCTAGAATACCGACTTAATCCGTGAGGAGTTTGGTATGCTAGCTGGTCAGGGTCGGTGTCCTAGATGCCCTAGATTACCGGCATAACCGGTGAGGAGTTTGATTGCCGTATTCAGGGCCTGGCGTTCAGACGCCATAGATTGCGGGTGACTCCCCGAGGACATTAGCGCATGATCACGTTCTATGTTCGCTTAGTAGTCGACTGTGTACCTGGGTGCCTGACAGGACACAGAAGTTTGTCTCAGCGGCTCTGTGACGTAACAGGGTTCGCTTTCAACGCTAGACAGAGCCCTAGCGTGTTTATTTTGCGACTCAGTGGTGTTAAGTGAGTTCGCACACATCGCCATATAGCGCTGCGGCACTCCTTCTAGCGGCTCTGTGGATTAACAGAGTACGCACATATTGCCACAGCGCGTTATGGCATTTATTTTGGTGACTCTGCGGGATAACAGAGTTCGCTTCTTGCGCCATTTTACTAGCAGCAGGCTCCGCCTGCACGGTGGACCCCGGGCTGCGAACACGCCTCTCTACATCATATATTTGGTGCGTTCCGCAGACCCTAACAAGGTGGTAAAATTACTGAAAGCTCTACTGAACAAATATGGGCTCGTCCTATCCAAAGACAACTGACAGCATCTGTTACTGGATGAGCAACTCAAATCCCTTTCTTTGGCAGCTGCACAGCGGTACACCTCCTATATGAGGGCCAGAAAGAGCATGTGCTGCAGTGGATGGCAAGTGTTGCATCAAGTGGACTCTCCTCTTCTTCCTCCACCTTAACATTATATACAGTACAATCCTCAAAGGTGGCACCCCAATTACCTCTCAGCTGTTATGGAAGTGGAGACGCCTGCTCTTTTTCTTTCACTGAGCACACCACATCTTTCTCAATCCACCATAACATCTCCGCCTGCACCTCACTCACAGTCCAGCAGTTTGTCGTGTTCACCCTACTCCACCCTCTCTCAGCACAACAGCCAGCCCTCAATCCTGAAGTTGTGGTCCATAAAAGAATGTTTACTCCTACACATGCTAAAACTAAGAGCTTGAACTCCACCATCTCCAATCTGTTGGCCACAGAAATGCTGCCTTTCCGCCTGATGGATACAAACAGATTCTGAAAGTTGATGGCCGTCGCAGTCCCCAAGTATCAGTTGCCCAGTCTTCATTACTTCTCTTAGAAAGCTGTGCCTGTGCTACCCCAGCATGTTGCAGACAACATCATAAATTCCCTGAAAAAAATCTATGTCTGCCAGTGTGCTTTTCACCACTGACACCTGGACAAGCAAACATGAGCAGGGGCATTACATGTCACTGACTGGGCACTGGGTTACTCTGGTGATGACTCTGGTGGCTGTGGGTGCAGGTGGTCAAGGAGCTGCTCCACAAGTCTTGGAATCCCCAAGGCTTGTGGGACAAATCTCTGCACTTCCTCCACTGCTTCTGGCTCCTCCAACTCCTCTAGGGCCTCCACCTATGCCCTCAACCTCTTCCTTAATGAGACACACGTTTCAACAGTGCAGAGAGAATCTCCCCTACCTCTGTACTGTGCAGCCAGGGCTCACCGCAATCAGGCATTGATTAAATTACATTAATAAAATTAAATTACTATGTCGTGGAGATCACAGTCACACAGCTCAAGAGTTGTGGACAGCTATCCAGGCTAAGTTTGATCATGGGCAGTCTCCACTGAACCTGGAGCCAGGGAAGGCCGTGTGCGATAACAGTGCAAACCTAGTGGTGCAGCAATAGTCTGCGGGAGGAGGTGATGGTCCCAGAGGTGGAAACAGAGGAGGATGCGGAAGGGATAACAATATTTATAAGTTCTTGACTGTCGTCACACAGGTGGGTGCCATGGGAGTGTGGATTACAGCGATGGAGTAAGGCTCAAGGTACCAGACGAACTGTTACTGAAGGTGCAGGAGCCGAGGAACAAATGGAAGAAGACAAGGAGGAAGAGGAGATTTGCGCAAAAAAGTCAGGAGATGAAGATTAGAATGATCCCTTCTGTTGTCCGTGGTTGGCATGAAGGGATAGAGGAAGCAAGCTTGAGTGTTACCCCACCACCAACAAACCATGAGCGCCTTCTTGCTGCACTATGTGAAACATTCCCATATTGAAAGGATTAGAAATAGTGATGACTACTGGGTTGCCACTCTGTTAAATCCATGGTACAAGAGTAAATTTTGCCAGATGCTTCCCCCTCTGGAAAGGGACGCGCGCATGCTGGAGTATCGAAACACACTTGTAGACAACCTTAAGAGCTATTTTCCACAAGCAGTTATAGACTTCCAATCCGGGATGTCTCGCATCGGGAGGCAGAAACTCTGGGGTTACGGTATGAAGGGTCTTAAATGATGTCCTGTGGTTAATTTATGGACAGAAGCAAGTGCCTCCCCTTTGTTAACAGGAATCATGGTCCATTAAATCTTGATAAGTAAAGAGTAAAGTGAGGTGAGATCTTTACTTTATATTTACTCTACACTAAATTTCCATACCAGAGCATTTGATCTGATTGTCGTTGTATCTTGCTCTTTGGTTTTCATTATGGGTCTGAAGCAATGATTTGGCATACAAGGATACCCTGATATTTATCTAGTCATCACCTCGGCTGAGTGATGTTTTATGTGATTTCTTGTTACTGTCTACATTATTGTTTTTTTGCGTGATAGTATAGAGCTAATTTTAGAATTATTATTATTATTATTATTATTATTATTATACATTTATATAGCGCCATTTATTCCATGGCGCTTTACATATGAAAAGGGAAAAATATAGACAGATACAATAAACATGTGTTAGACAGGGGACACACAAGTACAGAAGGAGAGAGGACCCTGCCCGCGAGGGCTCACAGTCTACAGGGATGGGTGAGAATACACTAGGAGAGGGTAGAGCTGGTCGTGCGATGGTTCATTTTTTTTCATTATCATTAAAAGTTATATTTTAATAAGTAACCCTACCCTGCTTTTTCATACACCCCTTAAGGTGTTGTCTATGCATTTGGTTTTGCTTCCCTTTGAATTCAATGGGGTTAGGGTATATTCAACGAACCGTTCGGTGAACATGTTTGGCGAACATCAGGACGTTCACCCAACTGAACTGAACCTTGAAAGGTTTACTCATGTTTAATCGGCACTGGAGCCATATGACCTTGAAATAAATAGATTCTTTCCAGGATTTGTAGGTCTAAAATTACATTACTACTGAATCTATACATCAAGAGAGTAGATGGCGTCATTTAGTTTGATGTAGCCCAAAGACCTTTCTGCAAAATATGGAGAAACCAGCTGTATAGTGTCACATGGTAGACAGGGGGGCCCTGTTATCAATTTTTGCAAAGGGGTCCAAGAACTGTAAGTCCTCATGACAATAGAGGTTTATATTTAGGATGTAGTCCCTGTATGATACAACATTACAAATGTCATATTCATTTGTGACCATTTATATCTCCTAAAGTATCATAACCACATGATCGTAATTAGGCAAGATGAAACTTCTCCTCTTATATCCATGTGATATTATAATCTAATCACGCAATAGTTTCATACAACAAGAATAACATTGTGTTGTTCAAGCCAGATAGTAAAATCCATGTTTCATTAGTCTATGGGTTCTAACGAGGACATGTTTCTTGTTTGTTAGAATACTCTGGCATAGTCTACAAATGCAGCAATAAAACAAAATTTTGCAGTAACACCAGGCCCCTTCTCATTATCCTCTTCTAATCTAGCAGAATGATTTCACTCCGGGGGTATGCCATATAAATGCCATTTTTAACTATGTGACATGGTGAAACAAAGTATAAAGAATAATGCACTCTTCACATAAATGACTAGAAGGTCAGGTAGCAGCATTATTCATTGTGTATGAATATGCCATGAGTCATGACATACAATGGGTCATGGATAATTGTGAAAAGTGCTGGCCTATAATGCTGTGCTATAAGAGGGGTTTTGAAAAGGGTTATGAAAGTCAAAAAATGCATGTTCCTTATGTTTTCAATCAATTAAAAAGGCCATACACTTTTATTATCTGCTTGGATGGTCAACATTAATGGCTCCCAACCACCCATAAACAGGTGTAACCTAAGTAGAGAATGAAGTCAACTGGATCCCAAGGGTAGAGAACTCCAGAGGACAGGAAATAGTTCTCAGAGAGGAAGAAGAGAAGCCATATTAAGAGGTGGAACTGGTGGCCAGTTGATCTGAGAAGTACATGTCGCAGAGTGAGTTCATTCAGACAAAATGGACCAGCAGAAGAGCACTGGAAGTCTCAAAGTCTATTTGCAATGCCTTCCATAACAGTGGAATCTCATGTGATCCCCACAGATCAAGGTGTGCTCTATGGTGGTCCAAGTGCTAAAGACAGCAGAAATTGACTGACAGCATTGACCTCACTCAGTAGGTGTGCATGTGAAGAAGACAAGTTGGGACTGAAGGCATTTTTAGTGCCAAAGTTAATGGCACTTCACACATAGCGAGATCGTTACCGAGATCGCTGAAACGCCACAGGTTTTGTGACGCAACAGCGACCTCGCAAGCGATCTCACCACGTGTGACACAAAGCGGCGACCGGCACCCTGTGACATCGCTGATCGTGCTGGAATGTCCTAGGCCATTTTTAATCGTTGGTGTCCCGCTGGCCAGCATGCATGAGTGACCTTCGTTGGCGACTCAGAACTCAGCAACGCAGGCGTGATTTTGCTTTGTCTTTGTCAGAATCGCTGCTGTGACAAGGTTCCAACGACCGCTGAGGTCGATATACGGATCGCCGTATCTTTGCTGCGTCGTTGAGTAGATCTGCCTGTTTGACAACTTACTAGCGACCATGTAGCGACGTATCAGCGATCCATACCAGGTCGTATCATTGTTGGGATCGCTAGAGCGTCGCTATGTGTAATGGGGCCCTTAGTGTACAAGATCGGAGAGACAATACTGTTGTATTACTCTAGGGACAATACTTGTTGCATTTTTTTCAGAGACTATAGCATTGCATTTTGTGGATTCCAGTTCTCCCCACAAGAAAAAATGTACTAATTTCATGGTGGACTATTGGAGTAATCCGTAGGTGGTGGAGTTAACTGCTATTGAACCCACTTGCCTAAAAGCCTCTTTGGGTTTAACTGAACTGGTGCTAAGTGGTAATGGTTAACACCTGCAACCATCTGGGTTTGATGCTTATTGTAAGGATAGACACCTGGTGGGTCATGGTCATTACCTGCATATTTTGTGCTTTGGCCACCTTAGCACTTATCCGCATGATGGATAACAAGTTTGTTTCCACCACTAGAAATTTTATTGATCTCTAGGACAGTGGACCTTCTGTCTGTGATATTTGCACTGTCATAGCAACTAATGGATCCATGCAGGGGTCAGCCTCATGTCACAGATGATTGCTGTCGATAGAGGGAATGAAGTTAGAGACCAGTCTTCTGAATAACCAGATTCCCTTTTATTAGAGATGTTAATACATATTTATATAGTATCTTTTGGGGCATAATGAATAAATAAGATACAAAAATTCAAGCATTTCATTGGTTTGTATTAACATCTTACTACTGATTGGATCATTTAATCCTCCACGTCGTTGAATATTAATTTCTATTTAATGTATTATAGGCTTACATTTCAAGCACTTAATTAAAGAGGTGTGCATACCGCCATAGGTGGGCGTCTGAAACCTAGTTTATGCGAGCTGGACAATGCATGCCTTCTCTGTAGCAAGCTTCAAGGCTACAAATAGAAACTTTCAGACTAAAACATAATGTTAGTGCATACAGAAAATGTAAATTCAAAGATAAAACTATTGTGTTAGAACTTTATACAGAAAATGGATTTAATATTCTTTTCGAAGATGGATGCCACCATTACAGCATTGAGGAGAATTAGTATGGAGTCATGTTGGATGTCTCTATGAGAGATATGTAAGGAGGTGAATTGGTATACCTTTCTTCATAACTCATAGAGTTGTAGGGAGCAACATCATACGTGGTCACTCAGTACTCCATATACAGTAACTCCTTTTCCCTAAAGACAGAAAGGGATTCAATCCACCTAGTCTAAGGTTCAGTTCCTATTTTCGGACACCATTGATGTTATTGGTTGGGAAAACAAATTTAAAGGGATTGCTTCTCTACTATATTATTTTTCCGACTGGCCGCATGGTTGGCCATTGACTATGATGGGTTGACAGCACAGCCTCCAGAGAATTTTCAGGAGAGGAAGTAGTACAATACTTTCTTAGAAGCCATTTCTACCACTGTTGTAGTGATTGATGGAGGTTAAAACTGTCAGACCATCGATGAGTGGACATTGAGAGCCCATCCTGTCCTGAATTGGTCTTTTTAAATCCTCATAAGTTTCTTATTGGAATCTGTATACAGGGGGAAGCAAAGTATCCTTAGCCATTTTTCCTAGCGAAGAAACTAAATTCACCACCAATCGTCGTAATGTTACTCATCTGAAATTTCAGGAGCAGGACATTTGATCATGTCTAATCAAAAGTAAGGATTTTTTTTAATATGACATTAATCTAATGATATTTGGTATTTTGGTACTGAAAATATAGACTTACAAGGTCTGCACAGTTTAGTAGTCTATGTCAAGACATCTGACCCACGCTACACATTTCTGAAGTCTGTTGTATCACCAAAATCCATTCTAAACCTAAACAGTTGAAACTTTTGATTCATGGCTTCCCACTCTACAATGTGCTCAAACTAGCAGCCAGCTCCATATTTCTTATTTTAATCCCTCTCCTACAGAGCAGCTCTGTGTGACCGACTCAGGAAGCGTCGGACATAAATGGCACATTATTATAAAACATTGTGTGAAATATAACCGCTTTCTGTGGAATCTCATGCAAAAGCCAAAATAGGCCTGGTTGTTTTTTGTCTCACCTCATCTTACCTTGTCACATCTCGAGCTAAAACTAAATGGAATTAAGTTGTTTATCCAAGTTTAGACAGTGATGCTGTCATGGCAATTTAATGACTAAACCTTGGGGCATGGAAGACCTGTTTTTTTTCCAACTCTACAGACAAAACGCAAGTTCTCTACAGCCGGCAAAAGTGCTAAATCTTACAGAACTTTCCTATTTGTAAACGCAAGCATAGACGGAATAAGAATGTTCTGCAATCAGGGCATCCTTAGTTGCCATTATTCCTCTAGATCTCACATCTGGTCTCTCTCAGGGCTGAGACACAATTGCTCCTCTGTCATATGGTCTCTCTAAAAAAAGTTTTTTGCGTTGTACAAAAGCTATAGAAGACACTGGAACAGTTACTCTAATTGGTCTGCATTTCCTTCTTTTTTCTTAGAGCTTTTGACAAAAGATTCTTTTTAGCGATGACTGATGGGGACACTTGTTGAATGTGCTACTTAAAATTACCACATACATTTCACTTATGGAAGTCCATATGGAAACACTTTAGTCGCTTTGGGCCACTGATAAAATAATCTGATCAGATTATGTGAAAAACTGGGATTGAGAAAGTTGCAAAAAAACAATAACTAGACAATCAGAAATTGCTTACAAATTGTATTTTTGTTGACGCCAATAAATTATACATACCAATATAGAACAACGTTTGCACCAATTTCTTGTGCCCATTGGGCTCACAACTAAATTTTATTATCAAAAACTCAAGAGTCAATTTTGGAAGTCCTTCATCATGAATGTTTTTGAAGTGCAAGGGCGTATGGTATTACATCCAACTTTTAAGAGAACATTAAGAACATTAAGAATGCATACAAATGTGTAGTCAGTGCACAATAAAGCTGGCCATACACATCAGACTTATGTTGGACGAACACGTCGATATTGACTGGTTCGGCCAACAGTCTAATGTGTATGGGGAACACCGGCCAAATGAGGCTTGGAAGTGATGTTGATCAGGCATGTCCGATTTAGGACTGCTAATTGCACTGTTCTCCCTTAGATAATCCGCCAGTCGACGTGCCACTCATGAAGAACATGAGACCTCAGCTGAGCGATCACTCCTGTACATGGGAGAGGTGGGTAAAATGGCAGTCAGCTGAATGATCTTTTTGGTCGAGAGCCTTCTAATCAGTTTGACCTGCTTAAGGTTGCCTAATTTTAATTGATATCCATCTGATCAACCTATAGTACTTGGCATCAGCGTTATTGTGAAGCTGCAGCCCTCACTTGGGAATCTTGCAAAGGAGAAGAACCATAGGTTGAAAACCACTGCTGTAAATAAAGAGATGATGGTGCTTTGAAGAAAGAACATGGAAAAGTTTAATTGTAACTATCATGAAATCTGGTCATTTTTTTATGACTTACTGTATTTAACTGTTTAGTGTCATTTGTTTAAAACAAGATTTCAAGGTGGTCAAGGAGTGCATATTCCTATGCTGTTGTGTTTGACTTGGTGGAAAACTCATCTTTCTTGGCTGGGCGGTGTACACCTAAGTCTTCTGAAACACTACAGGCTCCAAAATATTAATAAATAAAGAGGACAACAAACATGATGGTCGCATAATATTTTTCTAATAACGGAGAAAAAGGAAAAGGCAAATTAACTTCTTTATGACAAGTACCATGACGAAGTCTGACTTTTATGTTTGCTGAAGGGCTATTCTTTCTGCATACCCTTGAACCATATATTTCTTCTGTAAAGGTTAGGAGATTTCTAATAACCCTCATTACAAAGGGTCTGCTCGTCTACCAGTCTAACAAAGGATCACATTCAGTGGACCCAAGCTCGGTAAAAAACCCCAAAGGTCCAGCAGAAGACAACCCCACTGACTCTGAAGCCAATCACCTAAATACTGTATGGGGCAATAAGGAGTGATTGCCCTAAAAGGACAGCCCAACTATGAATCTATTTCTTAATGGTCCTATAGGAAATATGTGTATCTTCGTACCGTGTTAGCCAGTAGATAGAAAAATATTTAGACTTGAGAGTCCTCAGTGGTTGATACCTTTTAATGGCTAACTGAAAAGATGGTAACAAATTGCAAGCTTTCGAGACTACGCAGGTCTCTTCATCAGGCAAAGACTAAAACAAAAGCTGAAGAATCACATATTTATATACACAAGAGGACACAGGAATAATGCAATAGGTAAGACAAGTGACGTGAAGCAGAACTGTCATTATGGCAGAGGATGAACATAAATATGACTAGTTCATAGATAAGGAGTGAAAGTTTATTACCCTCTGATTGGGGTCTGGTATTGTGTTGGGTCATCACAACACAATACCAGACCCCAATCAGAGGGTAATAAAACTTTCACTCCTTATCTATGAACTAGTCATATTTATGTTCATCCCTCTGCCATAATGACAGTTCTGCTTCACGTCACTTGTCTTACCTATTGCATTATTCCTGTGTCCTCTTGTGTATATAAATATGTGATTCTTCAGCTTTTGTTTTAGTCTTTGCTGATGAAGAGACCTGCGTAGTCTCGAAAGCTTGCAATTTGTTACCATCTTTTCAGTTAGCCATTAAAAGGTATCAACCACTGAGGACTCTCAAGTCTAAATATTTTTTTAATGGTCCTAGGAAGACTTATCCTTCCAATGTGTTTTCTCCTGAATTATAAAGGCAATTGAAGACCAATACTGGATAATTTACAGGAATATTGTACTAAGAAGGAAACACATCAGGAGGACAGGGCTCGAAAGTGGATCTAAGGGACATGTTCTTAGTGAGGTCTCTATTTCCATTGGGTGATTGCTCTTTATTGCACAATACATTTGGTTTTAATTAAAGTCATTTATTTTCTAAGGTCTCTCCAGAACCCAAAGCATGAAGACAGTGGAGAGGAGTTAAAAATTAAAAAAAGGTAATATTCCCCTGTTTGAGACCTGACCCACAAATGTCCTGCTGCTCCTCATCCAGTTCTCCACTTACTTCTTCCAATCTTCAGATCTTTTGGCTCTGACTGGACCTCATGTGGTCATGATGGGTTGGACGCATGATATTGAGCTCAATGACATGCACACGTGATTGCTTAAGACCTAATCAACATCAGAAAATCCAAAGAAAGGCGGCAACAAGCAGAGGTCAGGTTAGACTTGGACCTATGCAGGTGAGTATAATTTTTTAAAAAGAATCCCTCAAAATGGCGATCAACTGTGAATCTGAAATTTAGGGAAACTAGTAAAAATTGATTCACTCATCTGTAATTGTGGGATCTGATGAAAGATGAGTCTTATTGTCCCAGTTGGTGTTAAAACTTTTGATTATACATGAATATATTGAGTATGGGTATGGAGAACACAGTTATTATGTTTTCACTATAGAATGGAGATTGATCAGTAATTTCTAAGGCGATTAAAGAATATTCAATCCCTTACTGCTCATTGTTATGGGGAACAGATTGTACAATAATTAAAAATACACAATAAATATAGCGTTCGTTTATAATCAGCAGTGGACCGCAGGGATCTGTACTAGGACCGACTCTTTTTAACTTCTTTATTGATGACCTTGTGGATGGGATTGAGAGTAAAGTGTCAGTCTTTGCTGACGACACAAACTATATAGGATATCAAAATCTGACCTTGACATTAAAATATTACAAAACTATCTGGACAAGACGTCTGACTGGGGAAACACCTGGCAAATGAGGTTAACGTAGATAAATGTAGAGTAATGCCCCTAGGATGGAGTAATCCCACTGCTGCATATACATTAAATGGGAGAATATTCAGGACCACAGAACAGAAAAAGGACTTGGGGATTCTGGTTACAAGTAAGCGAGCATAGTACTCAATGTCAAGCAGCAGCCGCAAAAGCAAACAAGATTTTAGGATGTATAAAAAGAGTGATAAAATCCCGTGATCCCAATGTATTATTTATTACCTCTTTATAAATCACTTGTGAGGCCACATCTAGAATATGGGATCCAGTTTTGGGCTCCACAATTTTGAAAAGGACATTTAGAAGTTAGTGT
>JARQOD010000005.1:521499428-521521928 GCA_033576555.1 Oophaga sylvatica
CAATAATAAGAACGGCGCTGTTTTTGAAAAAAAAAAAAAAAGCAAATCCTGGACAACTTATAAAAAGGGGCTGATGTCAGACACAGCCTCTGCATGGGAGTGACCTAAAAAAACCTGAATGCTTAAAACATCAGGATCTAATCTCAGGCAAGCCATTTATAACACTAAATACTCAGAGATCTGGTATTCTTCAGAATAAAGGAACATTTCTGAAAAAAAAACATATTCGCTGTGTACTTCATAGTAAAGGGTCATGTGTCAGTTAAGGTACTGCCACACTACACAATCCCACTAGCGATCTCGTTAGCGTCGCATACTAATGAGATCGCTAGTGGGATTGTTTCTATATCGCTAGTGTCGGCCACATTTAGCGATGTCGTTAAGGACGCTATCGCGGTTAGCGATCTCCTTAACAACTTTAGCGGTACAAAAGTACCGCTAAATCGCTAAAAAAGGTGCCACACTTAGCGATATATACTTACCCAGCGGGAGCGCCGACGATCAGAATAGGGTCCGGAACGATTCCAGCGACGAGCGAGATCACAGCAGGGAGCTCGTCGCTGGCAGATGCCGCACACAACAACATCGCTAACGGGATCGCTAAATAGTGACGTTTTTTAGCGATCCCGTTAGCGATGTTGTTTAGTGTGGCATACCCTTTAGAGATGAGCCGATGAGGCAAAACTTGAATTCATCTGTTCACGTGTTTTTTTTCCCCTGGGAAATTCAATTTGCGTTGTAGTTATTCTCTGTGAATGTAATGTCCCTTATTACCTGCATTCTGCTGTCTTTTTCTAGAGAAATCCACAATTTTATTGATTTATATATATGAACTGTTAAGATCTATGGGATGGCCATAGACCTCCCTGAGAATCGGAGGCATTGACATGTAGAGCAGGAGAGCAGACTGTCAGTCAGTACATGTCTCACATTCGTAATGCCTCCTTTAATTTAAAAGAAGATCTGGGGGCAGATTATCATGGAGATCTTAACAGCTCATTTACATATTAAGAAAAACATGGACTTCTCTGGACTAAGACATCGGATCGCAGACTTCAAATTGTCATTTTATTCAGCTTTCTATTACCTGCATGTCCATCTAGACGACTTAGAAAGATTTATCCTTGTGACAGATCCACTTTTAAAAGGTTGTATGTAACATTGGGTCAGGATGAAGGGTAGGCACCAGCCTAGAGCACTACCTCCTGCCTCCCAGAGGAGGGCGCACTTTGGGGGAAAAAAGTAATATTGCTGAATGCCTGCGGCCGACCGGCGCCTTCCACATTCAGCACAATGACAGCCAGAGTGCAGGCATATAGGGGAGCAATGTCAGTCACTGATACCGCTCACCCCTTTCCCTGCCTGCGTCCCAGCAGTCGCTTTTTCCATGCACTCAGTTGTATTTGTGACAGTCAGATGCGAATACAATTGATGTAGGCGCTGGCTGTCGGGACCTTTGTGGGGTTAGCTGAGGGGACCTACGTGGAGCTGGTTGTGGGAACCTACAAGGGCTGGCTGTGGGGAACTATGAGGGGCTGGCTGTGGAGACATATGAGGGGCTGTGGGTCATCATATTATATGGGAGACTGTGTGGAACATTATACTGGGAGCTGTGGGGACATTATACTTAGAATGTGGGGACATCATGCTATATAGCATATGTGGGAGACATCATACTGTATAGGGGACTGTGGGGGACATTATACTGGGGCAGTGGAGACATCACACTATATTGGGGCTGAGGTGACCATACTGCATATGGGGCTGTTGAGGACATTATACTGTATATGGGGCTGTGGTGGACATCATTCTGTACATTGGGGGGCCTGTGGTGGACATCATAGTGTATATTGGGGGGTTGTTGTGGATATCTTACTGTATGGGTGGCTGTGGTGACCATCATATCATGAAGGGGGACAGTGTTAGAAGGGAGTACAGTTTGGAGAGGACAACGTCATTGGCAGTATGAAGGCATAGTGTGAAAAGGAGGCGCAGAAGGGATATGGAGAGGGGGCAACATGAAATGGGGGCACAATATGGACAGAGGTTACCATGGTGGGGGAACAGTGTGGAGATGTACAGAGTGGAAAGAAAAACAGTGGAGAGGGACAGCCCTGGTATAGGCCATCGTTCATAAGGGCTGACGTTGTGGTGGTTATAGGTGATGATGGCAGACAGAGTGAAGGCCAAATATCATAGGAGGCTTATTTAGGGCCTAGTATAGACAGATCTTTTTATGCAGAGGGAATTTTAGTAACACTCTTATTTCTAAGGGCACTGTGTTGCTGCCCTTTTCCTTGCAGAAGAGCGGAGAAGAGGGAATTGGCAGAGAAGAGTTGTGGATGTGAAAAGTCATCATGGCGCCTGGACAAGGTGGAGGCAAAAAGAAAGAAACGATTCAATCAGAAAAGATGTCACCTATAAGGTACCTGGATATACATAATTTCTTGTAGATACTATGTCTCATCATTATTGTGGTTCCTGTATGGTCCATAGTCTGATAAACACTGATATCAACAACTCCCAGCATCTCTTTACCACTGTTAAGAACTAACTGGGAGGTGTAAGTTTATGAGATACAAATATATATGGGCTTTACTTGACATTAAAATTGATTGCTGTACTAAGCTTAGTGATGTATTATTGTACTGATATATTCTGGTGACATATAGTAACATAGTAACATGGTTAGCAAGGCCGAAAAAAGAAATTTGTCCGTCCAGTTCAGCCTATATTCTGTCAGACTAAATCCCCAGATCTTCGTCCTTCTAAAGAACCTAATAACTGTAAGATACAATATTGTTACGCTCCAGGAAGACATCCAGGCCTCTCTTGAACCAATCGACTAAGTTCGCCATCACCACCTCCTCAGGCAAGGAATTCCAGATTCTCACTGCCCTAACAGTAAAGAATCCTCTTCTATGTTGGTGGAAAAACCTTTCTCTCCTCCAGACGCAGAGAATGCCCCCTTGTGACGTCACCTTCCTTGGTATAAACAGATCCTCGGAGAGATATTTGTATTGTCCCCTTATATACTTGTACATGGTTATTAAGTTTGAAGACACGTCACTCCTTGTGTATGAAAAAAGGTGCTCAGATTTGGGATGCCAGACCCATAATACTAATAATGAAAAAGATAAATCCGGCACTCAATGTAGGTAATTTGAAAGAAAATTCCTTTATTACAATGTGCAATCCTCAAAATTTGTAACGTTTCGGTCAAACATCTGACCTTCTTCAGACTGAGGAAAAATATATCAAATAAATGGATCAAACAATATTTGTCTCTTTTAACAACAATTATGTAATTTATATACATAAATTATGATTTATCTTTTTCATTATTGTACATGGTTATTAGATCGCCCCTCAGTCGTCTTTTTTCTCGACTAAATAATCCTAATTTTGCTACTCACTGGGTATTGTAGTTCCCCCATCCCCTTTATTCATTTTGTTGCCCTCCTTTGTATTCGCTCTAGTTCCATTATATCCTTCCTGATCACCGGTGCCCAAAACTGTACACAGTACTCCATGTATTTGTATATATATAGGGATTTGTACAGAGGCAGTATAATGCTCTCATCATGTGTATTCAGACCTCTTTTATCCATGATCCTGTTTGCCTTGGCAGCCGCTGCCTGGCACTGGCTGCTCCAGGTAAGTTTATCACTAACTTGGATCCCCAAGTCCTTCTCCATGTCAGATTTACCCAGTGGTTTCCCGTTCAGTGTGTAATGGTGATAATGATTCCTTCTTCCCATGTGTATAACCTTACATTTATCATTGTTAAACCCGCATCTGCCACCTTTCAACCTAAGTTACCAACTTATCCAGATCCATCTGTAGCAGAATACTGTCTTCTCTTGTATTGACTGCTTTGCATAGTTTTGTATCATTGGAAAATATCGATATTTTACTGTGTAAACCTTCTACCAGATCGTTAATAAATATGTTGAAGGGAATAGGTCCCAACACTGACCCCTACAGTACCCCACTGGTCACAGCGACCCAGTTGGAGAATATACCATTTATAACCGCCCTCTGCTTTCTATCACTAAGCCAGTTACTTACCCACTTACACACATTTTCCCCCAGACCCAGCATTCTCAATTTATGCACCAATCTCTTGTGTGGCACAGTATCAAACGCTTTGGAAAAATCAAGATATGCCATGTCTAATGACTCACCTTGGTCCAGTCTATAGCTTACCTCTTTATAAAAACTGATTAGATTGGTTTGACAGGAGAGATTTCTCATAAACCCATGCTGATATGGAGTTACACAGTTATTCTCATTGAGATAATCCAGAATAACATCCCTCAGAAACCCTTCACAATTTTACCAACAATAGAGGTTAGACTTACGGGCCAATAATTTCCAGGTTCACTTTTAGAGCCCTTTTTGAATATTGGTAACACATTTGCTATGCGTCAGTCCTGTGGAACAGACCCTGTAGCTATAGAGTCCCTAAATATAAGAAATAATGGTTTGTCTATTACATTGCTTAGTTCTCTTAGTACTCATGGGTGTATGCCATCCGGACCTGGAGATTTATCTATTTTAATCTTATTTAGCTGGTTTCGCACCTCTTCTTGGGTTAGAGTGGTGACCCTTAATATTAGGTTTTCTTTGTCTTCTCGGCATTTCACCCAGCATTTTATTTTCCACCGTGAATACCGTGGAGAAGATGTTTAATATATTAGCTTTTTCCTCATCATCTACAACCATTCTTTCCTCACAATTTTTTAAGGGGCCTACACTTTCACTTGTGATTCTTTTACTATTGATATAGTTGAAGAACAGTTTGGGATTAGTGTTACTCTCCTTAGCAATGTGCTTCTCTGTTTCCTTTTTGGCATCTTTAATTAGTTTTTTTAGAGCTTCAATGGTGCCATCCTGCTTTAGTAGTGTAAATGCTTTCCTTTTACTGTTGATTGCCCGTCTTACTTCTTTGTTTAGCCACATTGTTTTTTTCCCTATTTCTTGTTCTTTTATTCCCACAAGGTATAAATTGCTTACAGTGCCTATTTAGGATGTTTTTAAACATTTCCTATTTATTATCTGTATTCTTATTTCTGAGGACATTGTCCCAGTCAACCAGATTAAGGGCATCTCTAAGGCCTCTTTCACATTTCCGGCGGGCGCCTGGCGGCGCCCCCGGCATTTTGCCGCAGCGCCGCATGTGAAAACCTTTCACACTTCCGGCGGCCAAAATGCGGTTTTTTGCCGGATGGTTTCTGATGCTTGGAGAGATAAGAAACCATCCGGAAAAAACAAAAAACGTTACATGCAGCGTTTTTTCCGGACGCCGCAATGTACATTTGCGCCGCATCCGGACAAAACCGCATGCAACGCATTGACATGCGGCGCCATCCGGCGCTAATGCATGTCAATGCGAAAAAAGCCTTATGCGGCGCATCAGATTTTCAGATGCGGCGCTGCGGCAAAATGCCGGGGGCGCCACCAGGCGCCCGCCGGAAATGTGAAAGAGGCCTAAGCTGGTCAAACTTTGCCTTCCTAAAGTTCAGTGTTTTTGGGACTCCCTGTGTAAGGTTCTATGTATATATTCCTGAAACTCAGTTTGTTCGTCAGCCATTTTACTTTCTGTCTTGCTGCAGCTATCTTGCCCTCAGTCAAAATGGAGTTTCCAGCTTGCATGTTCCCGCCCTGATTCTCTCCTTTGCTTCTTAAGCAGCCACAGCTGAGCAATCAGTGCTTCAGAATCTAGCCTGCAGTGAACCTGTGACTTGACTCCTGTAAGCCTTGGACCTTGTACTCCAGCTATTCCTACTGAGGAACTCTGAAGCACTTGTGGACTCTGAACCCTGCTCTTTGAAAGACCCACGTTTGCATGGACTTACGGTAACAGAGAAGAAGATCCTGAATCTGTATTGGAGAGTGATTGCTGAGCTTGGATTACTCTGGCCAGCTGTGTCTCCTGTTTCTGTGTCTGCAAACTGTGTGACTATTTCTGCCAACTTGTATGAAGTAATACAGGACTTTTCTATATCAAACCTGTGACTCCTGTGTTTTCATCGCACCCAAGCACAAGACGCTATATGAACTGTACTACATACATTACAAGATTCTGAAGCCAAAACGTTAGTGTCTGCTGGGTCTGGAAGGCTGTGTCTGCTGTACTGTGGATATCAGACGTCCGGTTGTACTTTCTGTGATGACAGTGGTTGTGACTTCTCACAACCATTCCAGGTGAGCAATTCCCTTAAGTTTTTTCTTTTTGCAGTGTTACCACAGGTAAACACTATTGTTTTTTTTTTTTCCTTTCTTTTCTCTTTTTTGTCTGCTGTAACTCTGGATATCAGATGTCTGGTTGAAACTTTCTGTGATGATAGTGGTTGTGACTTCTCACAACCATTCCAGGTGAGCAGTTCCCTTAATTTTTTTTCTCTCTGCAGTGTTGCCACAGGTGAACACTATTGTTTTTTTTCTCTCCTCTTCTTCCAGTAATCCTGTCTTAAAAGATCTGGAAAATGGAGGCCCGAATAAAGGAACTTTGCGGAGTGACTGATAATATCCTTGCAGATTTGCAGAATATAAAGACCCGTTTTACAAATCTACAGGACCTCAATACAGATTTGCAAGTGGTTGGACAGACTACCCAGGATTTGCGAGCCAGGATTGAGGTTCTAGAGGGGCGAGTCCAGGCTCCTGCCGTAGCCCCGAGTGCTGGGATTCCCAAGTTGCCCCCTTTTCGTTTTGGCGGTGAACGTGAGAAATTCAGGGGATTTATTAATCAATGCAATCTTTTTTTTTCTGCACATGCTTCACAATTTCCCACTGAACGATCTAAGGTGCTTACTATAATTATGTTGCTTACCAACAAGGCTTTAATGTGGGCAAACCCTCTGATTGAGACTGAGGATGATTGTTTGAATCACCTTGATGATTTTATTTCAGCCATGGGGCAGGTGTTTGATGACCCCAATCGAGGTGCAACAGCTGAAGCAGCCATGTTAGCTTTGCGCCAAGGTAAGCACTCGGTAGCTGAATATGCCTTGGATTTCAGGAGATGGGCCCTTGATGCCACCTGGGACAGTTCCGCCAAAAAATCTATTTTTCGAAAGGGGTTATCTCCACTGATTAAGGATGAACTTGCTCGTGCCGACCCTCCCACTGCGTTAGGTGACTTTATTAACTACTGCATCCGTATTGATACTCGTCTGACTGAACGCAGGCAAGAGAGATGGTTCGAAAGCAATCGTACTAACCTTTTCCTACCTTCCTCTCCAGCTAAGGAACCTTTGAGTAGGATTACACGGAACCTGAACCTGAACCCATGCAGGTAGACTCTTTACAACGACGGGTTAGTGATGCACGCAAGGAACATCGTTTTAAGGAGAATCTATGTTTCTATTGTGGTAAGTCAGGGCACTTCATTATAAACTGCCCCAGCCGTTCTCGTAAGACTACTGCAGCACTCATTCATTGTGAGTGTTGCGAGAGGGGATCTGTCAGGTCCGAGCCTCAGGCTCCAGAGAGATCTGCAGCAACAGATCTTGATTTCCTAGACTAAACTCCGTTACCTCTGAGGACGTTGACTGTGTAAACGCTGCCATTTTTCAAGTTTCCTCAGCGGTGTCCCAGCTGAGTTGTAAGAAAAACAATTCTCATTGCTTTCTTTCCATCAAACTCTGGGTTGACTCAGCTTGGGTGTCTAGCTCTGCTATGATCGACTCAGGGGCAAGTGGAAATTTTATGGATGTCTCCTTTGCTCTGAAACAGGGAATACGTTCAGTGAAGAAGGCTACTCCAGTACAGATGGAAACTGTGGATGGCTCCCTGCTGACCTCTGGACCAGTGGATCAGGAAACAGAGCCTTTGAGGGTTCTTATGGGTAAAGATCATCAAGAGAAACTGTCCTTTATGCTTATCTCTTCTCCCCACTTTCCCATTATTCTAGGGCTACCATGGCTGCAGGCTCAGAATCCTACCATTAACTGGGAGACCAAGGAATTACACTTTCCAGAGAAACAGATGAGTCCAAAAGTTTCAGCTTGCTCTGTTCCTAAAGGAATCATGTCAGTCCCTGAACTACCAGCTGTATACCAGGACTATGTGGATTTATGTGACAAGAAGAACGCTGACCAGCTTCCTCCTCACCGTCCATATGATTGTCCAATTGAATTATTGCCTGGAGCAGAGATACCTTTTGGTAAGATCTACCCCTGGCGGGGCCCGAGCTAAAGGCTTTAAAGGATTACATAGATGAAAATCTAGCCAAGGGCTTCATACGCCCCTCTTCATCTCCTGCAGGTGCACCCATCTTCTTTGTAAAGAAGAAAGATGGATCTCTGAGACCATGCGTAGACTATAGGGAACTCAATAAGGTTACTATTAGAAACCGTTATCCATTGCCTTCAATCCCTGAGTTATTGGAGAGAGTGCGACATGCCAAAATTTTTTCTAAACTAGATCTTCGTGGGGCCTATAACTTAGTCCGTATTAGACCTGGGGATGAATGGAAAACTGCATTCAGGTCACGCTATGGACACTTTGAATATTTAGTTATGCCTTTTGGTCTGAGTACCGCCCCAGCCATTTTCCAACACTTGGTGAATGACATCTTCAGGGATCTCCTAGATACATTCGTGGTAATTTATTTGGATGATATTCTAATTTTTTCTAACTCCACAGAGGAACATCATGGACATGTGAGAATGGTCTTGGAACGTCTAAGACAAAATCATCTTTACATCAAACTTGAAAAGTGTGAATTCCATAGGACCGAAATTCAATTTCTGGGGTATGTACTGTCTACACAAGGAATTAGTATGGATGGAAGCAAAACCCAAGCCATCAAGGTTTGGCCAAGTCCTAGAAATGTGAAGGAGGTACAGCGCTTCATCGGGTTTGCCAACTTCTATAGACGTTTCATTAGAAATTTCTCTGAGGTAGTGTCACCTATCACTCAACTTACCCGGAAAGAGTCTAGGTTTTCCTGGACTCCCCAAGCCCAGGAAGCATTTTCCCGTCTAAAAGATAAATTTACCACTGCACCTATCCTAGTACATCCCAACCCCGAGCTTGCCTTCATAATAGAGGTGGATGCTTCAGACTGTGCCGTTGGAGCTATACTCTCTCAGAGAACAGGTGAGAAGAATGTCTTGCATCCCTGTGCCTTCTTTTCCCAGCAGTTGTCTTCGGCTGAGAGGAACTACGATGTGGGCAATAGAGAGTTGTTGGCCATTATTGCCGCCTTCAAAGAATGGAGACACCTTCTTCAGGGAGCTGCACAGCAAATAGTCGTCCTGACAGACCATCGTAACCTTGAGTTTATCAGGTCGGCTAAGTGCCTGACTCCTCGCCAGGCTCGCTGGAATCTTTTCTTAAACCAATTTAATTTTATCATCTCTTATAGACCAGGATCGCGCAATGGAAAGGCTGATGCACTCTCTAGGATTTACTCAGCAGAGACACGTCCAATTACTCCTCCTAAGACTATTCTTCCTGACTCTAGATTCCTAGGAGTAATTCATAATCAAGACCTACTTAAGGACATCAAGGAAGCATACCATGCGGATTCCTTTTTGGCACAACCCCCAAGGGACGTAAGTCTTGTCTTTAAGAATGGTGTGTGGATTCAGGGACAACGTCTGTATATTCCTGAAACAGTCAGATTAAGAGTATTGCAAATCATTCACGATTCCAAGATAGCTGGGCATAGAGGAATTCTAAAGACACAGGAATTTCTTTCTCGTTTCTTTTGGTGGCCCACTTGCAGGAAGGATGTTTTGAATTATGTCACTTCATGTGAGGTCTGTGCAAGATGCAAAACACCTCGCTCCTCACCAACTGGTCTGTTACAGCCTCTTCCCACCCCGTCCCGCCCGTGGGATCCATTTCTATGGACTTCATTGTGGAGTTACCAACCTCTCAGGGGAAGAACACCATTCTAGTGGTGGTTGACCGTCTAACAAAGGCAGCTCATTTTATCCCTTGTGTCGGCTTACCCACTGCAAAACAGACATCAGATTTGATGATTAAAGATGTGTTTCGCTTACATGGAGTACCGGATGAGGTTATTTCGGATCGAGGGGTGCAATTCACTTCTAGGTTTTGGCAAAATTTCTGTGCAGCATTGGACATTAAAGTAAACCTTTCTTCTGCTTTTCATCCCCAGACTAATGGACAGACCGAACGAACCAATCAAACCCTGGAGCAGTATCTCCGCTGCTTTATCTGCCACCTACAGGATGATTGGGTGGATCTACTTCCATTAGCTGAGTTCTCGTATAACAACTCTCAGAGTGCCTCCACTAAACAGTCTCCTTTTTACTCTAATCTAGGTTATCATCCTAACATTCTACCACGATTTCCCATAGAAACGCCTTTACCAGCAGTGGCTGAAAGAATCACGTCTTTACAGAAGAATATGGATCTTCTAAAGGAAAATCTGGAATCGGCTCAAGAAAGGTACAAGAAAGCAGCAGATAAATTTCGTAAACCTGCACCAGCTTTCAAGGTAGGAGACTTGGTCTGGCTGTCAACCAGAAATCTTAAGTTAAGGATTCCATCGTCTAAGTTGGGACATAAGTACATTGGACCCTATAAAATCAGTAAAATTATAAGTGCCATTGCTTGTCGTCTTCAACTGCCCAGAACTATGAGAATCCACCCTGTCTTTCATGTATCCCTACTAAAGGCTGCGACACCCAATACGTTTCCTGGACGTTCCTCTCCTTGCCCTGACCCAGTGCTAGTCGATGGTCAGGAAGAATTTGTGGTGGAAAGGATTTTAGATTCCAGGTTGTATAGAAATCAGTTACAATATCTGATTAAATAGCAGGGCTACCCAGTGGAGGACAACTCATGGGAACCGGTCAATAACGTTAATGCTCCTCGCTTGCTCCGTCAGTTTCATCAGAGGTACCCACACAAGCCTGGTCTGAGGTCATCCGGAGGTTGTCCTTAAGGGGGGATAATGTAAGGTTCTATGTATATATTCCTGAAACTCAGTTTGTTCGTCAGCCATTTTACTTTCTGTCTTGCTGCAGCTATCTTGCCCTCAGTCAAAATGGAGTTTCCAGCTTGCATGTTCCCGCCCTGATTCTCTCCATTGCTTCTTAAGCAGCCACAGCTGATCAATCAGTGCTTCAGAATCTAGCCTGCAGTGAACCTGTGACTTGACTCCTGTAAGCCTTGGACCTTGTACTCCAGCTATTCCTACTGAGGAACTCTGAAGCACTTGTGGACTCTGAACCCTGCTCTTTGAAAGACCCACGTTTGCATGGACTTACGGTAACAGAGAAGAAGATCCTGAATCTGTATTGGAGAGTGATTGCTGAGCTTGGATTACTCTGGCCTGCTGTGTCTCCTGTTTCTGTGTCTGCAAACTGTGTGACTATTTCTGCCAACTTGTATGAAGTAATACAGGACTTTTCTATATCAAACCTGTGACTCCTGTGTTTTCATCGCACCCAAGCACAAGACGCTATATGAACTGTACTACATACATTACACCCTGACAAGTTCCCCTAGTGAAAGACAAGTGAAACTGTACAATATTGTGGTCGCTATTTCCTAGATGCCCTACAACCTGCAGATTTGTTATTCTGTCAGGTCTATTAGATAGTATTAGGTCTAAAAGTGCTGCTCCTCTGGTTGGATTCTGCACTAATTGTGAAAGATAATTTTTCTTGGTTATTAGCAGAAACCTGTTGCCTTTATGGGTTTCGCAGGACTCTGTTTCCCAGTTAATATCCGGGTAGTTAAAGTTCCCCATAACAAGGACCTCATTATGGGTTGCCGCTTCGCTTATCTGCCTTAGTTGTAGACTTTCCATGATTTCTGCTATATTTGGTGGTTTGTAACCTACCCCAATGCGAATTTTGTTACTATTTTTCCCTGTATGTATTTCGACCCATATGGACTCGACATCATCATTCCCTTCGATAATATACTCCCCTTAAAGTGGACTTTAGACAAGACTTTACATAAAGACAAACCCCTCCTCCTCTCCAATTTTTAAAATCCTTTCTAATATACATCTTCTGATGATGGTACTGGTGTATTTATTTACTGACTTTTGTTCTCGTGATGTATTCATGTACTGATTGAGGTTCTGGTGATGTATTCATGTACTAATGTGGTTCTAGTTACCTATTTATTTACTGATTACAGATCTGGTGATGTATTTGTGTACTGATGATGGTTCTGGTGTTTTATTTACGGTTGAAGCTAGAAGTTTACATACAATATATAAAACAACACATATGCATGTTTTTTCTCAATATCTGATGTGAAATCAGAATAAATCTTTCCCATTTTAGGTCAATTAGGATTACCATAATTATTAATATTTGCCAAATGCCAGAATAATGAGAGAGGGAGAATGTTTTAAGGCATTTTTATTAATGCTGCAAAGATATTGAGAAAAACATGGATGTGTCTTTTTATATAGTGTATGTAAACTTCTGGTTTCAACTGTATGTACTGAGTTTGGTTTCATATTCATGTACTGATGATGGTTCTGGTGGTGAATATACCATCAGAACCATCATCACTACATGAATACATCACCACAACCATAAGTAGTATATGAATATAGCACAAGAACAACCATCACCTCTATGAATACATCACCACTACCACCATCAGCATAAGAATACCAGACCCATCATCAGTATAGGAATACATCACCAAAACCACCATCAGTACAGGAATACGGCACCAGAACCACAATCAGTTTTGTTGCAAACTGTATTTGTTATATGTTGGGCGTAAAAACCATCATACGTATCCCCTTATCTCTAGTGGGGTCTGTTTAGCTTCCATTAGGGTATCCATCAAATGCTGGACACCTTAATTTAAACCAATTAGCCACAATTATAGTTTTAGTTTATTAGTTTTCATAACTGTCCTTGTGTCTGACATACAAAATAAAGAATGTCAGCAATGAATATCGCTATTTGTCAATAGTATTGTGTAAATGGTTCCCAAACAATGAATAATTCTATATCTAACTTGGAAAACATACTCCCTGTTGAGCCGCACCCCTAAAGTACATCACTGTTTTTTTTTTACTTTTGCTGATATGTTTTGGTGAAAAAGGTAACAATTGTAATAGAAGTGGTCATCATAGCTTGTTACCTGAACCATAGGAGGCAGAGAGGAGGTGTGTTGGGTTCCTTTTAACTTAATATCTGACACAGCTCAATACTTGGGGCTGAGGGTTCATGGGGGCGCCATTGGTTTCATCTGCCTAAAGCACCAAAATACCTTGTCTGGGCCCTGGAATAGGTAATCAATATCAGATTGGTGGTGTTCCGACACTTGGCAGTCCCCCGATCAGCTGTTGTTATCAACGTCCCTGCTCCATTCAGTGTTTAGCAGTCACTGCTGGGTACTGTCCATCAGGTGCTGTTTTATATATATATATATACTGTATGTTCAGTTTGATGATAATTATGCGAATTGTCTTGCTTTGTTGTCCGGGCCTCACTCATAATTCTTTCTTGTGGGTTCATTTTCAGCTGTTGTGCCAGTTGCTTGAAGTTTCAATGTCGGAGCCTCCACGATGCAGACAGAGATGTTATTGAGCGGCATTGGTGATAATGCTGACAGATTTCAGGCTGAGGATATAGGACAGGCCTGCTCTTTTATACAAGGACATACATGCCATCTTCTTAAGAAACATACACATCATGGCTACTCTGAAATGAGACTAACATAAAAAATTAAGGCATCTGCCAAGACAGCTGAAGAAAGAGGAAGCATTCCAGAAGAGCTCTGCCGGCATACATATAGATGTGAATGCACCCATCTAGGAACACAGGCACTCATTATTCCTGAAGTGCAAAATAGGGTGATAATATATTTAGAGCTAATGTCTAATTCATTTTAATATGTGTTTGTTAATACATTATATAATATATTAATATTAATTATTGCAATTAAGTTTGATACAATTGTGGATATTATTTATATGCTCAAATTATTGCAACAGATTAAAATTATGAAAAGGCTATCAATGTGTGATCAGTACGTGACCCACCTGATTGCAGACTGTAGAGATTTGTCATTACATAGTGTAGATTGTGTAATTTATACATATTTACAAAGGCAGATATAAGAAAAAAATGAGTACACCCTCCTTCAAATCCATGGTTTTTATACATGAAGACATAAAAAAAAAAAATCTGGTCCTTAGAAGGTTTTAACATCAGGTAAATACAAGCGTAGGTGAGCAACACATCACAAAATACATTGTGTTATTATTTATTTAACAAAATGTAGGCCAAAATGTAGAAGCAGAGTGTGAAAATGTAAGTAGACCCTTACTGCGTCCATAGGAGATGCTGCTATTCAAATGCTCTTGATTATCAATTGTTTGTCACCAGCATCTCTATAAAAGCAGAAGTTTTGGCAGTTTGCTGGTCTGGAGTATTCAAGAACGCTGAGGAGGAAAAAAAGTAGGAAAAGTTTAGAGCACAAATTGTTTCCACTAATCAGTCTGGGAATGGTTATAACTAGGTCATTTTAAAACAAATATTCTACAGTGAGAATGATAACTGACAAGTGGAAAACATTCAAGAGAGTTGACAATCTTCCAAGGAATGGATCTCCCCAGTAATTTCACCCCAAAGTTATACTGTACAATGCTAGGAGAAACTTCCAAGAACCCAAGAGCTACAGCTCAGATTCTAAGGGCCTCGGTTAGCATGTTAAATGTTCACATTTATGAAAAAACAATTACAAAAAGACTGAACACGCATGACTTGATGGAAAGGTTAAAGGAGAAAGCCTCATATCTTTTAAAATAACACGGCAGCATGGCTAAATTTTGCAAAGTTGAATGGAACAAACCACAAGACTGGAACAATATCCTTTGGAGAGAGGAGATCAAAGTGGAGATGTTTTGCCATAATGCCCTGTGCCATGTTTGCTGAAAATCAGAATCAGTGCAGCAATACAAACCTGGCAGAGGGGAAATAATTTGGGTTTGTTTTGCAGCCACAGAACCTGGGCACCTTGCAGTTATCGAGTCTACCATGAAATCCTTTGAATATCAAAATATACTAGAGTCGAATTTCAGGCAGTCTATCCAAAATATAAAGCTCAGCTGAATTAGGTCATGCAACAGGACAGTGATCCCAAGCACACATGCAAATCTCCAACAGAATGGATAAAAAAAAGAATTAAGATGTAGCAATGGCCCAGTCTCAGTCCAGAACTCAACCCAGTTGAGTTGTTGTGATGGGACCTTAACCCCTTCACCCCAAGGGTGGTTTTGCACGTTAATGACCGGGACAATTTTTACAATTCTGACCACTGTCTCTTTATGAGGTTATAACTCCGGAACGCTTCAACGGATCTTCGCGATTCTGAGATTGTTTTCTCGTGACATATTGTACTTCATGTTAGTGGTAAAATTTCTTCCATATAACTTGCGTTTATTTTTGAAAAATACGCAAATATGGCGAAAATTTTGAAAATTTAGCAATTTTCAAACTTTGAATTTTTATTCCCTTAAAACAGAGAAATATGTAACACAAAATAGTTAAGAAATAACATTTCCCACATGTCTACTTTACATCAGCACAATTTTGGAATCAAAATTTTTTTTTGTTAGGAAGTTATAAGGGTTAAAAGTTGACCAGCGATTTCTCATTTTTACAACAAAATTTACAAAGCCATTTTTTTTAGGGACCACCTCACATTTGAAGTCACTTTGAGGGGTCTACATGACAGAAAATACCCAAAAGTGACACCATTCTAAAAACTGCACCCCTCAAGGTACTCAAAACCACATTCAAGAAGTTTATTAACCCTTCAGGTGCTTCACAGGAACTAAAGCAACGTGGAAGGAAAAAATGAATATTTAACTTTTTAGCCACAAAAATGATCTTTTACAAACTTTTTTTTTATTTTCACAAGGGTAAAAGGAGAAAATGGACAGATAAGGTTGTTATGCAATTTCTCCTGAGTACGCCAATACCCCATATGTGGGGGAAAACCACTGTTTGGGCACACGGCAGAGCTCGTAAGGGAAGGAGCGCCGTTTGACTTTTTCAAACTAAAATTGGCTGGAGTTGAGATTGGACGCCATGTCGCGCTTGGAGAACCTCTGATGCGCCTAAACAGTGGAAACCCCCCACAAGTGACACCATTTTGGAAACTAGACTCCCTAAGGTACTTATCTAGATCTGTTGTGAGCACTTTGAACCCCCAAGTGTTTCACAAAAGTTTATAATGCCTGGGTGTGAAAAAAAAAAAAAAAAAATTCCACAAAAATGATTTTTTAGTCCTAAATTTTTGAATTTTCCCAAGGAAATTGGACCCCAAAAGTTGTTGTCCAATTTGTCCTGAGTACGCTGATACCCCATATGTGGGGGTGGAAAACTGTTTGGGCGCACGGCAGGGCTTGGAAAGGAAGTAGTAACGTTTTGGAATGCAGACGTTGATGGGGGTCATGTTCCGTTTGCAGTGCCCCAGATGAGCCTAAACAGTGGAAATCCCCCACAAGTGACCCCATTTTGGAAACTAGACCCCCTAAGGAACTTATCTAGATCTTTGGTGAGCACTTTGAACCCCCAAGTGCTTCACACAAGTTTATAATGCCCGGGCATGAAAATAAAAAATCCTATTTTTTTCCCACAAAAATTATCTTTTAGTCACTAATTTTTTATTTCCCAAGGGTATCAGGAGAAATTGGACCACATAAGTTGTTGTCCAATTTGTCCTGAGTACGCTGATGCCCCATATGTGGGGGGGAACCACTGTTTGGGCGCACGGCAGAGCTCGGAAGGGAAGGAGCACCATTTGACTTTTTCCAACCAAAATTGGCTGGAATTGAGATTGGATGCCATGTTGCATTTGGAGAGCCCCTGATGTGCCTAAACAGTGGAAACCCCCCACAAATGACCCCATTTGGGAAACTAGACCCCCTAAGGAACTTATCTAGATCTTTGGTGAGCAATTTGAACCCTCAAGTGCTTCACACAAGTTTATAACGTAGAGCCGTAAAATTTAAAAATCATATTTTTTCCACAAAAATGATCTTTTCACCCGAATTTTTATTTTTCCAAGGGTAACAAGACTCCAAAAGTTATTGTGCAATTTGTCCTGAGTACACTGATACCCCATATGTGGGGGTATACCACTGTTTGGGTGCATGGCAGAGTTTGGAAGGGAAGGAGCGCCGTCTCACTTTTTCAACGCAGAATTGGCTGGACGCCATGTCGTGTTTGGAGAGCTCCTGATCTGCCTAAACAGTGGAAACCCCCCACAAATGACACCATTTTGGAAACTAGACCCCTCAAGGAACTTATCTAGATGTGTGGTGAGAACTTTGAACCCCCAGGTGTTTCACTAAAGTTTATAACGTACAGCCTTAAAATAAAAAATCCTTTTTTTTTTTTACAAAAATGATTTTTTCGCCCCCAATATTTTATTTTCACAAGGGTAACAGAAGAAATTGGAACCCAAAAGTTGTTGTCCAATTTGTCCTGAGTACGCTGATACCCAATATGTAGGAGAAAACTACTGTATGGGTGCACGTCAGGGCTCGGAAGGGAAATAGTGACGTTTTGGATTGCAGACTTTGATGGAATGGTCTGGGGGCGTCATGTCGCATTTGGAGAGCCCCTGATACGCCTAAACAGTGGAAACCCCCCACAAGTGACCCCATTTTGGAAAATAGACCCCACAAGGAACTTATCTAGATGTGTGGTGAGCACTTTGAACCCCGAAGTGCTTCACAGAAGTTTATAACGCACAGCCGTAAAAATAAAAAATCCTTTTTTTTTACAAAAATGATTTTTTCGCCCCCAATATTTTATTTTCACAAGGGTAACAGGAGAAATTGGACCCCAAAAGTTGTTGTCCAATTTGTCCTGAGTACGCTGATACCCAATATGTGGGAGAAAACTACTGTATGGGCGCATGTCAGGGCTCGGAAAGGGAAGTAGTGACGTTTTGGATTGCAGACTTTGATGGAATGGTCTGGGGGCGTCATGTCGCATTTGGAGAGCCCCTGATGCGCCTAAACAGTGGAAACCCCCCACAAGTGACCCCATTTTGGAAAATAGACCTCACAAGGAACTTACCTAGATGTGTGGTGAGCACTTTGAACCCCGAAGTGCTTCACAGAAGTTTATAACGCACAGCCGTAAAAATAAAAAATCCTTTTTTTTTTTACAAAAATGATTTTTTCGCCCCAATATTTTATTTTCACAAGGGCAACAGGAGAAATTGGACCCCAAAAGTTGTTGTCCAATTTGTCCTGAGTACGCTGATACCCAATATGTGGGAGAAAACTACTGTATGGGCGCATGTCAGGGCTCGGAAAGGGAAGTAGTGACGTTTTGGATTGCAGACTTTGATGGAATGGTCTGGGGGCGTCATGTCGCATTTGGAGAGCCCCTGATGCGCCTAAACAGTGGAAATCCCCAACAAGTGACCCCATTTTGGAAAATAGACCCCACAAGGAACTTATTTAGATGTGTGGTGAGCGCTATGAAGCCCCAAGTGCTTCACAGAAGTTTATAATGTACAGCCGTAAAAACAAAAAAATCTTATTTTTTTTACAAAAATAATATTTTCGCCCCCAGTTTTTTATTTTCCCAAGGGTAACAGAAGAAATAGGACAAATTTCACAATAACTCTTGGGGTCCAGAGTACGCTGATACCCCATATGTGGGGATAAACTACTGTTTGGACGCATGGCAAAGCTCAGAAGTGAAGGAACACCGTTTGACTTTTTCAATGCAGAATTGGCTGGAATGGAGATCAGACGCCATGTCACATTTGGAGAGCCCCTGATGTGCCTAAACAGCGGAAACCCCCCAATTCTAACTCCAACCCTAACCCCAACACACCCCTAACTCTAGTCCCAACCCTAATCCCAACCCTAACCCTAACACACCCCTAATCCCAACCCTAACCCTAATCCTAACTCTAACCCTAATCCTAACTTTAGCGCCAACCCTAACCCTAACTTTAGCCGAAACCCTAACCCTAACACTAATGGGAAAATGGAAATAAATACATTTTTTTTATTTTATTATTTTTCCCTAACTAAGGGGGTGATAAAGGGGGGTTTGATTTACTATTTATAGCGGTTTTTATGATTGGCAGCTGTCACGCTAAAAGACGCTTTTTATTGCAAAAAGTAGTTTTTTGCATCGCCACATTTTGAGAGCTATAATTTTTGCATATTTTGGCCCACAGAGTAATGTGAGGTCTTAATTTTTGCGGGACGAGGTGACGCTTTTATTGGTACCATTTTTGAGCACGTGACATTTTTTGATCGCTTTTTATTTCGATTTTTGGGAGGTTAGAATGAACAAAAATCAGCAATTCATGAATTTCTTTTGGGTGAGGCGTTTTTATTGTTCCGCGTGTGGTAAAATCGATAAAGCAGTTTTATTCTTCGGGTCAGTACGATTATGGCGATACCTCATTTATATAATTTTTTTATGTTTTGGCGCTTTTATAGAATAAAAACAATTTTATATAAAAAATAATTATTTTTGCATCGCTTTATTCTGCGAGCTATAACTTTTTTATTTTTTTGCTGATGATGCTGTGTGACGGCTCGTTTTTTGCGGGACAAGATGACGTTTTCAGCGGTACCATGTTTATTTATATCCGTCTTTTTGATCGCGTGTTATTCCACTTTTTGTTCAGCGGTATGATGATAAAGCACTGATTTTTTGCTTCGTTTTTATTTTTTTATTTTTAAGGAGTTCACAAAAGGGGTTAACTAGTGGGACAGTTTTATAGGGGGGGTCGTTACGGACGCGGCGATACCATATATGTGTACTTTTATTGTTTTATTTTTTTTATTTACAATAAGTAATGAATTTATTGGGGAATATTTTTTTTTTTTTTTTTTTTTTGGATTTTTTTTTACACATGTTTATTTTTACTTTTTTTTACTTTTTTACTTTGTCCCAGGGTGGGACATCACTGTATTTCATCAGATCGCTGGTGTGACAGTGTGCACAGCACTCTGTCACACCAGCGATCGCACAGGCATAGATGCAGGCTTCTCAGTGCCTGCTCTCGGCAGGCACTGAGGAAGCCGCCTCCCTCCAGGACCCCAGCGCCATCTTGGATCCGGGTCCTGGGAGGGAGGAAGCCCTCAGAGCAGCGCGATCACATCACGCTGCTCTGAGGGTCTCAGGGGAGCTCGCAGGGAGCCCCCATCCTGCGCGATCCTCCCCTGTGCCCCCAGCACACCGCGATCATGTTTGATCGCGGTGTGCAAGGGGTTAATGTGCCGGGAGCGGTCCGTGACCGCTCCTGACACACAGTCACGGGTGTCAGCTGTGATAATCAGCTGACACCCGGCGGCGATTAGCTGCGCTCCCTCCGGGAGCGCAGCTAATCGCCTATGACGTACTATCCCGTCCATGGTCAGAATGGCACGGGTTTTTATGGACGGGATAGTACGTCTAATGTCAGAGAGGGGTTAAGAGAGCTGGGCATAAACAAATGACCACAAATGAATGAACTTAAGCAAGTTTTTCTGATATAAAGCATGGTGTACAATAATAAATTATATTGTGGTACCGTTAGCCAGAAAAATCGATGTGAATACTTTTCCATCCAATTATGACAAGAGCATTCTTAAGGTGATACCTTTATTGGCTAACCAGAAAATTATATGTTCGCTAGCTTTCAGAGCTCAAGGCTCCTTCTTCAGGCAAGATTACATTTGGAAACAAAGTGTGTGCTCCCCTGTAAGCAGGACAGGTTTTCAACATCAAGTGACCAGGGTAAAATTAAAAGTGTAGCCCCAAATGCAAACTTATTGCACCATCACACAGAAACATTAGGGGATGCATTTACACAAGCTGATTTCAGACCGTTAAATGAGCACCATATTAAATTCATTCAGTAATTGAATCTTCAACCGGCAGAAAATATTCGATCACCCTGCTGATTTGTTGGGTGTTTGCTGACATGTATACGCCAACTAATGCACGTCTGCAGTGCTGTGATGTCACCAAAAGTACTTCTACAATTCTTGGAAACTGCACTGATAATGCAGAACCGGCATTATCAGTGCATTTTCTGATTTGTAAAGGCTAGTGGCCTCAGACTGACGGGCTCACTGAACCTGTAACAATATAGGGTTTTGCTGGAGGCCCTTTTTTGGATGGAGCCTTGGGCAATTTCCCAGTTTTTCCCCCTAACGCCAACATCACCTATAAATAACTAAGAGGGTGCTATGTCTTATATGGCCAAAATAGTAAATCATATACAAAAATAAAGGAAAAAAGAGAGTTACATACAGTACACAATATACTTTTAAGTATTTTTTTAATACATAGGTCTCAAATGGACAAGCATGCAACATGCTATTAAAAACTTTTCAAAATATATGCAAAACAGCACATATCCCATAAAGACGGGAACTGGTAACCGTGATAAGTGACCAAGTCCCACCCTCAACTTATATATATATGCACTACATAAAACATACTAAAATATAAGAGTGAAAAGAAAAAAAAAAACATTATGCTATAAAGTGCAATCGTACCTAAACGATTAAGCATCAATAGAGTATAATAATATATGACTTCATAAATATATGTAGAAAGTGTTTAAAGGCTATCCCACAAAACAAAACATAATAATATACTTAATACCTAAAGGGTAAGGAAAAGATGGTCCAACGGTATGAGGGTGTGAAAAGCCCCATAGGTATCATCACAATTGTGACTTCCTCAGGGGGGTTGTAATTGTAATTCACCACAATTTTAGCTTCCTCAGGGGTTTTATAATTGTAATTCAATTTTCACAAATTCTTAAAAGAGATCTCATGTAAAAGAGTCCATGATGTTAGGATGTCCATGTGTGATCCCTAAGACCAAGTCAATGTGTGCCAAACACCTGGGCCTAAGTTTCATCTTTGGAAGCCCCTTGGAATTTACGTTTGGCCTACAGGTGTCATGGATGGTCACTAATTTACAAATACTGTTGTTGCTGTACCCGTAGACTTCACCGTGGGAAGGTATCGCATAGATTTTCTAATAATATTGAGAATAGCTTTGTGTAAAGAGATATTGTATGTTGAGTGTTTCCAGGTTTTTTATTTTCTGACAGCAGTTGGTAGGGCTGGAATGCCTTCACCCACTGCAATTAACCACATATATTATGGAGTACAGATGGTGTATGTCTTACATGGTGGTTTTCTATGCTGTCAATACTATTTTACAGGGTGAGACAGAATACAACTTCAGGCAGTATTTGCACATATGTATTTGTCATGAGCAAACACATTGAGTACTGTACTCCTTTCAACTTGTATTGACCAAGATGGGAGGGCTACACATATTCTGGGAATATTCTAGGAATGTCAATATGAATTTGCACATTTCTAATACGATTGTCAGGTGCTTTCAAATTCAACAGCTTGACATCAATATCGCATACTTAGCACTTGAGTAATACCCTTTACAAACCCTACACAAACAGACCTGAGGGGCCTCGCTCGCAGGCAAAGAGCTACCAAACATTGATAAATAA
>JARQOD010000005.1:521536928-521662827 GCA_033576555.1 Oophaga sylvatica
CCCCCCCCCCCCCCCCCCCCCCCCCCCCCCCCCCCCCCCCACCCCCCCCCCCCCCCCCACCCCCCCCCCCACCCCCCCACCCCCCCCCCCACCCCCCCCCCCCCCCCCCCCCCCCCCCCCCCCCCCCTCCACCCCACCCCCCCCCCCCCCCCCCCCCCCCCCCCCCCCCCCCCCACCCCCCCCCCCACCCCCCCCACCCCCCCCCCCCCCCCCCCCCCCCCCACCCCCCCCCCCCCCCCCCCACCCCCAAAACCTTAAGGAGATCCAAAACTTGGGGTTGCTTTAACAAATGTAAAAAGGTGCTACGGGGCCGGGATAAAAACCCAACCCCTACATCACATTAAAGTTTCCCAAAACGCTAAGGGATATTGAAAAGGGGGGAAATTGTGAAAATTCATACTTAAGTCCAGAGTACATGGCCCAGATGAGAGATGTCACCGGAGCATGCTTGCTTTGCCAGCCAACCCAGAATGCAGAGGAAGAGAAAGCACAGAGCGCTGGCCCTGGATCCAACAGAGATGAGAAGCGAAAACTGTCAGGAATATTTCATAAAGGAACATGTCAACAGATTTTTGATGCCCATTAAACCCTGTTTATCCTGTTTTATCTGCTGCAGATCTACAATCTGTATTACCCTGCCCACATCACTTTGCCATCTTTCTGTGTCACTGTGCATTGCAGAAAGCTGCAATTATGTGAGGATTTTATCAAAACTAAGCAAACAGCACAGTAAGTGATAAATCACTGAATAAGGTCTCTGAGCCTACATTATGCTGCTCTCTCAGATTAGGTGGCAGAAACCTGGTGGCAGATTCCGATAAAAAAAAAAAATGCCAAAAGTAGCCTGGATGTTTCTATCATGAATTATTTTGGTGCTGAATAAGAGCTAAACATTCATTTAAGTAAAAGAGAAAACATTTACTTCTATAAGCCATATAGAAAATTAAATACTTTTCTTGGTTAATAACCCTATAAAAGCTCATTTGACAGCTGTGTGTTCAGCTGCTCACAAAAATGTAGAATTGCACATTTTTTTCTTTGGATGGATGTGCAAACTTGCATATTGTCCCAAAGTGTGGTTCAAACTGTGACTGTGACAGAATTGCCTAGGTAATTTTACTTATAACGCAAGCAATAATATAACCGTAGTCTGCTTTCTACACATGGTCTTAAAATGTCAATATCAAGCTAGATGAGATGTAGATGTGGGTTTTTGTTGCATATTTGATGTACATGATGTAGCAGGAACTAAAAAAAGGATGTTTCATCTCCGTAAATACCTTATAGGTATTGTCGTGTCATCAGAAAATAACATGATGAAATCAGATACTTGTGTTAAAGGAAATTGTTTAGGTTTGGGGTTCAATTTAAAAGTACGAGTTGTTTGCAGTCAACATTTCCAGTATTGGCAATTTTACAGTCGCTCGTGACTGCAAGTATGCAATTTTCATACATATGGTCACATGCCGACTAGACGTGCACAGCCTCACTTAATACAAGTGAATTGAGCTTGCCTGACACGTCTATCAGAATGTGGCCGGAAGTATACAGATCGCATACTTGCAGTCACATGACCGCCCGCCCCCAGCGCCTGCACTGGAGAATCTTGACAGCATGCACTGTGCGCGAGTGAGGTTTAACAACAAAAAAGCTGTTACATGACATTTTAAAAACAAAAATCAATACAAATTAAAATAACTGAGTTGGAGGGACAAAGTGCAAAAATGTAAGAGAGCCAATGATAAATATATAATCATATACTGTGTGTGTAGATAAAACATGAGGCAATAGAAAATAGTGAAAATAATATTTGATACACTGCAGATTTTGCAAATTTTCCACCTACAAAGAATGGAGAGGTCTGTAATTAAAATCCTAAAAAATCCAAAAAAATGACATTGTATGATTTTTTACATAATTAATTAGCATTTTATTATATGAAATAAGTATTTGATACAATAGAAAAGCAGAACTTAATATTTGGTACAGAAACCATTTTTGCAATTACAGAGGTCAGAACGTTTCCTATAGTTCTTGACCAGGTTTGCACACACTGCAGCAGGATTTTGTCCCCCTCCTCCATACAGATCTTCTCCAGATCTTTCAATTTCATGGATGTCGCTGGGCAACATTGAGTTTCAGCTCCTCCTAAATTTTCTATTGGGTTCAGTTCTGGAGACCGGCTAGGCCACTCCAGGACCATGAAATTCTTCTTACGGAGCTACTCCTTAGTTTCGCTGGCTGTGTGTTTTCAGGTCATTGTCATGCTGGAAGACCCAGTCACGACCCATATTCAATTGTCTTACTGAAGAAAGGGGCCCAAAATCTCACGATACACGACCCAATCCATCCACTCCCTTTTAAAACGGTGTAGTTGTCCTGTCCCCTTTGGGAGAAAAGCACCCCCAAAGTTTAAAATTTTTCTCCCACCATGCTTCACCCGTAGGGACAGTGTTTTTTGGGTTGCACTCATCCATTTCCTCCCTTTTTCCAACCACGGCGAGTGGAGTTGATACCAATAAGTTCTATTTTAGTCTCATCTGACCCCATGACCACATGACTGCCTCTGCATCATCCAGATGGTCATTGGCTAACTTCATTTGGGTCTGGACATGTCTGGTGTGAGCAGGTGGAGCTTGTGTGCTCTGTAGGATTTTAATCCATGACAGAGTAGTGTGTTAATAAGAGTAATGTTTAAGACTGTGTACCACTCTCTTCAGGTCATTGACCAGGTCCTCCTGTTTAGTTCTGGGCTGATTCCTGACCTTTCTACAATCATCCTTACCCAATAAGGAAGATCTTGCATGGAGATGGAGGAAGACTGACAGTCATCTTATGTTTTCCATTTTCTAACAATAGTGCCAGCAGTTGTTGCCTTCTCACCAAGCTGCTTGCCTATTGTCCTGTAGCCCATCCAGCCTTGTACAGGTTTACAATTTTGTCCCTGTTGTCCTTAGAAAAACTCTTTGGTCTTGGCCATGGTGGAGAGGTTGGAGTGTGATTGAGTGTGAGAAGAGGCATCTTTTATACAGGTAACAAGTTCAAACAGATGCAATTAATACAGGTAATGAGTGTAGAGTAGGAGGGCTTCTTAAATAAAAACTAACAGGTCTGTGAGAGCCAGAATTCTTGCTGGTAGGAAGTTGATCAAATACTTATTTGATTAAATGAAATGCAATTTAATTATTTAAAAGTCATGCAATGTGATTTTCTGTTTTTTTATTTTTAGATTCTGTCTCTCACAGTTGAATTGTACCTACGATAAAAATTACAGACCTCTCCATTAGTGTTGAGCATTCCGATACCGCAAGTATCGGGTATCGGCCGATATTCGCTGTATCGGAATTCCGATACTTAGTTCCGATATTTTTCCTATATCGTATACCGGAATCGAAGTTCCCATAATTCTTTGAGAGGCAGTGTGATTTTAGTCAGCCAATGAGGAATCCTACGAAGTGTGGGCACATCCTGTACTGCTGCGGTCATCTTAACTAATGGCATGGCTGTGATTGGCTGCTGAAATGATGTCAGAATGCACTATAAAAGGCGCCGCCGCCATTTTAGCGTCACTGTGCTGTGAACTCAGTTAGGACAGAACGCTGCTCGCTGACTCAGAGGGACAGTTAGAGATTGCGATTTTGTGTACTTTGCTTTAGGCAGGCTAGTTTACCAACCGCTGTGTAAAGCTTCCTTTTGCCTTGCAGTGTTGTTTTAACAGCTCTGTGCAAGGTGTGTGTGTGAGAGTGCAGTGACGCTGCAGTTTGCTCTGCATCCAACGCTGTAGGCATCTGCACGTGTCACTCACAGACTTTTTTTTTTTTTCTTTAGTGTAATTCTAGCTGCTCCATTCAATAGAAATTATAGTGTGATGCGCTTCCATCCGTATACAATACAATTGGTTGCAAACACTATAGAAGTACAGAAAGGAGCCTTTCACAGATAGTGAACAGTTGTGTTTCAGTGTTCACTGCAGTCTGTGAGGTATTTTTTTTTTTTTTTAAATGCAGATCACGCTCCAGTTACTTTCTTCAACTAATGCTGCGTGTACTCTGCTGAGCGTGTGTCACTGCCTCATCCTTGTCATTTTTCTAAAATTGTTGCTGCTCCATTCTATTGAAAAAAACTAAAATCTATGAGTGTGACGTGCTTCCATCCTGATACAATACATTGCTTGCAAACACTATAGAAGTACACAAAGGAGCCTTTCACAGATAGTGAACAGTTGTGTTTCAGTGTTCACTGCAGTCTGTACTGTTTTTTTTTTTATTTGAGTGCAGATCACGCTCCAGTTACTTCTTCAACTAATGCTGCGTGTACTCTGCTGAGCGTCTGTCACTGGCTCATCCTTGTCATTTTTCTAAAATTGGTGCTGCTTTATTCTATTTTAAATTTACTAAAATCTATTAGTGTGACGCTCTTCCATCAAATACAATACATGCTTGCAAACATAATAGAAGTCCACAAAAAGGCCTTTCACAGCAAGTGAACAGTTGTGTTCAGTGTTCACTCTAGTCTGAGGTTTAAATTTTTGGTAGGAGTGTAGATCCCGCTCCACTTTACTTCAACCACCGCTGCGTGTACTCTGCTGAGTGTCTGTCACTGGCTCATCCTTGTCATTTTTCTAAAATTGGTGCTGCTTTATTCTATTTTAAATTTACTAAAATCTGTTAGTGTGACGCTCTTCCATCAAAAATACAATACATTGCTTGCAAACATAATAGAAGTCCACAAAAAGGCCTTTCACAGCAAGTTGAACAGTTGTGTTCAGTGTTCACTCTAGTCTGAGGTTTACATTTTTGGCAGGAGTGTAGATCCGCTCCACTTACTTCAACCACCGCTGCGTGTACTCCTGCTGAGTGTCTGTCCCTGGCGAATCCTTGTCATTTTTCTAAAATTGGTGCTGCTACATTCTATTTCAAATAATTCAAATCTATTACTGTGACGTGCATTCCATCCGTATACAATACATTGGTTGCAAACAATATAGAAGTACACAAATGGGCCTTTCACAGCTACTGAACAGTTGTGTCACTGTTTACTGTAGTCAGAGGTTTTCATTTTTGGAGTGCAGATCCCGCCTCCAGTTAGTTCTTCAACCACTGTTGCTTGTACTCTGCTGAGCGTGTCTCACTGCCTCATCCTTCACATTTTTCTCGAATTGGTGCTGCTACATTCTATTTCAAATAATTCAAATCTATTACTGTGACGTGCTTCCATCCGTATACAATACATTGGTTGCAAACAAATAGAAGTACACAACGGCCTTTCACAGCTACTGAACAGTTGTGTGCACTGTTTACTGTAGTCAGAGGTTTTCATTTTTGGAGTGCAGATCACGCCCATTAGATACTCGCTCCATTATGCCAACATCCTTGACATTTTTCTATATTGGTGTTTTTTGAACAGGCGGGAAAGGGGGACATCGGGCTCTATGGCTCATCTGAAACCGCCATCCCGCGTTGACTCATAAAACGCAGAAAACGGGCAGTGTCCTTCATAAGCCCTTTCGCCATCATTACACGGGCTCCCATTCTTTATAGGACCAATTCAAATTATTTGGTTCTCACCAACAAAGCCTCCACAGTGCGCCCCCCCCTACATCTCCCCCCTCATTTATTTTTTATCGGCCAACCGACGGCTGCACTCGAAAAAACACCTTCGACTAACCCGCACTAACCGTCCCCCCACTCCCAACTCCAAGACTTCCCCGCCTGCGCCAATCCTCGAATGCTCTAACCCCAAGAAATAGGACTACCGAAATTTGGGGGAAGGTTTCAGGGCGCCCCCCTCAAAACACATTTGTTCACGGGGGCCTATCACATTCACAAAATCAAAGCATTCTAGTGTAAGCCCTGGGGGTACCCATTCACCCCATGCCCCCTCACTCCCTTAAAATGGCGGGACCATCATTGAAAAAAACCCCATTTAATAACACCTGTACTTTGTATCTCCCCCCCCCATTGTAATTGTAAGTTTTTCACCAGCAGGGCCTGTTTTTGTTTTAATTATTGTATTGTTAACGTTGTTACTTATACTTTTTTTTTAAACTTTTAAACTGTAAAGCACGCGGAATTTTAAGGCCTAATAAATAAAGATTTTTATTATTTTTCTTATTTAGGCCCACTCAGTATGGTAAGTTAACGCCGCAAATTGCGATTGTTTGCGCCTGATGCAGCTGATACCCTTTACTTTTGGCTGCGCTCACCAACCGCTCCAACATATGTAACGAGGAATTCCACCTGGGGGTACTTCACATATGAGGATTTCAAAAGGGCAAACTGCGTTGCAGATCTGAAATCAGCGATCTGGCCATGCTAAAAACGTCGCAAGTGAGCGCACCTGGGCGGACCTTGTGCAGCATGCATCAAATCCGATAGCCCCCAAAAAAAACCTGCACACCCAATTTTTAGCACATAAAACAACAGGGATGTGAGTGGGGTTTTCCAAGGCCCAAGCTGCCACCAAAATTTGGGCCATTTCACCCACTCCCAAGCCTGTAATTCGCTTCCAAAACCACACTCGCCTCCGCTTTATGGCATTACAACCCTGCCTGTGGGGCTAAGATTCCCCGGGGGAAAAAAATTTCGGGACGGGCCTGTTGACATTTGGCACGCTTTCCAATCTTTCGCAACGGGTAAACGTTCCGGGCCATGTGGGGTAACCGTGACGGCCCTGCGCGATGATTCTGAGGAACAAAAGGGGATGAGGATCAATTTTGTACAGACTTTTTCCCTGCAATCCTTGGGGATTGGGGCAAAAACACGACACGCCACTCCAAGACATACCCGCTACAAAACATTCCCCAAGGGGGCAGTGAGGGAAAGGTATTGTCCCGGGCCAGGTGTTAGAACCCTCTGAAAGGTTTTGTTTTCATTTGCTTCACATACCTATTTTCCCTTTTTACTGGTCCGCCCTTCGGGCTTTGTTTGACTTCATTGTATTATCTACTGTTAAGCTACCGGTGCTTAGGTGCCTTAATCAGTCATTTTTTGCTTGATTTAGGACCGCAAAGTTTTTTTTTTTTCTTTTTAATTACCCAAAGCTAAAATTTATTTTAGGGGGTGTCCACCTTTTCCCTCCCAGCCCTAGATCTTGAGATTCCTCCCTCGAAACATGGGTCTCGTTCACACAATGGGGACTTTACGGTCGGTCCAGGATCAATTTCCCCCTTACATCGTAGGATTCAGCTTAGTTGTTTTGGTAGGAAAATTCCCTTCTTTCCTTACGGTTGTACAGATCTAACAATGGGTACGGGGCCACCAACGGTGGTCAGTGGGCCTTGCTACTGAGGGCGTTTAGACGCATGTTAATTTTTTCCCTCAACATGCTTTTTGCGACCAGGACGGCTTCCTCTGAAATAAATCGCTTGGCAATTGTATTGTGGGCTGACAATGATATTCAGTTCGGAAACTGTCTTCTCCACCACCTGAATGACACATTTTTAAGGGGGCGGATTAGCAATGCCACATTCAAGCCTTGCTCGTTTCATGGTTTTTCGGAGTATGGCCGTCTTTTATCCCCTCCTGGCACCAGGGTGTTTTTTTGGCCTGGGGGTGGAGGATGCAGGAACTTTCTCTGGTGTGGAATAACACTTTTCCTGGACAACAGTGACCGAGGTTCTTCCATGGCAACCTGTGAGGAGCGAACAGCGTGTTGAGCTCATAAAGGGGCTTAAACAAAACCTAAAACTGTAGGTGCTGCGAGGTTGGCCTACCTCCATGTTCTCGTTAACTAAACACGGTTTTGTCCCCCAAAATTTTTCCACATATTTGGGGTATTGGGGTGACTGACACTTTTACTTTTTTTTTTAATTTTTGATTACACACTTGCATTTGACATAGAAAATACATGTGAAAGTTTTAAAAAAAAGGACCACGCATGCAATCCTGGGCGAAATTTTTTTGATTTTTTGGAAGACAACTGTCCAACAGGTCCCAAACGGGGGCTACGGGCAACCGATCGCACCTAACCTCCCTCCTTTTAAAAACCGTTGGGGCAATGTCTTCCTCTACTTCCTTCTATCACAACCCTTTCTCTAGGCCCCCCAGCTTTCAACCAAAATACTGGTTCTCACACAAAGCAAACCCCCAGTGCAGCACCCCTCCTACACTCCCCCCTCTTTTTTACTATCGGCCTAACCGAATGCTGCCTCTGCAAACGACTTTCGACTAACCTCGCACAAATACGTACCTCCCCTCCCGTCCCAAGACTTTTCCCGCGCACGCCAAAACCCCTGGAAAGCCGTACCCCCAAAAAATTAAAGGGCTATCCACAATTTGCATGGTTTCAAGGGGCCCCTTTAAAAAACCCTTTGTTCAGACGGGGCCCATCAAAAAAAACATTAAACAAAGTCATTTTATTATTTTGTGAAGTGTGTATTGTTTTGTGGGGTTTTCCACCCATTCACTATCCACCCCCCCACTCCCTTTAAATGGGTGGGACCATCAATTTTAAATGCACCATTTTATATAAACACCTATACTTTTTATCTCCCCCCCCCCCCATTTTTACATTGTAACTGTCACGAGCAGGGGACTTTTTAGCTTAAATTATTGATTGTTAATTTTGTTACTTACACTTGTGTTCTTAAACTTAAAAACTGAAAAGGATGCTAATAATGGCGCTAATAAATTAATTTTATTATTATTAGGATTCCTCTGACGCTCCCACCACCTTCCTTTCCTAAACCCATTTTTTGGGCTTGGCCCATCATCTCCACTACCCTCTTCCAACACCTGCTCGTTGGGTGGCTGGCCACACCATGCTCAACAAAAACGGCCCCTGATCTCACATCATCAATGCTTTCTGGTGTCTACCATCGGCACTGTCACACCCCCTTTTCAGATTCAGAAAACACAGCTTTTGCGCATCACTGCATACCCCCCTCTTCTTCACATTACAGAATGCGCTCGGCCCCTTTTGCAAGCCAATAGATTCAGAAAGAACAAACCTCAGCTGGCTCCTTAAGAATCCTACGCCTGGGAAATTTTTGCCAGGGTAAAGAACAGATGGTTGCTCAACATCGGGGCCTAGGGGACTGCAGGAACACTGCAACAAAATTTCGTACGTGTGAAAGGCCCCCCCTTTTTGACTTTATAGTTTTGAAACCCAAAAGTATTGTAACGGATGGAAGCGGTTACAAAAATAATTTTATTTTTTTAATAGAAGGAGCAGCAAAAATTTTAAAAAAAAATTTTAAAAGGGGTGTCCCCTGGCACACGCCACCCAAAAACAACCACCCCGTTTTTGAAGAAAATGGAGCTGATCCCCCCAAAAAAAAGGGAAAAACCCAGACTTAAAAATGAAAAACCCGCCAAAATTTTCCCACCCAACCGTCTCAGCGGGGAAAAAAGTTGTGCCAAAACAAAGGCCAACATAACCCCGCCCCCTTTTTTTAAAAAATAAAAAAAAATTTTTTAGTGACCCACACTTTTTTTTAGGGACAGTATTACATGCCATTCACCATCTGTTTCAGGGAGTTCATCTTAATCCTTATCTATCCTTTTCAGGGTTTCAATCGCATCAGGCATAAAAAAGAATTTTCAAGCACAGAAAATTTTTAAAAAAGGGGGTTTTGTTTTTTTAAAAAAAAATGATTATTGCCCATTTATGATATTACTTTAGGAAAATTTTTTTTAATTTTTTAAACTTTTTTAGGGGCATTTTTAAAAAATTTAAAAAATTTTATAATTCACAGAAAACTTTTAATGCGGATGTTTTAAAGCAACATTCATTGTCTATACAATAAAAAAGGTGTAAACTGTTAATTTTTCCTCCTTTTTAAGGGTTTTGATTTTTCTTGTTCTTTTTTTGTACAAACCTTTTTTAACAGGGTTTCCCTTAAAATAATTTTTTTTGTGGTTTATTGTGTTTAACATGTTTTAAAAAATGTGTTTTTTGTTTTTTCAAAATTTTTTTTTTATCTTGATAAGTTTTAAAAAAAATCATCATCTTTGGAGTAAAGGTTACTTTCTCTTTTTTTAATATAGACTTTAAAAATTACAGGGAAAAAAGGAAATTAATGGGTCTAGTATTTTTTAAAAACCTCCTTTACCCGGGGCCCCCAAAACCGCCATTTTGCCTGTAATGCTGTTTGCCCCAGGGCAACCTTCTCCCGTGTTACGGGGTTTTTTTAAGGGAGCTGTTCCCCCTGGGGGAACGGGAAAAAAACCTGCTTTCCTCCACTCGTTTCGCTCATCCCGGGGGCCAAAACCAACATTTTTTTGGGCGGAAAGGGGGAAAGGCACGGGGTTTACTCCCCCCCCCCGACTGGTTTTAAAAAAGCCCTGTTTCCCGTCAGGTAAAGTCACTTAGCCTACAATAAGTTTTCCTTCGTGTTGGGGCGGGTTACCCAATCTTTTGGTTTCCCGCATTTTTGGTTCCCCTTTCCCCCTTTTTGGGTGCGGGAAAAAGTAAATAAAAAGGGGGGGGTTTTCCCTTTTGACAAAAGGACCCAAACCCCCCACGTAGGGCTGTGGGATTCGGGAAAATGCGGGGGGGTAGCCCCGTTTAACTTAAATTTCCATGGGGACCTTTTGCTACCCGTCCGGGGGTTTCCCGCCAGTCCGGGGCCCGTTTCTTGCATTGGGGCCCTTTTACCCCTTTTTCTACCCGTCCCGGGGTTCCCCCCTTTCCCTCAACTGGGGTTTTTCCCCCCAGTGCCCCCTTTTGGGCCCCCCCGGGCCTCCATCTCGGGTTCCCAGTTCAGCCGTTTTGGTCCTTGGGTGCTTTTTGGGCACAGGGACCTCCTTTATAACCTGTCCCATTAAAAAAAAGCCCGGCCCGGGGGGGGGGGGGGGCCCTTGGGGGTTTTTTTCCCTTTCTGCCCCTCCGGTTCCCGCACACTAGCTGGCCTCGTTACTTCCTTTTCTCTTGTCCCCTCGATACCCTCCGGGGGCCAGAACTCAAACTGGGGGTTTTGGAAATTAGCACCTTTTTGTACCCCCTTTCATTTACAAATTTTTTAAATTTTTTTTTAAAATTTTTTTTTGGGGGGTACTCTGGTCTTTCCAAAAAATAAGAGCACCCCCCTGACCACCTCGAAGAAAGAAGAACAAAGGGCGACGACACAACCCCAACCCCTGAACCCAAACACAAAAAGAAATAAAAAATTCCCAAAGAAGACACCAAAAGGGGCAAAAAAGTTAAAACAAACTACAAGATACAAAAAAGAACAGAAGAACAAAAAAAACCCAAAATCAAAAACAGAAGAACTAATATAAAACCCAAAAAGAAGGCAAAATAAAAGCTCTAAATTAAAGAGAAAAAGACTAACAAAGGGGGGGGGGGGGTGTTCCTCCCCGGGGGCCCCCGGAAAAAAGCCCGCTGCTGCAGGCTAAAACTGAACACGGGCAAATACTTTGAAATTTTAAAATTTTTGTGACAGCAAGGGAAGGGGAAAGGGGAAAAAAAATTTTTTTTTTAAAATTAAAGTACAGGAATCTCTGTCAAAATAAGAATTAGAAGAGAAGTACAAAAAAGAAAAAAAAAATTTTTTTTAATAAGAAAAAGGAGAAATGTTAACAAAAAGATGAATAGCAAAAGTTAAGAAAAAGAAAAAGAAGGGAAGAGAGAAAATTTTTGATGAAAAAATAGCGCTAAAGTTATGAAGGAAAAATTGTAAAAATTAAAAGGTGAAAGATGAAAGTTGTGAAATATCTTTTCCCAAAATAGAAAAAATTTTAAAAAAAATTTGTCAATTTCTTCGCAACCAACATTTTTTAAAAAAAAAAAAAAATTATCTTTCCATTTGTTTGGGTTAAAATTATGCTTTAATGTTCCAAACCCCCCCAATTCTTTTCTTTATCTTTGTTTTTTTCCTTATGTAAAATAAACCAAAAAGGCAGAAGGTTTTTTTTTTTTTCCGTTTTTCCCCCGATTTTTTGAATTTCCGGTTTTCTTTTGGGTATCCCCGATTTTTGGGGGTACGGGATACCATTCCTTCCCGATACTTTTGGTTGGAAAATATCGCTCAACTCTACCCCATTCTTATTGGTGGAAAAATTTGCAAAATTGGCGGTTTTTCAATATTTTTTTTCCCCATTTACTAAGGTATAAAAAAGCAATAAGGTAAATGCACATGCCAAGTTTAAACCCAGACAAAAAACCAACAAATTATTTTAGATCACAACTGTAAATTTTCCATTTTTAAATCATAAATGAAATCCCCAAAGCAACAGAAAAAAAAAAAAATTTGCCGGGATAGATAAAAAATTACGTAGATGATTGCGTAATGAAAATTTGAGGATCAATAAAAACCCGAGGTTCCATGTGTGCTGTGTGTCATTCCCCCCGCGCTTTTGAAACGTCATCTTAAAAAAAAATCCAGACATATTTTAAAATATAATTATTTTTATTATTATTATGAAAATTTATATGCGCCATTTTTCCATGGGCTTTTCATATAAAAGGGGAAAAAATTTTGCAGGCAAAAAAGTGCTGGACAAGGGACCACAAATAAGAAGGGAGAGGACCCTCCCCCCAGGTCAAGACTGCGGGATGGGGAGAGTCACTAGGGGGTAGGGGTCTCATGGTTAGTACACTGAGGAATTGCAGGTTGTAGGCTTTCGGAAAGGGGGGTTTGGTTTTTTTGAAGGCGGGTTTTTGGGGGAAATCTGATGTTTTTTTGGGGAGGAGTTCCTATGGGGGAAAACCCCCGGGGAAAATATTGTAATATTATATTGTAAATAAATGTCCCTAATTTAATAAAAAAAAAATTTATTTTTTTAAAAATGTTAAATGATGATAAAAAAAAGGGAACTAATTGTATGTTTCCTAGTTCAAAAAATTTGGGGGGACCTTAAATTTTTTTTTGGAAAGGGAAAAATTATTTTTTTTTACGACGTTTTGGAATTTAGGACGTTGGAACCCCAACCCCTGATCCGAATGAAAAAAAAATTTACAAAAAAATTAAAAAATTAAAAAAAAAAAACAAATAAATGTAAATACAGAACAAAGTATTGCATGTATTTTGTGAGAACATTGAAGTTCAGGGTTAATAAAAGTAAAAAAGTTACAAAAAAAGTATATGAAAAATGTAGTTTAAAAACCCAAAAAAATTTCCCCCTTTTAAAAAATGGAATATAATGCCCCAAAACTAAAAAAAAAAAATCTTGGTTTGCTGTGCCCCTAAAGACTAAAAATTTTAAAAATTAAATTTTTTTAACCCAAAAAAATTAATGTTAGGGGAAAAAAAATAATTAAAAAAATTTTAAATTTTGCGTTCTGTTCTTTTTTTTTCCATCTCAAAATTTTTAAATTTAAAAAAAGAAAAAAATATTATTTACTTTTGAAAAATACATAGGTGATAGAAGTTTGGAAGAAGATAGATAGAAGTGATAGATTTTTGATTGTTTGAAGATTTTTTATTGTTAAAAGTAGTAAAAATAAAACAAATAAAAATTATAACATGAAGGATCTCTGCAATTGTATGATTAAAGAAAAAATTAAAAATTTTATTTTTTCTGATAGAACTTTAAAATTCCCCCCCCTTCCAAAAAAAAAAATTTTAAAAAGGATAAAAAGTCAAATTTATCCCCAAGCGTACCAAAAAAGATTTAGGTTCACCAAAAAAAAAAGCCGTTATGGCTGTTAAAAACAAGACAAAAACAAATATTTTTTTTCCCAAAATTTTTTTTTGTGCAAAAAAAAAAAAGTATGTAAATTGGTGTAGGAAAACCCCTTCCTTCCCCACGAAAACCAATTGACGAACTACACAGTAAGCTCTCCGGCCCCCCTTGTCTCTCAGGTCAAAAAGGGAACGGCCCTGAGAAATGGCCGCCGGGGAGGGGTCCTTTCCCACGGGGTTTCCAAAGATTCGTGATCAGAGTAAAAGCATACCCCCAAATTAATCTTAGGGTTTAAATTTCCCCTTAAGGGCAAAACAAAATAAACAAAATAAGTAAGCTAAAAAAAATTTTTTCAGGGGGTTTGCAGTCAGGTAAAATACAAAAAAAAAGGGGTAAAAGGTTTTAGAGGTTTAATTTTAGAGGTATTTTTCCCCGGCTTAGGTTCTGGGGGCCGGGGAGCTCTCGATCCACGGTAAGAATTTAGTTCCGGGGGACAGCCCCAAAACGTGTCGCTGCCTCCCTTGGCAGATCTGCCCCTGATCCTTCTTAGATAAACGTTTGTTTTCTGTGAGAATAGAGAGAGCTGCCACCCCCCCACAGTTCTTAAACCTTTTTGGTCCCCCCCCCGGTGTCGGGGGGGGGTTTTAAAAAACCCCCCCCTTTTTAAAAAGCTCCCGCAAATTTTTTTCCCCATATTAAAAAGGGGGTTTTTTAACTTTCCAGGAAATGGATGGGGACACAGTGGTCCGTGAATGCAGTTTTTTTCCCCCTGCGGTGAAGATCAAAGGGGGGGCCCCGATTGGCCCTCCACACGACCAATCTCTTATCTCGGTTTTCCTGAGCCATCCCAAAACGGGAGTCGCCCTGAATTTGCGCGGGGCCCCACAGGATCAGAAATTTTTTTTTATGAGTCTGCCCCTTCGAAAGGAGCTATAATTCAAACCCCAAAAAAACGAGGTGTAGTGGTGGGGATAAAAAAGGAGGTTTTCTGGTCTAGCTGGGGGTAAACTAATTAAAACCCCCCGCATTCCAGGCCCATGTGGGTGGTCCTGCCCCCGGTTTTTTAACCCCTTTTTGGCCCCTGATCTATTAGCAAAAAAAAACGTTTTAAAAAGTGGGCCAAAACCCCGTTTTCTTAAAAAGCTACAACCAGGGGTTAGGAGCATTAGCGCCTGGGCTTGTGAACGCAGAAAAAATGTTTTCCGGGGAAAAGGCCCAAAAGCTAAAGACATGAGGCGAAGGCTTACCCAAAATGGTGGTGTTCCTTCATCAAATTTAGTATCCCTAAAAATCTTCAGTTTAAAAAAAAGGGGTTTCTTTAGGGGAGGGAAATTTTTAAGGCAATTATATGCAGAAAATAATTTCGACAAAAGAAGAAGTCGTGGAATTAGGGGAAAACAGGTGGTAGTTTTTTATTTGGGGTTGCAAATTTTAAAAAAAAAGGAAACAAAATTTTTTACCACCATCAGTGCAAAATCCCGGGTTTTTCAGCCTTGGCGCTATCATGGGTTTTAATGGTTGTTGGGAATGAGAATTTCCGGGCATGCTAAATCCTTTGGGTTTTAAAAATCATAAAAATCATGCTGGCAGCCCCTTTTTTTTAATTGTTAACAAAACAATCCAGATGTGGCCAGGGAGACAATTTTTGGAACATTGCAGGCCAAAAAACCCCTTTTAGTTTTTCAGGCTGTATTGTAAACGAGCAACCCCGGCCTGGGAGTAGTAATTTAAAAAAAATTATAATTGGAAGGAAAAAATTATTTAACATGTACAAAAAATTTTTTGCGGGAAAGGGGGTTCCCATTTTAAAACCCCGTTAAAAAGGGGGGAAAAAAAGTAGGGGGTATGTTATGAGGGCGGTACGTCGCTTTATGACATTAGCTGGTTTGGGTTTGTACATTCCATTTTTTAATTCATTTTCTTCCCCGAAGGTTTAAAAAACGTACATGTGATCCGGGAATTTTCTTTTAAAATTTTGTACTACGAAAAAAAATTTTGGTTTTGGCCCCCCGGGGGTTTCCTTTTTTCCCCCAGTTTTTATGGGGCAAAATTTAAAAACTTTCTAGGGAAAGATAGTTTTTTTGTTGTGTTTTTTTCAAAAATTCTTTGGGGTTTGGGGTGTTATTTTCTATAAAGGTTTATTTTTTTTTGTTTTTTGGCGAAAATCTGGCTAAAATTGGTTTTAAAAAAAATTTCAAAAAATTTTTCTAAGGTCACCCCAAAATTTTCTGGTGCGGGGGTTTTTGCTATCACAAACGTGCATATTTCCTTGCAGTTTTCAATTCCCAAAATAAAAGCTGAGAAAAAACCGGCCTTAATTTTATGTTTATTGGAAAAAAAATGCTAAAAGTCCCAAAAAAACATAAAAATAAATTGGGGCAAACGCCCCCGGAAAGGGGAAAAGGGGTCCGAGAGTGGTAGCGGAGTTGGGGTTGACAAATTTGGGGTTTGGGGGGACCCTTTTTCCCTTTTTACCTGTACAAGCAAGATGTCCGGGGGGGGGGGGGGGGGGGGGTTTTTTGGGGCAAAGGGGGGCTGTGTGGTAAAAAAGGGTTGGGGGGGGGCGGGACCAGCTGCTGCCACATCAAAAAAGGGGAAACTGTTAGGACCCCCCTCTGGTTGCTTGCTTTTTTTCTATGATTACATATTTAAAACGGGCCCCCCCCCCGGGGTTTTTGGTTAAAAGTTTGCTCTTAGGCCCTTTTTATTTTTTGCTCCACTCATGATATTAAAAAAAAGGCCCCTATGTGATAAAAGAAATCACCCAAAAAAAAATATCCAAGAAAAGGTTGAAAATTTTTTAAAAAAAATTTTTTTTAAAAAATCTTTTTTGGGAAAAAAAATTTTTTTTTTGGATCGAATTGAGGGGGTTTTTTTAAAAATCAAAAAATGCCCCTTTAAAAAAATTTTTCCTACCCCCCCTAAAAACCCTTTTTTAAAGGATTTAAAAAAAAAAAACAAAAACCATGTCACCTGCCCCCTGATGTTGCCCCCCCCCTTTTTTTTGGCCCCCCCCTGTTTCTTGGGGGGTTTTTCCCCCTTTGATGATTTGACCTCACTTTTTTTTCCAAAAATTGTGAGAACCCCCCTTTTATCAAAAGAATAAAAAAAAATTTTGGGATTCGGGGGTTTTTGATTTTTTAAGAAATGTAAAATTTTTTTTGAAATTTTTTTAAAATTCCCCCGCCTTACTAATGTGAAAAAGCTACTTGAGTTTTTTTTGAACCAGTTTTTTTCCGGGAAAATTTTCCATTTTGGGTCCAAATGTTTTACATACAATTTTACTTTGGGGGGTTTTCGGCAACCAAAAAACAGTACCCCCCAAATTTTTTTGGAAAAAACCCCTTCTCATTCAAATTTTTTTTCCGGGTATTTTCTTTGATTTTAAAAAAAAATTGAAAAAATCCACTAAGGGAAAAAAAAATTTTTAAAAAAATTAAAAACCACAGGGGGAAATTTAAAATACATTATTTTTTTAAAAAAAAAGTGTAAAAAAAACTAAAAAAAATGTCTTATTTTGGGGGTTCTTCAAAGTAGCCACCTTTTGTTTTTGATTGGGGGTTTGGGGCATGAAAAAAAGGGGGTGAAGGATGGACTCTACATGCCGGGTTCCCCCCCGTGAAGTAGGGGGGTTGGGGGTGTGATGGTGGGGGGGGGTGCTTTGCTGGTGCGGGGGTTTTGGGGATTTATTTTCGTTTTCAACACACTTTTTTTTTAAAGAAAAATGTTTTTTTTCCAAAATTTTTTTAATTCATATTTTTTTTGCCTTCATTGTGATTCTACAATTTTCATGTCATGAAAATAAGAAACATTTTAAATTTTAGAAGGTGGGGGCCCCAAAATTTTGGTCTTTTCGGCAATTTAGGTATATAAAAAAAATTTTTTTAATTGTGTCCCCCGGGGGAAAGGGGGCCCCAGCATTTTTCCCCGGAGAATGTTTTTGGGGAGATAGCAGTTTAATGCCTATAAACATTCTTTTTCCCAAAACAAAATTTTGACACCCCCAAAAAGGTTTATATTTTTGCCCCAGCACATTCAGGGGGTTTTTTAGAAGTCAGTGTGGAGTCTTTCGAGGTCTATCCCCAGCAGCAGAGCTGAGGGGGCCCAAATTTTTGGGGTGCATTTCCCCGAAAGTGGAGCCCCCGTACAGGTGGCCAGATACCTCGGGCCCGGTCAGAGCGGGGCCCCCCTTTTGAAGACAACGGGGGAAAAAAATTTTTTTAAAAAAAAGAGAAGGAGTTTCCCCGTTTTTTTTTCCCCCCCCCTTTTTCCCAAGGACAGTAAAGGGTTTTTAGAGACGTGCCCCGGGGCCCGGGGGATTACTGAGGGGTCGGGGGAACAAGTTAAAAAAAAGAAATTAAAAAAAAGGGGAAAGGGGCTTTTTTAAAACCCTTTAAAAGGGGGAAGGGGTTAAGAAACAAGCGTGGACAAGGCGAAAGGCACAGTGGAAAAGGGAAATTTTGAGTGTTTTTAAAAGGGTTGGGGGGAAACCCCGCAAGTTGTCCCCCGGGCATGGAGCCCCAAGCACCACTTTTGTTTTTAGGGGATGGGGGGTTTAAAAAACCCCCCCAAAGGGTTCCCGGGGGCCTTAGGAAAAAAGCAAACACCCCCCTTTAATTTCCCCCACGAAAAAGGGGGGCAGGGGGGGGGGAAAACCTTTAGCCGATCTCAAGAATGGGAAACTCAGCTCTCCACGGGAAAAGGGTCCGACCAAAATGACGGGCATTTCAGCTTGGAGAAACTGGATTTTTTTAGAGGGAATACGCTTTATGTGGTTGTTCTCATTTTTGGGGAAAAGGGAAAGGGGGGCCCCCAAAATTGCCAGTTTTCTACCCAAAACAAATCCCCCTTTTGGGTCACCTCCCTGGGACCTGCCTTCCCCCTTTTTCAAAAAAAAGGGAAAAGGAAAGGGGCTGAGTGTGGGGCCCCGTGTTTTTTTATTGAAACCCCGCAAAACCCCCCCCTATAACCAGGGGTGGGGGGAAAGGGCCCCCTGAAAAGGGGCCCCCCCCCAAATTTCTCCCCCCCCAATCCCCTCAAGATTTTACAGCAGCGGGGTTAACAAATTACGGGGGACTCAGGGGGCTCACGAACGGTAAATATATCCCCCCCCGGAAAAATATTCCCCCAAAAAACCCCCAAGACCGGGGGGGCCCCAAGGGGGAAACCCAAAGCCCCCCGCTACCGGGGGAAAAAAACCCCCAAAAAACTTCCATGGGCTCGGCTCTGACCCCCCACCCCCCGGGTAAAATCCACAATTGGGTGGGGGGGTCGAACAACTTGGCGTCACAAAGGGGGAAAATTAAAAAACTGCAGAATTAAAAAGCCCTGTTTTCCCCAGGGAAATTTTTTTTTAAAAAAAAGGGAAAATTTTTTTGTTTTTTTTGGCCCCCAAAAAAAATTGCCTTTTTTTTCCCCGCCATTTTTCGCGCCCTAAGGCGCGGGAAAAAAGAAGGTGGGCTTTACCTTCGTGGGCGTGAAACCCCCCTGTGGGCAAGAAAACCCCCTTTTTCCCCCTAAAAATGTTTTTTAAAAAATGCATCCGGCCCTACAAAAAGGGCCCCCCGCCCCTTTTTCCCCCTTGGGGGAAAAAGGAGGAGGGCCCCCCAAACCCCCGCCTCCCGGGAGACCGGACGTCAAAAAAGAAAAAAAAAAACGCGGGGGAAAAACTTATGGAAGAAGGACGTGTGCAGCCGGGGGGGGGAAAAAGGGGGGAAAGGGGGGGGCCCCCCCGGCCCCCAGCCAAGTTTCCCCACTAGCCCGGGGGAACCTTTCCCGGGGGTTTCCTGCCCCCTGCGGCAAGCTTTTTTTTGGAAAAGGTCAAAGAAGAAAATGCACGAAAAAAAAGATGATTTTCCCAAAAAAACTTTTTTTTGAGGAGACGAGAAAAGCCGGGTTACCCTGGAGCAGCGGCGGCTGGGGAGGGGGTTTTGACCCCCTTTCCCCTTTCGATGACCCCATGTCTGGAGTTAAAAAAAATTCTGCTGCCCAAGGAAAAGGGGAGAAAAACCGGGGGTCCCCCCAAAGTACCAATCCTGCCCCCCCCCGGCAAAGCGGGGGGGGGAGGCGAAGGGGGTTTTTAGGGGGGGCCCCCCTTTTTCCGGGGGCCCCCCCCCGGGCCCCGGAAAAGGGCGCAGGATAAAACGATCCCCATAGGGGCCCCCGGGGGGGTTTTCCCGTCCGAAAAATTTCCAATGTGGATTTTGGGACGAAAGGGGGGGGGCTTGTTTTACTTTAAAACCCCCCCCGGGGCCCGGGGGGAGCGTGGGGGGGCCCGCGTCGTGAAAGGGGAAGCCCCCAACGCCCCCACCCCGGAGGGGGGGCGGGGGAAAAACTCAGCGGAACCACAGCGGAAAAATGCGAGCTGACCCCCGGAAAAAAGGGAAATGTCCGGCGAAAAAAAGGGAAATTTTGGGGGGAACCCGGGGGCGGGAAGGGTGTGTGAATGGTTCCAGTCCGGAAGGGTGGGGCTTCAAAGGGGGAAAGGGCCCCCTTTCCCGGGGTCTTTGTCGGGGCTGGGATGAAAAAACCCCCCTCCCCCAAGGGGCCCTCCCGGGGGAAACCCAATTTAAATTTGGGGACATTTGCCCCCCTATACACGACACGGGGGTTTTAAAAAGGGGAAAAGCCTTAAGGGGAAAAAATTTTTCCTTTTAACCCCCCCCCAACGCAGGAAAAGTTAAAACCAAAATACCGCAGCGCCCCCGGTTTTCCCCCAAAAAAGCCCCCGGGCCGGGGGCCCCGTTTTCCCCCTCTGCGGGTTTTTCCCCGGGAAATTTTGGGAAGCAAAGTTTTAAATACTTTTCCCCTTTTTTGTCACCCTTTTTTAATGCAATTCCCCACCCATTTTCCCCTGCAATCTATGACCCCCATCGATTTTTCACAATTTTTAACGCAAATTGAAACGCAATCGGTTTTTTTTAAAAAGGGGAAAAAAAACCCCTTGCGCCCATGGGGTTTTGCAGAAACTGTGGGACCCCCAGCCCCCAAAAGCGGCTCAGGGGTTGGGGTTTGTAAAAGGGAAAACTGGGGGCCATCGTTTTGGGGTTTCCCGCCCCCGGGGGGGAAAATGAGTTGAAATAATTAAACATTTTAAAAAGGGGAATTTTCCGAAGGGGCCCTCCCCTATGTAATTTTTTTTTAAAAAAATTTTTAGAATTTTTTCCAAATTTTTTCACTTTTTTGCTAGAGATAATTTTCTATTTTTTTTCCAAAATTTAGTAAAAACCCCGGGGGGGGGACCAAAGAAAAAAAAATTTTTAAAAAAAAATTAATGAAAATTTTGAAATGTTTTTTTTTGTGCCTTTTTCTTTCAATGGACTTCGAGGCTGAGGATGAGCCACCCCCAAAAAAAGATTTTGTTTTAGTTGCACCTTTTGCATTATCTTGGGGTTTTTTTAAAAAACCACCCCCAAATACCTCTGAATAATAAAAAAACCCCCCTTTGGGGTGGGGGTGGTGAGGGGTGCATTCCTAAAAACCCGCAAAAACCCCCCCGGGCCCACGTTGAAAGGGGTTTTGGGGGGGGTCCCTTTTTTAAGGGGAAATTTTTTTTTTGTAATATATGAGAATGTTTATTTTAAAAATTTTTTACTTTTCTATATTTTTTGGGTTTTTTTTTTCCCCAAAAATTCAAGAAAAAATTTTTTCCTCCCCATGGGACAGTTTTTAAAAATTTAAAGTTTAATGCCCTTTAAAAAAAAATTTTCTTTTTGGGGGTTTTAAAAACCCCGGGGGGGGTGTTTACCATGGGGGAAAAATTTTGCCCGGTGTAAGGCCCAAAAAACCCCCCTTTCCCCGGAGAAAGTGTGGGGAGTTTGCGTTTTTGCTTTTTTAAACATTCCCCTTTCCCCAAAAAACACTTTGGGCACGCCCACCCCGGGTTTTTTATTGTCTAGGGGGAAATTAAAAGGGGGGGTTCAGAAAATCAGGTGGAGTAAAATTTTTAGGTCCCGTCAGTCAGCAGCAGGCTAGTGCAATCTGTGTGCAGTTCAGAAAGTGGGTTTTCCGGGGGCCCCCTGACCCCCCTCAACCCCCGCCCCGGTTTTTGCTGTGGGGCCCCCCCAGAAGAAGACTGAGAAATTTTTTTAAAAAAAAAGAGAAGTGGTTGCAGGGGGTTAAAAAAGTTTTCCTGTCCCAAGGACAGTGAAGGTTCAGAGACGTGCTCCTGTTTAAAGATTACTGGAGTCTGGCAACAACCCTTAAGAAAGAAGTTAAGAAAGGATGACTTTATTAACCTGTGAATGAGGAATTGTTTATGCTACAAGGTGGACAAGGCGAAAGGCACAGTGGAGGATTTCGAGTGCTTTAGGATGAGAAGTCCGCACGTTCACCGGTCACTGGGAACCGAAGACCACTATAGCTTAAACGCATGGTGTAGAAAACCAGAGGCTTTTGGACCTGGTAACACAAGCAGCCCTTGAAGGGTCATTTACGTAACTGGGGTCGGGGGAGTGAGAACCTTGACCTGATCAGCAAGAATAGGGAAACTCGCTCTCTCACAGAAAGGGCTCCGACCACAACACTAAAGGGCAGTACAGCTTGGAGAAGCTGGAGTTATAGAGGGAACTACGCTTTAATGCTGGTTGTACTTGTGTAGCCCTTGGTGTTAGGCAACACGCAGTACCCTGGAGAGTGTGTGGAGAGATAGCAGTTCAATGCTCAATACCCATTCACTCAACATACACTAACACAAACCCTTAGGGTAGTGTTATCACACTTGTGAGGGAGTGGTCAGGTGATTCGTTGAGTGATTAGAGTAAGTCAGTTTCCTGTCCTCGGACAGAGCAGACGTGTGGAGGTCTAGCTGGGACTTGGAGGGAGGAAGCAGTCCAGCCTGGTCTATCAGCAGTTCAGCAAGTGGAGGCCAGTAAGGCGAGATATAGATCACCTCAGCCTGGTCAGAGCTGTACCTCACTTGAAGACATCTCTTACAGAAAAGAAGAGCTTAGTACAGAAATACTTCAGTCTCCTGTCCCAAGGACAGTGAAAGTTCAGACGTGCTCCTGCCTAGGGGATTACTGAGAGTCTGGTAACTAACTCTGAAGGAAGAGAAGAAGGGAGTGATTATATACTTTTTTGCAAGTGTGAGTGTTTATGCAACAAGCGCGGACAAGTCGAAAGGCACAGTGGGAAAGGAATATTTGAAAAGTGCTTTTGGATTTGGAAGAAGTCCTGCACATTGTTACCGGTCACTGGGGACCGAAGGATCACTAAAGCTTCACGCTTAGTGGTAAGAAAAACCAGAGGTTTAAACGGACCTTAGGTCGCGGCAAGCCCCCTAAATAAGTCGGTACGTAACTGGGGTCAGGGGGAGATGAAGACTTTGAGCCTGATCAGCAGATAGGAATTCAGCTCTCTATCCAGAAGGCCTCCGACCACAAAACTGACTGGGCCAGTAAGCTATGGAATAGCTGGAGTTATAGAGGGAACTACGCTTCATGCTGGTTGTACTCATCGTTGTGAAAGTTAAAGGGGCCCCTAAACTTGTCCAGCTGCTATCTCAAAATACATTCTCCTTGGATCAGCCCCCTGGACCTGCCTTACCATCTTACAAGTAAAGGTATGGAAAGACGCGACCGTGTGAGACTGAGTTATTTACTTTGCATGCCTGCACAACCCTGCCTTAAAACCATCGACCTGAGGGAAGAGTCCTACCTGTAGGGGACCCGACATCTAAGCTGCCTCACCATCCCTCAGAGCTCTACAGCAGCGCTGGTATAAATTACCAGAAGACTAAAGGTGGCGTCACAACTGTAAATATATCTATCCCCTGTAAATATTCCCCCAACATACGCCAGACCGCTAGGGCCACAGACCGAGCCACCGCTACCTGTGACAAACCCCATAGACTTCCATGGGCTCGGCTCTGAGTACCCCATTGCCCTGGTAACCCACAATTGTGGTGGCGGGTCGACACATACTCATCTTTGTGAAAGTAAAGGAGGCCCCTAACTTGTCCAGCTGCTACCTCAAAACACATCCTCCATTGGATCAGCCTCCCTGGGACCTGCCTTACCATCTTGCAAGTAAAAAGGTATGGAAAGACGCTGATGTGTGAGACTGTGTTATTTGATTGCATCCCTGCACAACCCCACTATAACCATCGACCTGAGGGAAGAGTCCCACCTGTAGGGGACCCGACATCTAGCTGCCTCACCATCCCCTCAGAGATCTACAGCAGCGCTGGTACAAATTACCAGAGACTACAGGTGGCGTCACGAACTGTAAATATATCTATCCCCTGTAAATATTCCCCCAACATACGCCAGACCGCCAGGGCCACAGACCGAGCCACTGCTACCTGTGACAAACCCCATAGACTTCCATGGGCTCGGCTCTGAGTACCCCATTGCCCTGGTAATCCACAATTGTGGTGGCGGGTCGATACATATATATCTCAATATCATCCTCCTCATATCTTTCATAGTCTGGTTTAAAACAGAAAAATGCACTTCTTTTTTTTAATGTCTCTTTCATTCTCAGTTTTCCTCTCATTTCTTAGCTTGTTGACAGTAGATCACTGGACCACATTTCTACTTTCGTGGGCAGTGGTTTTGCCTTTCTTATTCTTTTTATTTTATCTGCCGGCTTAATTTGACCACTCATCCTTAATTTTGGCTCTTAGATTTTCCACTCCAGCTACTTCCAGAGTCCAGGTTGGAGCTACAGTCATGAGAGAGATATAAGATCCTTCTTTCCTTCTTTCCTGTGTGAGCTGTTTAGATAGTAACACACTAATAAGATAAGTGCTTTTGTCTAGACTAAGTAATTATCAGTCATGGGATAAATACTTGATGCCTTTTTCCTTGGTTTGGGATTTAGTTCAAATTCTACAATTTGTCAGTCCGTCAATTCTCACACTTAATAATTTTCAAAGTGAATTTTCTTTCATGGAAATGACTCTGCAAATTCAAGCCTATTCAAAGCTCTTCGAGAAAAAAAAAAGTGTAAATTGGATATTGAAGATTGAGTAGAGATGGGAAAATATATTTGAAAGGAACTGAATTTTCCTTGAATTTTAGAAAAATGTATACTTTCCAGAATACAGATTTTTTTTTTTGTAATTTGTTCTGTGCAAATTCACCAAAATGGTGGCTACCTGCTTCCCCCATTATGCTGAATTTAGAGGACCAAGTAAGGGATTAAAAAATAATAATAACATTCACCTCACCGCTCACCTGTGCTACCACTAGTGGAGCTTGCCGTCTGGTACTTCAAGGCCTCTTTTCTTCTCCTTACCCCATCTCACAGATTCTCTTCAGTCTCTTCACTCTAGACCAGGATGTCCAGCATGTCTAGGCCTACGACGTGCCTGTTAGCTGTGCCATCACTGTGCACGTCAAGACGTCATGGCGCTGTGCTTAACATCTCCCATGCAGTGACTTCTGGAGGCCTAGATATAAAGGGGAAGAGGAAAAGGAAGAGGAAGAGGAAAAGGTGAGGCGTTGAGGACCAGATGGCAGGTTGCAGGGATAGTGGGACAGGTGAGCAGTGATGTATGAGCATTCATTTTTATCTTACTTACATCCTGTTTCACTTTGGTCTGGAATCTGAGGATACCTTAGAACATAATAAAGAACGATCAATAAGCATTGAATTTTCCTGTAAAATCCACAAAATTTGGCGAATCTTGGCATTATCAGCTCATCTCTACGATTGAGAAGTTCAGTATGTGACCATCACCAACATTATAAAGTCCTACACGCTTAAGTTAGCCATAACCAAAGAGAGCAACTCCGAACCCACTGAATTTGACAGGACAGGCTGACCATCGAATGCACAGAAGAGCTCCTTTCCCTTGATAGCAGATGTCAAGAGGTAAAAGAAAAGTTGGCCTTTTTGGAGTTTAGTGTGCCTGATCCTTTTGTTCTCAGGAGAGCTAAACTGCCAACAGAGATGACCAACAGCATCTTACTCCGTTTTCACTTTTCAGAACTATTTTCCACTCGGCCTAGTCAAGCATGCATGTAAAAGAGGAGGTGGGAAGAAAAAGCAAAACTATCTAAAATGTAGGGCGAGCTTTACCTAAGCATGGGCCAAACAGGCAGTGAGCTGTGGCTTACATTTTTTGGGTGAGGCTGGCCATAGGCGTTGCATCTTTTGTTATCTGAATGATTTCATGATCGTTAATAATAATTTTAATAATTGCTATGAATAAGTTACTAAAACAGATTCTCCATTGGTTGGATCATTTATTGTTAGAGTTTTTTTAAAATTTTACATCAATGTTGTAGGCTTTTAAAAAACTTATTAACTGGGATGAGCAAACTAATTTGTAATAAGTCAAATTAGGTCCAGCTTTCTAGAAAAAAAATAAATTCATATTTGAATTTTAGGATTTAATTTGAAAAATAAAACTCAGGAAAATGGTCATAGGGACGGCAAGAAGATAAAAAAAAATAAGCTATTATAGTCCCCTATGCCTTCCACCACTCCTGCCACTGCAGCTGTCCACCTGGTCCTCTATTAGCTTTGGATCGATCTTCTTTTTGATCATTTTGAGTAGACCTCGAATATTTGTGTGGGGTGCGTCTTATATGCCCATGTTGGGGGTAACGCATGTCAATGATATGCCTCTCTCCCCAAATTAACACATGAGGCCTAAAGAGAGAAGACCAAAGTGAAGACTTAAGTAAAGAAGATCTAAAGCGAGCAGTGAACTGGGCAGTAAGCTGGACAAGGTGAATGTAATAGTTTATCATTTTTAATCCCACCCCAGGGGTTTGGAGATACCTCAGAGCATAAAAAAGTATTTTGGGAACAGATTTGCGACAACAGGTTTGAGCGAATCTGCTTGAGCAAATTTCTGCTTGTTTAGGGTTCAGACCTTGGAATTCCCTCAACCAGGAGAACACATACCAACGCATTTCACACAATAACATCTGTATGAGCATGGATGTGCCCAGCACTTTAGCTCGGCACTATTGATTGAACAAGGCAGAGTTTCATCTTCAGGTACAGCCACACAGACTTATTCTACTGATCAAGGGATATGCTGCCACCAGCTCTATTGTGAGTATATTCTTTAATGTCCTTCCCTCACACCTGTACATTCATGTCACAAAAGACAGTGACATTTGCAACTACAGTTCACTGTCTCGGCCCGATTATTGTGCAATTAGAGGAAGATAAAAAATAATCAGCTTGCAGCATTCAATGTAAGCACTGTTTTTAGCAATGGGTCCAAGTGAAGGAAGATTATTTCTCATGTTGCCTTAAAATCCCAATCCTTATGACGATCCCAGTAGACCATGGGGATTACAGATGAATGGATGTGGTCTGGGAGGTGAGAATCAATTTTCATTATTTTTCTCCCCTCTATGAGTCTAATATGAAATATATATACAGTAGTGGACAACCCCATTTAGATATATTGATTCTTGTGATACCATATTACAGGCCTCCCCTTGTCTCAGAAAAGAATAAAAACAATAATTGGCTAAAACTAACACTTCATAATGTAACACACGGAACAGGCAAAGAATGCTCGAAGAGTTCAGCTCTTGCAGAATTATAAATGCAACTCTGAACTGGAATACAAACTGTAACTCAGACTCGGTAATGCAATGTATGTATTCACTTGTCTTTTTCTGTGCATGAAAGAGTTTTGTCACAAAGACTTAAAGAGGTGGTCCGAAATACAAATTAATTTTCATTCTAAATACCTATCTATATAATGCCATCATCTAATCTATTCTCAAACATACTTTAATTAAAAATTCCCTACCCTTCCCTACCCTTCCTTAACTACAACTATCTAACTGCTTTCTGCTTTTTTTTTTACAACTTTTTATGATCCTTGTGTTTAAGAATCCCAGTGTATGCAGAGAAGTCAAACAAACTATCATCAAAGGTCAGTGACTGCAGTTACTGCTTTAGCATCTGCCATCTCCCTGAAGGGAAGAGTCATCTGTGACCTAACCTGGCTGGGTTAGTCCTGCTCTGTCACTTTGCAATGTGCACAATGACAGTGCGCTCTCACGCTTGCTTAGATCAGTAGTAACGAGCCGGTAACAGAGCGTCAGTGAACATTGTAAAAATACTCGGTGTTCAGAGACCTGTGCTGCCCTCCCAAGTGATTTCACTTGTCAGAGGGCAGCACTGGATTCTGCAAGCCAAGTATTCGTCTTACAACGTACAATGACAGCGCGCTCTGTTGCCAACTTGTTACTACTACTCTGTGCCGACATTAGAGTGCACTGTCATTGTGCACATTGCTGGCGAGAAAGCGCACTGTCACTGGACATATTGCCCAGTGACAGAGCCAAGAGTAGCCCAGCCTCAGAAACAAAGGTCACCGATGGCGCTTTGTTTCAGGGAGGGAGCAGAGGCTGCGGCAATATCTGCAGTCGCTGCTCCTTAGGCTACTTTCACACTTGCGTTTTTTTGCGCTGCGTTTCGAGCGCACATGAAGCGCATTAAAAAACGATGCAACGCTTGTAAACGCTGCAATATTTAGTCGCATCAGCATGCGCATTTCGACAAAAAAAACGCAGCGTTTGTCTGCGATTTCATGCGTTTTTGCATGCGTTTGCATTTTTTTGGCGCATGCGTTTTCTATTTGTCACATTATCATCTCTGCCTCCATCATCTCTGCCTCCATCAGCTGTCTCCATCATCTCTGCCTCCATCATCTCTGCGCCTCATCTCTGTCTCCATCATCTTGCCTCCATCATCTCTGTCTCCATCATTCTGGCTCTTCTCTCTGGCTCCATCATCTGTCTCCATCATCTCTGCCTCCATCATCTCTGTCTCCATCATCTCTGGCTCTATCATCTCTGCTCCATCATTCTGTCTCCATCATCTCTGCCTCCATCATCTCTGTCTCCATCATCTCTGGCTCTATCATCTCTGCTCCATCATCTCTGTCTCCATCATCTCTGGCTCCATCATCTCTGGCTCCATCATCTCTGTCTCCATCATCTCTGCTCCATCATCTCTGTCTCATCATCTCTGACTCCATCATCTCTGTCTCCATCATCTCTGGCTCTATCATCTCTGGCTCCATCATCTGTGTCCATCATCTCTGCCTCCATCATCTCTGGCTCTATCATCTCTGGCTCTATCATCTCTGACTCCATCATCTCTGCCTCCATCATCTCTGCCTCCATCATCTCTGGCTCCATTATTTACAGAAAAATCACATGCTGCAAAAGCGCTGACGAGCGCAAAGCCATGTGCACGCCAGCGCCCCCATAGACTGCAATGTTATTTTTTGCGCATAGCATGCGCACAGTGCGCACGCGTTTTTTTAAAGCGGTTGGGCGGAAAAAAAAATGCAACATGTAGCGTCTGGCACGTATGGGCGCACACCGGGAAAATGCGCAGCGCACGACAAACGCACATGAACGCGTGCAAGCACTAGACCCTGCGCCCGCCATGTTAAAGATAGGGGAACATTGCGCATGCGTCCGATAGCGCAAGATGAGCCTTATGTACATTGTTTGATTATCTCAGCATGCACAAAGTGTCATCAAAAAGGAAGTAGGAAAAAAATAAGAAAACCAGTTAGATAGTGTAGTTAGGGAAGGATAGGGAACTTTTAATGAAAGTATATTAAAAAAAATAGATTAGATTATGGCAAATAAATAGATAGGGATTTAGGATGAAAATTAATTTGTATTTCGGACCACTCCTTTAATGGGCAGGCAATTAAAATGGTTCTGATCCCCTTGCAGACTTTCTACAGTGATTTATACAGCCAATTTAATTGCATGAAAATTGTATTATTGGATGTATATACAAGACTTGTTTGAATGACAAATTAATAATAATAATTTTATTTCTATAGCGCCAACATATGACATGACAATGGATAAAACAGTGTAGCATAAATCCATACTTCCATGGAATTATTTAGTAGCAACTATTTATAAAAATCCCCCTTACCTCATCTGCCGTGCGAGTAAATGTGATCATCAGAGCGCCCCTGAGAAGGACTATTTTTTTTTCTGAGCCTCTATTCTGTTCATGTGCAGTCATTCTCATGCTACAGCAAAAGTGCATCCAAGTGGGAACTATGTCATAGTGAACACAGAGTTTCCAGACTGCCAGGAAAATGGTGTTAAGGGGAACAGGACAAAAAAATGTATTTTCCTATTCCCGGAATCCACAGCTCAAATCCAAGCAGCTGAATTCTCACACCCAAACAAAAGTTTCATATTTTATGGTATGCTGACTGCAATACCCCACTCCGGTGCTGTAGACATTTTATGGCCTAGTGCTAACATTTGACTGACTTTTTTCTAGGAGATTTTCAGTTTTCAGCTTTTGATATTTTGCAATTTTTCAACACATTTACTAATGGTCCAGTCCTGGTTATGTGATGTTTTAAAGGGAAGCTGTCATCAGAAGCTATTGACACATAGCTAACGAAGCTCCGCTCTGTATACCAAAAGTGTTCGGATGATCGCAGCTTCTAGTCTCCCATGGAGACTATTAAAGGCAGTGAAAAGTAAAAATAAAAAAGTTTTAAAAATATTAAAAAAAATAAAAAATATAAAAGTTCAAATCATTTTCATTTTTGCCCCATTCAAAATAAAACAATTAAAAAAAATATACATATTTGGTTTTGACGCTTTCAGAATCACCCGATCTGTCAATATATAAAAAGAATTAATCTGATCGGAAAACGGCGAAATGAGAGAAAGAATCAAAAAGCTAGAATTACGTTTTTTGGCCGCTACAATATTGTGTTAAAATGCAATAACTGGCGATCAAAACATCGCATCTACACCAACATAGTATCAATAAGAACATCAGCCCGGTGTTTCAAGCTCACAAAAAATAGAGACGCTACGGGTTTCAGAAAATGGCGTCATTTTTTTCTTTTTTTACAAACTTTGGATTTTATTTTACCACTTAAATAAAAAAAGATCCTATACATGTTTGGTATCTACAAACTTGTAATGACCTGGAGAATCATAACGTCAGGTCAATTTTAGCATTTAGTGAACATGGTAAAAAAAAAAAAAAAAAAAGTAATTGTGGAATTGTACTTTTATTTTGCAATTTCACTGCACTTTGAATTTTGTGAAAATTGCAAGATTTCTGTTTTCTTTAAATTTTTTAATACACATTGTGTTTTGGAGCCTAAAAGCATTGCCAAAAAAATACATTTAGTGCAAAGGCGTTATAAAACCTGATTTAAGTAATAGATATTTTTCTGATGATAGCCTCCCTTTGATGTATAATGCTAATCTCTGTCATGTTCATTTCCATTTTGTACCTTTTCTTTTTTTAATTTGGAGCCTTTCCAAACTGTTTTATCCTTTCTGACCAATTCTACGACTGCTACTTGAAACTATTAGCTCCATAAAGTCTAAAGGTACTGCCACACTAAGCTATCCCGCTAGCGATCTCGTTAGCGTTGCATACTAATGAGATCGCTAGCGGGATTGTTTCTATATCGCTAAATGCTGCCGCATTTAGCGATATAGTTAACGACGCTATCGCCGTTAGCGATCTTCTTAACGACTTTAGCAAAAGTACCGCTAAATCGCTAAGAAAAGGTGCCACACAGCGATTAGATACTTACCCAGCGGGAGCGCCAGCGATGAAATAGGGTCCGGAACGATTCCAGCGACGAGCGAGATCACAGCAGGAAGCTCGTCGCTGGAAGCTGCCGCACTGAACAATATCGCTAACGGGATCGCTAAATAGTGACGTTTTTTAGCGATCCCGTTAGCGATATTGTTTAGTGTGGCATACCCTTAAGATGCGGAAATGGCTGCGGGTTTTATCTTTATGCAGGAAGTGTGTGTGAGTTTCTGTATCTCTGTAGGAAGTGTTGGTCTCTGTTTGGATAAAGGAAGTGGGTGAGGGTCTTAGTTTTTCTACAGGAAGAGGGTGAGGGTCTTAGTTTCTCTACAGGAAGTGGGTGCAGGTATTTGTTTTTCTATAGGAAGTGGGTGCAGGTCTTTATTTGTCTGCAGGAAGTGGGTGAGGTCTTTGTTTCTCTACAGGAAGTGGGTGAGAGTTTTTGCTTCCCTAGAGGAAGTGGGTGCACTTCTTTATCTCTTTACAGGAAATCGGGACGGTCCTTTGTTTCGCTACAGGAAGTGGTTGATGGTTTTTTTTTCTCTACAGGAAGTAGGTGAGGGTCTTTGTTTCTCCCCTGTAAGTGAGTGCAGGTTTCTGTTTATACATAAGAAGTGGGTGCGGGTCTTTGTTTGTCTGCAGGAAGTGGGTGCGGGTCTTTGTTTCTCAACAGGAAGTGGGTGAGCTTTTGTTTCCATAGAGGAAGTGGGTGTAGTTCTTTATCTCTCTACAGGAAGTGGAGACTGTCCTTTGTTTCACTACAAGAAGTGGTTGCTGGTCTTTTTCTCTACAGGAAGTGGGTGCTGGTCTTTTTCTCTGCAGGAAGTGGGTGATGGTCTTTTTCTCTGCAGGAAGTGGGTGCAGGACTTTGTTTCTTTACAGGAAGTAGGTGGGTGTCTTTATTTGTCTACAGGCAGTGGGTGTGGGTCTTTGTTTCTCAGTAGAAAGTGGGTGTGGGTCTTTGTGCAGGAAGTGTGGACTGATCTTTGTTTCGCTACAGGAATTGGGAAATGTTTTTTGTCTATCTGCACTTACTCTCCTGTCTGACAAATAGTATACAGACGTAACAGAGAGTCAGGCTTTCAGTTAAGGGCAAACAAGTCATTGGAAAATGGCAGGTAAAAGGCATGTTGGAAAGAAAAAGAAGTTTCAGCACCTATAATGCTGGCAGAATGCTGACAAAAAGGAACTTCTCACTCAAGAAAAAAGAGAATGGCAAACTATAGAGAATAACAATAAGGACTGTTCCTGGACCTACAGTATTAGACTGATATATCCACCCAAAGCAGTTTTACCTCATTTTGGAGGTTGGGGGGTGAGGGCAACAAGGCCATACTTTTTTCTATGGTCTTGGGTAAAAGGACAGGTACATCTTAAGTTCTACAGATGTAAGGCTTTTGTGAATTCTCAGCCCTTTGAAATAATAATAGATTTAATAGCTGTAGAATCATTCACTGATCTGTAATAACCCAGTATGTAATATTTGTCTTACACAGTAATTACACCATGTTCTTTCTCATCTATGACATTTTACTACAGTAACACAATGTACACAGAGTTCTGCCAACTGGTTTGTTGGATATTAAAGAAGAAAAGTCACATTTCTGCCCCTTAAATTCTATTATATTCTATTTTGCTGTCTTTTGTATTGGTGCATTGTGTGAAATACATGACATTCAGTGTAAAATGCTGGTTATTTACACGAGCTACAAGGGATTAGTTAGTTTTGTGTCTGACCTCTTACCAGCGAATACCTGTTATACATGCTTTCTGTAACTTAGAGTCCTAAAGAGCAAGAGACGCCTTCCATTCTGGCTGTTAGAGGGGACAGAGATATAGCAAGGACAGATGGTAAGCTCCGGTGCCAGGGAGGGCACTGTGCGTTGGTCAGGGTACATGACTCAGGCAGCAAACTGTAACTTTGCCCCTTGTGAAGAAAAGGCAACTTACCGAATCCTGATCAGTGTGTGATTCTCCTGATGATCACCCTCCTGATGCGCCATAAATATACAGTGCGAGGATCTACAGACCTGGGCAAAGTGCGGCCCGCAGGCCACATCTAGCTATCTGGCCAAAACAGCCAAAGGACTGAAAATAGTGGCCCATGGGCTGCACCATGCGGCTGCCCTCACCACACCCGGTGTCTCAATTTCATTGCTATCTGCATTCTCAGGATGCAAATAGCAGTAAATATAACGGTGAAGTAAGGAGCTGTCTGCTCCTTTTTCAACCATTCAACGTATGCGACTGATTCAGCAGACACAGTGGCATCACTAAATCACGTCTGCTGTCCGGAGCCTCAGTGCACACAGCAAAGATTGGAAAAGGGCGTCGAGGGAATGGGAGCGAGGTGAGTATATGTTCTTTTATTTTATATGTGTGAATGTGTGCAGGCTCACAGTATATAGGGGGCTCATTTCGTATATACGGGACTGTTTGTGGGATCATACTATTTCTAGAGGGGCTGTTTGTGTGTTCATACTGTATATGTGGGGTGCTACAAAATGTGTGGGGACTCATACTAAATATGGTGAGGCTATGTGGGAGCTCATACTGTATGTGGGGGGCTATGTATGAACACATGCTGTATAAATGGGGCTATGTGTGGACTCATGCTGTATAAAAGGGGTAGATTGTATGCTCATACGGTATATGGCATACGGTGCTCATACTCAATATTAAGTGACAATTAATATTGATATAAAATAATAGTTATAATTAATAAGGTAATATTAATATTGAACAGAAATAATTTCAGCCTATTGGCTTGACCCTCCACAATAGTCATGGTCTCTCAAGTGGCCCCTCGTGAAATGAATTGTCCACCCCTGCTCTAGAGGGGTCAATGACACTGCATACATAGTTCTATCAGACCGCTGTAACTACGTTACTTGACCCTAGGTTGATCTGACTCTATAAGAAATGTCCCTATACCTTATCCTGCCTATCATCTGTTACCAACCACTGATCCTATTGACTACAATCTAAAAATCCTGGTCACCCCATTACTTGATTTTTCTTTATTGTCATTGCGCAACTCAACTAAACCTGTAACTATTGTCATTGTGTTTGGGTTCTATCCCTCTAGAAGTCATCTAACAGAACAATCAACCTCTGGATCGGACATAGGCAGATTATATTGAGGGCAATATGGGCTACCACCCGGGGTCGAAGGCTCTGGGGAGGCCCATGGCCAGATTGGCCTCATTACAATGCTTTGAGCAGATGGCGGAGCTCATATCCCGACAGGGAGCTTTCCTGGAGCTCTACTGTCGACGACACAGAGTAGCTGCCCAGCTTCAACAGAGCTTCCGCCACCTCTGCTGCGATGTGCAGTGCAATGATCTCATCAGCCAGCACGCACCAGCATTTACTGTACATACTACAAGTACAAGTGGAGCCTCAGGAACCGGAGCAGAAAGCCAGAGAAACGGGAGCAAAGTAAGTATGTGTTTTTTTTAAATTAATATGTGTATGGGATGTGTGCCTATATATATGGGCTATGTGAGGGCTCATACTATATATATAGGAAGCTATGTGCAGGCTCATACTGTGTATAGCGAGCTATGTGCTGGCTCATACTGTATATATGAGGCTATATGGGGGCTCATACTGTATCTAGGGAGATATGTGTTGGCTTATACTTTATATAGAGGCTATGTGGGGGCTCATACTGTATCTAGGGAGCTATGTGCTGGCTCATACTTTATATAGGAGGCTATGTGGGGGCTCATACTGTATCTAGGGAGCTATGTGCTGGCTCATACTTTATATAGGAGGCTATGTGGGGGCTCATACTGTATCTAGGGAGCTATGTGCTGGCTCATACTTTATATAGGAGGCTATGTGGGGGCTCATACTGTATCTAGGGAGCTATGTGTTGGCTTATACTGCATATAGGAGGCTATGTGGGGCTCATACTGTATGGAGGGGGCTGTGTGTTGGCTTATACTGTATATAAGAAGTTATGTGGGGGCTCATGCTATGTATAGGGAGATGTGTGCGGACTCATACTGTATCTAAGGAGCTATGTGGGGGCTCATGTAGGACTACGTTGTCTCCACCTCTTCTCCCGCACTGCAATGCTTTTGCCTGCTTGTGAATAAAGTACAGACACCCGGAATGGTGAGTGCTGCCTCCTTTCTTCTTGGACATTTATGCTGCACTATTTTTCGGCTGGCACCCCGTGTACCGTGCTCTACCACAACAGTTTTTCCAGGAACTGTTTCGATCAGGTACATTGGGACCGGCGTCTCTGCCTGATGCTCGGTTGCATTCCGCTCTCCACCCACCAATATATATAGGTAGTCCATGTCCATTTAAACGTGACAATGAGTTATATGGGTTTTTAAACTAAATAAATTGAGAATTTTTAAGAGGCTTTTTTTGTTGTTATGGTTTACATGTATAAGGGCCCCATTGGTTGATTGCATTGATTGTTGATTGAGGGGGCTATGTAGGGGCTCATATTTTAGGTAGGGGGCTATGTGGGGGCCCATATTGTACATAGGGAATGTCAGCAGATTTAAGTCTGCTCAATATGAAGTCATACAATTAATATAAAAAATAATTATAATTAATATGTTAATACTGTATTAATATTGAGCATAATTAATTTCAGCCTATTGTTCGGCCTCCACAACAGTCACAGTCTGTGATGTGGCACCTTGGTAAAATTGATCTCCCACCCCTCCTGTATTATGTATAGCGCTATGTTATGTATAGTAGTGTAGATACAGTAAGTGAAAAATTTGTGCTCCACTATCTCTGTCATTTTCCATCTACAGATGTGCCCCAGAGCACCTGTGTGTTAATCACATGACCTATCACATGATCTTTCAAAAGGGATCATGTGACATGTCACGTGATACATTGGGCAACTGGGGTGGCAGACCCACGCATTCTAAACTGCCCGGGGCCCTGGCTACTCTTAATCTGCCCTTGGGATTGGGTATGGACATCTATGTGTTGGGGCTTAACATTCACTTCAACACTAAACAAAGTAGTGGGCGATAAATAATAAAAATGCAATCTATTTGATTTTGACCTTGGATAATGCAGGGATGACCAGATAATTTCTTCATATATCTCTAGGGAAAAAAGGTTGTATGGAAATTGCATTGTATGAGTCATGCAACTTTCTGGCGTCAGATATTTTATGGCTAAAATGCACAAAGCATTGGAATACTTTTTGAGCAAATTATGCTTCCTCACTGAGAACATGCATTTTTGTTGTGGCATATAGCTGCACATATGTAGAGGTCATTCTCCCCTATCATGTATTGACCTTGTCAGATTTCGGCCTGACACAATCCATTAATAATGTGGTTTTAGTCCAGGGTTTGTGTTTGCTGCTAAATTCCAGGGGTATTTAAAGGCTTGTTAAACATTGAACTACAGTGATCCTATCTTCATCCCAATGGTGTTTGCATTTTTGGGCATATCCCAAACAAATCAGGTCCTATTAAAATGCATTGAGTCCATAAATCAAAGCTGCCAAACGTGAAATTAGGTCCCTGACAAGAAAATTGTGGCATTCGTTTAACGTTTGTAACCTTGATGAATTTATATTTTGGTTGTACAAGTTTTACTTGACTTTTTTTTGCTTTGGTGTCAATGCATCAGGACAGAGGATATACTGTATAAGTCAGATCACCCAGTAAGTTTTTGTTTCATGTATTTATTTTTGTTAAAAAAGATATAGGTATATGAAATCTATAAATTATTATTAATCGTGAGTTAATTCCTCTCTTTAAGACCTGCTTAAGACCAACCGCTATAGCCCGAGAGAGGAGCCTCCAACTCAGGGATTCACAATATTGTTGAAAAAGTAAATCTTATCTTGAGGAACCTTTATCATATTTCCTTTCGAAAGAGAAATAATGCCTAAAAACAAGTGATACACACATAGTTATAAATCACTGTACAGGAAAAAAAATATTATTTGTACTCAGATTAATAATTAGACAGTATGATAAATGACTCAAAATGCCAGACATCAAAATTAATTCATACTCTTTAAAGCAAAATTAATTCAGAGCCCAAATATCAGACCTCACAATTCAGATTCATTATCCCACAATTAGTTCAGACCTTAATTAATCATACCTCAATCCAGATCTTTTGTTATGCATTTGCCTCAGCTCGTCAGGGCTTCACCACCTTCTCCTATGGCCACTGCCCTCTGCTGTGCTCCACATCAGGTCTTACAAGTTGCCCAACATGCTTCCAAACATCATCTGCTTAGGTTTATTTAAGATCCACAAAGATACATACCTGTATCTTGGTATTTACCAGTATTAGGACTACTAGTTCTGTGTTCTGTTTGTTTGCTTTGTTCTTCTGTCTGCTCTTGGTTGGCATCTGCCTTGTGACCCTACATACCTACTGCCTTCGTTGCTTTGGACTTTCCTGCGTCCTCTCTGCACCTGTCGTCCTGTCGTCTCTAGTGTTCAAAGCCTTCATTCCACACATTTCTCCTTACCCGCTATAACAGCTCCCGAGGTCCGTGTGTCCACCCGGACATGAGGCTTAGAGGATCACCCTTACCTGGTGAGCCTAACATCTTTAAGTTAACTAGACCCTAAATAAGAGCCCTAAATTAATTAAGGTAACTGATCTAGACCTTAGCACCCACATACACATTAGGCAAACACCTACGGGTTCGACCAATAGTCTAATGTGTATTGGGCCCCCGGACAGATGATTGTTGGGGAAGTTAAGTACATGGCATGTAAACCCTAAATTAGACACCTAAGTTAAAGGCTTATATTAAAAAAAATAAAGTTGTCATAATCCCTCTTTTTATAACAGGGCCAGATGACCCTCTGATGAGCATGGAGGGGCCTCCTGATTTTACTCCAACAGATGATATCGGGGGAGAGTAGGATAGGGCCGCTGGAATTTTAACACATGATCCTTTTTTTTTAGGGAAGATAATCAACTTTCAGTGCATTTTCTTACCTTTCCTTGCTCAATGCTTTTCTTAACTTTAGGGGTCTGAACACTGGGTCTTTACACCAGCCAATGTTAGGACATTGTTTGGTGGTCCCTGAAGGCCTGATGTGGTAGGAGGCCATGAGGACTGTGACTGAAAGGGGCAAAGTGACTTACATCAGGTCAAACCACACATTTTACTATTTTGTTGCTAACCTATGTATGATGCCTTTGGGTAAAACACATTTTTTTTGTTTTTTTTATAACTAAGAGATCCTTTCTCCTTAGCCCACTGGGCTTCTACTGAGAAATGCAAGAAAAGTTAGGAAAGGAAGTAACAACTATTCTGATGACATTTCTATCTTAGAAAAAGTGGTTGTCACTTTCCAAGATTACTCAACCAGTGGTTTGTAGGATATGTTGATAATGTTAGCATGGCATATTATGTAGATATTTTTCTCTTAAAGCACTATGTACATCTATAAAAAGTATCATGAAGTGGCCCACAGAACCTCATTATGGATGCAGGGACTCCGTGTTTCTCCATTGCTTATTAGCCACAAATAGTGCAGACTTCGAGGAGTTGACACCTTTTGACTCTTAACACCCATATTCAAGCAAAATAAAAAATTTTAATTTTTCAAAAAGTGCAAAAGTCGAATATTGCTCGCCTGCATCCTACCAAAACACCAGATTAGCATCACTAAAGTTCAGTTACTCATTAGATGTTGTTCTTGGAGAATGTGCCGAAATAGATGGCCCTGTGGATGAGGAGGAAAATATAAAGGGGTTGTCCATTTTTTTTTAAAATATATCTGCTTTCTACCAGAGATATTGCCATATCTGAGTCAAACCTAACATTCAAGAGAGCGGGCATCCTACCAAAAAGTTATAAACCTACATTGTAATGGAATAATTAGTTTTTGGTAGGTCAGTAGAGGGCAGAAACACAAGGGGGCCGATTTATCAAGACTGGCGTAGCGCACCAGTCTGTATGGAGTAGAAGCAAGAAGTGCACAACACCTAAAGAAGTCAGTGCCTCTTCTGAGCGCTGCATCAGAAATGCTACTTCAAAGCTAAAAAGTTTTTCATGTTTTTAAGAGTTTTTAATTGGCATTTTTGAGATTTTGTATATATAAAGGTATTTAGGTGATCCTTACCTTAGATATGCTCCAACTGTTTCTTGCTAACATCTGCCTGACATGTCAGTGTAAGGAGACTGATAGGCCATGCAAAAGCCAAATCAAAATCTCAATTTAGTGGAAAAAGCTTTTTCGGAGGCGCGTCCCTCTAGTAGCTGGAATCCCAAAAAAACCCTTGATTCTGGAGCAGCAACCATGTGGTGTTCCAGAATAACCTCTTTTTCCACTATATTTCCATTTGGAGCAGTGAATGGAACAGGACTAACACTACTTCACCCTATTCGGATGGGCAGCCAGCCACAAAGTTGGAATCCAACACCTAACAAAATCATTCATAGAGATGTGCCTAGTCTGCACAACCCCTACAGGTGAGCATATACAAACGAATCACCATTGTTGTTAAAGTTTTTTTTTACTGCGCTTAGGTAGCGATCTCTTGTTTTCTCTCTCCCCCTCTTCAGTTTCCTGCTATCAAAATCTCAATTTGTAGGCACAAGTCAAGGACTGGAGTAGCATTTCTAGCATAAAAAATACCACCACTTTTCATGAATCATGTGGTCGAGTTAGACCATGCCATGTCCTGCTCCCTCCTCGGTTTCACCCATTTTCACGGAGCAGATACAACGTGGCATGAAAACGCCAAACATTGCATATCCTTGGCGCAACTTTACAGAAAATGTGCTACTTTTAAAAGCTTTTGTCACACTTTAGAGGCATTGGATGAATGATCCACAAATCGATCATTTTTAGACAGTTTCAGATAAGAAGAAGACATCATGGACAGTGGACAATCACTTTTGTACAGTAGTGCAGGAATAATGTCTTTGTAAGAACTGTATATTCAGGCATCATTTCTCTAGAGATGGCACTAAAAGCCAAATCTGTTGATAATTTGCCAAATACTGGCTGTGTGACGAAAATAAAGGGGTTTAAAGGAGCTGTCCTCTCCTTGCTGTCGACTGCAGCCTAGGTTCTTCAGCTCCGCTCCTATTAAGATGCAACCCTTAAGCCTAATCACTGTAATATATGACATTCCTCGCAGTGGCGGTATTATTATTTCGAGGAATTGCCCTCTGTTAGACCCTCACAGTGCACAATATGTGAGCACATTCCATGGAGCCTCATAGAAGATTAGTGTTCTGTTCTATTTATAAGCCTGTAATATTTCCCATCCGCATATACTCATATTTTCAAAGGCCTGCGTGCACTGGGAAGGGCGCAAGGTTGAATTTTCGCTCCGGGCGCCAAGTGCTCTTGCAGAAGCCCTTTTTTGTAAAATGTATAATTGACACAGTGATGGCTCCGGCCCACCCAAAGTGCTGCAATGTGCGGTGATGACCTTCCGAAACAAAAGGAAAGCGCATAGAACACTTCTAAGCAAAAAAACAAAAATACACAAAAAAAAGAGCTTTGTTTCATCAAAACTAATAATGTTATATTCTAGTTAATGGTCAGGAACGGATTATTAAATTATTAAATCATGGTGATGATAAATACATTAATTTTTGGAAACCTTATGCAGTAATCGACCAATTTTATGGATAAGGATATTTTTCTTTTTAAAATGTGAATTTGCTGAAAATATATTTATGCTTTACAATAAAGTAATCTCCTGAATTATAGATAGAGAGCTAAAAAATAACACTATGAAATACTATGTAGCTACGCTAATCTTTAGAACACTCATTTACTTAAAGGAGATGTTCAGTATTGGACAACCCCTTTATTAATGACCCCCGAATGTTAAATAAAGTTAAAAAAAATACAAAAAATCCATTCCTACCTCCTGAACCAAGGATGCTCCACTTTGAGTCCTATGTGTCTCCTGACATAAATAATACCATGTGACCTCTTCAACCAATCAATAGCCACTGATTGGCTGCAGCCTCCATATTTAGAAGAAACACTGTTCTTACATTCTTAAAAAAAATATTTGGCTCTTTCACTTCACTGGGACATATGTTGCGCTGTATCTGGAAGAAATCAGTAATGTTTTTCTAATTTTGCACAACCCCTTTAAAATAAATCATCTTTAACTGATTGGTGGGGGGCCTATTCTTGGAACCCCCCAATGATCAATTGAAAAATAGTACAATGAGTATGGGGTCCTCTGAATTTGCTACCAGGCACAGTGCCATACAGTTGGTTGTGGCTGCACTTGGTACTGCAGGTCAGTGCAATTCCCCTAAAATGAGACTGAGATGCTTTGAGCTGCAGTACCAGTGACAGCCACTAAAAAATGTGCAGCACCAGGGTCCCTTAATCAGCTGATCGGTGGGGATGCTGGGAGTCAGATCCTAATGATAGTCCATTAATAACAATTTGAATCAGGGCCAGGAGCTTGGAGCTTTGTCTTCAGGCCATAGGGTAGCCATACACTTTCAATAACTGTCAGCTGAATGTTCGATCGACGACTAGTCCTTTACCACTGAGTATGAGCACGTATGTGATCTGAATGATAATAGGGGAATAAGTTCCTACGAGAAACCTGTTGTGTAGACAACTTATCTCCATCCAGAACAAAAGATAGGGCATGTTGAAAACAGCGTATCTGATCCTTTTTACCTCTGAAATCTGTTGAATGAATAACTGCCAAAAAATACATATAAGATGGTTGACCTGTTCTGTAGGTTTGGCTGATGTTAGACTACTCTGTACAGCCATCTTAAAAGGAATCTGTCACTAGTTTTTTGCCAAGTAATCAAAAACCAGCACAATGTAGAGACACAGACATTGATTCCAACAATACGTCACTTACTGGGCTGTTTGCTGTAGATTTGATAAAAATCGCTGTTTTATCAGCAGGAGATTATCACTAGAGGACAAGTAAACTTGCTGACCTGTAGTCCAACCACGCCCCCACCACTGATTGGCAGTTTTCTACCTATGCAAAGTGTACACAAAAAGCTGCCAATCAATGGTGTGGGCAGGGTTACACAGAGCTCAGCAGTCAGAGAAGGTCAGCAGCAAAAAAAAGTGATTTTAGCAAAACTACAGAAAGCTGCCCAGTAAGTGACACATCCCCGGAATCAGGGTCTCTTCCCCTATATTATGCTGCTCTCAGATTTGGTGGGGAAAAAATGGTGACAGATTCCCTTTAACACAGTGTCATTGTGTACTTGATGTAGATAGAAGTACAGTATCAAGAATCTACTGGAAGAAGATTGAGTCTATTTACCTGTCTATGACTGAACCCATGTGTAGTAGTCACCCTGCTATTCAGGTGATTAATGTCCAGCATTGACTTGCATCTAGTACAAGGAGCATGTAAAAGGTTTTTAGTGGAAGGAATGTAATGTGGGCCAATCTTACAAAAAAGGGTCTCTGTTCAATACGCAGATTTATGAAAGTGTTTTGCAAATTCTACAAGAAGCAGACATTTTGATATTTGTTTGTTTGCAAGAGATGGAGAATTGACGTCCTAATAAGTGATGTATGTGTGCGGTAGAGCAAAAAAAAAAAGTGTAATTTCGCTCTAAGTGGGAATCTGTGCAGATATGTTGTAGGAATACACAAAGTGCGCTTAACATAGACTGAGGCCACACAACCAGGGAAACTGTAAAATGAGTTTGTTTCTGTGGGAAGGAAGTCTGGGCAGAAAATCTGACGTAAAATAACTGTAATATAAAATACATACACTGCTTCTTATTTAAAGGAAGCTGTCCTCTTCGCACAATCCCGTTTTGTTGAAAGGCGTTTTCCTAAAAAATATGCTGATTGTAGGGAATCTCACTACTGGAACCCTCAGCAATTAAAGTTAATTGACATGGAAAGTGTTTTGTTCCACTACAGCACCTCCACAGGTTAAATGAAGCATTACATGACGCCTACTAAAACTGTTACCTGCCCATGTAACGCTAAGTCCTCCAGAGAGAGGCAGACTCTCTTCTCAAAATTTTCCAGTAAGGTATTTGAAAATAGATTTTCCCCACTAGAAATCTCCTTTAAATTTAGGTGGTGATGTCATCATTTGCTTTTGGAGGCTAGTGATGTCATCACTGGAACGTCACAGATACTTTGGCTTATATTGCTCTATTAGGGTCCTAAAAAAAGGCTTTGAAATTTGAGGGAAAATATGTAGATTTTTTTTTACGGTACCATATTGGGATGTAGAAAGGGAAGGAAGAGTCCAGCTCCAAGACATAAAATCAAAAAATCTTTAATGAAAATCGATAAAAAAAATTCAGCTACAAGAACATACAAAACCGGTAATACTGGTGGAAAAGTGCCTGTTTCCAGCAGACTGGACGCGTTTCGAACAGCTAGGTGTTCTCTAAGAACTGAGTCTAAGTCTAGACTAGTCTAAGAACTCCTAGCTGTTCGAAACGCGTCCAGTCTGCTGGAAACAGGCACTCTTCCACCGGTATTAACGGTTTTGTATGTTCTTATTGCTGAATTTTTTTTATCGATTTTCATTAAAGATTTTTGGATTTTATGTCTAGGAGCTGGACTCTTCCTTCCCTTTCTACGTTACAAAGAAGTCTGACAGAGACGTGAATCCTTTGCTCAAGACACTGTGGACTCAACATGATGGACTCACTGGGGTGAGCTGAAACACTATTTCTTATTGTTGCACCATATTGGGATACATAGGGTCAAATCGAATTCTATTAGAGATAAGCAAATTTACCTAAATTTTTAGAATTGATTGATCTATGATTGGGGTTATAAAAGCTGTTTACTATTCTCAGAAGTCTCCTGAACCCGAAGCATAATAAATGAAAGAGCTTGGAAGGGGATAAAAAAAATGTCATATCATACTCAATTCGCCCCTCACCTGTCCATGCCACCTCAGTTCTTTGACTTTCGAAGGCTCCAGACTTCTTCTCTCTCGACTGTCGCTTCAGGCAAGCACTGGATCTCCAAACACATTATGCCATAATGACGTTCGCTGCCCCACACGGTCATATCATAAGGTAACATGTACTGAGGTCAATCTGGTGTTTAAAGTGCCAGTGAAGAGTGAAAAGAAGACGAGGGAAGCAAGTGCAAGACTGGTCAGGAGTTGCAGGAACACTTGAGCTTCGATCTGAGTACCGTATATTCTTTCTGGTCTATGTGAATCCAACAAAATGACAACCAACTGGTCTCCATTTTGCCTAATTTGCATAAATTGAATCCCCCAAAATTTGGATTAGAAAAGAATCTGAAAATTTGGGGAAATTCTAAACGAATTTCATTATTTTAGAATGGATTTGTTCAACCTCAAATTGCTTTGGTGCGTATTAAAATCAATTGGCTGTCTATGTAATTTACAGATATGCTGAGTCCTCCGGAGACCTCATAAATATTAATCTTAATTCTGTGATAGGGAATTGGATATACATTTTCTAAACTAGTCAGCACCTTTATCTTTTAAAGCTAGTGATGTCATCATTTGCTTTTGCAGATTAGTGATGTCATTACTTTAAAAATTCTTTGGCACATAGGGAACATTGTAAACCGGCCGGCAATCGCCCGACGAACAAGCTGAGGAAAGAAAAATAATCGTCCTTGGCAGCACATCATCCTGTGTAAACAGGATATTTGCTGCTTAGAATATGATGTTTTTTTTGTGCATGGAGCAAATGATCACTCTCTGTGTCTGGTAATGTGGTCAGCCAGTCTAAATAGGACATGCTGATTAGCTTGAACTGGTGGTGCTTTGATGACCACCGTTTGTCTAAATGAGCCTTTAAATTACACCATTAAGGAACAGAACATTTTGTTTTTGCCTCCTCACATCCAGCATCTCATATGGTATTAATCATACTGACTGACTCTCCAGGAACTAGGGATCCAAAAAATGGGAGATCTGGAAGAGTTGTCAAATCTTGCATAGCATAGCCTAGTTCTTCTGTAGTTTCCTGAAATCTACTGGAAAGCAGGTTTTGTGATGCTTGAATGCCACCCAGATGCAAACTCTGAGGATTTAGGAGAAAAAGGGTGCATGGACTTAAAAAGTGGACATGACTTAGGAAACAAATACACTTTCCTGATGGATAGGCAGGAAGAAAACATTTGATGTAGCTGTATAAGGCTTTGTATGTCGAGGATACTGTCTTGGAATCAATACAAGTTATAGCTTTTATAAATTATTCTATTAATATTAAAATTCCAATTTTGCCATTACATACAGTCAATTATCGCATTTGCACATTTTGTTATACACATGTTTATTTCATTTGTGTGTATTGGATCAACACAAAAAAAGCTGAGAACAAAAAAAAAGGCAAATTGGACATAATTTCACACACAAACCCCCAAAATTAGCCGGACAAAATTATTGACACCCTCAACTTAATATTTGGTTGCAAACCCTTTAAAATAAATAACTGCAATCACTCGCTTCCTATAACCATCAACAAGCTTCTTACACCTCTCAACAGGAATTTTGGACCACTCTTCTTTTGCAAACAGCTCCAGGTCTCTCATATTTGAAGGGCACTTCTCCCAACAACAATTTTAAGCTCTCTCCACAGGTGTTCAATGGGATTTGGATCCGAACTCATTGCTGGAAACTTCAGAACTTTCCAGCTCTTTGTTTCCACTCATTTCTGGGGGCTTCTTGATGTATGTTTGGGGTCATTGTTCTGCTGTAAGACCCATGACCTAGGTCGCAAAACCAGCTTTCGGACACTGGACACTAAATTGCGAACCAAAATCCGTTGGTAATCTTCAGATTTCATGATGCCTTGCACACAGTCAACGCACACAGTGCCTGAGGCAGTAAAACAACCTGAAAACATATTTGAACCTTTACACATTTTACTGTAGGCACTGTGTTATTTTCTTTGTAGGCCTCATTCTGTTTTTGGTAAACAGTAGAATTATGTGCTTTACCAAAAAGCTCTATCTTGATCTCATCAGTCCACAAGATGCTTTCCCAGAAGGATTTTGGCTTAAGGGTATGCCACACTAAACAACATCGCTAACGGGATCGCTAAAAAACGTCACTATTTAGCGATCCCGTTAGCGATGTTGTTGTGTGCGGCATCTGCCAGCGACGAGATTCCTGCTGTGATCTCGCTCGTCGCTGGAATCGTTCCGGACCATATTTGATCGTCGGCGTCCCGCTGGGTAAGTATATATCGCTGAGTGTGGCACCTTTTTTAGCGATTTAGCGGTACTTTTGTACCGCTAAAGTCGTTAAGGAGATCGCTAACCGCGATAGCGTCCTTAACGACATCGCTAAATTAGGTAGCTACTAGCGATATAGAAACAATCCCGCTAGCGATCTCATTAGTATGCGACGCTAACGAGATCGCTAGCGGGATTGTGTAGTGTGGCAGTACCTTTACTCACATGCAGTTTGTAGTCTAACCTTTTCATGTCTCTGTGTCAGCAGTGGGTTTCTCATGGGTCTCCTGAAGTAATGTTTCATTTCATTCAAATGTCAACAGAGAGTTTGACCTGACACTGATGTACCCTGAGCCTGCAGGACAGCTTGAATTTATTTAGAACTTGATTGGGGCTACTTATCCACCATCCAGACTATCCTGCGTTTCAACCTTTCACCAATTATTTTCTGATGTCCACGTCCAGGGAGATTAGCTACAGTACCATGGGTTGTAAACTTCTTGATTATGTTGTGCAGCGTGGACGAAGGAACAAAAGATATCTCGAGATGGACTTGTAACCTTGAAATTGCTGATATTTTTCAATAATTTTGGTTTTCAAGTCCTCAGACAGTTCTCTTCTCTTTCTGTCTTTCATGCTTAGTGTGCACACAGTGCAAAGATTGAGTCAACTTCTCCCCTTTATATCTGGTTTTAGTGTGATTTTTATGTTGTCCACACCTGTTACTTGTCAGAGGTGAGTTTGAACGAGCATCACATGCTTAAAACAAAGTTGTTTACCCACATTTTTGGAAAGGTACCAACAATTTTGTCTGGTCCATTTTTGGGGTTTATTGTGAAATTTTGTCTTTTATGCCTTTTTATTCTGTTTTTTTATGTTGTTCCAATTTATACAAAGGAAATAAACATGTCTATAGCAAAACATGTGTAATTGCAATAATTTTCTGGAAGAAATACTTCATTTTCTGGAACAATTTCAAGGGTGCCAAGACTTTCGGCCATGACTGTATTATTATATAATTCATGCTGCTGTATTACTAACTGTAATGTTTTATCCAGAGGCTTTTGTCTACATTTGGCACTTTTTCCCATGCAGATGTAATCAGCAGATTAGTCTTATGTAAAGGTCACATCATAGTTTCTGGCGCTGAGCATCATATCAGCAGCCGTACTTTTGTAAAGTGATGCTCTACCCTCTATTCACAGCTGTACAAGTCATGCACAGTCTAAAGGTACTGCCACACTAAACAATCCCGCTAGCGATCACGATAACGTCGCATACTAATGAGATCGCTAGCGGGATTGTTTCTATATCGCTAGTAGCAGCCTAATTTAGCGATGTCGTTAGGACGCTATCGCGGTTAGCGATCTCCTTAACGACTTTAGCGGTACAAAAGTACCGCTAAATCGCTAACAAAAGGTGCCACACTCAGCGATATATACTTACCAGCGGGGGCGCCGACGATTAAAATAGGGTCCGGAACGATGTCAGCGACGAGCGAGATCACAGCAGGATCTCAGCAGGGGCCACGTCGCTGGTAGATGCCGCACACAACAACATCGCTAACGGGATCGCTAAATAGTGACGTTTTTTAGCGATCCCGTTAGCGATGTTGTTTAGTGTGGCAGTACCTTAAGTCTTGTGAGTGGAAGTGCAAATCCCGTTTCTAGTAAGTTTGCATCTTTGGTCTACCACAAAAATGAGTTCCTATAATGAATTGTAAGCGCTGCGGCAAGACGGAGCTCATTCGCTAGCACACACCTTTTAGGGTGTGTTTCCACCATCCGGATTTCTTCAGTAAATGCTGCGTGTTTGACGCTGTGCGCTGGCGCAGCGTCAAACATACAGCGTCCAGATGTTACAGCATAGTGGAGGGGATTTCAAGAAATCCCGTCTCCACTAAGCTCAACAACACGCAGGCGGCAGACCTGCATTAACGGACATGCTGCGCGTCTTTTCACATCGCAGCATGTCCTATTCCCTTGCGGCGACGCTGCGGCGCCGCAAGGGAAATAACACAGGGCTATGCAGCCCTGCGGTGATTCCGGATGTGTTCAATGAATACATCCGGATTCACCGCGCGTTCACTAGGGGCAGAGCTTTGGGCGGAGCGGACTTTCCGCTCCGTCCAAAGCGCTATGTTTCCTGATGGTGGCAACACAGCCTTACAGTCTCTGGGTGTAAATATAACAGCTTTGTTATAGACATAAAATTCATAAGAACTATAAATCTTGTATTTGATGGAAGTGATTATTAATGTGTGAGGATGCAAAGTGAATCTGATTCCAGTTTACAGTGTATTATTTTAGGTCGATGTTCATAACCAATTAAATTAGGACAATATATTTGTCTTTATACCCCCAGTCTTCTGACTTGCTTGTTTTAGCAACTACTTGTATTCCTCATGAAACATTAAGTCTGACACATGTTTTCTTAGAAACCATTATATCATTTCTGTATTATTCCTTCTGGAAATGTTTAAACCAACTTGCAACTGGGTGCTACTATCATCCTTGCCAATGGGACCTGCCCATTGTGAGGAAGGAACAGCCACCATCTTGGATAGGGCCTATACCAGCCTCCATTTTGCCTGTTCACAGAGCCACAGGCTGCTAACTGCACCTGGCCCCAGGGCCTGTGGGCATATTCAATACGACAGAGTTTTGTGTCCACTGTGAATAAAAAGGTCTTTTAGTATGTTAAGTAATTCAGGCCCAATGTTGAATAGCAAGGTCTGTCAGTATGATAATGAGATAAGGCCAAAACAAGACCTCAAAGCTTTAGCCTGAGCCATGGTAGCCTGGGGCCTGGGGGCTTCAATTAGATTATACCTGCCAGCTAGACACAGAAAACACATCTATTGTGTCTCCCAGCCATGAAGGCTCCGTTCTAGGATTATGAATTATGAGCACATCTTTCTAGGTACAAACTCATAAAAAATATCTGCGTGATCCTGCGGACCTCGGACATCTGATGGTGCAACTCCCGAGTCGGTGATGGCTCGTGGGTCTGACATATAGAGATTGGCCCTCCAAAGAGACCCAATCGGGCCAGGTTTGATCTCCACGCAACAGGCGAAACATACTGCATCCGCTCTCATGTCCTGATCCGATCATCCTGGAGAAAGTTAACCCCTTTATTAGGTATTGGGAATAAATTCTGCAGGGGGCTAAGGGTGGAGATTATCATCCCACCCTCGGACACCGAGGGGAGAGACCTAGCAGGTTTAAAAACTGTGAGCTATGGGCAGACTGGATCCATTCCTACAGAAGCCAAGAAGCAACAAGGGACAGATCTGCCAAGGGAGCAGCGGCACACGTTTTGGGGGACTGTCCAGCAACTAAGACTTTCACCTGTGGATCACAGAGCTCCCTGCCTCCACATGTCCCTACAACCTGGTAATATTGACCTCTAGCTAATATCTCTAAGCCTTGTACATTATTGTTGCATTTTACTCTGACTGCAAATCCACTGTAATTCTGTTGTATAGCTTACTGTATATTTCTGTAATTATCTAGTGTGCCCTTAAGGCAATTAAACCATAAAATTAATCTTGGGCTGATGCCTTTACTCTGATCACGAATCTTAGAATACTGTTATGTTACGGTAGCTGAGGAGTGCAGGTAAAAAAGGAAATACACCAGAGCAGTTGGAATCTATGAGATTGCAGTACCCTGACTAACCACCGCAACTAGAGGCAGCCGTGGAGCGTTCCTACGATGGTCCTAGACGCCTCGTCACAGCCTGAGAAACTAACTACACCTAAAGATAGAAATAGGAAAGCTATCTGCCCCGGAGCAGAACCCCAAAGATAATAGAAAGCCCCCAAACATGTAATGGCGGTTAGACAAGAGGAAATACTGACACAGAAAGAAAATAGTATGAGCAAACGCTGGGGCCCAAACTATCTAAATAGAAAAGGACAGGAAGGGTACTTACTGCAATCCCAGAAAACCCTGAAAAACACCAACTCTACTAATTTCAAAATCACCTGAGATCACACGACCTCTACCACCTAAATTAGTTCTCTGATGTAACAAAAACAGCAGCCACTGAAAAAACTGCAAAAAGCAAAAGTACAAAACACAGTGGCTGGACAAAACTGAGAGGGCAAAAGCCCCCGGAGGGGACCCAGAAGGCCCCCACAGAAGTGCAGGACAAAATGCAAAAATATAGCAAAAACACAAAATAAGAAATTGTCTTATCTGATAGCAGGAGATGCAGACACGACACAGCAGGCTACAAGGGAAACTGGAAAGAAGGATTCAGACCAGAACAATTGATCACCGGCAACCCTGATGGGAAAATGATTCCCTTAAATAAGACCAATCAGTAACACCTGATTCCCAATCCTCACTAGTACCGCTTGTAACCACCAGAGGGAGCCTCTGCTCAGAACTCATCTCAAACCCATTCACAACAGTACCCCCCCCTTGAGGAGGGGTCACCGAACCCTCATTTGAGCAACCAGGTCGGTCAGGATGAGTTCTATGATACGCACGGATAAGTCTCCTAGCATGGATGTCCGAAGCAAACACCCAAGAATTATCTTCCTGACCATAACCTCTCCATTTAACCAAATACTGGAGTCTTCGTCTAGAAAAACGAGAATCCAATATTTTCTCAACCACATACTCCAGATTGCCCTCAACCAAAACAGGGTCAGGAGGCACAGCCGCAGGAACCACTGGCTCAACAAACCTCTTCAACAAGGACTTGTGGAACACGTTATGGATCTTAAATGTCCCTGGAAGAAGCAAACGAAAAGAAACAGGATTAATAATCTCCATGATCTTATAAGGTCCAATGAACCTAGGCTTAAATTTAGGAGATGCTACTCTCATAGGAATATTCTTTGAGGACAACCAGACCAAGTCCCCCACTTTAAACCGAGGACCATCAGTCCTATGCCGGTTAGCAAACCGCTGGGCCTTCTCCTGAGAGAGGGACAACCTCTCCACTACCTGGTCCCAAATCTGCTGCATACGCTCAACAACAGAGTCAACACCTGGACAGACAGAAGCCTCCGTCTGTCCTGAAGAAAATCGAGGGTGAAACCCAGAATTACAGAAAAACGGAGACATCAAAGTGGCAGAGCTAGCCCTATTATTAAGAGCAAACTCAGCCAAAGGCAAAAAAGAGACCCAGTCATCCTGATCAGCAGACACAAAGCATCTTAGATAAGTCTCCAATGTCTGGTTTGTTCTCTCAGTTTGACCATTGGTCTGAGGATGAAATGCCGAGGAGAAAGACAATTGAACACCCAGTTTAGAACAAAAAGTCCTCCAAAATCTGGAAACAAACTGGACTCCTCTGTCAGACACAATGTTCTCAGGAATGCCGTGTAAACGAACCACGTGCTGAAGGAACAACGGCACCAATTCAGAGGAGGAAGGCAACTTAGGTAATGGCACAAGATGTATCATTTTGGAAAACCTATCACAAATTACCCAGATGGTGGTCATTCTCTGAGAAACAGGAAGATCGGAAATGAAATCCATAGAGATATGGGTCCATGGTCTCTTGGGCACAGGCAATGGCATCAACAAACCACTAGAGCGAGAGCAAGGCTTGGAGCGAGAGCAAGTCCCGCAGGACTGCACAAATTCCCTGACATCGCGAGACAAGGTAGGCCACCAAAAGGACCGACTAACCAAGTCTCTGGTACCAAAAATTCCGGGATGCCCAGCCAATGCGGAACAATGAATCTCAGACATCACACTCTTTTTCCATTGGTCCGGGACAAACAATTTTCCAACAGGGCAGCGCTCGGGCCTATCCTCCTGACACCCCTCCAGAGCAAGTCTCAAATTAGGCGAGATGGCGGAAAGAACTACACCCTCCTTCAAAATAACAGAGGGATCAGATAGCTCAGGAGAGTCCGCAAGGAAACTCCTCGAGAGGGCATCCGCCTTAACATTCTTAGTGCCAGGAAGAAAGGAAACCACAAAATTAAAACGTGTGAAAAACAAGGCCCACCTGGCCTGTCTAGGATTGAGTCGCTTGGCAGATTCCAGATAGACCAGATTCTTATGGTCCGTAAGGACCACCACCTGATGTTTGGCTCCTCCAGCCAATGTCTCCACTCTTCAAAAGCCCACTTCATGGCCAATAACTCCCGATTACCCACGTCATAATTACGTTCAGTAGGAGAAAATTTTCGAGAGAAAAAGGCACAAGGGTTACTTTTAGAGATCTCTGGATCTTTTTGGGACAAAACGGCACCTGCCCCAATTTCAGAGGCATCAACCTCCACCTGAAATGGCAGAGAAACATCAGGCTGCCGTAGAACAGGAGCAGAAGTGAATCTCTGCTTAAGTTCCTGAAACGCAGAGACTGCCTCAGGAGGCCAATTCACCACATCAGAACCCTTTCTGGTCAAATCAGTTAATGGTTTAACAATAACAGAGAAATTACCAATAAATTTACGATAAAAATTGGCAAAACCCAAAAATCTCTGAAGAGCCTTTAATGAAGTAGGTTGGACCCAATCACAGATGGCCTGAACCTTGACCGGGTCCATTTCAATAACAGATGGGGACAAAATGAATCCCAGAAATGAGATCTTCTGTACGCCAAAAAGACACTTTGATCCCTTCACATACAGAGCATTCTCTCTCAAAATCTGGAATACAGTTCGAACATGTTTCACATGAGAGTCCCAGTCATTAGAAAAAATCAAGATATGATCCAAAAAAACAATCAGAAACTTGTCCACAAAATCCCTGAAAATGTCATTCATGAAGGACTGGAAGACGGAAGGAGCATTAGTGAGCCCAAAGGGCATCACAAGGTACTCAAAATGCCCTTCAGGGGTGTTAAATGCCGTCTTCCATTCATCCCCGTGCTTAATGCGAATAAGGTTATACGCCCCCTGAGGTCAAGCTTGGTAAACCAAGTAGCGTTTTTCACCCTGGAAAACAGGTCAGAAATCAAGGGTAACGGGTATTGATATTTCACAGTAATATTGTTCAAGAGACGATAATCAATACACGGCCTTAATGAACCATCTTTTTTGGCCACAAAGAAAAAACCGGCACCTAAGGGTGAAGAGGATGGTCTGATATGACCCTTCTCCAATGATTCCTTGATATAAGACCGCATAGCGTCATGTTCAGGTACAGACAAGTTAAAAAGGCGACCCTTAGGGAATTTACTACCTGGCACTAATTCAATAGCGCAGTCATAGCTCCTATGGGGAGGTAAGGATGCAGATTTACTTTCGCTAAACACATCAGAAAAATCAAACAAAAAGTCAGGAACATCCTCAGCCTGGGGGGAGGCAGAAAAAACAGGAGTGTTGGTATTAACACATTGGCAGCCCCAACTGGTTACAGACACAGATTTCCAATCCAAAACAGGATTATGAGACTGTAACCAAGGGAAACCCAGCACGATAATGTCATGCAGATTATATAGAACCAAAAATTTGCAGCACTCCTGGTGATCAGGTTCAACCCTCATTATCACCTGAGTAGAAAACTGGGGTTTATTCTCAGCCAAAGGGGTAGAATCGATCCCCAGTAGGGGAATAGACTTCTGTAGGGGTATCAAGGGAAATCCACAACGTTTAGCAAAATCATAATCCATCAGGTTAATAGCTGCTCCAGAATCAACGAAAGCCTGAGCAGAAAATGAGGACAGAGAGCATATCAGAGTGACAGTTAATAAAAACTTAGTCTGAACACCACCCAAGACAACTGAGCGTGCAAAACGTCTTCCCCGCTTAGGGCAGACTGAAATAGCATGAGAGGCATCACCACAGTAGAAACATAACCCATTGCGCTTTCGAAACTCATGACGCTGTGCCCCAGACACCACTCCATCACACTGCATGGGCTCAGCAGCTGGCTCACAAGGCAACACCACTCCACGCATACTTCTCCGCTCACGCAAACGTCTGTCAATTTGAATCGCTAATGACATAGAATCATTGAGACCAGAGGGGACAGGGAATCCCACCATAACATCCTTTACATTATCCGACAGACCCTTCCGGAAAAGGGCCGCCAAAGCGTCGTCATTCCATTTGGTCAGGACTGCCCACCTACGGAATCTCTGACAGTATAACTCAGCGTCATCAAGCCCCTGATTTAATGCCAACAAGGCTTTTTCAGCTTGATCAGTGACATTAGGCTCATCGTACAATAACCCCAAAGCCTGAAAAAATGCATCAACATCACTCAAAACAGGATCCCCAGGTGTGAGGGAAAAAGCCCAATCCTGAGGATCGCCGCGCAGGAGAGAGATGACAATTTGAACCTGCTGCGCTGCGTTTCCTGAGGACTTAGATTTTAAGGCAAGAAACAATTTACAATTATTTTTGAAATTCTGAAACTTAGCTCGATCCCCTGAAAACAAATCTGGCATGGGGATCCTAGGTTCCACAACAGGCAACCTAGCAAGATATGCAGCAATACTCCGAACCTCAGTGGCAAGCTGATCCACACGGCCAGACAACTGTGCAAACTCCATTGGGAGAAAAGATCCTCCCCAGCACCCAGAGATACAGAGGGAAAAAAAAAAAATGCAACAAACAGAAAAATATCTCTGACAACTTTTCTTCCTTCAAAATATTTTTTTCCTTCTGTGAGTACCATACAATTTTTATGGCCGGTGATACTGTTATGTTACGGTAGCTGAGGAGTGCAGGTAAAAAAGGAAATACACCAGAGCAGTTGGAATCTATGAGATTGCAGTACCCTGACTAACCACCGCAACTAGAGGCAGCCGTGGAGCGTTCCTACGATGGTCCTAGACGCCTCGTCACAGCCTGAGAAACTAACTACACCTAAAGATAGAAATAGGAAAGCTATCTGCCCCGGAGCAGAACCCCAAAGATAATAGAAAGCCCCCAAACATGTAATGGCGGTTAGACAAGAGGAAATACTGACACAGAAAGAAAATAGTATGAGCAAACGCTGGGGCCCAAACTATCTAAATAGAAAAGGACAGGAAGGGTACTTACTGCAATCCCAGAAAACCCTGAAAAACACCAACTCTACTAATTTCAAAATCACCTGAGATCACACGACCTCTACCACCTAAATTAGTTCTCTGGTGTAACAAAAACAGCAGCCACTGAAAAAACTGCAAAAAGCAAAAGTACAAAACACAGTGGCTGGACAAAACTGAGAGGGCAAAAGCCCCCGGAGGGGACCCAGAAGGCCCCCACAGAAGTGCAGGACAAAATGCAAAAATATAGCAAAAACACAAAATAAGAAATTGTCTTATCTGATAGCAGGAGATGCAGACACGACACAGCAGGCTACAAGGGAAACTGGAAAGAAGGATTCAGACCAGAACAATTGATCACCGGCAACCCTGATGGGAAAATGATTCCCTTAAATAAGACCAATCAGTAACACCTGATTCCCAATCCTCACTAGTACCGCTTGTAACCACCAGAGGGAGCCTCTGCTCAGAACTCATCTCAAACCCATTCACAACAGAATACCCAGTGGGTAACAGGACATCCTCCCCGGCGGCCATTTGCTCTAGGTGCAGTTCCCTTACTGACCTGAGAGACAAAGGGGGCGCCGGAGAGCTGTGCCTGTGGAGTTACGTCACATTGGTGACGTGGAAGGACGGGGGTTGTTCCTCACACCCATAGATACTTCGACACTATCCAATCAGTGTTGAAAATTTAGACTTTTTTCCATTACACAGATCCTACAATGTTAGTAAAGGGTGGGCAAATCAACAAAAGAATTATGGAAAGGAAAGGGACAATTACTAATGTCTAATGTCTGTACTGAAAACCTGCCTCTTTGTTATGCTTGTATGCAGTGAGTCAGACAGGAGAGCAGTAGCAGATAGACAAAGACTCACTTTCACTTTCTGTAGAGAGACAAAAACCCATCACAATTTCCTATAGAGAAAAAAAAAGATCCACCCCAGGTCCTATAGAGTGACAAAGACCAACCTCCACTTCCTGTTGAGAGAAAAAGAACTGCCTCCAGCTCTTATGGAAAGACAAAAATCCACCCCCACTCCCTGTAGAAAGACAAAGACTTTCCCATTAACTGTAGAGAGACAAGGATCCACCCCCACTTCCTATAGTGACAAAGACCCACCACCACTTCCTGTTGAGACAAATGACCCATCCCCACTTCCTATGGAAAGACAAAGATCCACCTCCACTTCTTCTAGAGAGACAAAGACACATCCCCACTTCCTCTAGAAAGAGCAAGATCCACCCACACTTCCTGTAAGAGACAAAGACTTGTCCCACTTGGCATTGAGAGACAGAAACCCACCCCAATTTCCTGTAGAGAGACAAGGAAGAAAGACAAGAAGAGAGACAATAAGTGCTGTACACCTCTGCCAGAGATGTACTCCAGTCAGGGAATAGAATACATTTCTGGCAAAAGTTACTTTTGATAAATTAGATTGTGGACTAAGCGATGACCCATACTTTCCCTCAAATGCTTACAGCTCAGCACACCGCTGCTCTAGATTGAATGGCAGACAGTAATTCACTACGTTCAGACACACTAAAAGGTGGAGTCCTGACAGTATCCCCTCTTCTGGGGGGACCACCGGACCCCCAGGTTTCCCAGGAAACTGTGATGGAAGGCTCTTACCAGACAATCAGCCTTTATAGCTCGAGCTGGAACCCAGGATCTCTTCTTGGGTCTGTATCCCCTCCAATGGATGAGATACTGGAGGGAATTAAGGACTTTCCATAAATCAACATTTTTTTGTACCTCATACAGAAATGGTCATTGACAAAAACCAGAGGAGGTGTGGATGAGGGAGATAAAACTAAAGGGACAAACGCCTTTAACAATGATCTATGAAACACATTCGGTATGCAAAAAGATGGAGGGAGTTTTAATCTAAAAGCCACCGGATTAACTATGTCCAAAATTTCATATGGGCCAATAAACTTAGGACCCAATTTTGCTGAAGGCACTTTCAATTTAATATTTTTGGATGACAACTAAACCTTATCACCAACTTTGAAGATGGGACCCACCAAATGTTTCCTATCGGCCTTCCATTTCTGGTGAAGCTGAGCCACCCCAATGTTCTTTTGAACCCGTCCTCCAGATATCACCAAGTTTTTATATAGCAACCTCTACTTCAAGACACCCACAATTCATCCTGGAGAATTCACCAAAATTGTGATGAAAACCATAATTACAAAAAAAAGGCGAGGTTCCAGTAGACTGGTTAACCCGGCCTTGAAGGCAAACTTGGCAAGAGGTAAGAATGAGGACCAGTCCTCTTGCTGAGCTGCAACAAAACACTCAAGAATTTGTTTCAACGATCGAATTTGTCCATTTTTTCTAACCATTAGTTTCAAGGTGATAAGTAGAGGAAAACCACACTTCTATTCCCAATTTATTACAAAACGCTCTCCAGAACTTGGAGACAAATTGCACCCCCTATCAGATGTAATGTTCAAAGGAATTCCATGCAATCTCACCACATGATTGATAAACAGCCTGGAAAGTATTTCAGCATTGGGTAACGCTGATAAAGGAACAAAATGTGCCTATTTACTGAATTGGTCAACTACCACCCAAATAACAGTCTTTTCTCCTGGCAAAGGCAAATCTGTAATGAAATCCATGGACAAATGAGTCCACGTTCTAGAATTCGCAATGGAGCCAACTCCCCGACAGGCTGACTATAACAGACTTTAGCGAGAGCACAGGCCTCACAAGCAGATGCAAAATCTTTAATATCATTAACCATGAATAGCCACCAAAAAAAGTCTAATAATAACTTTCAGCATCGCTGTGACCCCAGGGAGACCACTCAAGACGAAAACATGAAACTCCTGCAACAGACGTAATCTTAAATATACAGGCACAAATAATTTAGATCCTGGAGTAGTTAAAGGATCCAACGACTGGACCTCAAATGAATTGTCAAGTCACTGTCCATAGGTCAAAAGCCAGGAGGGTACATAGTAGACAAAGAGGTGATACAAAAGAATAGTCAGATCATGGTCCAGAGGTTAAAAAACCAGGAAGATAGTGGATTAATCAAAGTGTCGAGGCAAATGCATGATCAGAACGTGGTCCTAGGTCAGGCAGCAATAGGTCAAAGATCTGAGCACAGAACAACAAGGCAAACATACACCAGTGAGGAAGAAGCTACAAATGGCACTAGTCTGAGACAGAGAGCTGCCTAAATAGCCAGGTAATTATCCAAACAGGAGACACCTGGAAGAAGCTCAGACAACATTCTACATCTTATATAATCAAAAAATGATCCGAAAAATATTTTTGTGCCTGTGCAATAATCAATAACCAGAAAAAAGAACTGCTGAACAATAAAACTTTGAAAGCAGAAAACTAGCACAATTTATAGAAATGTAATAATTAATTTTATTATATCAAAATTCAACAAATAAATAAATGATGTAAAAAGTCTGGTTTACAAAACAGTTGTGGGACATAATAAAGGCTACAAGCTCCCTTACAATACATACAAGGGGTGCAATTGAAAAATGTGTAAAACAGCAGTCAATTGTCACTGCCTTAGGGCTGAGTGAGGTAAAACTAAATGATTACCAAACCATAACTAAGAAGGCTCACCGCAATTATATTTGCACATGCCTGATACTAATCATAGCAACTTAATTAGCGGTGCCAAACTCAACTAGGTATATGAAATTCAAACCTTCAAACTGCCCATTATTAGCACTCACTTGTCAGGAGACTTGTGCCAAGTCCCTCACCCCGACGCGCGTTTCGTCCTCTTCTTCAGGGGGCGTCTACGGTGAGCCTTCTTAGTTATGGTTTGGTAATCATTTAGTTTTACCTCACTCAGCCCTAAGGCAGTGACAATTGACTGCTGTTTTACACATTTTTCAATTGCACCCCTTGTATGTATTGTAAGGGAGCTTGTAGCCTTTATTATGTCCCACAACTGTTTTGTAAACCAGACTTTTTACATCATTTATTTATTTGTTGAATTTTGATATAATAAAATTAATTATTAAATTTCTATAAATTGTGCTAGTTTTCTGCTTTCAAAGTTTTATTGTTCAGCAGTTCTTTTTTCTGGTTATTGAACATTCTACATCTATTAGATAACTAAACTGTCATTCAAGACACTGACAGCTCAGCACGCCCCAGCATCCAATTGGGCAGCTGGGTTGTCTATCAAATGCTGCTGACAGCTCAGCACACTGTTGCTCTAGATTGACTGGCAGACAGTATTTCACTGTGTTTAGAGACACTAAAAGGAGGAATTGTGACACCTCCTATGTACAATATGAGTCCTCGCATAGCCTCCCTATATTCAGTATGAGCCCTCATATACACAAAAAAAAACCATACCTATGTGGCTCCTGTTGCCCCGGCGCTCTGGTATTTGCTGTGTGTACTTGCGCTCTGCACAGCAGATGCAATGTAGTGATGTAATCGCATCTGTATCAGTCGCACACTCTGATTAGTGGAAGAAGTAGCTGACGGCCCCTCCTCCAGCATTGTATTCACCCCTATTTGCATCCTGAGGATGTAGATAGCAGTCAAATTGAGACATGGCAAGGAGAGTGTGGCTGCATTGTGTGACCCATGGGCCAGGGTTTTCAGCCCTTTGGCTGTTTTCAGCCTTTTGGCAGAACTGGAGCAGCCAAAAGGTCGGATATGGCCCGTGGGACAAATTTTGCCCGCGTATGGTATAGACTCTCTATGGCCTTCTTAAAAGTAAGGGAACATCATTTTTTGATCATCATACATTATATGCTATACCTATGCAAATTGTCTCTTCAGAGAGGAAGAGAAGTAGAACTCTAGTGAGGAGCAATGCGGCTTTAAGTCTCCTCATCTCGGCATGCTTAGCATGTCAATCTCTGCAAGGAAAAACAATACTTCTTGGATATGCTATACCTAGAAATTAATGAACCTTCAACCTACTATGGGCATATCAACAATGAAGTCACTGGACAAGGTCTTCAAATTGAGGAACATTTCTCTGGCGATGAAGACAGTTTGGTCTCTTCTGTTGTAACATATGGATGCGTAATCTGGACGAGAAACAAGACAGGAGATAAATCTATGTCTTCGAAAATGTGGTGCTGGAGAAGTATGTTATCAATATCATGGATGAAAAGAAGAACAAACAAATCAATTTTGTAAATAATCAAGCCAGACATGTCACTCTAAGCAAGGATCACCGAGCTACGACTTGCCTACTTTGGAAACATGATATGGTGAGAGTAATCACTGGAGAAGGACATCATGGTTGGAAGACTAGATGGAAAAAGGTGAAGAGGAAGACCAGCAACCCAATGGTTTGATACTATCAAGATAAAGGCAGAGAAGACCCTGGTGGACCTATCTAGGCTTGCACAAGATCGATATTCCTACAGATCATTCCTTCATCAAGTCACCATGGCTCAAAACAAAACAAATGAATGATCTTTCTGGATCTGGTCTAACGGGATCAGACTGTCTGCTGATTCCACTGATATCGAAGGGTTATGCTGACAGATGAAGGCAGTAAAGATGAGAATAAGAATAACCTCTAACAAAGAGTACATACAGGAGAAATGCAACAATAGTCCCCATTGAACAACTTCAAAACCGAGGTGTTGTCTCAAGGTAGAAACACCCTCTAAAACACACATTCCTGATATTCATGTAAGACTGTGGTATCTCTGCCAGCTGTCATGTCAATCATAAAACAATCTCTCACTTCAGATTGTGGCTTTTCAGACATTTCCCTTGCAATTATTTACCTTTGGGTAATTCAGGTTCTTTCTGCTTCTTCCTCAAGTCTTTAATCACATAGTGCAAAGTGCAGACTCAGGCGCGACTTATTTTTTAATCTAAATGATACCTGGTATTCAATCAGTAATATCTTCAAAGAGGTTTTATGTCTAGTTCATTCTTAAATGATTGTGACTTATTGCATAGACAGATAATACTGGATGGTGCCATTAATGGAAACTTTATTATGCCTAGAATTAGCAAAGTCATCATCAATGCTGAATAATAGTAGATATTATGTGTAATGTAATGCCGTGTATAAATAGAAAGGTGGACGAGAGAGACAGGAAGACAGACAGACAGACAGATAGACAGACAGACAGACAGACAGACAGACAGACAGACAGACAGACAGACAGACAGACAGACAGACAGACAGATAGATAGATAGATAGATAGATAGATAGATAGATAGATAGATAGATAGATAATGTTTTCCAAGGTGTCTCCAAAATAAGGGGAGACCTTCCAGACTCCCTGAACAGATGGCAAATTTCCCAGGCTCCACGAAAGTCTGTGGAATTGCTACTTTCAGGCATTCTTGGGATGTGACTATTGCAGAAATTTCCAAGTATCATGCACACGTATCCTGAACACTTCCCATCAAAATTCGACAAGTATAAAATAGATTCATAGATATACAGATAGATATGTGATGGAAAGAAAGAAAGAAAGACGTTTACGTTTATACGTTTACCCTCTGAAGTATTGGCACTACATAAAAATAATATTTTTAAGGATTAATTTTTATATCAATTATTGTCTAATCATATATTATTAAGTTATAGGTAAAAATAGAAATTTGATAGATTGATGGATCTCGCTTTCTCTATATTTATTAAGACTTTTTAATATTTATACAATTATTCTATAGGATATTTTTTATTATTAATGATAAAATACCCTTCTTTACTGGTTAAAATAATTTTAATTCATCTGAACAGTTTTACAGAATTGTACAATTAAAGCAGTCACATCTGACACATATCAGTCATATTTGACACATTTTAGATATCACAACATTCATGCTATGACTAATACGGTATATTCATGCAAAAAAAAAACCAAATAATGATATTACTATAAGCACTATGACGCAGTCTCAGCAGTTTATGTGAGTTCAATTAAGATGATATTCTAAGTCTGAATAGGTTGCAGCCTGATGATTTCTCTCTAACAAGGGTTGGAATGGGTGATACAAGCATGGAGGCCAGATGATAAGGAATATATGTGGTTGACCATCAGAAAGCAGATGCTTTGAGGTCTCTTCACCTCTATAAACACCCATGTGGCATCAGGATAAGTAAACTGTCACCCATGGGGCATCAGAAAAAGTTTACCAGCAAAAATGGATCATTGCGATAAGTACACTAGCACTCATGGTCATCGGCATAAGTGGACTAGAACCCATGGGGAATCAGGATAAGTGTACTAGCACCCATTGCGCATTGCGATAAAGAAACTAGCACCCTTGGAGCATTGTGATAAATAGACTAGAACCCATGGGGCTTCGGGATAAGAAGAATAGCACTCATCAAGAGGCATCAGGATAAGTAGACTAGTAAGCAAGAGGCACTGGGATAAATAGACTGCACTCATGGACATCGGGATAAGTAGATTAGCTCCTATGGTGCATTTGGATAAGTAAACTAGCACCCATGGGCATCAGGATAAGTAGATTAGCATCCATGGATCATCGGGACAAGTAGAATAGCACCCATAGTCATCTGGATAAGTAGACTAGCACCAATGGTGCATTGGGATCAGTAGACTAGCATCCATGAGGCTTGGGATAAGTAGACTAGCACCCATGTGTCACTGGGACAAGAAGACTAGCTACCATGGTCATTGAGATAAGTAGACTAGCACCCATGGGTTAACAGGATAAGCAGACCAGTACCTATGGGGCATGAGGATAAGTAGACTAGCACCCATGGTGGATCAGGATCAGTAGGCTAGCATCCATGAGGTACTGGGATAAGTAGACTAGCACCCATCGGTCATCAGAACAAGTTGACTAGCACTCATGGTGATCAGAATAAGTAGGCTAGCATCCATGGTGCATTGGGATAGATAGACTAGAAGCAGTTAGACAAAGATAGGGATACACTGGCGTCTAATATTGTACTATACATTTATTATGGAGTTAGTAAGTTAATTGCACTTTGGTACAATGGAAAGTGATTTTATGGTAACAGTCAAGAATCAATGTCTGTCTGTCATATATAAAAGATCATATAGAGATTGGATTTAGGTAAATTCACTTATGGGAGCATTTACCTCTTATCAGCACGACTTACAACTCCACAATGAGGGGCTATAAACTCAGAATATGTGATAAACCAGAGGTTGCTCCACACCTGAAGTGCAAATATTTGCTGTATGTAATGTTCTGCGACAAGATTGTACAAAGAGTCTATTGTAAATCTGTTCCCTGCCATGTGTGCTTAATAGAGCAGTGTATGGGGTGCACTGAGGGAAAGGCTGGGAGCAATGGATCAGTGAGGAGCAATTTGAGGGCACCTGATCAGTAATATAAGATGCAATCTTCATATATTCCTTAATCAAAGCATAGATTACCATAAACTATGTCATTCTTAATGTGGGAATAAGCTTTCTTCTCAGGTTAGAACACCTATGTAGGCCATCAGAGGTTTGAAGGTGGTTTTCTAATGGTGGTGTAATTGCTACAATTACGGCACATAGATATTTTGGGGTATATTGACTAAAACTGTAAAGCTGAAGAACATGATTTAAAGGGGTTGACTCAATAATTAGGGCATATGAACATCACAGGTGGGGTCCCATGCTTAGGAACACTTTTATAAAGGTCCGATTCACATTCTACTAACGATGGCTGAACCTGCCGATACAGACAGGTCCAGCCAAAAGTCCATTGTGTATGGCACCCCTGACAGATAATGTCGAGGGGAGTTAAGGTTCCCTCATGTCTGATTTCAGTCTGCAAATCCTTTTGTTCTTTGTGAGATAGTCTACCGCCAAAGAATTCTGGCAGCGGCTCTCTCATAGAGTACACAGGAGCGCTCAGCAGATCGAACGCTCCTGTAAATGGGACAGTCGGTGAGATAGAACCATTGTTTGATCAGCAGATATCTATCTATCTAATTTGGGGGCTTAAGAAAGAATATAGGACCACAATGTATGAGTAAGGGCCCCATCTCACATAGCGACACACCAGCGATCCCGACAACGATCAGGATCACTGGTGTGTCGCTACATGATCGCTGCTGAGCTGCTAAACAGGCAGCTAAGGCAGCGATCAGGACAGCGACACTGCGGGTAACGTCGCCTAGTTACCCGCAGTGTACGTTGGATACCAGCGCACTGATGCAGGGTGCTGGTAACCAAGATATACGTCGGGTTTCCAGGCGCTAAGCGGTGCCTGGAAACCCGACGTGCACCTTGGTTACCAGCTCCCCTGCAGCAGCGCGCTGGTATCCAAGGTACACGTCGGGTTTCCAAGCACAGCCCCGCACTTGGAAACCCGATGTTTACCTTGGTTACCATGAGATCGCTGGTCTCCTGCCTGTCACACACAGCGATGCATGCTGGCCAGCGGGAGACCAGCGATCAAAAAAATGTCCTGGCATTTCTGACACGACCAGCGATTCACAGCAGGGGCCTGATCACTGGTACGTGTCAGACATAGCGAGATCGCTGCTGAGATCACTGTTTAGCAGCGATCTCGCTAGCGATTTCGCTATGTGAGACGGGGCCCTAAGTCCCATTCTGGTGGACTCAATCCATCTTTGAATTACATGGAGGACTCTTCTTAGTCTGAATAGATGCAATATGATTCCACATTTGACCTGAAAAAAAGTGACTGGCTATAACTTTCCCTGCAAAATTACAATTCGTGAGGGATGCCAGAGCAATACCTGAAACAACTAGCTAATTGCTCCAGGGAATATATTTTGAAAGGGATTGTCTCTGAGAAGAGTCCTGGAGTATACAACAGGTGCAGGCTTATGTTGGAGGGACTGTGTTACAGCAGATGGAGCTGTATAAATTGTTAAAGTTTGTTAAAGGGAACCTATCAATCTATCTATCATCTATATATTATCTATCTATCTATCTATCTATCTATCTATCTATCTATCTATCTATCTACTTATCTATCTAGCTATATTGTACGGTCTACTTGTCATTTGGTACATGCTTGTCAGGCTTTATACTCCTGCGGACTGGATTAACAGTAACCACAGACTTAAGCATTCTTGCCCTTGCATTTTCTTTGTATTTATTATAGCATAAGTTGTGTTGGGGCCAAATTTCTGTGGTTCAGCTCTGATCCTGTTTGATTTGCTTTACAATTCATTGTGGTTCCTATATTGAATACCTGCCAGATTTTACTGTCAGGTCAATGGGTGAACTGAGATGTAGTTAGATAATAATGAAAAGCTCTGTCATTGTGCCGAAGCTTAACAATGGACTAGAAAAAAAAGGAAAATCTGAGACTTTATAAAGGTGAGCTCTCAAGTTATTCCGTAAAACTTTAGACATCTGCACCAGAGGAAGACAATGGTTGACGCTCCAGCCGGGACATGCAGCTCCTTTTGTACTTGTGAAGACAACGGCTGCCTAACCCAGATCTGCAAGTTATTAAAGGAGCTATTATTTTTTTATTGTCTAAAGAGATTCACGATCCTTGGGAGGATGAGCTGTTTCAGCATCTTACATTTGTAGCCACATAAGACATTACTGACCTTGCAGAGCTCCAGCTAGTAAGTACTCTAGAGCAATGCTCTCTGGGGAAACAAAATATGCAAATTAGTTCTCCTCCTAGAAGAATACATGATTTCCTAGTGCCTGTACTGTGGCATGTAAAAGTTTGGGCACCCGTTGTCAAAATTACTGTTATTGTGAACAGTTAAGCAAGTTGACGATGAAATGATCTCTAAAAGGCCTATAGTTAAAGATGACACATTTTCTTTGTAGTTTAGGCAAAAATATCTATGTTTTCATCTTTTACATATTAAAAATTACAAAAAGAAAAATGGGCTGATGCAAGAGTTTAAGCACTCTTGGAGGTTTATGTGCTCAGACCTTAATCAGCCTGTTAGGGTTATTATGGCTTGTTTACTATCATCATTAGGAAAGGCCAGGTGACGCAAATTTCCCAGCTTCGTAAAAATCCAGCCTCCTCTAGCCTGGTGCCAAAAAACAGCAGCCATGGGTTCTTCTAAGCAGTAGCTTAGCATTCTAAAAATGAAAATAGTGGATGCCCACAAAGCAGGAGAAGGCTAGAACAAGATAGCAAAGCGTTTTCAAGCTGCCCTTTAGTCAGTTCAAACTGTAATTAAGAAATGGCAGTTAGAAGGAACAGTGGAGGTCAAGATAAGTTCTGGAAAAGTAAGCAAAATTTCAGTGAAAGCTGCTAGTAGAATTGCTAGAGAGTAGTGTTGAGCATTCCGATACCGCAAGTATCGGGTATCGGCCGATATTCGCGTTATCGGAATTCCGATACTTAATTCCGATACTTTTTCAATATCGTATACCGGAATCGGAAGTTCCCATAATTCTTTGAGAGGCAATGTGATGTTAGTCAGCCAATGATGAATCTTATGAAGTGTGGGCACATCCTGTAATGCTGCGGTCATCTTAACTAATGGCATGGCTGTGATTGGCTGCTGAAATGATGTCAGAATGCACTATAAAAGGCGCCGCAGCCATTTTAGCGTCACTGTGCTGTGAACTGAGTTAGGGACAGAACGCTACTCTGCTGACTCTGAGGGACAGTTAGATATAGCGATTTTGTGTACTACTGTGCTTTAGGCAGGCTAGTTTACCAACCGCTGTGTAAAGCTTCATTTTGCCAGTGTTGTTTTAACAGCTCTGTGCAAGGTGTGTGTGTGACAGTGCAGGTGACGCTGTAGTTTGCTCTGCATCCACCGCTGTTTGTAGGCATCTGCACGTGTCACTGACTCTTTTTTTTTTATTATTTTATTTTGTGGAATTGGTGCAGCTCCATTATATTAGAAAAAAATTAAATCTATTAGTGTGACGTGCTTCCATCCGTATACAATACATTGGTTGCAAACACTATAGAAGTAGACAAAGGAGTAGCCTTTCACAGATTGTGGACAGTTGTGTTTCAGTGTTCACTGCAGTCTGTGTTTTTTTTTTTTTGAGTGCACATCACGCTCCAGTTACTTGTTCAACCACTGCTGCTTGTACTCTGCTGAGCGTGTCTCAGTGGCTCATCCTTTTCATTTATCTCCAATTGGTTCTGCTACATTCCATTTAAAATAAATCTAATCTATTAGTGTGACGCGCTTCCATCCGTATACAATACATTGGTTGCAAACACTATAGAAGTAGACAAAGGAGTAGCCTTTCACAGATTGTGGACAGTTGTGTTTCAGTGTTCACTGCAGTCTGTGTTTTTTTTTTTTTGAGTGCACATCACGCTCCAGTTACTTGTTCAACCACTGCTGCTTGTACTCTGCTGAGCGTGTCTCAGTGGCTCATCCTTTTCATTTATCTCCAATTGGTTCTGCTACATTCCATTTAAAATAAATCTAATCTATTAGTGTGACGCGCTTCCATCCGTATACAATACATTGGTTGCAAACACTATAGAAGTAGACAAAGGAGTAGCCTTTCACAGATTGTGGACAGTTGTGTTTCAGTGTTCACTGCAGTCTGTGTTTTTTTTTTTTGAGTGCACATCACGCTCCAGTTACTTGTTCAACCACTGCTGCTTGTACTCTGCTGAGCGTGTCTCAGTGGCTCATCCTTTTCATTTATCTCCAATTGGTTCTGCTACATTCCATTTAAAATAAATCTAATCTATTAGTGTGACGCGCTTCCATCCGTATACAATACATTGGTTGCAAACACTATAGAAGTAGACAAAGGAGTAGCCTTTCACAGATTGTGGACAGTTGTGTTTCAGTGTTCACTGCAGTCTGTGTTTTTTTTTTTTTGAGTGCACATCACGCTCCAGTTACTTGTTCAACCACTGCTGCTTGTACTCTGCTGAGCGTGTCTCAGTGGCTCATCCTTTTCATTTATCTCCAATTGGTTCTGCTACATTCCATTTAAAATAAATCTAATCTATTAGTGTGACGCGCTTCCATCCGTATACAATACATTGGTTGCAAACACTATAGAAGTAGACAAAGGAGTAGCCTTTCACAGATTGTGGACAGTTGTGTTTCAGTGTTCACTGCAGTCTGTGTTTTTTTTTTTTTTGAGTGCACATCACGCTCCAGTTACTTGTTCAAGCACTGCTGCTTGTACTCTGCTGAGCGTGTCTCAGTGGCTCATCCTTTTCATTTATCTCCAATTGGTTCTGCTACATTCCATTTAAAATAAATCTAATCTATTAGTGTGACGCGCTTCCATCCGTATACAATACATTGGTTGCAAACACTATAGAAGTAGACAAAGGAGTAGCCTTTCACAGATTGTGAATAGTTGTGTTTCAGTGTTCACTGCAGTCTGTGAGGTATTTTTTTTTTTTTTTAAATGCAGATCACGCTCCATTTACTTCTTCAACCACCGCTGCGTGTACTCTGCTGAGTGTCTGTCACTGGCTCATCCTTGTCATTTTTCTAAAATTGGTGCTGCTTTATTCTATTTAAAATAATTCAAATCTATTACAGTGACGTGCTTCCATCCGTATACAATACATTGGTTGCAAACAATATAGAAGTACACAAACGGCCTTTCACAGCTACTGAACATGGGTTTTTAATTTTTAACTAAAATATGTATTTTTTCAAATGACACAAATATAAGTAATGTTGAAGAGGAATAGTCCTACATCCATTGTTTGCACAATATTACAGGTGTACATCATGTCCCTTAATCAACAATGTATTATTATATTTACTTGTATGCTTTTATTTAAAAGCCAAGAACACAGAAGGATAACCTTCGCACTGCAGCTGTTGTCAAAGTTCAACCCACATTATGCACTTCCAACATTGCAGCATTTGAGGCATGATGTGAGTTGGATTTGTCAAAGTTATGGAGTGAGAAGGTTCACCATCAGTACCCTATAGCATAAGTATGCTTTTGTGTTAGCATTTGTGTTAGACATGTGGATATCTGCCATAATATGTCACAATTATTTAGTTACAGATTTGTTACCAACACTAATCATTGAATGGTTTTAAATTTGACGTTTCACTTGTTTACAGCTTAGAAATAAGGGTGTAGCCTGATATCTATGTGTAGCACTAGCCACTTTAACATGTCATGTTTTTTTCAACATGTGTAGCTAGGTAGCAGTCATTTTTGCCGGACACACAGCAGGGGAACAGCAGGCGTTACTGAAACCCACAAACACATCATCGATTGTTTTGATCTGTGCATCCAACACTTCTGAGCCCAGGGTCAAGGAGGGTGTAGCCTGAGGCCTAGTATGAGATGTTTGAACTTTAATTTGAACTTTAATTTGGAGTTAGCAGCATTAATTTTTGTCAGACACGCAGCAGGGGAACAGCAGGCGTTACTGAACCCCACTATCACTATAGCTTGTGTATTGGTCTGTGGACACGACACTTCTGAGCAGCAACTGGCAGTGTTGTAGCCCAGGGAGTATAGCTCAGGTGGTAGAAAGATGAACATAACAGGAGACATGGAAAACGTTGCCAACCAGTTAGTTAATCTGAAACCGGACAGGCAAATTCAGGCGAGATCCATGCCTAGTTCATTTTCAGAAAAGTAAGCCGTTCTACATTATCGGAGGATAGTCGCATGCAACGGTCTGTTAGTACACCACCTGCAGCAGTAAAGACGCGCTCCGATAATACACTGGCAGCAGGGCAAGCCAGCACCTCCAATGCATACTGGCTAAGCTCTGGCCATGTATCCAGCTTAGAGACACAAAACTTGAATGGGGAAGAGCCATCTGGGAGTACACTGAGAGGGCAAGACATGTAGTCTGTCACCATCTTACGGAAATGTTGCCTCCTGCTGACTGGAGCCGTCTCGGATGGTGTAGACATTGGTGGCGCTGCCACAAAACTTCGACACATTTGGAACATACTGTTCTTGCCCTGTGCAGAGGCGCTGCTTGTGCTCCCTCTTGTTGCAGAGCTGTCTCCACTGCCTTGACGCACAGAGCTGCTTTGTAAAGCAGTAGCAGCAGCGCTCTCGGCTGGAATGGAGAACATTATGGATTGCACCAGTGTGTCTTGGTACTTCCGCATTTTACGCTCCCGGTTCAACGGTGTGATGAGGCTTTGTAAGTTGTCCCGGTAGCGAGGGTCTAGGAGGGTGTACACCCAATAATCAGACGTCGTGTGAATGTGTTCGATGCGGCGGTCGTTTCTCAGCCACTGCAGCATGAAATCAACCATGTGCTGCAGACTCCCAACTGGCCAAGAAACGTTGTCCCCTGCAAGAGGCGTCATCTCTGCCAGCTGTGCATCACCCCACCCTTGGTCTACATACTGACTAGAGCATTGTCTACCTCCCTCTGGAGCGATGTCTTCCTCCTCCATTGACTCCTCCTCATCCTCCTCACAAAGTCCTTCAAATACATATAAATTTACAAAATTTAAAACTCAAAATTTAAAAACTTTGTATCATAATTCTGTAACATCAGTTTATGGAAACACAATAGCATTACAAAAGGATAGACAAAAAATGTACATTATGTGCTTTGTAAATACATTAAAAGTTTGTAATGGTTATGAAAATATAGACAGCGACTCTGGAGGTTCAATTGTTGATACAGCATGGTACTTTGAAAGTCCTCCAGCCCTTTGTGAGGAACCACGTTGCGCTGACTGTCCAGAAGGTGATGGAATTTGTGACTCCTCATCCTCCAACTCTTCCAAAACCTCATGCCTTAGTGCTTGCAGTGTTTTTTGAAGCAGGCAGATAAGGGGGACAGTCAGGCTGACTAGTGCATCATCTGCACTCGCCATCCGCGTTGACTCATCAAACGCACGCAAAACGTGGCAGATATCCTTCATAGAGTTATTCGCCACTCATTACACTGGCAGTGGCTGCCCATTCATTATAGGATCCAATTCTAATTACTGGTTCTCACCAACAAAGCTCTCCACAGCGCAGCACCCCCCTACATCTCCTCCCTTATTTATATTTATCGGCCTAACCGACTGCTGCACTCTGCAAACGACCTTCGACTAACCTCTGCACTAATCCGTACCTCCCACTCCCAAGTCCAAGACTTCTCCCGCGCTGCGCCAATCCTCTGGAATGCTCTACCCCAAGAAATTAGGACTATCCGCAATTTGGATGGTTTCAGGCGCTCCCTCAAAACACATTTGTTCACAGTGGCCTATCACATTCACTAATCAAAGTCATTCTATGTGTAATTCTGTGTGTGTAGCCCATTCACTATCTCCATGCATCCCTCACTCCCTTAAAATGGCTGGACCATCATTGTAAAAACACCATTGTATATAAACACCTGTACTTTGTATCTCCCCCACCTCATTGTAGATTGTAAGCTTTCACCAGCAGGGGCGGCTGATTTTGCTTTAATTATTGTATTGTTAACGTTGTTACTTATGACTTGTGTTTTGAAACTGTTAAACTGTAAAGCACTGCGGAATATTATGGCGCTATATAAATAAATAATATTATTATTCTTATTATAGAGGCCCACTCAGTAGTGGTGAAGTGTGAACGGCGCAAATTGCGAGTTGACTGCGCCTGATGCAGCTGATACTCCATTACTGTTGGCTGCTGCTCACACAACCGCTCCAACATATGTAACGAGGAATTCCACCTGGTGGGTACGTCACATATGATGCGATGTTCATGAAGGTGAAATCTGCGTTGCAGACTGCAATCAGCGATCTGGCCATGCTGGAACGTCGCAAGTGAGCGCACTCTAGGCGGACCTTGTGCAGCAGTGCATCAAGATCCGGATAGTCCCTCAAAAAACTCTGCACGACCAAGTTGAGCACATATGACAGACATGGTATGTGAGTGAGGTTGCCAAGGCCCAGAGCTGACACCAGATTTCGGCCATTGTCACACACTACCAAGCCTGCCTGTAGATTCTCTTCCAAAAACCACACGTCGCTCTCCTGCTTTATGGCATTACAGAGCTCCTGCGCTGTGTGGCTAAGATTCCCCATGGAAATTAATTTCAGGACGGCCTGTTGACATTTGGACACGGCTGTGCTCATATCGGTCGCAACAGGTAAACGTTCACGGGTCCATGTGGAGGTAGACCGTGACGGCTCCTGCAGCGATGATTCTGAGGAACTGGAGTAGGAGGAGGAATCAATGTGTACAGACTTGATTCCTGCAATCCTTGGAGTTGGCAGAACACGTACAGCGCCACTCGCAAGATCAGTACCCGGCTGCACAACATTGACCCAATGGGCAGTGAGGGAAAGGTATTGTCCCTGGCCATGGGTGTTAGAACCCTCTTGTTAGGTTTTGTTTCAGTTTGCTGGTCACATGACCTTTTTTCCCTATTTAGTCTGGCTCCGCCCTTCTGGCTTTGCTTGACTTCATTGTATTATCTACTGTTAAGCTAGCCGGGTGCTTAGGTGCCTTAATCTGTCAGTTTTGCTTGATGTTAGGATCACAAAGTATTTATTTTTCTGTTTAATTATCCATGCTACAATTTATGTTAGGAGGTGTCCACCTTTTCTCCCAGTCCCTAGATCTTGTAGGGATTACTCCCTCGCAACTATAGGTCTTCGTTCACACTAGATGAGGACTTTAGCGGGTCTGGTTCGCAGGATCAGGTTCCCCGTTACATCGTAGGGATTCAGCTTAGTTGATTGTAGGGACAGAATTCCCTTCTTTCCTTACTGGTTGTAGCAGATCATAACAATGGGTACTGGTCCACGCATCAGTGGTCAGGTGGACCTTGCTACTGAGGGCTTTTAGTAGCGCATGTTTAATTTTTCCCTCAACATGCTTTTGCAGACCAGGGACGGCTTGCCTGCTGAAATGAAATCGGCTTGGCACATTGTATTGTGGGACTGACAATGATATTCAGTTACGGAAACTGTCTGTCTCCACCAGCCTGAATCACAGCATTTCAAGGGACAGGAGTTTTGCAATGCCAGCATTCAGAGCCTGTGCTCGTGCATGGTTTGCGGAGTATGGCCGTCTTTTATCCCATGCCTGTGCTACCGATGGCTGTTTTGTGGCCTGGGAGTGTGAGGATGACAGGGAACTTGCTGCTGTGTGTGGAATAACAGTTTGTCTCTGGACAACAGTGGCCGAGGTTCTTCCATGGCAATCCTGTTAGGAAGCAGAACCAGCTGTGTGTGAGCTCGATGAAGAGGCTTCAACACAACCTGAAGATGTAGGTGCTGCTGTAGGTTGGCCTACATCTCCAGTGTGTCTTTGTAACTCAACTACGTGCTTTGTCCGCACATGTTTCCACATATTTGTGGTATTGAGGTGACTGACACTTTTAGCTATTTTTAATTTTTGATTACACAGCTTGCATTTCACATAGCAAATATCATGTGCAAGTGTGTGAAAAAAGGACCACGCAGTGCAAGTCCTGGGAGCGCACGTTTTGACTTGTGGAAGACAACTGCTCCGAACAGGTGCCAAACTGGAGGCTACAGGCAACCGAGTCTGCAGCCTAACTCTCCCTCCTGTTTGTACCGTTGGGGCAATGTCTTCCTCTATCTTCCTTCTATCACTAACCATTTCTCTAGGCCTCTCCCAGCTTTCAACCAAAGTACTGGTTCTCAGCCACAAAGCTATCCACAGTGCAGCACCCCTCCTACATCTCCTCCCTCATTTCTATCTATCGGCCTAACCGACTGCTGCGCTCTGCAAACGACTTTCGACTAACCTCTGCACTAATACGTACCTCCCACTCCCGACTCCAAGACTTCTCCTGCTCTACGCCAATCCTCTGGAATGCTGTACCCCAAGAAATTAGGACTATCCACAATTTGCATGGTTTCAGGCGCTCCCTCAAAACACATTTGTTCAGAGCGGCCTATCACATTCACAAATCAAAGTCATTCTATGTATTCTGTGTAAGTGTGTGTGTGTCTCTAGCCCATTCACTATCTCCATCCCTCAGTCCCTTAAGATGGCTGGAACATCATTGTAAATGCACCATTGTATATAAACACCTATACTTTGTATCTCCCCCATCTCATTGTACATTGTAAGCTGTCACGAGCAGGGGCGACTTATTTAGCTTAAATTATTGTATTGTTAACGTTGTTACTTATGACTTGTGTTCTGAAACTGCTAAACTGTAAAGCGCTGCGGAATATGATGGCGCTATATAAATAAATATTATTATTATTCCTCTGAGCTGCTCCCACCACCTTCCTGTTCCTCATACCATGTTGGGTCTTGGACCTCATCATCTCCACTACCCTCTTCCAACACCTGCTGTTGGGTGGTCTGGCCAGCACCATGCTCAACAGAAACTGGCACCTGGGTCTCATCATCATCAGATGCGTTCTGCGGTGTGCTGACCATCGGCACTGTCTCACCCGCCTCTTCAGATTCAGAGAGACACAGCTGTTGCGCATCACTGCATACTCCCTCTTCACATTACAGAATGCTGCTTGGCTGGGCCCCTGTTTGCAAGCCAATAGATTCTGAGAACAGAAGCAGACACTCAGCTGGCTCCTGTACAGAACTCTCTGACTGCCTGGGCAATTTGCCAGGCGGTGAAGAGACAGATGGTTGCCCAACAGTGCTGTGGTCCTGAGAGGAGGTGGAAGCAATTGAAGTCGATGCATTGGCTGACATCCAAACAACAACGTCTTCAATTTGTTCTTCCCGCAGCAGGGGGGTACTCCGAGCTCCTACAAAAGTGCGCATAAAGGAACGCTCACGGGGAAAACTGGTGGATGCTGTGTCACTGGGGGCCGCAGCAGCCACAGAATCCCCACGTCCTCTCCCTGAAGAAACTCCACGACCACGTGCCTTACTCCCTGCCTTCTTCATCTTGGTAGATTGATAAAGAAAGTCTGAAAAGTTATAAGGTCTAAGTGTGGTTATTCCGCAGAGACTGCAGTGAACACTGCACACAACTGTTCACTACCCAATGCGTCTCAGCAGGAAGGCAGTCTGTGCGTCAAAACAAAGGCACAAGCATACATCCATGTACCCTGTTTATAAAGCTATATAAAAAAAATTATGTAGTAGTGACGCACACTTTATTGAGGTACAGTATTACATCGCCATTCACCATCTGTGGCTATGCAGTCTCATCTATATATACCTTATCTATCTGTTGTCATGCTTCCAAGTCGACAGTCAGCCATAAATAGCAATTTTCACTATGCACTATGCACTTTTTAAAGGTTATGTTTGTTAATAAAAATGATTATTGCCACATATTATGAGTATTACATGATGGAAATTGTATAATTTTGTATAAAATATTTAGTGACATTATTCAGCAAATGGAACATTTTAGTAATATCACAGATAACTTGTAATGCTGATGATGTTTTGAAGTCAGACATTCATTGTCTATACAATAAAAATGGTGTACATACTGTTACTTATCCATCATTAATGGATTCAGATATGTACTTGTATGCTTTTATGTACAACCGTATAGCAGATTCCTTAACTAATTTATTTTGTGGTTTGCATTGCTGTTCAACATGTTAATGTATGTGTTTATGTTTGTCAATTCTTTATTTATCTAGATATTAGTTTAAATGAAATCATCATCTTATGGTAGTAAAGGTTATCTTTCTCTTGTTTGAAGTATAGACATTTAAAATTGACAGGTAACAAGGAAATTACTTGATCTAGTATTTAAACATCCTCCTTGACCCTGGGCTCCAACACCGCCAGTTGTTGCTCGGAAGTGCTGTTAGCACAGTCAACACTTGCTCCTGTGTTACTGGGGTTCAGTAACGTCAGCTGGTCCTCGGTTCTGCCATTGGCTCTTTTCCTTCTGCTGCCCCTCCGGGTTCCAGTACCGTCAGCTGGTTCTCCGCAGTGCCTTTGGCCTAGGTGCCTCCATCTCGGTATCCGAGTTCCAGCAACGTCTGCTGGTCCTTGGTAGTGCTTTGGAGCACAGGTACCTCCTGCTTAGTAACCGTGTCCCAGTAACGTCAGCTGGTCCTCGGTTGTGCCATTGGCTCTTTTCCTTCTGCTGCCCCTCCGGGTTCCAGTACCCTCAGCTGGTTCTCCACAGTGCCTTTGGCCTAGGTGCCTCCATCTCGGTATCCGAGTTCCAGCAACGTCTGCTGGTCCTTGGTAGTGCTTTGGAGCACAGGTACCTCCTGCTTAGTAACCGTGTCCCAGTAACATCAGCTGGTACAAGATTGTGCTACAAATACAAGATACGGAACAAGAGACACAAGAACAATAAGCAGAAGATCTAAAAGCAGAAGAACATGAAGTATAAGACCAAAATGAAGAGCAAAATATATGCTCTAAATTCTAAGCAGAAGAAGACTAAGCAGTGTATGGGGGTGAGTCCGTTCCTCCTCGTGGTGCCCCTGGAAAATGCCTGCTGCTGCAGGCTAAACTGAACACGGACAAATACTGTTGTAATTTAAATCTTTTGTGACAGCAAGAACGGAAGGATGAAAAATTCATACTTTGACAGATTACAAGTACAGGATTCTCTGTCACAAATAAGAATATGATGAAGAAGATGAAGTACAATATGAATTAGAATGATAGTTTAATAAGAAGAATATGAGTAATGTTAACAAAGATGAATAGCAAGAAGTTTAAGAAGAAGATAAAGAAGGTGAAGATGAAGAATAATTTGATGAAAAAGATGATGCTGCAGAAGATTATGAAGGAGAAAGTGTGTGAAAAGTTAAAAAGGTGAAGATGAAGAGCATGGAAGTTGTGTAATATACATATTTGCCAAAATAGAAAAAACGTTAACAACATTGTCAATTTCTTCGTCAATCCGAACATCTTTAAAAAAAAAATATTTATGCTATTCCATTTGATTGGGTTAAACATCTATGCCTTTAATGTCTCCTCAACCTTCCCCAATACATTCTACATTACTCTTTCTTGTTTTCCTTCATGTACAATTAACCAACAAGGCAAGAATGGGTTTTTTTTAATTTCGATATTTTGTTCCCATAGACTTACATGGGACTTCCGGTATCGGTATCGGGTATCGCCGATATTTTAATGTTATCGGCGATACCATTCCGATTCCGATACTTTTGGATATCGGAAAGTATCGCTCAACTCTACTAGAGAGGCAAATCAGAACCCCCACTTGTCTGCAAAAGACCTTCAGAAATACTGTTCAGAGACACCTGCATAAATATGGTCTTAATGGAAGAATCATCAAAGAAAAACCTCTCCTGCTTCCTCACCATAAAATTCAGCGTCAGAAGTATGCAAAAGAACATCTAAACAAACCTGATGCTTTTTTTAAACCAGTCCCGTGAACAGATGAGGTTAAATTAGAACTCTTTGTATGTGTGAATTTTCAGGAAAATATCATCTCGCCAACCATTAAGCATGGAGGTGGATCAATCATGCTTTGGGGTTGTGTTGCAGCCAATGGCACAGGGAACATTTTGCAGGTAGAGGGAAGAATGGATTCAATAAAATTTCAACAATTCTGGATAAAAGCATAACACCATCTGTAAAAAAGCTGAAGCTGAAAAGAGGAAGGTTTCTACAATGGATAATGATCCTAAACACACATCAAACTCCAATAGACGACCTCAAAAGGCGCCAGCTGAAGCGGTAACAATAGCCCTCATAGTACCCTGATCTGAACATCATTGAAAATCTGTAACTAGACGTCAAAATATCAGAGGATGCAAGACGACCCAGGAATCTCACAGAACTGAAAGTATTTTCCATGGAAATATAGTTAAAAATCCTTTAAATGAGAATTTAAAGACTCTTGGATGGCTACAAAAAGCGTTTACAAGCTTTCAAAAGGGTGTGGTACTTGGAACTAACCATGCAGGGTGTCCAAACTTTTGCATACACCCATTTTCCTTTTTATAATTTTTAAATTGTAAACAATGAAAATATATCCTTTTTTTTCCCTAGAATACAAAGCAAATGTGTCATCTTTAATTGTATGCCTCTTAGAGATTATTTCATCTTCATCTTAACTGTTCACAATAACAGTAATTCTGAACAAGGGCGCCCAAACTTTTACATGCTACTGTATAAGTGTTCACCCTGTAAATCAATATTTTACTAGAGAGTCTCCTATATAATGATTGGATGCAATGATATAAGTCTGCATTTCAGGATTATCAATAATGTCATAAATTTCCTGAATTTTGCAGTGAAAGTGGCGCAAATTGTACTAAATTCATTAAACTCGCAAAGGAGGCACATGATATATTTAGCTATCATGTTAAATGCATTATTTTTAGCCCACGTTATCACTGGCATACATTATACTGTACCAATAGTGTGTTCTACACAATGGTGCATATCTTCAATAACTTTGGTGCATTTTATTATTTCTCTTCGTCACGCTTCCCTTTCTTAATGGTATGCATAACATTTTCAAAACAACAAAGTAAATGTTATCTATTTTTATCCACAATTGGAGAGAAAAATGCAATCGTCACTTCACAGAACAAGTTTCCACAGACCCAGAGTCCAATGGTGGCAGCTTTACGCCACTCCATCTGATGTTCGAAATTGTGCTTGGTGGTGTAAGGCTATAAGCAGCTGCTCGGCCATGAAGCTCCTGGTAGGGGGTGCAGTGGTTGTGCTGATGTTATTGCTAGAAGCGGTTTGGACTCTGCAATTATGGAGTCAGCAGAGTGTTTGTGATTCCTCTGCCCTCTTCTTTTCTGCACTCGGTGACCCCAATCTGTAGTTTTATGGGGTCTCCATTTTGTGTCTGAGTTACTGGGGTTCCTTCCACTTCTAAATAATATCACTCACAGGTGATGGGGGAAGATTTAGGAGGGAAGACTTGTCATGACCTGAATTGTTACACCATTGGCTGCAATTACAGGACCGAGCTGGTATCAGTGAGCTCTGCACCACCGTCCATTCCAGGGGCTGGATGTTATACTCTGGAGACAATGAGGCTGAAAGTTGTATACTGGGGCGGCGAAAGGACAGATGTTATATATCGGGAGCCTGGGGCTGGGGCTGAGGTGAGGGGACAAATGTAATGCTCCTGGGGCTGGGAACTGAATGTTATATTCTTGGGCTGCTAAAAATTAATTATCGAACTGACCAAAAAGTTTCATTTATGACTTGGAGAATTTTATTCTCAGACAACCTGTCCACTAGCATTATGTCTATAGGTAGAGTAGAGGGAGCACCCGCACTTTTGGGACCAAGAGCCCAAAGTCCCCCCAGCCACATCAAAAGTCCCTATTATTGTAAACCGCAATTGAGAGGCAGGAACCCGTTACAGAGTTTACATTGAGGCACAGGAACTTCAAGTTACGTCTTGATGGGGCAAGTTCTCTGGTTTACAATGACCACTACTTATCTCTCTTTGGTCCACTTTGTATCCATAGACCGTTATCAGAAGCCGCAGAATTATGTTAATAGCAGGATTCCAGGGTTTAGCTCTTTGTCCTCATCTGATCTCTGTCATTATAGGACGGTTAACGAGACAGAATGAAATTACAGAGGTTGTTGCCCTGTAACCCAGCAAGAGAAATCCCGGCAGCTTGTCAGAATGACTGCAAAGTCATATCAGAGATAACGGTTTCAAACATCTTTGGGCCAATTTTTTAAAGAGTTATGAGTTCCTCTAATTCTCTGTCGCTTTTATTTCATACTAATTCATTATCTATTTTTTTTTTCATTTTCATCTGCCTTCGCAGCACAATTAGATTTTAGGTGCTTGGAGCTTGAATTGTAAGAATAAAATACAAAATATTCTCCCAACTACTTATTTTTTTATTGCAATGCATAAATGCTTATGCGGTTTTACTGTCCCGGTATTTTGATAAATCATGACGCTCAACATGGGTGTAAGTAGAAATTATGGGGCCCCATAGCAAAAGTCATAATTTGCCTAATAAAAAGTATAATAGTCCCCCACATAGCCCCTAAACAGTATAATGGCCCTGCATGGCCATCCAAACAGTATAATGACCCCCACATAGCCTTCCATACAATATAATGGCCCCCACATAACCCTCCAAACTGTATAATACCCCCACATAGTTCTCCAAACTGTTTAATGTCCCCAAATAGGCCTCCAAACAGTATAATGGACCCTCCAACACAGAATAGTTACCCCACATCACCCTACAAACTGTATAATGCCCCAACAGTTTTCCAAACTGTTTAATGTCCCCACATAGCCCTCCAAACAGTATAATGGACCCCCAAAAAAGTATAATTACCCCCACATCACCCTACAAACTGTATAATGCTGCAACATAGTTCTCCAAACTGTTTAATGTCCCCACATAGCCCTCCAAACAGTATAATGGACCCCCCAAAAAAGTATAATTACCCACACATCACCCCACAAACTGTATAATGCCCCAACATAGTTCTCCAAACTGTTTAATGTCCCCACATAGCCCTCCAAACAGTATAATGGACCCCCAAAAAAGAATGATTACCCACACATCACCCTACAAACTGTAGTGGTTCCCAACATAGTCCCCCAAACATAATAATTGCCCCCACATAGTCCTCCAAACTATATAATGGCCCCACATATGGCCCTCAAAACAGCATAACGTCTCCAACATAGCCCTCCAAACAGTATAGTGGCCCCCACAATGTACTAATTTTTTATATATATAAAAAAATACTCACCTCTCCCCATTCCCCTGCTGGTTTAGTCTTTGCAGTGTGTGGCATCAAGGTCTGCACAGCGTGTGCGATCTTGTTACATCATCACACCCACTGCACTGAGACATCAGAGCTCAGACGCACAGAGAGAATGATGGTGGAGGGAGCTGACGGCTCCCTGTTCCATTATTGCCTCAACTGTATCTGGATCCAGAAAACAGATACAGTTGTAAGTGTAATGCCAGACGGGGGTTTGACGCAAGTTTCAGCACTGGGTCCCCTGACTCATGGGGCTAGTGGTTTGCCACTATTAGCGTTACACTGGCACTCACTATATTTGGATTAAAGGTGTTTTTGAGCTTTTGAAAAACATTTCTACTTCCTTCTACACTCGTCTATGAGCTGTGTCTGGTGTGGCAGTTCTAAATGAGTAAGGGGTCCAATGCAAAGTCTCCAACAGGACCCCCAATATGGTCTAAAGAGGCCTTTTAGGGTTCATTAGATTTCAGGGTCTAGGTGCCACTGCAGCCCCTGCACCCTGGCTGAGATACAAGTGTTTTTTTTATGAAACCAGCCTTTTTCTTCTGATCCTAAATAATCCATCTAAGTAATAGAAAAATGTTTTGACAGATTTCCTGTATTTAAGCTATGATAGAGTGAATTATTTGAGGGCATGTACAAAAGAAATATATTGTGACTGCAATCAGCGGTACCTAGCGGCACATGCCTACATTTTTTTTACATTTCTGTTTTGAAGATAACATTGGAAACTTATGGGCAACGTTTGGACACAGAAGCTCTTCAACTTCAAATCAGACAAATCAACTTTTAGAAATTCGTTTCAAGAACTGGGAGTTTCGGGCTTCATTACATTTTGTAAAGAATAAACACTTCCCTTTTTGGAGACCACTTCCCTAACCTGTCCCCTAAATGTTTTTTTTTTTCAGACTATGCCATTGTTAAAGCCCCATTTTTGCCCGCTGGTTGTGCATCTAAATGACATTTCAGTATCTTGGTGCAATAAACGTTCAGGGACAGCAGCGTTATGAGAAGCTTCTGAGAAGCCAGAGAGTTTTTCAAACTTTTCTGCGTGGTCTCATTTTTATACAGAAACCTTTGATTGACAATCTTTCCTTATCTTTTAACAGTAAAAAAAATACTTTTTGCGGAACAGTTCAGCAGAGTCATATTTTAGGGAAGAGCTTGGGGAGCTTCCATGAACCCATTCCCAGATGGAGAGTTGACCATGTATCTGTATTCTCTTGATTTCCTACAAATGCGTTAGGAGATCTTCACCAATCCTAATCATGCCCTGCCTTTCAATGATGTAGGGAAAAATTATTAATTATTATGTCAAGCTGTTGAGCCAACATTTTTACAATTGGCTCAACAGCTTGTAGAACAGCTCTGACATTGACAATAGTGGTAAAATTCCAAACAAAGAGCATAGATCCTACTAAAATGTTCCTCCTTTTGCTAGAATTGTATGTTAATTCATCTAAAAAGGATGTTACAAGTTCCTTATTTAGTTGTTTGGGAGTTGCAGAGATGAAGCAAGGGTTCACAACAGATTTAGTTGCCACCATGTTTGGCAAGACAGCTTCATATGCTCATGGTGGAAGCTTCACAGCTGCTTATGTCCACCATGGACAATGTTAACTGTGTGGTTTATGCTTCAGTGCAAGATGAGGCTAGCTGGACAAACTATTATGATTAATGTTTTCTTTACTAATGTTCCACATATGTATAGAAATATATATAACAGATTGACTTCAAAGATAAAGATCGAAGCAGAGTCCAAAAATCAATTGCAAGAACTAAACAGGTAACAGCAGTCTCTGCACCTAGATTGTAGGACTGGAACAGTTTTATTAAATATCCTTTAATAACAAGTTGCAGCATAAAAAAAATAAAAAAATCTGAAATAGCACAAGCTTAACAGCATAGCGAACGTGAGCTCTGCCGTGCACTTTTTTCGGGAGTGTACTTCTGCAGAAGGTGGACTCTCAGACTTAGTCTACTACATATGAGTGTCCCAAGAATGGTGCAAGTCGGAGCTCATGTTCGCTCTGCCGTCACCATTAAAGTCTATGGTCCCATCAGCGCATGCATGTGGACCCGTTTTGCGGTGGCTTTCAGACGTATGCCCTTATGGGGACACAGAACTAGAGATGAGCGAGTTTGTTCGGATTCAGTCCCGAATACGATCGGCATCGAATATTGTTTTTGCAATATTCGTCGAACACAGCCGAACGTCATTAGAGTCAATGGGAGCAGAAATTACCTAATATGTTCGGAACCGAACATAAGACATATATTCAGCACGAATATTGTTCAAATATGGCCTGAATATGTGAAAAACAGGTTCGGGGACAAAATCCGAACAAATTCACTCATCTCTACACTGAATGCCATGTGAAAGCACCCTTTGGGTGCGAAAAGAAAATCGAATGTCAATATGGAGCCGCAGTATAAGCATCCAGTTTTTACGGATACATTTCAATTCTGTAACATAGGAAACTTTTTGACCAGAGGTAAGTAGTCAAAAGAAAAAGCTTTAAGTGTGTATCCGAATGCCAGGCTCTGCCAAGGGACAAACAAATGGACAAATGAAGGAAAATTTTAAAAAATATCTAAATAAAAAACAATGTGTTTCGGTGCAGAATTTGCATGTTCCTCCGGTTTAATCTTATTTGATTCTCGAAATTGAATCCAAAACACAATCACATTTACTAGAACAGATAACAGCAGTCTTTGCACCTAGATTTCTATTAAATATCTTTAATACCAGACTGCAACAAAAAAACTGAAATAACACAATCTTTAGCCTTACTTAATGGCAGGTGATTTCTTAACGTAGCGAGGTTTCTCTGCAGTATCTTAGCTTGATGACTCCTCACGGATCGTGTTCAATGTGAATGTTTACCTTGTTTTTTTTGGAAAACATAGGAATCCAACTGATCTTGAGGAATAACTGCAAGTCTCTAATTGTGGACGTCTCGTATACTATGTAAGACCAGGAGGCCATGTCTACTCTGCCAATGGTAAAGCTCTAACTCCTGAACGGCTACCAGAAAAGGACAAAAATTTAAAAAACATCACAGAAAAGAAGCCAGCCTAAGAAGAAGTCAGATTACCAATGCACTAGCAGGATGCAGTAGACCCCCATTGATGACGCCAATACTAATATAGAAGGTGGCTTCCCTGCACTAAATAAGTGCACCCTACAAGACAGATGCCCCAATTCACCCAACCAACACTAAAGGGCCCTACTGCATCCTGCAAAAAATGGAAAAATGTGCAATAAAAAAATGAAAAATAATGTATAAGATAAATACATTGTGTGTAGCCCAGCTGCGCTCTGGAGCCACATGTTACCCTGGAGGTGCATTGAGGGGTAAATTCACAAATCACCTGATATTCATTCACACTTCACATTTCCCTGGTGCCACCAGAGGGAGCCCTTGGAGAGTACGCAGGTATATAAGGGTGTGGAGAGATAGAGCAGTAGGCTTTTTGTCAGACAGATGGTAAAAGACGGACAAGCTAGTTACCTCAGACGAGCTGAGAGGGAAAGACTAGCTAAAGAAAGACTTATTTGAAAGCCTGAAGACTTCAGCATACACTCAGCTTACATTGTGGAGTCCAGTAATAGTGGGACGGATTGCCACTTAGTCTGGTCAAAGTTGAGTCTACTGAGATACCTTCAGTGAGCGTTTCATTAAGTAAGCGTGCCGACGCTTGAAGAGCGGTGAAGACAAAGAAAGCTGACATCTACTGCTGGTTGTGCTTATGTTAAAGGTGTGAGTAGGATGACAGGCAAGTGGAAAAAGGGAAAGAGAGAGTGACAGAGGTCGACAGCATTGATAGCTTACCTCCACTCTGCACCACCGGACACCGGGTCCGAGCTTGCTAGCTTCTTCAAGACTAGTAGGAGAAACCGGAGACCCTGCTGGATTCCAAATCGCAGGGGCCCAACAGTGCTGATACGTAACCGGGGTCAGGAAGAACAAGAGTCTAGCAGGGCCCTGCACATAGAGACTAGTTCTGTCCAAAAGAAGACTCCATCACAAGGTCAGCCGGGCGTAGCAAAGAGACGGAGTTAGACTTAGTTCTATACGGGTCAGAAACTCACACATATAAAGAAGTAAGGAGGCCCTACACCTACTCAGTGGATTACTGGACATGCATCCTCCACCCTGACAGCTTCCCGGGTCGTGCCTGCAACTTCACCATCAGTAAAGGTACAGAAAGAGACTGTCTTGTGTGTGTCTGGATTATTGCTCCTGCACCCTTACACCGCCATATACCCTGAGGGATCAGTCTTGCCTGTGGGAGACTTAACATCTTGCTGCCCAGTAATAACCCCTCAGAGGATCTACCCTGCAGCGCTGGTCATCCTGACCAGGAACCACAGGTGGCGTCACGAACATTTCTATCATCCCCTGTAAATACTCCCCTTTTCAGTGAGTGCCCAGGGCCACGGACCGAGCTGCGCTACCCGTGACATCCCCCAGTGAAGTGAACGGGCTCGGTGCCGAGTACCCCACAAGCCCTGGCCGTGCGATTCAATTGCATAAAGTATTGGTTAATATTTTGGCCAAAATATGCAAGCTCGCAACCCACATCAAGGGTCCTCATACTTGCGAGTCCTAATACTAAAATGCATCCTGCTACTGCATTGGGAATATGACTTGGTGTTGGTAAGGCTGGTTTCTTTTCAGTAAAGCTCTATCTCCTGGAATGTTTTAGACTTCTTACTCTTTCAACTGGATGGGCTGGGAATTGGAAGTTGAATACTTGTGTATTTGCTATTTTAGCTCTTATAGGGGTGGTCTTGTGAAATAAAATATCTTTTTATGTATTTATAGTTTAAAGATAGACTAACATACTTTCATAATCAAAATTCCACCATTGTCTCATTGCCATCATTGGTCCCGAGTCTCATTCGTTCCACTTCTGTTGATAACCCTATGGTGATCTAAGTTTTGCTCAAAGAAAACTAATAAACTATCATACCCTTGAGTAAGGCTTAAAGGGATTTTCCATGTCCACAAATACATGTACATGTCTAAAACAATAAACACAGTTGGTACTCACCTTCCTCAGGTCCGGTTCTTCGGGTTGAGTTCAGTGATTGGCTTCAAACAAAGACCAAGACTGCAATAGTGAAAAGCTGGCGTTGGACCCAGAAGGGTGAGCTGATACTGGAAAATCCTTTTAAGGGGACAGAGAATAACACATGGACTATCACTTTTGTGATTTTTAAAAAATCTGTGGAATGAGTCTGGTACTTTTTCTCTTTGTGGAGACCACTAATAGGCATAGATAAAAGTATAGACCAGGAAATCCTTCTAGAGAAAAGGGTATGCATATTAGCTTCTAACTAGCCAACTAGATCCCTGCTCTGCACTGATGAGAGGCCAGAACCCTGAAACAGCTTCCTTCAGATGTCTGGTTTGGCTAAATCTCCTAAGTCATGTTTCAAGGCTAATAAAAAGGGCTGACAGTGTAATAGGTAGCATTAGACTGCCAGCTGTTTCTCCTGCGGGACAAGAGCTAATTTACATATATTTAATTGTCATGTTCCACCCTTGGAACCTTGGCATTACATAGAGTTTTTTATTTTTTGCATAGACTACTCTAAATCACTTCTAACAAAAATTGTTTAATTGTTCTTGTCTACGTGGTGTGAACATGTGCAATGAGAGAGAAAAGCAATATTGGAAGTTTATCAAATATCGTAACTGCTGAATAGACAACTGTGTGGTTTTCTATAGAAGAATAGTAAAAGTATAACAAAAAAGAAATGATTCACGCTGAGAATAGATTGTAATGATTAAAGGGATGGACAGCATCAAGAAAGGTTGCAAAACTAAACAGGAAAGGGGAAGAAGAAGTGCATGAAACATCGGATTATGCCAAGTCAGCAAAAGCAAAAATGGAATCACTAGTGTCGAAAAATAACAACATAATAGATCAGGTCACATGAGAACGTTAGTTATGTGAAGTTAGTGTGAACATGCACTTCCTACAGCTGTGAAATAATTAATTTATTTGTATGATTTTACTAGATAGATGAAGATCTCGACTCTGGCACTCGCATCCGTCTTGACAATGCTTCCTAGTCTAGCCATGCCGTTCATAAAGAGGTGGGCATGAATGCGCTACTTTCTCTATTAACTTATGTGAGATTTGAAAATAATTCCATTTTCCACAATTTTCCATAAACATTTTGGGGAAGTTTAGAAAATAATCAATAGTCAATAGCCAAACTCAGAGAAGAGAATGAGAAGAGTCGCTCTTCCACTGTAATGTCTCCACTTACTGCACCATGTTAATGGCCTTTCTTCTAGATGAAAGGTGGGGATGCCGGAATGATAGTGCATTCCTGATAATAAAGGGGTTGTCTGGTCTTCTGATAAAAGACGCACTCAGTGCGCACACGGTCAGGATTCACCAGTATCGTCAGGGAGAGCGGGCAATCACGTGACCACAAGTATGTGGTTTGCAGACATGTTGTCACATGCCGACTAAACATGAGCGGCTTCTCTCATCTCCCTTGTATTGAGAGAAGCCAGTAAAATCTAGTCAGACTGTGCTGGAGTATGCAAATTGCATACTTGGGATAAAGTGACTGCTAGCTCTCACCAATACCAGAGAATCCTGACAGTGTATGGACCACATGCTGTCAGGATTCACAGGTCTGCAGTCGCATAGAGTGACTTTAAGACTTTTAACAGAAGACCAGACAACCCCTTTAGGACGATTATTGTATGAGTCCAAGCGATAGAATAAGAAAGCTCATGAGTTCAAGTGTATTCAGTCTTTGCTCACACCGCCTGTACTGACAGCTGCAGCTTGTACTGAGACGTGTGAGATCTCAGCAGGAGCAACAGGGAGGAGGGACACTGAGGAGCTGTCAATCAGACATTGTGGGTGGAAGTTGAGTTAAACTATTATAAAAGATATGATAAAAGTAGATTTTATGGGTTTTTGTTGTACTTTGGTCTTTCATGCATGAAGATAAATTGTGATTACTAAAATCAGAATCAGAGTCTTAATGATTCACTTGGCATCCAAATTGAATCTCTTTAGGATGTGTCATCAAGTGCGGCTTTTAAAAGCCCTCTAGATGCTTCCCATTGCCCGACATCCTCTATTTAATTTTATTCTGTGGATACAATCTGTGTGTATGTCAAATCTCATGTATGATGCATCGAGAGGATGATAATCTGTAGACTCATACTCGTATCTCATCTTTCTATCTGATGGAGGAGTCTATTCTCGAGAACACTAAATGTTTTGATGTCTTCAGATTCAGCCTTTAGTAAGAAAGTTACAGTATGCACCAAAAAACCCATGAAAGCTGCAGAAACTAATAAAAAGATCTACAGTATGTACGCAACGATCTCTGATTATTCATATGCCATTCCAGGGAAAAATGAGATGTCACATTCATGGGCTCATATATGTCACCAGCCCTATGTCATTTACACATCTGATGGGGTATAGTAAAGCACAGCATACTAATAATATAATAAAATAGTGTTGGATAAATTACTGTCAGATGCAATTCAGCCTGAAAATTTTGATTTGAATTAAAAATGCCTGCATTGCTGAGTAAAGACATTTATCATGTCTTGAAGATCCTCCAGACCCCAAATCATAATAAACATACGGGGCCAAAAAATAATAAAAGAAAACATTATGTCCTAGGCCCACACCTGACTTCTTATGCTGCATACGCATCAGCTCCCCTGACCTCCGGACGAGTCTTGGACTTTTCTAGTGCTAAGCCTCACACGAACACATGGGGGCATGAGGGCAAAGCATGTCATTTATGACAATAATATACATTGCCACCTATGTAACTGTGTGGACTTTAGTGGGGGAAGAAGCCAAGATGTGCGTAGAAGACAGGAAAGCTATAGAGGTGTAATAAGGAGTGTGATTTTTTTAATGCCACCCCAGCATGGGTAAACAACTTTGTTTCAAACTTGTGATGCTCAATCCAACTCACCTATGGCAAGCAACATGAAAATCACAGCTGAAACCAGATAAAAAGGGGATAAGTTGAGTCAATCTTTGTATTGTGTATCTTTGTGTGCCACACTAATCATGGAGAACAGAAAGAGGAGAAAAGAACTGTCTGATGAATTGAGAACCAAAATTGTTGAACAATATCAACAATCTCAAGGTTACAAGTCCATCTCCAGAGTTCTTGATGTTCCTTTGTCCACGGTGAGCAACATAATCAAGATGTTTACAACACATAGCACTGTAGCTAATCTCCCTGGACATGTACGAGAGAGAAAAATTGATGTAAGGTTGAAATGCAGGATAGTCATTTTTGCCAAAATATATATGAGTAAGCCAAAATGTTTCTTAGAAAGCATCTTGTGAACAGATGAAAACAAGATAGAGCTTTTTGTTAAAGTACATCATTTTGCTGCTTACTGAAAATGGAACGAGAAAAGAACACAAGGTGGCTCAGTGGTTAGCATCTGCAAGGAGTTTGTATGTTCTCCCCGTGTTTGGATGGGTTTCCTCCGGGTTCTCCAGTTTCCTGATCGGGAATTTAGATTGGGAGCCCCATTGGGACAGCGATGGTAATATATGTTAAGCACTGCGGAATAAGATAGTGCTATATAAACAAAGCACAATAAATAATAGACAAAGTACCTAAAGTCAAATATGGCGGAGTTTCAAAGATGTTTTGGGGTTGTTTTGCTGCCTCTGGCATTGGGTGGCTTAACTGTGTGCAAGGCTTCATGAAATCTGAAGATTACCAAAGGATTTTGGGTCACTATGTAGTGCCCAGTGTCAGAAAGCTGGGTTTTCTTCCTAGGTCATAGGTTTTCCAGCAGGACAATGACTCCAAATATACTCCAGAAATGAATGGAAACAAAGTGCTGGAGAGTTCTGAAGTAGTCAGCAATGAGTCCGGATCTAAATCCCATTGAACACCTGCAGAGAGATTTTGCTCTCATTTAGTGACAACTCTTTTTTTGCGTGTCTCTTGTACTCCTTCATCGGATCATCTCTTGTCCAATAGTGATCTGAAAGCATTGATGGATTCCATTTTCTTTGATATCTTTTCCCAATAGCTGCAATATCTTGAAGAAATCTCTCACCGTGGCTCACTGCTCCACAGTTTGGTAGAAAAAAGTCTAGATGCGAATGTAAGAAATTAATTTTTAATGACTTGTTACAGCCCAGATCTTTCTATTTTTTTTTGGAGATTTTCCACCAACTCTATATAGCTATATGCACTTAAGTTTCCCAAAAAGTTAGTTACCACTAATGCGAATGCTACCCATGCAGCCTTTTACTCGTCCTGCAACAGAGAAACTCCTCATCTTGAAGAAGCTTACGAATCTGAGGTCCTTTCTTTATCTTTGTTTCACTCAACCTTGGAAATTTATCAGTGAGATACTTGAATGCTTTTGCTTTTTTATCTATTACCTTTACAAAGTTCTTCATTAGGCCCAACTTGATATGCAACGGTGGTAACAAAATCGTACGTGCGTCAACAAGTGCTTGATGCAGGACATTTTTAGTCCATGAATGAAGTGAATGTGGAAGAGGTCAGTCTTTTTTATTGTACGACTACACAATGGTGTGCTGTCTCCCCTATCCCCGACGCGCGTTTCGCTCATCCTTCTTCCACTAAGCATTCTTCAAGAAAGAGCTCTTTTAGGTGTGACCAGGTGACAATGATGGGAGTTGCATTCAGCACCCCCCGTGTACCTCCTGTGTAAAATTATGAATTAAATTTAAAAAAGCATGGGCTCCCCCATCATTTTTACATCCACCAGAGGCTGAGGGATGATGTTAATAATCTGTGAAAAGGGACAGTAGGTTCCCAAGCAACAGCTCACAGCAGTTTGCTTATCCTTTACTGGTAAATTTATAGGGAACCCCAGAAACAAAATGATATAGGGTTCCCCTATAAATTCAAACCAGCAAAGACTAAACAGACAGTTGTGGGTTGATATTAATAGCCTGGAAAGAGGTTAGAGATATTGCCCCCCAGGATACCAACATCTGCCCTCAGCCACCCCAGCCCCGGGGATTAGTAATAGAGAGGCGTCTATTGGATGCCCCCATTACTAATCCCATAGTAAATTTGAAAATAAACACACAGCAAGAATAAAATTCTTTAATTGAAATAAAACTCAACACCCTGTTTTACACATTTATTTAATAATAAAAACCAATGTAATACTCACCTTTATGCCTAAAATCCATTGAAGCCCATGTCCCCTGTAAAAAAACAAAAATAATAAAAAACCATATCCCTCACCTGTCTGACGTGAAGATAATCCTCCGAGTTCTCAAGCCCTAGCAGCGACATCAGTGAGGTGAACGGAGATCATCGGCTATGAATTCCGCTCACCTTATTCACGTTATCATGAGACACTGATGTTGCGCTATGGTGCACAGCTCAGCATTTCTGTTGGATGGCAGGCTGAATGCTCGCAACATGCAAGCATTCAGCATGGCATCTAAATGTAGCAGAGATAGATTCGTCAAGGGACAAATGGATTATTTTCACGTCAGACAGGTGAGGGATGTGGTTGTTTATTATTTTTGGTTTTTTTTACATGTTCTATGAAACTCAGTCTTGTCAAAATTTTGGATAATTGTTCTTGTATTCAGTGAGATATTGATTGAAATCTTACTTCTCAAAGAGGGTGTACTTGTATTTACTCTGAGCACTGTAGATAAAATTTCCTAAAAATTGCAGAGCAAACTTTCCAGAAGCCAGATCTATTAGATATTTATGATAATGTATGTCCTGGGAATAAGCCATAGTTTTTGGAGTTGGATATCTTAAATGCTTAGATACTCTTTAATGATAGGGATCAATAAATAGGTATAGGGATCACATTCACTTCGAGACCTTTTATTGGAAATTTCCAATTCCTTTTGCTTTTCTTTCTCACTTTTGAGGATATTACAGTAACTTATTGACAGTCACGTAGACAGCCTCACTACATTCCGTTGTTATTACATAGTGTAGATCTTGGAGCGAGTGCTCAGTTAAGTGGATTAAGAAAGAACAATGTTCGGTGTTTATTTTATACTGTTGACCGTGAGCCCATTACATCAGATGACTTTTACATTTATATGAAGATTAAGTGTCCTTTGCAGCACAAGTTACTGTATTTGACAAAGCCATAGCTCTCTCCTTTGTACTCCGAAAACATTAACTCTCTCTCTGGTTATATATTAATTATTTATAGGTCAGCCTTTGACTGTTCTAACCTGCTCATTGTGTCTATTGAGTATTTACTAGGACTCCTAGTTTCACTCCACCCAGCACTAGTGGCTAAGATTACTCTGTGGTGTGAGCAATCACACTTCAGCTAGCCTCTTCTTTTGGTCATTCTGTAATAATAGTGTTACCTTGGAAAATGTTATATATAGCGATATAGGGTTAATCTGCAGGGGAATAGCTTTAAAATTCTGTCCGTCCGCCTTACTGAAAGTTCAGGTACCTGGGGAAATTGAACTTATTTCATGGGCTTTTCTCCTTTTCTATAGCATGTTTTTTCTGCCCTCCCTGAGACTGTACATGCTTGATTTCTTCCCTATCAATATTGTGAAGATTTGTCCACAACCGTTTAACACTCCCTATTACTATACAGTTACCAATATGCTTTGGTCATGACCCTATGGCCGGAGTCACACATGCGAGAAACACGGACGAGTCTCGCATGTTAATTCCCGACACTGCCACCTGCACTCATGAGCGGAGCGTTCTGCTGCATGTATTTCTACGCAGCTGCTAGCTCCGCTCCCGAGTGCAGGCCGCAGTTCCGGGAATTAACATGCGAGACTCGTCTGTGTTTCTCGGATGTGTGATCCTAGCCTAATACTATCAAAACTGCCCATTTTTGGGCAGGGTTTGTGCACACCCTTTAATCTGCTCCCATTGAAGGTGTTATATGCTTTAAAATAGTTTAATTCCCTGATGAATTTATCTTATTAAAAAAATAATTTCTTACCCCCTTGATGTTCCAGAACTGTCTTCAAGGGGTTCTTATTGACATGTTGCAATGTCACTTATTCAGCACATAACTGCTGCAGCTAATCAGTGGGCTCAGTAGCGCTGCCGAGGATAACAAAGACAAGGGGAAAATTGCATAGATGCGGCTGTGAAATGGAAAAGGTAAGTAACGATGTAAGATATCCAGACCTCACAATTTCTGTGGAATTATCTAATGGATTATCACCAAATGCAAATGTTAAGGGAAAGAATGATCTGGCATTGTAAGTTTCAGCAAGCTTAAAGGCTGGTCCGGGCACCTAAAATGCATTTTCTAAATAAATATCTGTCCTACTCTCTAACCACTTTTGTAATTTGCTTAATTACACAATACCTTACACTTTTCCCTATCAGGATGTCACAGAGGGCAGTAATGCAGTTACTCACAATTACTCACCACCAGTTCCTTGCTTCCATTAGTTCCCATTCCTTCCACTGCCCCACTGAATCCTGAGTGAAGGATGCTGTGAGAGATGTGAGTGCAGCACTGGCTTTCTGCTTCTATCTCTGTCACCGTAGCTTCTGTAAAAGAAGACATCATCAGGTGTTGAAGATAGAAGCAGTGAGTGACACCAGTGCCGCCCCACAGCTTCTAGCACTGGCCTCAAACTAATTATCAGCAGGGGCAGCGCTAGTATCACTGACTGCTGCTATCTCTGCCCCTGATGATATCTTCTTTCAGTATGAAGCTATGGCAAGATATAGATAGAAGCAGGGAGCCTGCGCTGCATTCACATCTCCCACAGCGTCCATCACCCAAGATCAAGGCTGTTTTCACATCTCCCACAGCGTCCATCACCCAAGATCAAGGCTGTTTTCACATCTCCCACAGCGTCCATCACCCAAGATCAAGGCTGTTTTCACATCTCCCACAGCGTCCATCACCCAAGATCCAGGCTGTCTTCTATGGTGGCAGCAATGCAAGGAACTAGTAAGTAGCTACAGTGCTGCCCCCTTTGACATTCTGTTTCAGAAGGGGCGATTGACGCTGCAGGGAGTGAGTGCAGCCCCGGCCTACTGTGACGTCATGTTTGACACTTCTCTCAAACAAAACATCACAGGAAGTACAGTGAAAAAAACACATTTAGGGATTAGATAGATTGAGAAAAGTGTAGGGTATTGTGTATTAAAGAAAATTATAATAGTGGTTAGATTGAAAGAAAAGATATTTTCAACTAAATGAGCATTGAATTGAATGTAATTTTTTCAAAAATAGTCTGCACAACTTGGATGTATTCAGATTCGTGTTTTCTATTGCTTGTACTACCAAAATAACGGTAAATTAAAATGAAATTCTAATGTATACATATGGCAAAATGGTATAAAAAATGTACAATGCCTTAAAGCAAAGCCTTATTTGGCAATGCTGATGGAAAAATGAAACATATCTGAAGCAAGGATAAATGTGTCTTGCCCTTGGGCTCAAAAATGGTCCAAGTCCTTAAAGGGATTGAGTTATGGAAAAAAAATAGTTTTGAAATACATCAATCCCTTCATGACCTCTTACAATCTGTCTTCCACTCATCAAAATCTACTGAATCTTCCCTTTACTGTTGGGGTTCACCAAGGCTCAACCCTAGGTGCTCTTCTCTTCTTCCTATACACTGCCCCTATTGGACAAACCAGCAGCTGATTTAGTTTCTGGTATTATCTCTATGCTGATGACACCCAATTATACACCTCTTCACCTGACATCACCCCCTCGTTAATACAAAATACCAGGAATTGTCTGAGCACTGTCTGTAACATCATGTCCTAACTCTATCTGAAACTGAATCTCTCCAACACTGAACTTCTCATGTTTCCTACAGTAACCTGCCTATATGAAGTATTGCATATGCCTTGGGTGGTTCAACCATAACTCCCAAGCAGGATGCTCGCTGTCTTGGGGTCATAATTGACACAAAACTTTCCTTTATTCCCTATATCCAATCGCTCACTTGCTCGTGTTTTATGATCATTCTTTTTATTCTCGTCCCGGCTACTGCAATTCTTTACTGATCAGTCTCCCTCTAGTTAAACTTTCTCCCCCCCCCAATCCATCCTGAATGCGGCACCCAGAGTTGTATTTCTGTCCAGCCGCTACACTGATGCCTCCACCTTGTGCCAGTCATTGCACTGGTTGCCCATTCGTTACAGAATACCATACAAACTTGTCTATCTCACCCACATGGCCCTCTGCACTTCTAGACCACCCTACATCTTCTCCCACATATCTGTTTATCACCCTACCCATGCTCTATCCTCCACAACTGATCTAAGAGTAACATCCTCCATAACTCAAATCTCCCATCTCCATCTCCAAGACTTCTCTCTTACTGAGAACCTGGTACCACCTATTCATCTGTATCCACATCCTCCTTGTACCCAATAGCACTTAGCAACTGTACCTAGACAGATACTGGCTGGTGACCAATCATGAAGAATATTTAAAATGCCCTATTTATTATAATGATGGCTGGACCTTACAGACAAGCACTTTTTACCTATTGTCTTCCCCCTATTTAATTAGATTGTAAGCTAGCGAGCAGAACCCTCACTCCTCCTGTAACTGTTGAACTGTGTTACTTTGTGATGTCTTTATTGTTTGCACATCACTGCTTAATTGTAAAGTTCGGTATCACTATATCAATAAAATTATTACATTATGTCAAAGGTGTCCATAGCCTTTGAAGCTGAACATACATATTAGATGGCTGTTAGCCGAATTATGCTTTGGCCGATCATTCGACCGACAGTCATCTTGGCCGACCTCTCCCATATAAAGGAGATCTGGTTCGGCTGATTGCTCCTGAGTTCACTATGAGAAAACCACCGATGGACATGACAGCCGGTGGCTTATCTCTAGGAGAATAATGCGATCAGCAGTTTGAAATCGGATATGTGCGATTGACATCTCTCCCGACTATCCGGCACCCCACATACATTAGACAGTCTGCTGAACACCTTGATATCGGCGGGCGCAGCCGATATTAGTGTACGGGGTCCTTTAAGGGGTGGAATGTAAGTAAATCTGCATAATAAAAACCACAAGCATCAAACTAAACTCCTACTTATGCAAAAAAAACAAAAAAATCGGAATTCCTTAAAAATCGAATAGATTAGATCAAAATTCAGAATGTGTCTGTTACTTGTGTTCAACACGAATCTTCCACGATATTGGAGATGTATATAACCCCCTAGCAACAAAGCTATATTTTTTCCTGTTGAATGCTGGTGTTACTTGAACATTTACACAATTTGATCCCTCGATGAGCAGGAGACACTAAAGTCAACATTTGCTCATTGTTTGATCCCAGGAAATGAGCTGTAATGTAAGATACAGGGCACCTGTGTGCTCCACAAATGCACTGCTAATAATCTATTCTGGTTCCCATGGAAAACTAACTGAGCTGTGTCCTAATTAAGCCTGACCAGGTAAATGTCAGCAAACACAAGCAAACAGAGGGAGTGTAGGATTGGGACTTTTCTGCATGTTCTGTCCAAACAGACGAAACAACACTAATGAAGATGAGTGTAATGCACCTATCATTCTAAAGCAGGGTGTTTTTATCATTTTTTACTATAAGTTTTCACATTTTAAACTGTCCCACAACATTCTTAAAAGGAGTTATCTCATGAGGTATACCACTGTTTATATTTATCATTAGAGTGGGTGTCCTCCATTCAAGATTCCCGAAGATCCAAAGCAAACACTGACTATAAGATGTCAGAATAACTGCATGTAAAACTACATATTCCCTCTAATGGTAGCTTTAAAGTAACCAGCTGACGGGAAGTTCCCTTTAAATAAAAAGCAGTTTGGCCTGAGCTTTGGGAGCTAACTATTATCAAAGGTCTCACAATGATACGGTTGTCATTAATCAGCGTCTGACTGGAGTTCTTTGGACCCATCAGAGAAAATAGTTCTTTGGGTTCATTCTCCATCAGTATAGAATAAGTGCACAGTACATACTGTATCATCGAAACAGTCAACCCTTACCGGCTACCTTCTCTACTTGTTTGAAATTCTGCATACCTTGTTGTCCTGGTACTTAGTCATCCACATGTCCTGCTCTGCTGCACTGTCAACTCCAGCCAGTGCTGCACATTCAAACCTACAACTTACAGAATCCACCTCACCCGGAAAGCCTAAAGGTACTGCCACACTAAACGCTCCCACTAACGATCACAATAACGATGCATACTAATGCGATCGTTTTTGTGATCGTTTTAATGTCGCTAGTAGCTGCCACACTTAGCGATCTCGTTAACGACTCATAAGCGGTTAGCGATCTCATTAACGAATTTAACGGTCATTGCGATGTAAAAAACAGCGCACATCGCTCACAAAAGGTGCCAGACACAGCGATATAGCGTCACCAGCGGGACGCCAACAATAAAAATACGGTCCAGAACTCTAGTGAACGATCAGCGAGATCACAGCAGGAGACACGTCGTTGCTATATGCCACACACAATAGCGTCACTAACGAGATCGCTAAATAGTGACGTTTTTTAGCGATCTCGTTGCAACCTTGTTAGTGTGGCATACCCTTAACAATAAAATGAAGAGGCAAGTAATCAGCTCCATTATCAGCTCCAAATGAATTACTCTTCTGCTGGACCAAAGAGGCCCTATTGTAAGGGGTCTGGTGCTGTGTTAGATCTTGGGTAGACTGCTTGAGGCAGCTTCTTAGGGTATGTGCCCACGATCCAGAACTGGCAGTGCTGTGGACGCAGTTCATGTTCACTGCCTTCTATTGAAGGTGAATCCACATGTGTTCATTGAACCGTGCGGATTCACCTCGTCCAATACATTGTATGGATGAAATTTCTGTTGCTGAGACTCACATCTCCGCCAAAGAAATTGACATGCTGCAGTGTGGAGAGAGAGTCACATTCTATGCTCCTCCAGATGACGGATACCACAACCATAGCACATGTATCCAGCTCCAGCCAGCAACAACAGACCTTAGGATAGTTCCTCAAATCCAGACGACAAATACCATGACCGTAGTACATGTATCAAGCTACAGCCAGCAACAACAGTCCTTAGGATAGTTCCTCAAATCCAGACGACAAATACCATGACCGTAGTACATGTATCAAGCAACAGCCAGCAACAACAGACCTTAGGATAGTTCCTCAAATCCAGACGACAAATACCATGACCGTAGTACATGTATCAAGCTACAGCCAACAACAACAGTCCTTAGGATAGTTCCTCAAATCCAGACGACAAATATCATGACCGTAGTACATGTATCAAGCTACAGCCAACAACAACAGACCTTAGGATAGTTCCTCAAATCCAGACGACAATACCATGACCGTAGTACATGTATCAAGCTACACCAGCAACAACAGTCCTTAGATAGTTTCCTCAAATCCAGACGACAAATACCATGACCATAGTACATGTATCAAGCAACACCAGCAACAACAGTCCTTAGGATAGTTCCTCAAATCCAGACGACAAATACCATGACCGTAGTACATGTTATCAAGCTACAGCCAACAACAAAAAGACCTTAGGATAGTTCCTCAAATCCAGACGACAAATATCATGACCGTAGTACATGTATCAAGCTACAGCCAACAACAACAACCTTAGGATGTTCCTCAAATCCAGACGACAAATACCATGACCGTAGTACATGTATCAAGCAAAGCCAGCAACAAACAGCCCTTAGGATAGTTCCTCAAATCCAGATAACAGATACCACGTCATTTTTTTTTAATTTTTTTTATTTATAGTGCAGGCACCAGCTGATGAGTAATATGTAGGTTAGTCACACTTTTTTTTGGCGTATTGTGCTTCCAGAAATTGAGGTGACTGCAATGCATGGCTCTCTCTTATCCACTCCCATTGGAGTTAAGAAAACAGGAGAGCAAGTGTACTTGGCAATTTTTAGATTTCCAAACCGAAGTAAATAGAAAGAGCCACACATTTTGTGGGTACCTCTCCTTCTTGGTGGTGCAAGGCAGAGTCATAATTTTCAAGATAGGTCAGATCCTCATCTATTTGAAATTTATGGCACATATCCAATATGGGAATATCAATTTAATGCAGATCTTCAACCAGATACAAAATTAACCTGCATATATGGGATTAATCTGCATGTTAACAGTTTTCTGAACCTGTCCAGTGCCCTCACTTTGAGGTCTCACCTGCTGGAAGGAAATTAAACTTTATTCCTCCCTGGCAGCATTTGAGTTTCAGTCATGGAAGGCGGCATCGCCGTGGGTTCAGTCACTGCTCTGAGCATAGAGAACGGCGGCTTTAACTGCACACCGGCATGATTGATAGCTTTCTCAGCGTTACGTCCAGCTGTCCGTCAGTGCTGGTGGTGCGTTACAGCAGTCAGGCCCTTGCCCATTGCGTTTCGTGATAACACAGTGAAAAGCTTCTCACCAGCTCTAGCTTTATTATTGAACCCGGGTCATCTTGTGCCTCTTATTTTGGGATATCTCCAGCCAAATTAAAGGTAAGAAAGGAAAACATTTATATATCGGCTTGTGAAAATGGACAATAAGAACATGGTGGCTCAGTGTTACACATGGTGAAGTCCTGGCTTCACATGAAGCTTGAATATTGTTTCTATAGTAATGTTTTGAGTGGATCTCGTTGGGACAAGGACTGAGAGAGTCCACTCTTTGTACATCATGTGCAATATATTGGCGCCATTTATATGATATTTAATAAATCAGACATGAAACACATTTTATAAAGGTGTGACTGACCTGAAATACATTTTAATGAATCGCTGATATACAGTGCCTACAAGTAGTATTCAACCCCCTGGCAGATTTAGCTGGTTGACACATGCGGAAATTAACTTGGCAATTGTGACATTTGTACTGTATATCACTGGAAGTGGGAAAGCACTGCAGCAAAAATTTTTGATTTAATTTTTTTTTTTTTTTTTTAAAAACGTTAAAAGTTAATTCAGAGTGTCATTTATTATTCAACCCTCAAACCACAAAAATTCTGTTTTGTCCCCCTAAAGTATTAAGAAGTAGTTCAGGCACCAAGAATAATGGCTTCACATGTGTGGATTAATGATCTCTTTTGCCAGCCTTTTCTGACTATTTAAGACCCTCCCCAAACTTGTGAACAGCACTCATACATGGTAAACATGGGAAAGACAAAGGAGCATTCCAAGGCCATCAGAGACCAAGATCGTGGAGGGTCCACAAGGCTGGCAAGGGGTTTCAAAACCTTTCAAGGAGTTGGCCCTACCTGTCTCCACTGTTGGGAGCATCATCCGTAAGTGAAGGTTATAGAACTACTGTTAGCCTTCCACGGCCTGGACAGCCTTTGAAAGTTTCCTCCCGTGCGAGGCCAGGCTTGTCCGAAGAGTCAAGGCTAACCCAAGGACAACAAGGAAGGAGCTCCGGGAAGATCTCATGGCAGTGGGGACATTGGTTTCAGTCAATACCATAAGTAACGTACTCCCCGCAATTGGTCTCCGTTCCAGACGAGCCCGTAAGGTACCTTTACTTTCCAAAGCGTCATGTCAAGGCTCGTCTACAGTTTGCTCATGAATCACTTGAGGACTCTGAGACAGACGTTCAAGGTTCTATGGTCTGATGAGACCCAAGATCGAGATCTTTGGTGCAACCACACAAGTGACGTTTGGAGACTGGATGGCACTGCATATGACCCCAAGAATACCATCCCTACAGTCAAGCATGGTGGTGGCAGCTCATGCTGTGGGGCTTGTTTCTCAGCCAAGGGGCCTGGCCATCTGGTCCGCATCCATGGGAGGATGGTTTGCACGGCCTACTGGAGTTTTTGGCCAAAAAACCCCGTCCCCCAAAAAAATTTTCAAAAAGGGGGGAATTTTTTATCTTTCCCAACAAGAAAAAGGGGGCCAAAAAACCAGAAAAAAAACCAAGGCCCCGGTTAAAAAGGGGAAAAAAAATCAAGGTTTTTGGGGTGGCCTAGTCATTTCCCCGCCTTAAAAACCCAATTTTAAAATTTTTGGAAGGGGGCCAAGGGTTTTAAAATCCACATGAGACACCCAAAAAAACCTAGTAATTGGAGAAGATTTTTTGGGGGGAGTGGCCAAGAAACCCCAGACCTGTGCCGGCCTGATCAGGTCTTATAAAAGAGGGGTTATTAGCTTAATTGCAAACAAGGGTTATTCCACAAAATATTAAACATAGGGTTGTAAAAATTGACCCACACTTTTTTTTAAAAAAATTTATTAAAATTAAAAGAGAACAAAACTTTTTGTTTTTGTAAGATTTATGCTTTTTGGTTAATAAATCCTACTCTCTTTTGCAGTTTGAAGGCTCTAACTTATTTGCATCTTATCAAGCCAGCTAAATCTCAGGGGGTTGAATCTACTTGTGGGGCACTGTAATTTTTTCTTTTTATCTTTTTAAAAGTCGATGAAATATTAGCAAAAGCTCCGAAATGACCCGAACTTTGCCGTGGGACAATAACGTTATTGATTCAAATTTTTCCATAAGACATTTTATCACAAAATTTGTGCCCAGGTTTGGCCCCTGCTAATTGCTTTACAAAACAACGGGATTTGAGACTACATTGATTGTTTTACACTTGCAGTAAAAAAACCGCTTTATAGAAACCTTTTGTGTGATTGCCAACTAATTAAATTGACCTAAAGGATTTAATTTAATTATTATTGGAAGGAGACTTTGGACTTTATTTTTGTGTGGAAATTTCTTGTGTTTAAACGGGTGCCAATGAAATATAGACTGGCAGGGATCATGCCCAGACAGCATAAAACTAACTGGGTTCTGGGTCATTAAGAACAAGGTATAGAAAGAACCATTTAAAGATTTGATTTTCTTTCCCAAAGAAAATTTTTTAATGGCCAGAGTTTAAATCTTTCTTTGGTCACAGAATCTAGAAAATTTCGGGCACTAGACTGTTTTCCTATCTTTTGCCCTTGTTAAGTTGTCCATTCTTGTAAAAGTTTAATTAAACTGGCACCTAAAAATGGCAAAAAGTGGCCAAAATTCGTAATTTTGTTGGGATTTGTCCTATCTTTTTCTAACGACGCATCTCCCATACTCAAAACGAACCGAGGTACACGGTCTTTGGGACAATCGGAAGAATAGTTTATGCTTTTTTCTCATCCCATCGTTAAGTGTTGCTCCTTCTTCTTTGATGGAATTTCCACCCAGGTCATTTAAACCTTGTCAGGCAGCGAATGCTGCCTGAGTTTCACCTATTGACACTTCTACAACTATACGAAAATCCCCTGCTGTCAACTTGCTCTTCGGGTTGCCCTTTGATTATAAGCCCCCAATTTGTGAATGTTTGCAGATGACTTCGGAGCGAGGCTCCCTTCCGGTGGTTCTGAGGGTTGGGAACCAATTAGGGGAAAAAGGGGTCAGGTGGGGCTACTGGCCTGATATACTTAAGATTTAAAAAAATTGGACAACCTTCTCATTCAAAGATTTTTTCTGTATTTTCTGCTATGAAAATTTAGAATCACACTGAAGGCATCAAAAAATATGAATTAACACATGGGAATTATACATTACACTTTACAAAAAAGTTGAAAAAAACTGAAAATATGTCTTTTATTCTAGGTTCTTCAAAGTAGCCACCTTTTGCTTTGATTACTGCTTTTGCACCAGAAAAAAGGGGAACTGCTGGATCTATATGCCTATTTTCCCCCCCGTGAAGCTGGAGGGGGTGGTGTGATGAGTGGGGATGCTTTGCTGGGGGACACGTAGGGGATTTATTCAAATTTGAAGCGGGAACGGTCCGCTCACCCCCAAAACATCTCGATTGGGTTAGGTCTGGTGACTGTGGAGGCCAGGTCATCGGCGTAGCCCCCCCAACACTCTCCTTCTTGGTTAAATAGTCCTTACACAGCCTGGAGGGTGTTTTGGGGTCTTGTCCTGTGAAAAATAAATGAGGTCCAAAATAAACGCAAACCGGATGGAATGCTGCGCTGCAAATGCTGTTAGCCATTCGGTTTCCACAAATTCTTCAAATTTTTAATAAATCCCCAACAGTGTCACCAGAAAAGCACCCCCACACCACAACCTCCTCCTCCATGTTCAAGGGGGAACCAGGCAGTAGATCCATCCGTTTCACCTTTTCTGCGTGCAAGCAGTAATCCAAAGCAAAAGGTGGCTACTTGAAGAACCTAGAATATAAGACATATTCAGTTGTTTCACACTTTTTTGTAAAGTGTAATTATAATTTCCACTGTGTAATTCAAAATTTTGATGCCCTTCAGTGGATTTTTTCCCAATTTTCATAGCCATGAAAAAACAGAAAAAATCTTGAATGAGAAGGTGTTTTCCAAACTTTTGGTCTGTACTGTAATGAGCTGAACTCCCATGATTCCTGGCTGGTAATCAATTTTTTCTTTCCAGGTCTTGTTGGAATTTCAGTTGCTTTCCGCTATCTTCAGATAAGTGACTTTCTGTTTTTTTTTCTGTGGTTGGATTTTCCTTCTTTTTGCAGTCTTGCCTTTGACTTCAGCCAAGTCCCCTTTGGGGGCTTGCGCTGCCCCTTTTTCATTTTGTTTTTCACTTGTTTCTGTTCCATTGATATTTTTTATGTAGGTAGCTGTGTGTCACACAGAGATTGATAAAGGTGGTCGAGTCATGTGGTTCATTTTTTTTTTGTAATCAGAAGTGCGGTTTTTTTTATTATGTTTTTTTTGGGTGCAGACAGAATTTCTTCCTGTACTTTACTTTCTAGATAAAACCAAAATGATTGAAATATAATGCGTGTGGAAATGTATAAGAAGCAAAAATAAAAAAAATTATAAACAAAAAATCCCCACCGATCAATTAATCTCAAAACAAAAAAAGGTGGATGGCAAAACCAGCCAAATTTAAAAGACGGAAAAAAACTCAGTGCAAAAGGAACAGGGGGAAATGGAAGAAAAGACTTCACCCAGGCATGGGAGTAAAATATAGAATTTTAAATTAAATATACATATACAATAATAGCACAAGCATCAATTGAGATAAAAAAGGGGAGGCCTGGCCCACACAATATACTCTAATACCTCGGTATGTGATATAAATATATCAGGCAAATAATGCAATGTTGCATAAAGTATGCTAAAGGACACTAATCCGTGAAAGTGTATGGTATTACCGTAAACTAAAAAACTAAAAATAAAAATAAAAACAATAATAAATGACAATGAAGAAAATTGCGAAAAACTAAATTAATAATGTGTCCACAAAACTATTTTAATGTATGTCCCATGTGAGGTGCCCTATATAATAAGTATGCCACAGTAAACATATGGTGTGGAACGAAAAGATATATGTGCAAAAAAATAATAATTATAAAATTATAAAATCAATGTTGCCGACCAAAAGAAAGAATAAAAAGTACACACCACAGTAATGTAATAGACAGAATATGCTTAGGTAAGCGTCAACACCGTGACTGCCAAAGCGACCAATCAACCATGAAAGACAAGCATACTACCTGAGAATACCGAGGGAGGAGACAGCATGTGGAGACCAGGCCACCTAAACACGCCCCGACGCGCGTTTCGGAAAGGTTATTCCTTCGTCAGGAATAACCTTTCCGAAACACGCCCCGACGCGCGTTTCGGAAAGGTTATTCCTTCGTCAGGAATAACCTTTCCGAAACGCGCGTCGGGGCACGTTTCTAGGTGACTGGTCTCCACATGCTGTCTCCTCCCTCGGTATTCTCAGGTAGTATGCTTGTCTTTCATGGTTGATTGGTCGCTTTGGCAGTCACGGTGTTGACGCTTACCTAAGCATATTCTGTCTATTACATTACTGTGGTGTGTACTTTTTATTCTTTCTTTTGGTCGGCAACATTGATTTTATAATTTATAATTATTATTTGTTTGCACATATATCTTTTCGTTCCACACCATATGTTTACTGTGGCATACTTATTATATAGGGCACCTCACATGGGACATACATTAATATAGTTTTGTGGACACATTATTATATTTAGTTTTTCGCAATTTTCTTCATTGTCATTTATTATTGTTTTTATTTTTATTTTTTAGTTTATTAGTTTGCGGTAATACACATACACTTTCACGGATTAGTGTCCTTTAGCATACTTTATGCAACATTGCATTATTTGCCTGATATATTTATATCACATACCGAGGTATTAGAGTATATTGTGTGGGCCAGGCCTCCCCTTTTTTATCTCAATTGATGCTTGTGCTATTATTGTATATGTATATTTAATAAAATTCTATATTTTACTCCCACTGCCTGGGTGAAGTCTTTTCTTCCATTTCCCCCTGTTCCTTTTGCACTGAGGTGTTTCCGACTTTACTTTCTAGACAGTTTTGGACCCCAACATTTGCTCATTCTATTTTCTGTCTGTGTTTGTGTTTTCCTCTTGTCTAACCGCCATTACATGATTGGGGCTTCCTATTTCTTTGGGGGTTTTACTCCGGGGCAGTTAGCTTTCCTCTTTCTATCTTCAGGTGTAGCTAACTCTCCGCCTGTGCCGAGGCATCTAGGATCACCGTAGGTACGCTCCACGGCTACTTCTAGTTGTGCGGTTAGTTTAGGGATCTGCAACCCATTAGGTTCCAGCCTCTCTGGTGTCTTGATGCTTTGGCGGTATTTTGCTCCTGTCCTCTTCAGCTACCAAGTCATAACATTCCCACTGTACAAGTCTTTTATTTAGTTTTCTACAAACCCGTTCTTCATCACTAATTCAATTCTGCTACATCGCTGCGCCAGCTCCCCTACATCGGGCACTCATTGCAAAGTCAACTCAACTACACACATTCCTCATCACTGAGTATAGACTGCTACATTGCTGTTCAGCTCTTCTACCATTGTTCTAGTACAGGTACTCCAGTTATCGTTGTTCAGCTCCCACTGTTTGACCACCTGGATACCTTTCCGCACCAGCATCATCAGAGGACTTTCAGGATCCACCTGTTCAGAGGAAACATAACAAATAGCTGTTAGTTTTAATGTGTATGGGCATCTTTACATTTATCATAGGGCCATGACACCAATTTTTAAAGGAGTCACAAAAATTTGGACAAATTCCGCTGATGTATTATGCAGGTTTCTCTTTGTTAGAATGTTTTTGACCGTATTACATTTAATTAGGTCTGATACATGTGTAATAAAACAAGGGCAGTAAACTCCAGAGAATGGGTGAACTGGTATTATTCAGTTTGGGAAAAATTGAACACTTAGGGGCGATCTTATAACATAGTACAAATATAATGAGGGGAAATTACAGAGATGTTTCCAGGCCTGCAACGAGGACAAGAAGGCATCCTCTACCTCTAGAGCAAAGAAGGTTTTATCATAATCAGTGACGCAGATTCTTTACTGTAAGAGCAGTGAAACTATGGAACTATCGGCCACATAATATTGTAATGGTTGATTCACTGCTAAAATTCAAGAATGACCTGAATATTGAGTGATTGGTGTCTGATCTATGGGGTTTTTGATAGACCATCAATAAAAAAAGTAGTGGCCAAACCCAAGAAGTATAGAAAAGTATGGCCAAGATCTCACCTGACTACAAGTATCAGATGCTAGTTTTCTCAACTCCATTAGGAACGCCACCATAAATTTAGAAATTTACTTTACAGCAGACACAAGGAAATATACAGGGAGTGGGAGGAAGTGAGTCTTGACCATCGCCTACTGTGAATGGTGGATCCTGCAACAGTATATCTATTAGTGGTATATGTCATTGTAATCCTGCCTGTAATGATAATAGGATGACTGTGAAGGAATCATCTCTACAAAATTGTAAGTATCAACGTGTTGTGTGGTTCAGTGGTCAGTGTTAGATTGTAATATTTCAGAATCTTTTTTTAAATGAAGAAGATATCGACATGGAAATTTTGAAAAAAAAGTGCAGTCAAAAAATAAAAAAACAACTGTAATATTAATATTTTTCATGGTTATGTAATGCAGGTGGTCAGATGCATCACACCAAAGAGCACAAAGAGGGAACAGTCGGTCAGCTATTTATGATGGTAAAATGCAATAGTTTTAAAAACAGTTAAGATGAAACAGGGTAATCACAAGTAAAATTGTACACTACAGGGCATACAATGAGTCTTGAAGTTCACTCCGAATATTGGGGAAGCTTCTTGAGGATTATGCTTATGTCCCTCAAACAGTGGTAAAATACCCGTTCCTGTGAAAACTACTGTGCAGACTCCTCCCATAGCAGTGGCTCTTGCAGGGGTCTTCGGTTCTTCCCACTATGCAGCAAGTCCTCCTGACAAAGTTTACCAAAGCACGTTGGGCCTCCGTCGCTTCAACTGACCCCCGTCCTATCTGCTGCCCCAGTCCAGGCCAATCCCCTGTAGTACCTTCGCGCTGGAAGCGGTGGCCTGCTCACTCGTGTCTCACGTTCACCACCGCAAGCGTCCTCTTCTGGGAAAAGTCTCCTAATGGATATTTGGTTCTTGACTAATGTCAAGTGTCTTTCAGGTCTAAGAGAAAGAGGGTTTGGACTCTGGTTCTTGACTGGCATCGCCTGGACTCAGGGTCTAGACCTGCACAGATCTGAGGTTCAGGCCTTGGGTCGCATAGTCGGGACTCTAGATCTTGACCTGCGCAGATTGGTTCCTCAGGTCTTGACCGGTGTAGTCTGGACTCTGGGTTTGACCTGATGCCGCTGGGGTCCCTTTTGTAATTGGACAGCAGCTGATGTCATATGCTTCACAAGGAGGTCAGTCACGCTCTCTACTTTGGCGTTAAAATCCACTCCAGCTTGCGAGAAGAATTTATATATTAACTCCATCATGAATGACATCTGACTAGGTGTTATATCCAAACTTGCCCTCCCTGCAACTCTTCTTTTTCTGTCAGTTCCGCATTGTCCCGTCTGAACGTTAGGTGGCAGCATATGCAACGTCGGGGTTTTTCAGAAGTATTGTCACTTCCTCTTCCTCTTATTGTCATTAACATGTGAAAATATTTCCAAAGAAAATATAGAATTTAAAAAGTAAAAAATAAGAAGCATTGGATAAAATAAATCCTAAATAAGCGCCTAAAGCCCCAATAACGAAGGATTTGTTTATTGCTGGGATTATAAGCAATACAGGTCCTCACAAATAATTACTGAACAATAAGAAGCCCCCAAGGTACCAGGTGTCAGAACTTCTTGAAACATATGAAGTAAGTTTTCACGTCTGAGATTTATTTCTCTGTGTTTCGCAAACACAATTTAGAAAAGGAACCATAAAAGCCATTTACACGCAGTTGTGTTTGGCACCACCATGCTGAGACGCAACATATTTTGTCTAAGCATGGGGAAAGTGCACAGCAATAGTACAGAATACTACCAAAAATAATTAGTCAAAGTCTTTCTTAAACAGCTCTGGGTCCCTTCATGGAGTCTGCAATAATTCAAAGATACGTCAGAGCCACCAAGCTGCGGAGGGCAATTATTCACAAGAATATAAACAAGAAAAAAGCAGACATCTAATACAGAGGAATATTCTATCGTGGTCACTGATACTAATAAATATTCAAAATAAAAATGTAAAAATTGAGGCAATATATTGGATTTTTAGTCCTTGCAGCCATTGGGGGCATAATCACAGGTCTCAGCAGTCTCTCGCAGATGCGATGTGTAACATATTGCACTATACAGTGAATGAGCTTGGTCGGACACGTTAGATAAAACTCAAATTTATTGTCAAAATTTGGCCATAAAGAATGATTGTCGGCTCATTCTGTAAAACAAATGATTGTTCGTTTCAACCGGTTTACTGACCGACGATTCATAATATTCATATTCATAAAACACCAATCGGGCAAAAAAAATCTATTATTGGCAGACACGGTCGATGATGTGTATAAGATCAATGTAGCCAATATATTCTGTAATGTGTTGATTGACATGTGTGCCCATCAATAAGTCAAGATGGAGTCACGGTGGGAGGGCAATTGGCATCAGAATGGTCAAGTTCATGCGATTTTGCCACGTAAATACCATTATCAGAGATTGGTAGCGTCATTTAAAGGGAATTATCCAGGACTTTCTTTTTTACTATGGACCTAAAAAACTAACAGGCAGGTAGTTACAATCTCAGCTGCTCAACATCAACAGAGTAGCTCTTCCTCTTCTGGGCTGCTCTGTTGATGTTGACATGACTGCCGATGTCATGCTGATGTCAGCTGGTTCCTCGCAGTTAGGCAGCAGGGAGCCGTCTCTCAATCAGAATAGCTTCGGCATTCACTTCCTGTCAACAGAACAGAGCGGAAAAGAAGCCATTGCTGTGTCGATGTGATTTCAGCTGAAGAGATAAGCTCTGGGCACAGCAGGCAGGTAGGTAGCAATTACCTGCTTGTGAGATTTTAGACCCAAAACAAGAAAAGCAGCAGAAACTTCAACTGGATGTGCTTCCTCAGATGTACATCATGTTGAAGTTTATTGTAGCGCACAGACCCATCAGGTTCATGAGCGACAATACACACTGCTGGCCAATTAGAGGCCTGCAGCTGACGTCGGCATGAACGTGGACGGGTGCATGGCAGTGACGTCATATGTTCCCGTTGCATGTCAAAGTCAGCAGCTGTCTGCACAAAAGGACGCCACGTGGCAGGGGAGCAAAGGAAAGGTGAGTATTTATTTATTTTTTAAATCAGTGGCCATACTAATACATGAATGACTAAGGGGTGAATTATACCTTATGGATGACTATGGGGTGCATTATACTTTTTGGATGACTATGGAGGTGCATAACACTTTATGGATGACTATTGTGTGCATTATACTTTACAGATGACTATGGGGTGCATTATACTTTATGGATGACAATGGGAGTGCATTATCCTATATGGATGACTGTGAAGGTGCATTATAATACATGGATGACAATGGGATGTGCATTATACTTAATGGTGGACTATGGGCTGTGCTTTATACTTTGGCATTCATTATACTATATGGATGACTATGTGCTGTGCATTATACAATATGGATGACAATGGGGTGCATTATACTTTATGCATGACTATGGGCTGTGCATTATATTATGTGGATGACTATGGGGTGCATTATATTTTATGGATGACTATGGGCTGTGCATTATACTTTATAGATAACTATAGGGTGTGCATTATACTTTATGAATGACTATGGGCTATGCATTATATTATATGGATGACTATGCACTTGGTGCATTATACTTTATGGATGACTATGGGCTGTGCATTATAATTTATAGATAACTATAGGGTGTGCTGTTGTGAATGGGTTTGAGATGAGTTCTGAGCAGAGGCTCCCTCTGGTGGTTACAAGCGGTACTAGTGAGGATTGTGAGGACTGGGAATCAGGTGTTACTGATTGGTCTTATATAAGGGAGTCATTTTCCCATCAGGGTTGCCGGTGATCAATTGTTCTGGTCTGAATCCTTCTTTCCAGTTTCCCTTGTAGCCTGCTGTGTCGTGTCTGCATCTCCTGCTATCAGATAAGACAATTTCTTATTTTGTGTTTTTGCTTTATTTTTGCATTTTGTCCTGCACTTCTGTGGGGGCCTTCAGGGTCCCCTCCGGGGGCTTTTGCCCTCTCAGTTTAGTCAGCCACTGTGTTTTGTACTTTTGCTTTTTCCAGTTTTTTTTTCAGTGGCTGCTGTTTTGTTTTTGTTACACCAGAGAACTAATTTAGGTGGTAGAGGTCGTGTGATCTCAGGTGATTTTGAAATTAGTAGAGTTGGTGTTTTTTCAGGGTTTTCTGAGATTGCAGTAAGTACCCTTCCTATCCTTTTCTGTTTAGATAGTTTGGGCCCCAGCGTTTGCTCATACTATTTTCTTTCTGTGTCAGTATTTCCTCTTGTCTAACCGCCATTACATGTTTGGGGGCTTTCTATTATCTTTGGGGTTCTGCTCGGGGCAGATAGCTTTCCTATTTCTATCTTTAGGCGTAGTTAGTTTCTCAGGCTTTGACGAGGCGTCTAGGACCAACGTAGGAACGCTCCACGGCTGCCTCTAGTTGCGGTGGTTAGTCAGGGTACTGCAATCTCATAGATTCCAACTGCTCTGGTGTATTTCCTTTTTTACCTGCACTCCTCAGCTACCGTAATATAACAGTATCACCGGCCATAAAAATTGTATGGTACTCACAGAAGGGAAAAAAAAATTTTGAAGGAAGAAAAGTTGTCAGAGATATTTTTCTGTTTGTTGCATTTTTTTTTTCCCTCTGTATCTCTGGGTGCAGGGGAGGATCTTTTCTCCCAATGGAGTTTGCACAGTTGTCTGGCCGTGTGGATCAGCTTGCCACTGAGGTTCAGAGTATTGCTGCATATCTTGCTAGGTTGCCTGTTGTGGAACCTAGGATCCCCATGCCAGATTTGTTTTTAGGGGATCGAGCTAAGTTTCAGAATTTCAAAAATAATTGTAAATTGTTTCTTGCCTTAAAATCTAAGTCCTCAGGAAACGCAGCGCAGCAGGTTCAAATTATCATCTCTCTCCTGCGCGGCGATCCTCAGGATTGGGCTTTTTCCCTGATACCTGGGGATCCTGTTTTGAGTGATGTTGATGCATTTTTTCAGGCTTTGGGGTTATTGTACGATGAGCCTAATGTCACTGATCAAGCTGAAAAAGCCTTGTTGGCATTAAATCAGGGGCTTGATGACGCTGAGTTATACTGTCAGAGATTCCGTAGGTGGGCAGTCCTGACCAAGTGGAATGACGACGCTTTGGCGGCCCTTTTTCGGAAGGGTCTGTCGGATAATGTAAAGGATGTTATGGTGGGATTCCCTGTCCCCTCTGGTCTCAATGATTCTATGTCATTAGCGATTCAAATTGACAGACGTTTGCGTGAGCGGAGAAGTATGCGTGGAGTGGTGTTGCCTTGTGAGCCAGCTGCTGAGCCCATGCAGTGTGATGGAGTGGTGTCTGGGGCACAGCGTCATGAGTTTCGAAAGCGCAATGGGTTATGTATGTTTCTACTGTGGTGATGCCTCTCATGCTATTTCAGTCTGCCCTAAGCGCTCAGTTGTCTTGGGTAGTGTTCAGACTAAGTTTTTATTAACTGTCACTCTGATATGCTCTCTGTCCTCATTTTCTGCTCAGGCTTTCGTTGATTCTGGAGCAGCTATTAACCTGATGGATTATGATTTTGCTAAACGTTGTGGGTTTCCCTTGATACCCCTACAGAAGTCTATTCCTTTACTGGGGATCGATTCTACCCCTTTGGCTGAGAATAAACCCCAGTTTTCTACTCAGGTGATAATGAGGGTTGAACCTGATCACCAGGAGTGCTGCAAATTTTTGGTTCTATATAATCTGCATGACATTATAGTGCTGGGTTTCCCTTGGTTACAGTCTCATAATCCTGTTTTGGATTGGAAATCTGTGTCTGTAACCAGTTGGGGCTGCCAATGTGTTAATACCAACACTCCTGTTTTTTCTGCCTCCCCCCAGGCTGAGGATGTTCCTGACTTTTTGTTTGATTTTTCTGATGTGTTTAGCGAAAGTAAATCTGCATCCTTACCTCCCCATAGGAGCTATGACTGCGCTATTGAATTAGTGCCAGGTAGTAAATTCCCTAAAGGTCGCCTTTTTAACTTGTCTGTACCTGAACATGACGCTATGCGGTCTTATATCAAGGAATCATTGGAGAAGGGTCATATCAGACCATCCTCTTCACCCTTAGGTGCCGGTTTTTTCTTTGTGGCCAAAAAAGATGGTTCATTAAGGCCGTGTATTGATTATCGTCTCTTGAACAATATTACTGTGAAATATCAATACCCGTTACCCTTGATTTCTGACCTGTTTTCCAGGGTGAAAAACGCTACTTGGTTTACCAGGCTTGACCTCAGGGGGGCGTATAACCTTATTCGCATTAAGCACGGGGATGAATGGAAGACGGCATTTAACACCCCTGAAGGGCATTTTGAGTACCTTGTGATGCCCTTTGGGCTCACTAATGCTCCTTCCGTCTTCCAGTCCTTCATGAATGACATTTTCAGGGATTTTTGGACAAGTTTCTGATTGTTTATTTGGATGATATCTTGATTTTTTCTAATGACTGGGACTCTCATGTGAAACATGTTCGTACTGTATTCCAGATTTTGAGAGAGAATGCTCTGTATGTGAAGGGATCAAAGTGTCTTTTTGGCGTACAGAAGATCTCATTTCTGGGATTCATTTTGTCCCCATCTGTTATTGAAATGGACCCGGTCAAGGTTCAGGCCATCTGTGATTGGGTCCAACCTACTTCATTAAAGGCTCTTCAGAGATTTTTGGGTTTTGCCAATTTTTATCGTAAAATTATTGGTAATTTCTCGGTTATTGTTAAACCATTAACTGATTTGACCAGAAAGGGTTTCTGATGTGGTGAATTGGCCTCCTGAGGCAGTCTCTGCGTTTCAGGAACTTAAGCAGAGATTCACTTCTGCTCCTGTTCTACGGCAGCCTGATGTTTCTCTGCCATTTCAGGTGGAGGTTGATGCCTCTGAAATTGGGGCAGGTGCCGTTTTGTCCCAAAAAGATCCAGAGACCTCTAAAAGCAACCCTTGTGCCTTTTTCTCTCGAAAATTTTCTCCTACTGAACGTAATTATGACGTGGGTAATCGGGAGTTATTGGCCATGAAGTGGGCTTTTGAAGAGTGGAGACATTGGCTGGAGGGAGCCAAACATCAGGTGGTGGTCCTTACGGACCATAAGAATCTGGTCTATCTGGAATCTGCCAAGCGACTCAATCCTAGACAGGCCAGGTGGGCCTTGTTTTTCACACGTTTTAATTTTGTGGTTTCCTTTCTTCCTGGCACTAAGAATGTTAAGGCGGATGCCCTCTCGAGGAGTTTCCTTGCGGACTCTCCTGAGCTATCTGATCCCTCTGTTATTTTGAAGGAGGGTGTAGTTCTTTCCGCCATCTCGCCCAATTTGAGACTTGCTCTGGAGGGGTGTCAGGAGGATAGGCCCGAGCGCTGCCTGTTGGAAAATTGTTTGTCCCGGACCAATGGAAAAAGAGTGTGATGTCTGAGATTCATTGTTCCGCATTGGCTGGGCATCCCGGAATTTTTGGTACCAGAGACTTGGTTAGTCGGTCCTTTTGGTGGCCTACCTTGTCTCGTGATGTCAGGGAATTTGTGCAGTCCTGCGGGACTTGCTCTCGCTCCAAGCCTTGCTCTCGCTCTAGTGGTTTGTTGATGCCATTGCCTGTGCCCAAGAGACCATGGACCCATATCTCTATGGATTTCATTTCCGATCTTCCTGTTTCTCAGAGAATGACCACCATTGGGTAATTTGTGATAGGTTTTCCAAAATGATACATCTTGTGCCATTACCTAAGTTGCCTTCCTCCTCTGAATTGGTGCCGTTGTTCCTTCAGCACGTGGTTCGTTTACACGGCATTCCTGAGAACATTGTGTCTGACAGAGGAGTCCAGTTTGTTTCCAGATTTTGGAGTACTTTTTGTTCTAAACTGGGTGTTCAATTGTCTTTCTCCTCGGCATTTCATCCTCAGACCAATGGTCAAACTGAGAGAACAAACCAGACATTGGAGATTTATCTAAGATGCTTTGTGTCTGCTGATCAGGATGACTGGGTCTCTTTTTTGCCTTTGGCTGAGTTTGCTCTTAATAATAGGGCTAGTTCTGCCACTTTGATGTCTCCGTTTTTCTGTAATTCTGGTTTCACCTCGATTTTCTTCAGGACAGACGGAGGCTTCTGTCTGTCCAGGTGTTGACTCTGTTGTTGAGCGTATGCAGCAGATTTGGGACCAGGTAGTGGAGAGGTTGTCCCTCTCTCAGGAGAAGGCCCAGCGGTTTGCTAACCGGCATAGGACTGATGGTCCTCGGTTTAAAGTGGGGGACTTGGTCTGGTTGTCCTCAAAGAATATTCCTATGAGAGTAGCATCTCCTAAATTTAAGCCTAGGTTCATTGGACCTTATAAGATCATGGAGATTATTAATCCTGTTTCTTTTCGTTTGCTTCTTCCAGGGACATTTAAGATCCATAACGTGTTCCACAAGTCATTGTTGAAGAGGTTTGTTGAGCCAGTGGTTCCTGCTGCTGTGCCTCCTGACCCTGTTTTGGTTGAGGGCAATCTGGAGTATGTGGTTGAGAAAATATTGGATTCTCGTTTTTCTAGACGAAGACTCCAGTATTTGGTTAAATGGAGAGGTTATGGTCAGGAAGACAATTCTTGGGTGTTTGCTTCGGACATCCATGCTAGGAGACTTATCCGTGCGTATCATAGAACTCATCCTGACCGACCTGGTTGCTCAAATGAGTGTTCGGTGACCCCTCCTCAAGGGGGGGTACTGTTGTGAATGGGTTTGAGATGAGTTCTGAGCAGAGGCTCCCTCTGGTGGTTACAAGCGGTACTAGTGAGGATTGTGAGGACTGGGAATCAGGTGTTACTGATTGGTCTTATATAAGGGAGTCATTTTCCCCCATCAGGGTTGCCGGTGATCAATTGTTCTGGTCTGAATCCTTCTTTCCAGTTTCCCTTGTAGCCTGCTGTGTCGTGTCTGCATCTCCTGCTATCAGATAAGACAATTTCTTATTTTGTGTTTTTGCTTTATTTTTGCATTTGTCCTGCACTTCTGTGGGGGCCTTCAGGGTCCCCTCCGGGGGCTTTTGCCCTCTCAGTTTAGTCCAGCCACTGTGTTTTGTACTTTTGCTTTTTCCAGTTTTTTTCAGTGGCTGCTGTTTTGTTTTTGTTACACCAGAGAACTAATTTAGGTGGTAGAGGTCGTGTGATCTCAGGTGATTTTGAAATTAGTAGAGTTGGTGTTTTTTCAGGGTTTTCTGAGATTGCAGTAAGTACCCTTCCTATCCTTTTCTGTTTAGATAGTTTGGGCCCCAGCGTTTGCTCATACTATTTTCTTTCTGTGTCAGTATTTCCTCTTGTCTAACCGCCATTACATGTTTGGGGGCTTTCTATTATCTTTGGGGTTCTGCCCCGGGGGCAGATAGCTTTCCTATTTCTATCTTTAGGCGTAGTTAGTTTCTCAGGCTTTGACGAGGCGTCTAGGACCAACGTAGGAACGCTCCACGGCTGCCTCTAGTTGCGGTGGTTAGTCAGGGTACTGCAATCTCATAGATTCCAACTGCTCTGGTGTATTTCCTTTTTTACCTGCACTCCTCAGCTACCGTAACATAACAGTGTGCATTATACTTTATGAATGACTATGGGCTGTGCATTATATTATATGGATGACTATGCACTTGGTGCATTATACTTTATGGATGACTATGGGGGTGTATTATTCTTTATGGATGGCAATGGGGTGCATTATACTTTATTGATGACTATAGTTTGTGCTTTATACTATGGAGTTCATTATACTATATTAATGACTATCTGCTGAGCATTATAGTATATGGATGACTATGGGGTGCATTATACTTTATGAATGACTATGGTGGTGCACTATAGTATATGGATGACTATAGACTGCAGTATACTTTATAGATAACTATGGGCTGTGCATTATACTTTATGGTGGACTATTAACTCTGCTTTATACTTCATGGATGACTATGGGGGTGCATTATACTTCTGCATGGGGCCCCACAACTTCTATGAACACCCCTAGTTGAGTATAAAGGTTTATTTTTTTCTATACATTAAAGATCAGAGCAGAACGGAGGAGATATACCAAAATGGGGATATATAAACCAGGATGGGGCCCAGGATAAGGGACATATGTCAGAAGGGGAGATATATGTACCAGGATAGGGCCAGGATGAGGGACAATATACCAGGATGAGGGACATACAGTGCATGTAAAGTTTGGGCACCCCTGGTCAAAATTACTGTTAGCGTGAACAGTTAAACAAGTTGAAGATTAAATGAGGCCTAAAGATAAAGATGACACATTTCTTTTGTATTTTAGGCAAAATGAGCACCCAGTGACCGATGTTGCTTACTTTCACCTGTGGTGGCGCTATATGTAAATTAAACACTGTGTTTCTCTCAAAGATTACAGCTGATCACTTAGGGTCTCAGATCATCATTTAAGAATCATTCTTACAATAGAAGGACTGTCTAAATTTGAAAACTTCTTTAAACACTACAGGTAAAAGGCTTGAATTAATATATTTTTGTCAAGAAGTTTTATTTTTCTACTTGTGTTGTTAACAGTTTTGGAGGGGGAGTAAAGGTTCACTCTCCTTAAAGGGTTATTCCTTTCTCTGACTAACTGCTTCAAGGTATTGGCCAATAGAGGGGAGTTCAGGAAAACGAGTGCAGCAGTATTAGGGCTCATTCACACATCAGTTTTTCACATAAGAGCACTCTTCATTTTTTCACAGATAGCAGTTGTACCTATGACATTCTAGTGGACTGTTCACATGTCCATGACTTTTGCGGGCCGAGTGGTTCGTGCAGAATCGAATCGATATTGATCCGAGTGTTGGATCAAACTCGGCAATAAAAATCTATTGGTCAGTAAAAATTTCTGACAGTATTAGGATGATATCTGTTTGCTGTTCATTTTTCAGACAGATAGGAGAAGGTGGAGAAACTTTTTTTTTTTGTTATCAGTGAAAAATCTCTTTAAAGTAAACCTGTCATGAGCAAAAATGCTCTCCTGGTTGATTTAATGAAAGTACAGCTCCCGGGAGGAAATTAACTTATACCCTCCCTGTAGCCGCCTCATTTCAGGTATAGATGCGTGCACTATATTGTCAGTGGCAGCTGAAATCACTTCCCATGACTTTGATTGAGAGCTCCTCAATGCAGCGTATATGTGCAGAGCAGGCTGTCAATCAAGGTACCAAAAAGTAATTAAAAAAGTGCTTTTTATTGGCACATGATGCATGGCCAGACACCAGGTACCACCAGGTTAGGGCAACGTTCATGAGGAAATGGGCAATGGCCTCCAGCTCACTAATATTCTTGGTTTGTGTGTTGCAACTGCCTTCTTCAAATTTAATTAATTCTAAGCAAAATGTGACTATTACTAAATACTGCAGTCTCATGATTATTAACCCACTTCATGACAAGCGCCTTCAGCACTTATTAAAGCCCTCTGACCTACTACAGACATGATGTGTAGCCAGAAAGCAGTTTCTGGCAGTGTTCCTGAGGAATCTTGGCCCATCCCTCATGGAAAATGGCCTCCAAAATGACTAATATTCTTGTAAAGAGAGTGGTTAGGGTTATTCTTTGGTGTTCAAGTCAGGAAACTGTGATGGAAACTCCAGAATCTTATAGTACTTCTTTTGAAGCTGATGGACTGCTAGTTATACCTGAAATCATTGAATCGACGGAAAGTCTAATGACGCACAACCTTCAGTTTCCTCACAGAAGGCATGACATTGTCTATTAGGTTTTTCAGATACTTGATTGAATCCATCTTGTTCTTCACACTCTGCAGGTTTCTAGTGCCAAAGAAAGCAAAGCAGCTCGAGAGCATCACCAAGCCACCACCATGCTTCACTGTAGGCATCATGGTGTAAGCTTCATTCTTGCTCCACATATATTGTTGATCCATAGGCCTAACAGTTACCATTTTGTTGTAGCACTCCAAAGAAGAGAATCTCAAAACGTTTGAGGATTAATTAAAAAGTTTTGAGCACATTGGAGCCAACCTTTGAAGGTTTTTTGACTCAGTTGAGGTGATGTCTTGGAGTTTGGGTATGGAGACCATTATTGATTAGTGTGCGCCTTATTGTACAAACTGAACCCTCAGCTCTGCTGCCAATTCTTGCTGCAGGTCTTTTGCTGTCACTCTTGTTTTTTGACCAGGCGGCAGGCGGAGACAGCTTCCTTTTTCTGCCATATCCAGTAGTATAGCCAGTATTTCCTGTGACTTTAAACTTTCGAACCTTGCTTTCATCTGTGTTTTTAGTAAAAGTCAGTGCTTTAGTATTTTTTGTATCATGTTTTTTCTTAGTACAAGGTAATGATCTCTTCTCTAAAATTTTCAAACCACTCTCTTTACAAGAATATTAGTTATCTGGAGGCCATTCTCCAGGAGGAATGGGCCAAGATTCCTCACGAACGCTGCCAGAAGCAGGTTTCTGGCTACACATCATGTCTACAGCAGGTCATAACAGCCAGAGGGGATCTAATAAATGCTGAAGACGCTTGTCATGAAGAAGGTGAATAATCACGAGACTGCAGTAATTAGTAAAAGTGTAATTTTGTTTAGCATTTGGAGAAACCACTTATTATATTAATTTTGTTCAGCTATTTACATTGTTTTTGCTTAACTGGTTTATTGCAAACAGAAGAAAGTTTGTACATTTTGTTAATAAACCAAACCAAATGTACAATGGAGATGGGGTGTGAATAATTTTGATCGCAACTGTATGCTTTCACTGTTAAAGTAGAATTCACTCCTGTTTACTTGCATTTTGGAGGGAGACAGCTATATCTGTAATCCGATCTTTTCAGTGCACAATATACTACATGGGAAAAACAAAAGGGTTATAAGTAATGAAGCTTAAATTACAATGTAGAGTATAGGAAATGAAGTTGGCAATTTGAAGGGACTGAAATACTGATTATAGCTTAGACCGCCATCATCTGTTACTTGCTGAAAAGAAATCATCTTATCAGCCAGAATGAAATCCCTTATTGTTCAGGGATCATCTGAAGTTCTGTGCCATTACACGATCAGATGAACCAGAAAAAGACGACTTGTTCATAAATGTCATCAGGCGCGTCCCATCTACATCTCGTGAGGAGTCTAGGTCCTAAGAAACTAATGTCTGTATGATATTCTGCATGACAGTCTGAGCAAATTCTTTGTTTGACAAAAATTGTGAATTATTTGCATCAAAAAAAAGAATTCTGACCATTTCCAAACTATTTTTCTGCCATAGGATCAGATGAGGGTGTCTCAGCGCTTGTGGCCATCTGTGATTTTGCAGTACATGAGTAAAATTTGCCATAGATAAGAAACCAATAAAAATATCAGCTTGTTTTTGCAATATGTCCTTTATGTGTTTATGTATTCATTGGCGAAATTGGAGGGATAAGATTGTAAATTATTACTTCAAAGGCTTGTCGATGATTAATTTCAGCATTTTACTTTGCTGTATTGTACCGTAATTGTTTTTATACAGTGCAATAAAGGCTGCTCAATCTGTATGTGCGCCATCACTATTAGGGGATCTGGTAATAACATGTTATAGGTAACAAAAAATTTGCTCGTGCTTCCTCCTGCGATTCCATCCCTGAGCGCTAGAGATGAGCTAAATTATTCGAGCAGGAAGAAATTCTCCTCGAATTGCAGAAAAATTTATATTTTTCAGAACACAGATTTTTTTTTGTAACTCCACGTGATTTCATCATAGAGGGCAAGGCAAATTGATAAAAAAAAATATCCCAATACTCGCCTCACTGATCATCTGTTCCGCCACCCTGGCTGCCCGTCGTCCTGTCCTTCATTCCTCTTCTTTTTTCCCCTTATCCATCAAGCTGGATTCTGCTCGACCTCTTCACGATAGACCAGGACGTCCAACTCAACTAGGCCTTAATTTCCTTGTGTGGTTGTAAGCAGGTTGCGGGATGCAGTGACGCAAGGAAGGCAGAGCAAGGGTTAACAATTTAATTGAACAGTAAAGATGCTCCTCGCAGGGGATGAAAAGTTAAATGTAAATGATACGGAAATAGATAATGACAATGTAAAAACAGTCCACCAATAAATTTATCGTGTTCGTCCCTTCCTCCGCCACGGATGATCCGATGGGGGTTTGTAGTCCTAGCAACGGCGGGTGCAATGTCCTCAGGGAAGATTCCACACTCGCGGTATATCTTCTGGCGGAAACGGCGGTCTCTGGTTTTTACCCACGAGCCGATAGCCATAAACTTGTGCAGCCAAAAATCAAGGGAGGGCAACAGTCTTTTGTAAAGGGGAGTCTGTGGTGCGCTTTCCGGCAAAAGGGACCACAACGAAGAGTCCTGAACACGGCCCCCGTTCCTATACCTGCGCACGGCACTTAGCTTAATGAAGCTCACACCCTTTTTCTCTGCTTCGGGTCTCAGGGGCGTGCTCGCATGATGCCCCGCTTTCGTGTACAAGATCTTTAGGGTTTTTTCAAATTTTTTACCCTGGACAACCTGTGATGCAGCCTTGACATTTTCCAGACCCGGCGCAGTACAGATGCCCCACCCGATCTTCCTCCTTACATGGTGACCGTCATAAGTCACGACGTGATGACACTTGTCACCCAAGTAAAGACAAAGTGCTTAGTGATGTCTGAGGTGGGGCCATGCTGTGTCCCAACCGGGAGAGGGGGTTTGAAGAGAATCCTGAGTACAATATAGCGCACTGCAGGGTTGGCGGGACATTAGCGTGATATGAGTGTCTTTTTTTTTTTTTTACATCTTACATTTATTATGCTCTGGGTTAAAGAGACCCAATTGCAGGGGCATAATGATTGGGTTTGTAGAAGATGACCTTTTTTGGCCCATGGAGTCAGGAGGCCCCTGACAGAGCTCTTTTTTCGTTGAAGTGCATCATCACACTTCGCTGAAATGTATTGTGTCGCAGAAAGCACAGCTCCCTGCCCTGAATAGCTAAAAGGTCCCCGGGGCCAAGAGGCCATCATCGAAGTTTGGCGTGTCTGTCACAAATGGCGCACCACTCACTGCTATGAACGCCAGCCCCCTTGTACCAATTTGGAGGACAAAGAGGGCACTGCTCTCCATGGGAGCATGTAAATTAAGAATATCTTTTATTTTTTGCACTCAAATGTTTTTGGGAGAAGAGCACCCCAAAAGGGGGGGCATTAAAACAGGAAAGGGGGCCTAGGGGGGGGATATTATTAAAGGATGAGGGTGGGAATACGGACATTTTTAAATAAAGGGCCTGAAGGGGGGTTTAATATTAAAGGTTAGGGCAGGATGGGGGGCATTTTACAAACAGGGGACATTCTACAGGTAGGGACCGGGGAAACATATTATAGGATGGGGGTCAAGACAGGGGACATTTACAGGATGGGGGCAAGAAAGGGGGAAAAATTACAGAGTAGGGATTTGGGACATTATTTCAGAGCACCAAAAGTGGAACATTATTACATAAGAGGGGCCGGACGGCATTAAAACAGGGGGGGGCCCCGGGGGGGGTATTATTTTGGAATGGGGACATTACTAGGGGAAAGGGCATAAAAATTTAAAAAGGAGATCCCTCACTAAAGATGCCGACCGATCCCAGGGGAAGACGCAGTTGTCTTATTTACTGCACCCGCTGTATGGGGGCACTTCCCTGTGAGACCGCTTTTTTTTTAATTTTTCCCACACAAAACAGACTATTGGACAATAGAGATGAGTGAATTTTCTGAAATTTTTTGGGTTTATTTGTCCAAGAACAAAAAAAAATTAGACCAAGTCATTTGGGGGCAAAACCAAGACCCCGAACTCCAATTTTTGAAAAAAACGTATGTACCTTGACGTCTCCATATCCAACTTTTTTCAACTTTTTTTAAAAGAAAACATCTCATAATGTCAAAATTTCCTTCAAAAATTTCAGCAAAATTTTTTTATTTACAAAATTTTATTTGGGAAAAGCAGACCCCAAATCAATTAGTTAAGAATTTTGCTCATCTTTTTAATTAAATTTTCAAACGCCATAACCCCCAAAAATGCTACCAATCTGGCCAAATAATTTTTCCGGCGCCATCTTTCGGTTTTTTAATGCTTTTAAAAATTTTAAAAAAAAATTTTTTTTTTTCTCCCCTTTTTCTTTTAACCCTCCCCATACCTCTCTCGATCCCTTCGTCCCTGTTTTTTTTGGCTGTTTCCCCTTCTTTTTTTTTTTCATTTTCTGTAACCGGGGTTTTCCCCCATCGTTTTTTTTTTTTCACTAGGGGGTGATAAAGATATGTAGAGGACAAAAAAACATTTTTTTTTTTTTACCCCCTTTCCTGGAAATTTTTATTTGCAAAAAAATTTTTTAGTTTCTTTGGGCCCAAAAATTTTTTTAAAAAAACGGGTTTAATTTTAATTCAAAAAAGGCTTCCCTATTTAGTCCCAAAGGGGAATACCGTTTAAAAAAACTACCACATAGTGGCCAAAATAATATAATACGCCCCATTTCAAAAAACAAAACTTCCAAATTTTTCACAATGCTAAAAAAAAAGAGAATTTTAATTTCTCCGGGGGTTTCCCCTTTTTTCCCCGGCTTTTTAAAAAATTTTTTTAATGTCAAAAACAAACGCAACGACAAAAAACACCAAATTTAAAAAAACTGTTCTCAAAATTTTTCATACCAATAAAACACTAAACATATAACCCCAAAAAAATTTTTCGGGGTTTTTTTTAAAACCCTTTTTTTTTTTTTTTTTTTTGGGTATCTGTGATTTTTTTTTACGCCAAATGCACAAAATGGGGAAATTGCATTCCGAATTTGGTGCAAAGTAAAAAATTTTTTTTTTTGGAGTAACTGTTTTTGGGCCCCCTTTTTAAAACCAAAAAAAGCGCATTTTTTTAAAAAAGGTGCAAAAAATTTATCACAAACTTTTAAAGGCAACTCAAAAAAAATCCCGGGGGGGTGGCTGGAAAAGTTGACCAAAGTTTGAAATTTTCTAGACCAGCCTACAAAGCAGGAAACAAAAAAAAAAAAGGGGGAAACAATAAAATGCCCTTAAAAAAAGGCACAAAATGAAAATAAATTTTTAGTGAAAAAAAAAAGGCACAAAACACAAAAAATTTGAAAAAAAACCCCCGGCACAAAAAAAATGCTGAACCTTGATAAAACGCCATTAAGCCCATACAACGGAAAAAGGGGAGTATAGGAGAAAAGAACCCAATAAGATGACTCCAATTTTCCAAATTTTTTTTCCCCTTTTAATGAGCCAACGTAAGAAAAAACCCCGGAAAAAACAACTCCGGGGGGACAAAAAAAGGACCTGGACTGAGCGGGGATTTTTATTTTTTTGAAAAAGGAAGAAAAGGGGTTTAAAAATTTTTAAAATGGGACAGTTCATAAGCTTTTGGGTGCTTGGTGCGATAAAATTTTGAGACCGGGTGAAAAAGAAATTTTTGTTTTGCTTAAAAAAAAAAGGGCCAAAAAAAAACACACGGGTTGCAAACACAGAAGCGGGAGACACACACCCCGAAAAACAAAGCTCAAAAATAACCCCCACAACAGATTAAAAACTTCTTCCGGGTTAAACCCGCAAGTAAAATAAAACGGGGCCTCAAGAGAAAATTTCAGAGCCCCCACAAGGGCTTCAAGTTCCTCATAGGAATGGCTGGGAAAAAGGGGCCCCAAGGCTTCAGGAGTCAGAACACGGGTTTTCCGGGGGCAGCCAACTCTGAAAAAAAAAAAACGGGATTCCCAAATTGGGGCTTTTTTAAGAAGCAAACGAGGAACGGGGTTGGGAACAGCAAACGGGAAAACCCCAAAATTTTGACTGGGGGAAAGATAGCTGCAGCAAAACAGAAAGAAAAATGCCGCGAACAAATTTTTTCAGAACAGATACACAGAACCTTTTTTAACCCCCCCCGGGGGGACAACCTCCGGATGACCTCAACCAGGTTTGGGGGGGTCCTCGATGAAACTACGGAGAAAGCGGGGAGCTTTAACTTTTGAGGGGCCCCATTTTTTGTCCTCCACGGGTAGCCCTCCCCATTTAATCAGATATTGAAACGTTTTTAAAAAAAAAAGGGGGAATCTAAAATCCTTTCCCCCAAAAAATTTCCCCCTCCCCCCCATCGACTAGCACGGGTCAGGGCAAGGTGAAAAAAATTTCCAGGAAACGTTTGGTGTCCCCCCTTTAGAGGGAACATGAAAGACAGGGTGGATTCTCAAAATTTTGGGGGCAATTGAAGACGACAACAAGGGGACTTAAAATTTTTTCCGTTTTTTTAAAAAGGGGCCAAAAGTACTTTTTTTCCCCAAAATTTTGACGATGGAACCTTAACTTAAGATTTTTTGTTTTACACCAGACCAGGGCTCCTACCCCAAAAGCTGGTGCAGGTTTACGAAATTTATCTGCTGCCTTCTTGACCTTTTTCCCCCATTCCCCGATTCTCCTTTTGAAGATCCATATTTTTCTGTAAAGTCGTCTCTTTTAGCCACTGCTGGGGGAAAGGGGTCTCTATGGAAACGGGTAGAAGTTTGGATGATAAACCCAGAAGGGAAAAAGGGAAAAATTTTTTGTGGGGGGACTCCCGGAGTTGTTGAAAGAACCAGCAATGGGGAAAAAAAACCCCCCAATCATCCGTAGGTCAGATAAACAGCGGGAAAAAAACTGCTCCCGGGGTTTATTGGTTCTTTTGGGTTTTTTCCATTTTCTGGGAGGGAAAAACGAAGAAAGGTTTTTTTTTAAAGTCCCCAAAAATGCACGAAATTTTTTCCAAAAAAAAAACCCCCAAAATGAATTGCCCCCTCGACCGAAATAAAACCCCCTCCTTTCTCCATGTAAGCGAAACACAAAAATTTTAAACACAAAACGATGTCTGTTTTGCAGTGGGAAGCCCCCCCCAAAAAGGGGAAAAAAAAAAACTGCCTTGTTAGAAAGGGGCCAAAACCCCCCCTAGAATAGTGTTCTTCCCTTTAAGGTTGGGGAATTCCACAATAATCCTAAAATGGATCCGCCACGGGCGGGGGGGGGAAGAGCTGTAAAACCATTGGGAAGAGGAGGGTTTTGCACTTTCAAAACCTCACAAAGGGGAAATGACATAGTCCCCCAAAAAACCTTCCCACAAGTGGCCACCAAAAAAACGAGAAAGAAATTCCGTGTCTTTTGAATTCCTCTATTCCCCCGGGGGTTTTTTGGGAAACGGAAGATTGCAAAACTCTCAAAAAACGTTTCAGGTATATACAAAGTTTTCCCAGAATCCACACACCATTCTAAAGACAAGACTTACGTCCCCCTTTGGGGGGGTTTTTCCAAAAAAGAACCCCCGGTAACCCCCCCTTTTGTCTTTAAAAATTTTTTCTATGATGAATCACCCCCAAAGGGAAAAAAGATCAGAAAATATTTTTAAAGGGGGGGTAATTGGACGTGTCCTGCTGAGTAAAACCAGAGAGTGCATCACCTTTCCATTGCGGGGATCCTGGTCCCATAAGAAAAATAAAATTAAATTGGGTTTTTAAAAAAAAAATTTCCCGCGAGCCGGCGAGAGTCAGGCACTTGCCCCCCGATAAACCAAGATTAGATGGGTTTTCAAAAGACATTTTCGTGCAGCTCCTTGAAGAAGGGGTCTCCCCCCTTGAAGGCGGCAATAAAGGCCAAAAAACCCCTATTGCCCACATCGTAGTTCTTCCAAACCGAAGACAAAGCTGGGGGAAAAAAAAGGGGGGGGTCAAGACAATTTTTTCCCCCGTTTCTCTGAAGAGTATAGCTC
>JARQOD010000005.1:521662927-521679203 GCA_033576555.1 Oophaga sylvatica
GGAGATGAAAAGTTAAATGGTAAATGATACGGAAATAGATAACGACAATGTGAAAACAGTCCACTCAATAAACTTATCGTGTTCGTGCCTTCCTCCGCCACGGATGTGTGTAGCCCTGGTGTTAGGCACACGCAGTACCCTGGAGAGTGTATGGCGAGACAGCAGTTTAATGCTAAATATCCATTCACTCAACATATACTAGACACACCCTTAGGGTAGTGGAGTTTACTCTTGAGGGAGTGGTCAAGGTGGTATGTGTTAGAGTGATTAGTAGTCAGTGTCTAGACTTCAGAGAGAGAAGACGTCTGGAGGGAGGAAGGAGTCCAGCCTGCTCTATCATCAGTTCAGATCGTGGAGGCTGGTACAGGTGGTCTCATTCACCTTAGCCTAGTCAGAGCTGTACCTCATCAGCATACACTGGAAGGAAAGAAGAAGTTTAGTGCAGAAAGTCTTCAGCATCCTGTCTAAAGGACGGTATCAGGTTCAGAGACGTGCTCCTGCCTATTGATAACTGAGCATCTGTAACTAACTTTGAAGTGAAGGAAAAGAAAGAAGTGACTACTCGACCCTTGGCTAGTGTGAGTGCTTATGTTACCAGCGTGGACAAGGCGAAAGGCACAGTGGTTTATTGGATTAGTGCTTACGGATTGCAGAAGTCCTGCACATTGCTACCGGTCACTGGGGACCGAAGGATCACTACTGTTTCAAGCATAGTGATAAGAAAACCAGGAATTTACCGGACCCTAGGTCGCGGCAAACAAGCCCCTTATAGTCAGTACGTAACTGGGGTCAGGGGGAGTGAAGACTTTGAGTCAGTGCACGACAAGATAAGAATTCAGCTTCTTCGCAGGAAGGCTCCTAACACAAAGCTGACTGGGTGGTACAGCTATAGATTAGCTGGAGATATTGAGGGAACTACGCTTCAGGCTGGTTGTACTCGTTGTATTGGAAGTAAAGGAGGCCCCTAACTTGTCCAGCTGCTGTCTCAAGATACACTCTCCTTGGATCAGCCTCCCTGGGACCTGCCTGAACATCTTACAAGTAAAGGTATGGAAAGACGCTGACCGTGTGAGACTGTGTTCTTTATCTGCACCCGACTTCACAAATCCCATAGACTTTGAGGGACCAGTCCCACCTGTAGGGGACCCGAGATCTAGCTGCCTCACCATCCCCTCAGAGATCTACAGCAGCGCTGGTACTAATTACCAGAAGACTACAGGTGGCGTCACGAACTGTATATAAACCTATCCCCTGTAAATATATCCCCAACATACGCCAGACCGCCAGGGCCACAGACCGAGCCACAGCTACCTGTGACAACTCCCATAGACTTCCATGGGCTCGGCTCTGAGTACCCCATTGCCCTGGTAACCCACAATTGTGGTGGCGGGTCGACACAGATGATCCGATGAGGGTTGTAGTCCTAGCAACGCCTGGTGCAATGTCCTCAGGGAAGATTCCACAGCTCGCGGTATATCTTCTGGCGGAAACGGGCGGTCTCTGGTTTTACCCACTGAGCCGATAGTCCATAAACTTGTGCGAGCCAAATTCAAGGGAGCGGCATACAGTCTTTTGTCAAGGGAGATCTGTGGTGCGCTGTCCGGCAAAAGGGACCACAACGAAGAGTCCTGAACACGGCCCCCGTTCCTATACCTGCGCACGGCACTTAGCTTAACGGAGCTCACAGCCTTTTCTCTGCTGCTGGTCTCAGTGGCGTGCTCGCATGATGCCCCCTGCTTTCGTGTGACAAGATCTTTACGGTTTTCTATTCTTTACCCTGGACAACCTGTGATGCAGCCTTGACAGTTCCAGACCCGGCGCAGTACAGATGCCCGCAGCCCGATCTTCCTCCTTACGTGGTGACCGTCATCAAGTCACGACGTGATGACACTTGTCACCCAAGTAATGACAAAGTGCTTAGTGATGTCTGAGGTGTGGCCATGCTGGATGTCCCAACCTGGCATGAGGAGGTTGAAGAGAATCCTGAGTACAATATAGCGCACTGCAGGGTTGGCGGGACATTTGAGCAGTGATATGAGTGTCTTTTTTCTTTTTTTACATCTTACATTTATTATGCTCTGGGGTCTAAAGAGACCCAATTGCAGGGGCATAATGATTGGGGTTGTAGAAGAGTGACCTCGATTGGGCCCATGGAGTCAGGAGGCCCTCTGACATGAGCTCTGTTTTCAGTTGAATGTGCATCATCACACATTCAGCTGAAATGTATTGTGTCGCAGAAAGCTATCAGCTCCCTGCACCTGAATAGCTAAAGAGGTCACCGGCCTATCAGAGGCCATCATCTGAAGTTGGCGTGTCTGTCACAAATGGCGCACCACGTCACTGCTATGAATCGCCAGCCCCCTTGTACCAATTATGGAGGACAAAGAGGGCACTGCTCTCCATGGGAGCATGTAAAGTTAAGAATCATCTTTTATTTTTTGCACTCAAATGTGTTTGAGAAGAGCACCAAAAGGGGGGACATTAAAACAGGAAAGGGCCCTAGGCGGGGGGATATTATTAAAGGATGAGGGCTGGAATACTGGACATTATTAAATAAAGGGCCTGGAAGGGGGTCATTATTAAAGGATTAGGACCAGGATGGGGGACATTATTACAAGACAGGGGACATTACTACAGGTAGGGACCAGGATGGGAAACATTATTATAGGATGGGGTCAAGACAGGGGACATTATTACAGGATGGGGGCCAAGAAAGGGGGACAAAATTACAGAGTAGAGGACTTTTTTACAGGATGTGGGACATTATTACAGGAAGCGACCAGAATGTGGAACATTATTACATAATGAGGGCCTGGACAGAGCATATTAAAACAGGATGGGGGCCAGGATGGGGGCTATTATTTTGGAATAGAGGACATTACTACGGGAAAGGGAACAGTATTATAATTTGAAATTAGGCAGATCCGCTCATCTAAACTGAGTGCCGACCGATCCCTAGGAATGTAGCTGCAGTTATGTGACTTATTTACATGCTACCCTGCTGTATGGAGGCAGCTTACCTCTGTGAGACCGCTTTTCTTATAATTTTATCCCACACAAAACAGACTAATTGGGACTAATTAGAGATGAGTGAATTTTCTGAAATTAGTTTTGGGTTTGATTTGTCCAAATGAAGCAAAAAATTCAATTACGACCAAGTCGATTTGGCACAAAACCAAGTACTCCAGAGACTCCAATTGTTCTGAAAAGACGTATGTGACACTCTGACGTCTCCTATATCCAACTTTTCTCAATCTTTTTAACATGAAGTCAGCCTCAGTAATGTCAAAGTGCCTTCAACATTACAGCAAATTATTTTGATTTACAAATATTGATTAATTTAGGAAAAGTCAGACCCAACTCAATTAGTTAAGAATTAGTTAGCTCATCTTTACAACTTAATTATCATACTGCCATTATACCACCCATACAATGCTACCACATACTGGCCAAATAAGTTGTCCGGCTGCCATCTTTCTGGATTTTGAATGCTGTTAAAATGTTTAAAAGAAAATTTTTTTTTACTCACCTTTCATTAACCCTCCCCATACCTCTCTCGATGCCTTCGGTCCTCTGATTGGCTTTGCTGTCTTCTCCCTTCTTTTTTCTTTCTACTTCTGTATCCGGGTCTCCATCGTTGTTTTTCTTCACTAGGTGGTGATAAAGATATGTAGAGGACAACAAAGCATTTGTTTGTTTTTTTATCCCTTCCTGGCAGATTTGATTTGCACAAAATTTATTAGATTCATTGGCCAAATTTGAGTAAATCTGGTGAATTTCAATTTCAGGAAATTTGCTCATCCCTATTTAGTGCCAAGGTAATACCGTCATACAATACTACCACATAGTGGCCAAATATAATATAATACTGCCATACATTTCACATATATCAATTAACTTCCAAAATATTACACAATGCTAAAAAAGAATGAGAATTTTACATTTTCTCCTGGGGTTCCTGTCTTTCAGGCTGTTTAAAAATTTCTTATGTCAAGAGTTCAAACTGCAACTGGACAACAAGCACTCAATATTTCGAAACAACTGTTCTCATAATTTCATACCAGATAATACTACTAAACATATAGAGCCCAAGATCATTTGCAGGTTTTTTTTAAGTCACTTTCCTTTTTTTCTTGTGGTATCTGTTGCATTTTTTTTATACGCCAAATGCTACAAAATGGCGCATGCAGTTCCTGAATTTGGTGCAAAGTCAAAACATTTTTTTTTTGTGATGTGAACTGTTTTTGCCACTTTTAGCTCAAAACGCTGCATGTTTTGCAAAAAGGTGCAGAAATTGATCACGATACATTAATGGCATACTCAAAAACATACCGTGGATGGCTGGAGTGAAGTTGAGCCAAAGTTTGCAATTGCTAGACTCAGCCTACAAAGCAGGAAACTAAAACAAAACAGGCAAGAACATATAAAATGGACTTAAAAAAAGGCACAAAATGAATAATGAATTGAGTGCAACAAAAAAATGGCACAAAACACACAAATTTGAACAAAAAACAGGCACAAAAACAATGCTGAACCTTGATCATACTGCCATATATAGCCCATACAGACTGGATATATAGGAGTATAGGAGTAAGAAGCAATGAAGATGAGCTCCTGAATTTCCATCACTTTATACCTTGTAATGAGCCAACTGTAAGACAAAACCTGGAAAAAATCAACTCCGTGGGACAGAAAAGGGACCTGGACTGAGCTGGACTTTGGATTTTTATGAAAGAGGAAGAAATAGAGGTGTAATGTATGTGGTACAGTTCATATAGCGTCTTGTGCTTGGGTGCGATGAAAATACTTGAGACACAGGTTGATAAAGAAAGTCTTGTATTGCTTCATACAAATTGGCCAAAATAAACACACAGGTTGCAAACACAGAAGCAGGAGACACAGCAGGCCAGAGTAATCTAAGCTCAGAAATAACTCTCCACAACAGATTCAGATCTTCTTCTCTGTTACCGCAAGTCCATGCAAACGTGAGGCTCTCAAGAGCAGAGTTCAGAGTCCACAAGTGCTTCAGAGTTCCTCAGTAGGAATGGCTGGAGTACAAGGTCCAAGGCTTCAGGAGTCAGAACACAGGTTCACTGCAGGCCAGACTCTGAAGCACTGATTGCTCAGCTGTGGCTGTTTAAGAAGCAAACGGAGAGAATCAGGGTGGGAACATGCAAACTGGAAAACTCCATTTTGACTGAGGGCAAGATAGCTGCAGCAAAACAGAAAGCAAAATGGCCGACGAACAAACTGAGTTTCAGAAACAGATACACAGAACCTTACATTACTCCCCCCTTAGGGACAACCTCCGGATGACCTCAGACCAGGCTTGTGTGGGTACCTCTGATGAAACTGACGGAGCAAGCGAGGAGCATTAACGTTATTGACTGGCTCCCATGAGTTGTCCTCCACTGGGTAGCCCTGCCATTTAATCAGATATTGTAACTGATTTCTATACAACCTGGAATCTAAAATCCTTTCCACCACAAATTCCTCCTGACCATCGACTAGCACTGGGTCAGGGCAAGGGAAGAACGTCCAGGAAACGTATTGGGTGTCGCAGCCTTTAGTAGGGATACATGAAAGACAGGGTGGATTCTCATAGTTCTGGGCAATTGAAGACGACAAGCAACGGCACTTATAATTTTACTGATTTTATAGGGTCCAATGTACTTATGTCCCAACTTAGACGATGGAATCCTTAACTTAAGATTTCTGGTTGACAGCCAGACCAGGTCTCCTACCTTAAAAGCTGGTGCAGGTTTACGAAATTTATCTGCTGCCTTCTTGTACCTTTCCTGAGCCGATTCCAGATTCTCCTTTAGAAGATCCATATTCTTCTGTAAAGTCGTGACTCTTTCAGCCACTGCTGGCAAAGGCGTCTCTATGGGAAATCGTGGTAGAATGTTAGGATGATAACCTAGATTAGAGTAAAAAGGAGACTGTTTAGTGGAGGCACTCTGAGAGTTGTTGTAAGAGAACTCAGCCAATGGAAGTAGATCCACCCAATCATCCTGTAGGTGGCAGATAAAGCAGCGGAGATACTGCTCCAGGGTTTGATTGGTTCGTTCGGTTTGTCCATTAGTCTGGGGATGAAAAGCAGAAGAAAGGTTTACTTTAATGTCCAATGCTGCACAGAAATTTTGCCAAAACCTAGAAGTGAATTGCACCCTCGATCCGAAATAACCTCATCCGGTACTCCATGTAAGCGAAACACATCTTTAATCATCAAATCTGATGTCTGTTTTGCAGTGGGTAAGCCGACACAAGGGATAAAATGAGCTGCCTTTGTTAGACGGTCAACCACCACTAGAATAGTGTTCTTCCCTTGAGAGGTTGGTAATTCCACAATGAAGTCCATAGAAATGGATCCGCACGGGCGGGACGGGGTGGGAAGAGGCTGTAACAGACCAGTTGGTGAAGAGCGAGGTGTTTTGCATCTTGCACAAACCTCACACGAAGTGACATAGTCCAAAACATCCTTCCTACAAGTGGGCCACCAAAAGAAACGAGAAAGAAATTCCTGTGTCTTTAGAATTCCTCTATGCCCGGCTATTTTGGAATCGTGAATGAGTTGCAATACTCTCAATCTGACTGTTTCAGGTATATACAGACGTTGTCCCAGAATCCACACACCATTCTTAAAGACAAGACTTACGTCCCTTGGGGGTTGAGCCAAAAAAGAATCCGCATGGTATGCTTCCTTGATGTCTTTAATTAGGTCTTGATGATGAATCACTCCTAGGAATCTAGAGTCAGGAAGAATAGTCTTAGGAGGAGTAATTGGACGTGTCTCTGCTGAGTAAATCCTAGAGAGTGCATCAGCCTTTCCATTGCGCGATCCTGGTCTATAAGAAATAATAAAATTAAATTGGTTTAAGAAAAGATTCCAGCGAGCCTGGCGAGGAGTCAGGCACTTAGCCGACCTGATAAACTCAAGATTACGATGGTCTGTCAGAACGACTATTTGCTGTGCAGCTCCTTGAAGAAGGTGTCTCCATTCTTTGAAGGCGGCAATAATGGCCAACAACTCTCTATTGCCCACATCGTAGTTCTTCTCAGCCGAAGACAACTGCTGGGAAAAGAAGGCACAGGGATGCAAGACATTCTTCTCACCTGTTCTCTGAGAGAGTATAGCTCCACGGCACAGTCTGAAGCATCCACCTCTATTATGAAGGCAAGCTCTGGGTTGGGATGTACTAGGATAGGTGCAGTGGTAAATTTATCTTTTAGACGGGAAAATGCTTCCTGGGCTTGGGGAGTCCAGGAAACTTAGACTCTTTCCGGGTAAGTTGGTGATAGGTGACACTACCTCAGAGAAATTTCTAATGAAACGTCTATAGAAGTTTGCAAACCCGATGAAGCGCTGTACCTCCTTCACATTTCTAGGACTTGGCCAATCATTGATGGCTTGGGTTTTACTTCCATCCATACTAATTCCTTGTGTAGACAGTACATACCCCAGAAATTGAATTTCGGTCTTATGGAATTCACACTTTTCAAGCTTGATGTAAAGATGATTTTGTCTTAGACGTTCCAAGACCATTCTCACATGTCCATGATGTTCCTCTGTGGAGTTAGAAAAAATTAAAATATCATCCAAATAAATTACCACGAATGTATCCAGGAGATCCCTGAAGATGTCATTCACCAAGTGTTGGAAAGTGGCTGGGGCGGTACTCAGACCAAAAGGCATAACTAGATATTCAAAGTGTCCATAGCGTGACCTGAATTCAGTCTTCCATTCATCCCCAGGTCTAATACGGACTAAGTTATAGGCCCCACGAAGATCTAGTTTAGAAAAAATTTTGGCATGTCGCACTCTCTCCAATAACTCAGGGATTAAAGGCAATGGATAACGGTTTCTAATAGTAACCTTATTGAGTTCCCTATAGTCTACGCATGGTCTCAGGGATCCATCTTTCTTCTTTACAAAGAATATGGGTGCCCCTGCAGGAGATGAAGAGGGGCGTATGAAGCCCTTGGCTAGATTTTCGTCTATGTACTCTTTTAAAGCCTTCAGCTCGGGCCCCGCCAGGGGGTAGATCTTACCAAAAGGTATCTCTGCTCCAGGCAATAATTCAATTGGACAATCATATGGACGGTGAGGAGGAAGCTGGTCAGCGTTCTTCTTGTCACATAAATCCACATAGTCCTGGTATACAGCTGGTAGTTCAGGGACTGACATGGTTCCTTTAGGAACAGAGCAAGCTGAATTTTTTGGACTCATCTGTTTCTCTGGAAAGTGTAATTCCTTGGTCTCCCAGTTAATGGTAGGATTCTGAGCCTGCAGCCATGGTAGCCCTAGAATAATGGGAAAGTGAGGAGAAGAGATAAGCATAAAGGACAGTTTCTCTTGATGATCTTTACCCATAAGAACCTTTAAAGGCTCTGTTTCCTGATCCACTGGTCCAGAGGTCAGCAGGGAGCCATCCACAGTTTCCATCTGTACTGGAGTAGCCTTCTTCACTGAACGTATTCCCTGTTTCAGAGCAAAGGAGACATCCATAAAATTTCCACTTGCACCTGAGTCGATCATAGCAGAGCTAGACACCCAGGCTGAGTCAACCCAGAGTTTGATGGAAAGAAAACAGTGAGAATTGTTTTTTTTACAACTCAGCTGGGACACCGCTGAGGAAACTTGAAAGATGGCAGCATTTACACAGTCAACGTCCTCAGAGGTAACGGAGTTTAAGTCCGAGAAATCAAGATCTGTTGCTGCAGATCTCTCTGGAGCCTGAGGCTCGGACCTGACAGATCCCCTCTCGCAACACTCACAATGAATGAGTGCTGCAGTAGTCTTGCGAGAACGGCTGGGGCAGTTAATAATAAAGTGCCCTGACTTACCACAATAAAAACATAGATTCTCCTTAAAACGATGTTCCTTGCGTGCATCACTAACCCGTCGTAGTAAAGAGTCTACCTGCATAGGTTCAGGTTCAGGTTCCCGTGTAATCCTATTCAAAGGTTCCTTAGCTGGAGAGGAAGGTAGGAAAAGGTTAGTACGATTGCTTTCGAACCATCTCTCTTGCCTGCGTTCAGTTAAACGAGTATCAATACGGATGCAGTAGTTAATAAAGTCACCTAACGCAGTGGGAGGGTCGGCAGAGCAAGTTCATCCTTAATCAGTGGGGATAACCCCTTTCGAAAAATAGATTTTTTGGCGGAATTGTCCCAGGTGGTATCAAGGGCCCATCTCCTGAAATCCAAGGCATATTCAGCTACCGAGTGCTTACCTTGGCGCAAAGCTAACATGGCTGCTTCAGCTGTTGCACCTCGATTGGGGTCATCAAACACCTGCCCCATGGCTGAAATAAAATCATCAAGGTGATTCAAACAATCATCCTCAGTCTCAATCAGAGGGTTTGCCCACATCAAAGCCTTGTTGGTAAGCAACATAATTATAGTAAGCACCTTAGATCGTTCAGTAGGAAATTGTGAAGCATGTGCAGAAAAAAAAAATTGCATTGATTAACAAATCCCCTGAATTTTTCACGTTCACCACCAAAACGAAAAGGGGGCAACTTGGGAATCCCAGAACTCGGGGCCACGGCAGGAGCCTGGACTCGCCCCTCCAGAACCTCAATCCTGGCTCGCAAATCCTGGGTAGTCTGTCCAACCACTTGCAAATTGTGATTATTTAGGTCCTGAAGATTTGTAAAACGGGTCTTTATATTCTGCAAATCTGCAAGGATATTATCAGTCACTCCGCAAAGTTCCTTTATGCGGGCCTCCATTTTCCAGATCTTTTAAGACAGGATACTGGAAGAAGAGGAGAAAAAAAAAAAACAATAGTGTTCACCTGTGGCAACACTGAAGAAAGAAAAAACTTTAAGGGAACTGCTCACCTGGAATGGTTGTGAGAAGTCACAACCACTATCATCACAGAAAGCTTTCAACCAGACATCTGATATCCAGAGTTTCAGCAGACAAAAAGAGAAGAGAAAAAAAAACAAAAAAAAAACAATAGTGTTTACCTGTGATAACACTGCAGAAAAAAAACTTAAGGGAATTGCTCACCTGGAATGGTTGTGAGAAGTCACAACCACTGTCATCACAGAAAGTACAACCGGACATCCGATATCCACAGTACAGCAGACAAGCCTTTCCAGACCCAGCAGACACTAACGTTTGGCTTCAGAATCTTGTAATGTATGTGGTACAGTTCATATAGCGTCTTGTGCTTGGGTGCGATGAAAATACTTGAGACACAGGTTGATAAAGAAAGTCTTGTATTGCTTCATACAAATTGGCCAAAATAAACACACAGGTTGCAAACACAGAAGCAGGAGACACAGCAGGCCAGAGTAATCTAAGCTCAGAAATAACTCTCCACAACAGATTCAGATCTTCTTCTCTGTTACCGCAAGTCCATGCAAACGTGAGGCTCTCAAGAGCAGAGTTCAGAGTCCACAAGTGCTTCAGAGTTCCTCAGTAGGAATGGCTGGAGTACAAGGTCCAAGGCTTCAGAAGTCAGAACACAGGTTCACTGCAGGCCAGACTCTGAAGCACTGATTGCTCAGCTGTGGCTGTTTAAGAAGCAAACGGAGAGAATCAGGGCGGGAACATGCAAACTGAAAACTCCATTTTGACTGAGGGCAAGATAGCTGCAGCAAAACAGAAAGCAAAATGGCCGACGAACAAACTGAGTTTCAGAAACAGATACACAGAACCTTACAAGAGGATTTAAAGGACAAAGCAAGAATCTCTTGGAGGACAGACTGCACACAGGCAGCATTCATCTGATATCCAGAGACCTGAGCATCCAAAGGTAGGACCATTCTGCAACCCCAAACAATCCATAGACTTCCTACAAATCTATCTTCTTAGAAATAAGGATTACAATTACTATATAACCACAAAAATGGAAAGCACAAATTTAGAAGTAAATGGGCAAAGCACATGGCTGGAGACACAGCACACCAGGGGGTCAGATATGGAGACACCACATGGGCAGAAGAGCAGTAAAGTCAGCAAAGGAAAAGCAATGAGGGAGAATCCAGAAACCTTTATTTCTAATTACACTAAAGATGAAGAAAAAAGGAGAACCAACGTGGTATTCCGCACAGACCATCTCTCAGCCTGGCACACCGCCCTGTGCAAGCAGTATAAACATATATCTCAGTGCAACACCAATACTGGCCGGCAGATTAAAATTAAAAACAACGCAGAAGATGACACACACTCACTCACTATAACTCTGTACAATACTGGCACCGTCATGGTGCAAGGAACTGAGGACAATCTGCAACAGTTCGATGAACTTTTTATTGAAATCAGTGAACAGGCTCAAATCCTTAGAAAGACACTTCCAGAGGCCATTTCTAATGCTCACATATCTACAGAGAAGACCTCCAGGGCCCCTACCCCCAACACTTCACACCTCTCCCCTGAGAACATCAGAGACTATCTATCTCAATTAGAAGGAGACTTGGCTCAAATTAAGGAAGAACTTCAAAGAAACTCACATAGAAATGCAAATGACCAAGCAACAAATGAGATCAATAAGCTGAAATGCGAGTTCAAGTCAGCTCTCCAGAAAATAAGAGAGGAAATGTGCAAATTACAAAATGACAATGAAAGGCTCAGAAAGGAGATAGCAGAACTCAAAACGCAGAGTCCTCAATATCTGACCCAGCAGGGGACAATGGAAACTAGCCAGAGAGCAGACAATATGGCCCCCACTGACCAGAATGTGGAGACCCCAAACAACAACACAGCAATAACCTATAATATGAATAATACTGAAACCAAGAAAAGTGAGCCAGCGAGAAGCGAATCAACCACCAGCAAAGCCAGCATCACAGACCCCCACCATCAGCCACTTAACCCATCCCAGACACCACAAAGCCCTGATATCGTCCTAATAATGGACTCAAATGGGAAGTACCTAAATGCACAACGGCTATTCCCAGGAAAACGGGTCAGAAAAATCCACTGTGCAACTATTGAACAGGTGACAGAGGTCATCAATAATCCACGTTTTACCAACCCAAACCATATTATTATACACACAGGTACAAACAATCTGCCAGACCAGCACAAGCAGATCGCAGCACAACTGGCCCAACTAGCAAAGAAGGCAAAACTAAAATTCCCAGACAGCAAAATCATTCTGTCATCTCTGCTCCCAACAAAGGACATATCCAGGCAAACCACCCAAAGCATCAATATGGAACTGACAGAAAAGGTCAAGACTGTCCCAAACGTGACCCTGGCACAACACCTTTCCATAAACCACCATCACCTATATGATAATAAGCACCTCAACAAACAAGGGGTCAGCCTCCTGGCCAAAGATCTGAAAGACATCGTACTAAACAGAGGACCCAGGCCTGGATTCAACAGTGACCAACATCACACCGAAAGACCCCTAACAATAAAAAGACAGAAAACCCCAATCCTATCTCCAGAAGCTGGAAACAAAGCTCTTCACCCAAAATCAGACCATCAGAGGAGGAGACCTCCATGGAGGGGTCCACCGACCCCACACAGATACACGCAGAGCAGAGATACGGATGAGGTAAAGACCCTGCTCAGCGCACTATGCAGGAAACTAATGTGACTGGATGGAACCAAGCACACCTACAAAACAGTCAGAAATCCAGTTTGTCCTACACAGCCATACTCATTACAAGGTATATACACACAAGATAAATAGAAAAAATGACTTCACTTACAATCAGCAGCTGGAATATTCAGGGTCTCAACACCTCGACCTTTGGATGTAAAACAAATGACCCGGACTTTATACAAAGACTGAAAAATATAGACATCCAGATCCTCCTGGAAACATGGACCAGAGCCGAAAACGAATCCCTGGCGCCCATCGGATACAGGGAAATCTCTGTCCCTGCCCTGAAAAATAAAAACATCAAACAGGGCCGGAGCTCAGGAGGAATACTGATCTGGTATAAAGACGAGCTCCACCAATACATCAAACCGGTGAAGAGAGGAGGTAGCCACATATGGATCAGGATCAGCAGCTCCATCCTCACCTCTCAGTCTGATATCCACCTCTGCGCCACCTATATACCACCGCCAGAGTCCCCCTACTTCAATCCAGAGAGCTTCGAGATCTTACAAAGAGAAGCCGACCACTATCAGGCCCTGGGCAAAGTTCTCATCTTTGGAGACCTCAACGCAAGAACAGGGAGAGAAAACGACTTCCTGACCAGGGATGAGAACATCTACATATTTGGAGCAGAGAATGACGGCCAAGACTCAGTACACACAGAGAGAAACAGCTACGACAGTACAGTCAACAAAAGTGGTAAAAAGCTCCTGAACGTATGTAGAAGTTTAGGACTTCATATTCTTAATGGACGTACCAAAGGAGACTCTTTAGGGAGGTATACACTAAACTCCCATGTAGGGAGGAGTGTAGTAGATTATGCCATTACAGACATGAACCGGGCAAATATCAGCGCCTTCATAGTCACCCCACAAACGCACCTGTCAGACCACAGCCAACTTCTTCTGTACTTGAAATCTACAGAGAAACCACCCACTCAAAAGCCACAGGATAGCGGCCTCTTCAACCGGCCTCCATCATATAAATGGTCCAAAACGTCAGCACTAAAGTACAAAGAGGCTCTCAGCAGACCCGAAATACAGCGGATGCTCCACCACTTCTACAACCACGAGTACCAGCCTAACCCAAAGGGAGTGAGTCAAGCTACAAAAGACCTCAACAATATATTCTATGCAATGGCCAGACTGTCCAACGTTAAAAAAGTTGACTACAAGAGACCAAAAGAAAAACAGACCAACGGTTGGTTTGACAGAGAATGTAAAGCCGTACGGAAGACCCTGAGAACAGCCTCAAACAAGAAACATAGAGACCCCAACCACCCTGGTCTGAGGGAAGCCTATGAAACCATACAAAGACAGTACAAAACCATCCTCAGGAGGAAGAAGCAGAGTTACATCTCTACCAAGCTTAACCAACTCCAAGATGCTCTTCAAGACAATTCCTTCTGGGAACTATGGAACCACATGGGCACAAAAGACAAGAAAAACAACATCCATATCCAAAATGGCAACATCTGGCTCCAGTACTTCAGAGACCTCTATAAAGACATCCCAAAGAAGAACTAAGCCAAGAACAGGAAAACATAATGGCAAAACTAAAAGCAATGGAGGAAAAAGTAAAAAATTTCCAAAACCCAGTGGATACACCTATTACATTACAGGAAGTAGCAGAGAGAATCTCTTCCATAAGATGTAGAAAAGCCGGTGGCCTGGATGGAATCCTACCAGAAATGCTGAAGTACAGCCCACCAGAAATACAGGCTGCAATGGTTAAACTCTTCAATATTGTGCTAAGTGCCGGCTACTTCCCTCGTACCTGGAACCAAGGCCTCATCACACCCATCCACAAGAATGGGGACAGGTATGACCCAGCCAACTACAGAGGCATATGTGTCAGCAGCAACCTGGGGAAACTGTTCAACAGCATCCTGAACAAGAGGATCCTCAGTTTCCTCACCGAACATAACGTCCTCAGCAAGAGCCAAGCAGGGTTCATGCCAAACCACCGCACCACTGACCACATCTATACCCTGCACAGCCTCATTCAGAGACACGTCCACAATACAAAGAACGGGAAGATATACGCCTGTTTCGTGGACTTTAAAAAGGCCTTTGATTCGGTGTGGCACCCGGGCTTATTCCTGAAACTGCTGGAGAGTGGAATAGGAGGAAAGACCTACGATGTTATCAAAAGCTCCTACACCGAGAACCTCTGCAGTGTGAGTGTGAACGGTAAAAGAACGGCTTATTTCCAGCAGAGCCGTGGAGTCAGACAAGGCTGCAGCCTAAGTCCAACGCTCTTCAACATTTACATCAACGAGCTGGCTACCGCTCTGGAATCTTCCACAGCACCAGGTCCCACCCTCCACGACACCCAGGTGAAATTCCTGCTGTATGCAGATGACCTGCTGCTTCTGTCACCAACCGAGAAAGGCCTCCAAGACAACCTGAAAATCTTAGAGAAATTCAGCTCCACCTGGGCACTACCGGTCAACCTAAAGAAAACCAACATCATGGTGTTCCAGAGGAGAAAGAGAAAATTAGACCAGCACCCTTCATTTGTCCTCAACAACTGCGCCCTTACAGGAACAGACAAATATACCTACCTGGGCCTAGAGATTCACCGGTCAGGAAGCTTCAAACAAGCCATAGAGACCCTGAAAGACAAGGCATGTAAAACCTTCTATGGCATCCGAAGGAAACTTTACCATCTGAAGCCACCAGTGAGGGTCTGGTTAAAAATCTTCGACTCGGTCATCGCCCCAATCCTCCTGTATGGCAGTGAAGTCTGGGGTCCTCACACCTACCCAGACTGGTCAAGATGGGACTCCAGCCCAACAGAAATATTCCACCTGGAATTCTGCAACCACCTTCTCCAAGTCCATCGGAGCACCTCCAACAGTGCCTGCCGGGCCGAGCTGGGCAGATTCCCTCTACACCTAACGGTTCTAAAGAGGGCACTGTCATTCCGGGCTCACCTACTTAGGAGCAATCCAAGCTCCCATCACCATAAAGCCCTGACACACGTAGGTGAAACAGAAAAACTAGGACCCTCGGAACAGCTCACCCAAACCCAACCTGACCAGAACACCAATCACAACAACCTGACAAAAGCCGAAATCAGGAAGATGGTAGACGAAGGCCAGGAGAGGTATGTCAGTGACTGGAAGAACGACATAATCAGCTCCCAGAAACTGACCATGTACCGGAGTCTACAGAGAGACTACAGTCTGGCCCCATACCTGGAGAAACTCCCAGACCCCAGAGACCGCCAGATCCTGAGCCGGTATAGACTCAGCGCCACAGTCTGGCCATCGAATCCGGCCGACACAGGCAGAGCTACAAGCCCAGGGAGGAAAGACTATGCCAACACTGTGACCAGGAGGCCATAGAGGACGAAACCCACTTCCTGCTACACTGCTCCAAATACTCAGCAGTGAGGGACACTCACTTCAGGAGACTCTCACATCTCTTCCCGGATTTCATCACCATGAAGGAGGAAGAGAAAACATATATCTTGCTGGGGGAAGAAGAGAGAGCAGCGGAGATAGCAGCGCGGTATGTGAGCGAATGTCATAGACTGCGAGAAAGAGAACTATGATATGCCATGGACTTCTATAACCCCCACCCCGGATCTGCCCCCATCACCCCTCCCTATGCCATGGACTTTTATAGCCCCCACCCTGGACCTGCGCCCCCATCACCCCTCCCTATGCCATGGACTTCCATAGCCCCCACCCTG
>JARQOD010000005.1:521686177-521754921 GCA_033576555.1 Oophaga sylvatica
CTCTCTCCTGCGCGGCGACCCTCAGGATTGGGCTTTTTCCCTGACACCTGGGGATCCTGTTTTGAGTGATGTTGATGCGTTTTTTCAGGCTTTGGGGTTATTGTACGATGAGCCTAATGTCACTGATCAAGCTGAAAAAACTTTGTTGGCATTAAGTCAGGGGCTTGAGGACGCTGAGTTATACTGTCAGAGATTCCGTAGGTGGGCAGTCCTGACCAAATGGAATGACGACGCTTTGGCAGCTCTTTTTCGGAAGGGACTGTCAGATAATGTAAAGGATGTTATGGTGGGATTCCCTGTTCCCTCTGGTCTCAATGATTCTATGTCATTAGCGATTCAAATTGACAGACGTTTGCGTGAGCGGAAAGGTATGCGTGGAATAATGTTGCCTTGTGAACCTGCTTCTGAATCCATGCAGTGTGATAGAGTGGTTTCTGAGGCACAGCGTCATGAATTTCGAAAGCGCAATGGGTTATGTTTCTACTGTGGTGATGCCTCTCATGCTATTTCAGTCTGCCCTAAGCGGGGAAGACGTTTTGCACGCTCAGTTGTCTTGGGTTGTGTTCAGACTAAGTTTTTATTAACTGTGACCCTGATATGCTCTTTGTCCTCATTTTCTGCTCTGGCTTTTGTTGATTCTGGAGCAGCTATTAACCTGATGGATTTTGATTTTGCTAAACGTTGTGGGTAGTGTTGAGCGATAATGCTCGATATCTAAAAATATCGTATCGAAATTGTATCGCCGATAGCACTAAATATCGTCGATATCCGATTCCGATACCGGAAGTCCCATGTAAGTCTATGGGAACAAAATATCGCAACAAAAAAAAACCTTTCTTTCGTTGTAAACACAAAATATACACACATAGAATACATATATATATATATATATATATATATATATACATGTCATTGTGACATATATATATACATATATTTATAGTTTATACACTTCTACATAGTAAAATAGACTCTGATTCAATTGCCGGGTAAAGCCGTGACATACCCCATAGAAGTCGACGGGCTCGGTGCCGAGTACCCCCAAAACCTCTGGCTCTGTGCGACTCAACTTGGGCGTCACGAACAGGATTCTGTAGCTCGCTATAAGCGAGTCCTGTGTGCCTGAATTGAACTGGTTTTGTGCTTGAGAATTGCTAAAATCATCAGAGAATGTATTTGCCATTTTTCCGCCATATCTGCGTCACGACGAGGCACTGGTGAAGAAGAAGGGCGTGCTCTTCATGGGTGTACACTCACTCAGTGACGCGAAAACGATGGCTCTAAATGGTACTGCAATGTAAGATCGTGGCCCACAGCTCTTCAGTTCCGCCTCCTCATCCTCCTCAGTGTGCGGAAACTAACACGAAGGTCCCACCTCCCTACAAAAGAGGGGCCCTCTCCAGATGCTAATGACACATGTGACTTGGCAGAGATGGCTAATGGACACGAGCAGAAGTGTGAAAGGATGGAGCAGTCAGAGCTCTCCCCCCACGGAAGCGACCCGATCGCCACGGAACCACCGTTGGGCACCCGGCCTGGAAACCCTCCTAAGCTGCAAGAAGCGGAGGATACCCTAAGAGGCCTGGCCCGGCACCGGGAGGAGGTCGCCAGGATGGAAGCGAGATGGCGTGCCCTAAAACTAAACTTGGAGCGGCGCCAATCCCTCTTACCTGAAGTGTCTGTACCGGAAGGTGAGGCACCCGTTATAGTAGAGGAGTCCTTGCAATGTGATCCGGTTGACGTTGTCGCAGTGGAGGCACCCGTTCGTGCAAAAAACTCTGCACCGGCAGCACCCCAGATCCCACTGTCTGCCCCCGTCGCTGAGACAGAAGAAGTGACACCCGTCCTCATGGAGGAGGCCGCGCAGGCACCAGAGCACTACCTGCCTGTACCGGAGCCCCGACTGTCATCTGTTCCAGAGCCGGCTGCTTCCTCCGCAGGTGAGCGCCGCCAGGACTGGGGGGCGCCAGGAGAGCTGCCGCAAACCGGACACTGTAAGCTGGCATTTGATGGTGGAGACATGGTGCAGCTGGTGGAGGAGAATTACAACCGGCGTCAGGAGGAAGAGTGGAGACGTTGGGAGCGGGAAGCAGAGCGACAAAGGGAGCAGCGAGAAACCCAAAAGCTTCGCCAACGTCAGCTGGAGAAGGACCGGGCAGATAAGGACCGGATGAGAAAGGATAAAGGAACCCTGTGGGAGCCGCGGCGTAAGGGTGCAGTACGGAGCTTTAAATTGAAAGGTGGTTGGGGCTTCATCCAGGAGCCTGGACTTTATTTAGAAGTTTTTGTGAACCGGCGGGACGTGGAGGCTCACCTCCCAGAAGGACACCCGGGGAGGGACCTGTTGCCAGGAGACTTGGTGACTTACACCCGACACTGGGGTTACAATGGATGGTACGCCCTAAATGTTACCAGGTGCGACCCCTACTCCCCAGAGTGTCAGGAACCTGTGAGACCCTCGGAGCCTTCAGCCTCCCACATCCAGGCCTCTGCAAAAGTGCCCACCCCACGCCGTAAATCTCCCAAGCCTCCCTCAGTGGTCTCCTCAGCAGCCCCAGCTATGGACATGATAAGTATAGCTGGCCCGTACCCGGCGCCTGTTAGGCCCCCTGGGGTTCGTTCAGTCCGGGACATAGGGTTCCAGACCCGGAGGGAGATGAAAGAGGTGGCCACACAGACCCAGATAGCGGGTCACGACTTGACTGTACAGGCCACACGACGTCATCAGGTCCTGGTGGTCCTTGGTGCCTCGGATGTTTGGCAAGCATCAGAAGAGTACCAGGTGGTACCTGGAACACCCCTGCCAAAGAATTATAAATAACCCAGACAGGGTCCCTGTATGTAAATAGTTAAATTGTTTATGTACCCGGACGGGTGAATGTTCATAAAAAAGTTTTTTAATTTAATAAAAAAAAAACAACACAGTTTTCATTACTTTTATTACAGTCTCATCCTGCGATGCCATCGATCTCCTGTAAAAAAATGAAAAAAAAAAAAAAAGTATACCACCTGACCGACGCAGTCCATAGTAACGAGTGTCCCACGACGATCCAGCTCTGCTACATCAGAATGACAGGCAGAGCCTGTCATCCCGGCGCAGCACAGCTGATTACCTGCTTCCCCGGCGGTGACGTCATCGGACTGGTTTACGGCCGGGATTACCCTGCAGTCACTGCAGTTATCGCGAAAAACTGCATGTGACCGCCAGGGAGAAGATAATGGCGGCCATCAAGCAGTCCAGGACGTGACCGCCGGAGATCTTCTGCCAGGTAAGTGCGGCTGACTCCTGACAGACCCGACCGACGGACACTCACACTGACAGTGACAAATCCGATTCCGGTATTCGATAAGACGAAAATATCGAAACGAATTATCGAAAGGCCGATAGAGCTAATATCGGCCGATAGCCGATATTTGCAGTATCGTATCGCTCAACACTAGTTGTGGGTTTCCCTTGATACCCCTATGGAAGTCTATTCCCCTACTGGGGATCGATTCTACCCCTTTGACTGAGAATAAACCTCAGTTCTCTACTCAGGTGATAATGAGGGTAGAACCTGATCATCAGGATAGTTGCAAATTTTTGGTTCTGTATAATCTGCATGACATTATCGTACTGGGTTTCCCTTGGTTACAGTCTCATAATCCTGTTTTGGATTGGAAATCTGTGTCTGTTACCAGTTGGGGCTGCCAATGTGTTAATACCAACACTCCTGTTTTTTCTGCCTCCCCCCAGGCTCAGGATGTTCCTGACTTTTTGATTGATTTTTCTGATGTGTTTAGCGAAAGTAAATCTGCATCCTTACCTCCCCATAGGAGCTATGACTGCGCTATTGAATTAGTGCCTGGTAGTAAATTCCCTAAAGGTCGCCTTTTTAACTTGTCTGTACCTGAACATGACGCTATGCGGTCTTATATCAAGGAGTCATTGGAGAAGGGTCATATCAGACCATCCTCTTCACCCTTAGGTGCCGGTTTTTTCTTTGTGGCCAAAAAGGATGGTTCATTAAGGCCGTGTATTGATTATCGTCTCTTGAACAATATTACTGTGAAATATCAATATCCTTTACCCTTGATCTCTGATCTGTTTTCCAGGGTGAAAAACGCTACTTCGTTTACCAAGCTTGACCTCAGGGGGGCATATAACCTTATTCGCATTAAGCACGGGGATGAATGGAAGACGGCATTTAATACCCCTGAAGGGCATTTTGAGTACCTTGTGATGCCCTTTGGGCTCACTAATGCTCCTTCTGTCTTCCAGTCCTTCATGAATGACATTTTCAGGGATTTTGTGGATAAATTTCTGATTGTTTATTTGGATGATATCTTGATTTTTTCCAATGACTGGGACTCTCATGTAAAACATGTTCGGACTGTGTTTCAGATTTTGAGAGAGAATGCTCTGTATGTGAAGGGATCAAAGTGTCTTTTTGGCGTTCAGAGGATCTCATTTCTGGGATTCATTTTGTCCCCATCTGTTATTGAAATGGACCCGGTCAAGGTTCAGGCCATCTGTGATTGGGTCCAGCCTACTTCATTAAAGGCTCTTCAAAGATTCTTGGGTTTTGCCAATTTTTATCGTAAATTTATTGGTAATTTCTCTGTTATTGTTAAACCATTAACTGATTTGACCAAGAAGGGTTCTGATGTGGTGAATTGGCCTCCTGAGGCAGTCTCTGCATTTCAGGAACTTAAGCAGAGATTCACTTCTGCTCCTGTTCTACGGCAGCCTGATGTTTCTCTACCATTTCAGGTGGAGGTTGATGCCTCTGAAATTGGGGCAGGTGCCGTTTTGTCCCAAAGAGATCCAGAGACCTCTAAAAGTAACCCTTGTGCCTTTTTCTCTCGAAAATTTTCTCCCACTGAACGTAATTATGACGTGGGTAATCGGGAGTTATTAGCCATGAAGTGGGCTTTTGAAGAGTGGAGACATTGGCTGGAGGGAGCCAAACATCAGGTGGTGGTCCTTACGGACCATAAGAATCTAGTATATCTGGAATCTGCCAAGCGACTTAATCCTAGACAGGCCAGGTGGGCCTTGTTTTTCACACGTTTTAATTTTGTGGTTTCATTTCTTCCTGGCACTAAAAATGTTAAGGCGGATGCCCTCTCGAGGAGCTTCCTGGCGGACTCTCCTGAGTTATCTGATCCTTCTGTTATTTTGAAAGAGGGTGTAGTTCTTTCCGCCATCTCGCCCAATTTGAGACTGGCTCTGGAGGGGTGTCAGAAGGATAAGCCCGAGTGCTGCCCTGTTGGGAAATTGTTTGTCCCGGACCAGTGGAAAAAGAGTGTAATGTCTGAGATTCATTGTTCCACGTTGGCCGGTCATCCCGGAATTTTTGGTACCAGAGACTTGGTTAGTCGGTCCTTTTGGTGGTCTACCTTGTCTCGTGATGTCAGGGAGTTTGTGCAGTCCTGCAGGACTTGCTCTCGCTCCAAGCCTTGCTCTCGTTCTAGTGGTTTGTTGATGCCATTACCGGAGCCCAAGAGACCATGGACCCATATCTCTATGGATTTCATTTCCGACCTCCCTGTTTCTCAGAGAATGACCGTCATCTGGGTGATTTGCGATAGGTTTTCCAAGATGATACATCTTGTGCCATTACCTAAGTTGCCTTCCTCCTCTGAATTGGTGCCTTTGTTCCTTCAGCACGTGGTTCGTTTACACGGCATTCCTGAGAACATTGTGTCTGGCAGAGGAGTTCAGTTTGTTTCCAGATTTTGGAGGACCTTTTGTTCTAAAATTAGTGTTCAATTGTCTTTCTCCTCGGCGTTTCATCCTCAGACCAATGGTCAAACTGAGAGAACAAACCAGACATTGGAGACTTATCTAAGATGCTTTGTGTCTGCTGATCAGGATGACTGGGTCTCTTTTTTGCCTTTGGCTGAGTTTGCTCTTAATAATAGGGCTAACTCTGCCACTTTGATGTCTACATTTTTCTGTAATTCTGGGTTTCACCCTCGATTTTCTTCTGGACAGACGGAGGCTTCTGTCTGCCCAGGTGTTGACTCTGTGGGGAGCGTATGCAACAGATTTGGGACCAGGTAGTGGAGAGGTTGTCCCTCTCTCAGGAGAGGGCCCAGCGGTTTTCTAACCGGCATAGGACTGATGGTCCTCGGTTTAAAGTGGGGGACTTGGTCTGGTTGTCCTCAAGAAATATTCCTATGAGAGTGGCATCTCCTAAATTTAAGCCTAGGTTCATTGGACCTTATAAGATCATGGAGATTCTTAACCCTGTTTCTTTTCGTTTGCTTCTTCCAGGGACATTTAAGATCCATAACATGTTCCACAAGTCCTTGTTGAAGAGGTTTGTTGAGCCAGTGGTTCCTACTACTGTGCCTCCTGACCCTGTTTTGGTTGAGGGCAATCTGGAGTATGTGGTTGAGAAAATATTGAATTCTCGTTTTTCTAGACGGAAACTCCAGTATTTGGTTAAATGGAGAGGTTATGGTTAGGAAGACAATTCTTGGGTGTTTGCTTCGGATATCCATGCTAGGAGACTCATCCGTGCGTATCATAGAACTCATCCTGACCGACCTGGTTGCTCAAATGAGGGTTCGGTGACCCCTCCTCAAGGGGGGGGTACTGTTTTGAATAGGCTGGAAATGAGTTCTGAGCAGAAGCTCCCTCTGGTGGTTACAAACGGTACTGGACTGTCCAGTGAAGAATGTGAGGATTGGGAATCAGGTGTTACTGACTGGTCTTATATAAGGGAGTCACTTTCCCATCAGGGTTGCCGGTGATCAATTGTTCTGGTCTCAATCCTTGATTCCTGTTTCCTTGGTAGCCTGCTGTGTCGTGTCTGAATCTCCTGCTAACAGATAAGACATTTTCTTCTTTTTGTTTTTGTGCTTTATTTTTGCATTTTGTCCTGCACTTCTGTGGGGGCCTTCAGGGTCCCCTCTGGGGGCTTTTGCCTCTCAGTTCAGTTCAGCCACTGATGTTTGTACATTTGCTTTTTCCAGTTTTTTCAGTGGCTGCTGTTTTGTTTTTGGTTACACCAGAGAACTAATTTAGGTGGTAGAGGTCGTGTGATCTCAGGTGTTTTTGAAATTAGTAGAGTTGGTGCTTTTCAGGGTTTTTTGGGATTGCAGTAAGTGCCCTTCCTATCCTTTTCTATTTAGTAAGTTTGGGCCCCAACGTTTGCTCATACTATTTTCTGTCTGTGTCAGTATTTCTTCTTGTCTAACCGCCATTACATGTTTGGGGGCTTTCTATGTTCTTTGGGGATCTGCTCCGGGACAGATAGCTTTCCTCTTTCTATCTTTAGGTGTAGTTAGTTTCTCAGGCTGTGACGAGGCGTCTAGGACCAACGTAGGAACGCTCCACGGCTGCCTCTAGTTGTGGTGGTTAGTCAGGGTACTGCAATCTCATAGTTTCCAACTGCTCTGGTGTATTTCCTTTTTGCCTGCTCTCCTCAGCTACCAAATCTTAACAGTATCACTGGCCAAAACTGAAAATTATATGGTACTCACAGAAGGGAAAAATATTGTGGAAAGAAAAAAAAAGTTGTCAGAGTTGTCAGAGATTTTTTTTTTTTTTTCTGTTTGTTGCATTTTTTTTTTCCCTCTGTATCTCTGGGTGCTGAGGAGGATTTTTTTCTCTCTCAATGGAGTTTGCACAGTTGTCTGGCCATGTGGATCAGCTTGCCACTGAAGTTCGGAGTATTGCTACCTATCTTGCTAGGTTGTCTGTTGTGGAACCTAGGATTCCCATGCCAGATTTGTTTTTTAGGGGATCGAGCTAAATTTTTGAATTTCAAAAATAACTGTAAATTGTTTTTTGCCTTAAAATCTAAGTCCTCAGGGAACGCAGCGCAGCAGGTTCAAATTGTCATCTCTCTCCTGCGCGGCGACCCTCAGGATTGGGCTTTTTCCCTGACACCTGGGGATCCTGTTTTGAGTGATGTTGATGCGTTTTTTCAGGCTTTGGGGTTATTGTACGATGAGCCTAATGTCACTGATCAAGCTGAAAAAACTTTGTTGGCATTAAGTCAGGGGCTTGAGGACGCTGAGTTATACTGTCAGAGATTCCGTAGGTGGGCAGTCCTGACCAAATGGAATGACGACGCTTTGGCAGCTCTTTTTCGGAAGGGACTGTCAGATAATGTAAAGGATGTTATGGTGGGATTCCCTGTTCCCTCTGGTCTCAATGATTCTATGTCATTAGCGATTCAAATTGACAGACGTTTGCGTGAGCGGAAAGGTATGCGTGGAATAATGTTGCCTTGTGAACCTGCTTCTGAATCCATGCAGTGTGATAGAGTGGTTTCTGGGGCACAGCGTCATGAATTTCGAAAGCGCAATGGGTTATGTTTCTACTGTGGTGATGCCTCTCATGCTATTTCAGTCTGCCCTAAGTGGGGAAGACGTTTTGCACGCTCAGTTGTCTTGGGTAGTGTTCAGACTAAGTTTTTATTAACTGTGACCCTGATATGCTCTTTGTCCTCATTTTCTGCTCTGGCTTTTGTTGATTCTGGAGCAGCTATTAACCTGATGGATTTTGATTTTGCTAAACGTTGTGGGTTTCCCTTGATACCCCTACGGAAGTCTATTCCCTACTGGGGATCGATTCTACCCCTTTGGCTGAGAATAAACCTCAGTTCTCTACTCAGGTGATAATGAGGGTAGAACCTGATCATCAGGATAGTTGCAAATTTTTGGTTCTGTATAATCTGCATGACATTATCGTACTGGGTTTCCCTTGGTTACAGTCTCATAATCCTGTTTTGGATTGGAAATCTGTGTCTGTTACCAGTTGGGGCTGCCAATGTGTTAATACCAACACTCCTGTTTTTTCTGCCTCCCCCCAGGCTCAGGATGTTCCTGACTTTTTGATTGATTTTTCTGATGTGTTTAGCGAAAGTAAATCTGCATCCTTACCTCCCCATAGGAGCTATGACTGCGCTATTGAATTAGTGCCTGGTAGTAAATTCCCTAAAGGTCGCCTTTTTAACTTGTCTGTACCTGAACATGACGCTATGCGGTCTTATATCAAGGAGTCATTGGAGAAGGGTCATATCAGACCATCCTCTTCACCCTTAGGTGCCGGTTTTTTCTTTGTGGCCAAAAAGGATGGTTCATTAAGGCCGTGTATTGATTATCGTCTCTTGAACAATATTACTGTGAAATATCAATATCCTTTACCCTTGATCTCTGATCTGTTTTCCAGGGTGAAAAACGCTACTTCGTTTACCAAGCTTGACCTCAGGGGGGCATATAACCTTATTCGCATTAAGCACGGGGATGAATGGAAGACGGCATTTAATACCCCTGAAGGGCATTTTGAGTACCTTGTGATGCCCTTTGGGCTCACTAATGCTCCTTCTGTCTTCCAGTCCTTCATGAATGACATTTTCAGGGATTTTGTGGATAAATTTCTGATTGTTTATTTGGATGATATCTTGATTTTTTCCAATGACTGGGACTCTCATGTAAAACATGTTCGGACTGTGTTCCAGATTTTGAGAGAGAATGCTCTGTATGTGAAGGGATCAAAGTGTCTTTTTGGCGTTCAGAGGATCTCATTTCTGGGATTCATTTTGTCCCCATCTGTTATTGAAATGGACCCGGTCAAGGTTCAGGCCATCTGTGATTGGGTCCAGCCTACTTCATTAAAGGCTCTTCAAAGATTCTTGGGTTTTGCCAATTTTTATCGTAAATTTATTGGTAATTTCTCTGTTATTGTTAAACCATTAACTGATTTGACCAAGAAGGGTTCTGATGTGGTGAATTGGCCTCCTGAGGCAGTCTCTGCATTTCAGGAACTTAAGCAGAGATTCACTTCTGCTCCTGTTCTACGGCAGCCTGATGTTTCTCTACCATTTCAGGTGGAGGTTGATGCCTCTGAAATTGGGGCAGGTGCCGTTTTGTCCCAAAGAGATCCAGAGACCTCTAAAAGTAACCCTTGTGCCTTTTTCTCTCGAAAATTTTCTCCCACTGAACGTAATTATGACGTGGGTAATCGGGAGTTATTAGCCATGAAGTGGGCTTTTGAAGAGTGGAGACATTGGCTGGAGGGAGCCAAACATCAGGTGGTGGTCCTTACGGACCATAAGAATCTAGTTTATCTGGAATCTGCCAAGCGACTTAATCCTAGACAGGCCAGGTGGGCCTTGTTTTTCACACGTTTTAATTTTGTGGTTTCATTTCTTCCTGGCACTAAAAATGTTAAGGCGGATGCCCTCTCGAGGAGCTTCCTGGCGGACTCTCCTGAGTTATCTGATCCTTCTGTTATTTTGAAAGAGGGTGTAGTTCTTTCCGCCATCTCGCCCAATTTGAGACTGGCTCTGGAGGGGTGTCAGAAGGATAAGCCCGAGTGCTGCCCTGTTGGGAAATTGTTTGTCCCGGACCAGTGGAAAAAGAGTGTAATGTCTGAGATTCATTGTTCCACGTTGGCCGGTCATCCCGGAATTTTTGGTACCAGAGACTTGGTTAGTCGGTCCTTTTGGTGGTCTACCTTGTCTCGTGATGTCAGGGAGTTTGTGCAGTCCTGCGGGACTTGCTCTCGCTCCAAGCCTTGCTCTCGTTCTAGTGGTTGTTGATGCCATTACCGGTGCCCAAGAGACCATGGACCCATATCTCTATGGATTTCATTTCCGACCTCCCTGTTTCTCAGAGAATGACCGTCATCTGGGTGATTTGCGATAGGTTTTCCAAGATGATACATCTTGTGCCATTACCTAAGTTGCCTTCCTCTCTGAATTGGTGCCTTTGTTCCTTCAGCACGTGGTTCGTTTACACGGCATTCCTGAGAACATTGTGTCTGACAGAGGAGTTCAGTTTGTTTCCAGATTTTGGAGGACCTTTTGTTCTAAACTTGGTGTTCAATTGTCTTTCTCCTCGGCGTTTCATCCTCAGACCAATGGTCAAACTGAGAGAACAAACCAGACATTGGAGACTTATCTAAGATGCTTTGTGTCTGCTGATCAGGATGACTGGGTCTCTTTTTTGCCTTTGGCTGAGTTTGCTCTTAATAATAGGGCTAGCTCTGCCACTTTGATGTCTCCATTTTTCTGTAATTCTGGGTTTCACCCTCGATTTTCTTCAGGACAGACGGAGGCTTCTGTCTGTCCAGGTGTTGACTCTGTTGTGGAGCGTATGCAACAGATTTGGGACCAGGTAGTGGAGAGGTTGTCCCTCTCTCAGGAGAGGGCCCAGCGGTTTTCTAACCGGCATAGGACTGATGGTCCTCTGTTTAAAGTGGGGGACTTGGTCTGGTTGTCCTCAAGAAATATTCCTATGAGAGTGGCATCTCCTAAATTTAAACCTAGGTTCATTGGACCTTATAAGATCATGGAGATTCTTAATCCTGTTTCTTTTCGTTTGCTTCTTCCAGGGACATTTAAGATCCATAACGTGTTCCACAAGTCCTTGTTGAAGAGGTTTGTTGAGCCAGTGGTTCCTACTACTGTGCCTCCTGATCCTGTTTTGGTTGAGGGCAATCTGGAGTATGTGGTTGAGAAAATATTGAATTCTCGTTTTTCTAGACGGAAACTCCAGTATTTGGTTAAATGGAGAGGTTATGGTCAGGAAGACAATTCTTGGGTGTTTGCTTCAGACATCCATGCTAGGAGACTCATCCGTGCGTATCATAGAACTCATCCTGACCGACCTGGTTGCTCAAATGAGGGTTCGGTGACCCCTCCTCAAGGGGGGGGGTACTGTTGTGAATAGGCTGGAAATGAGTTCTGAGCAGAAGCTCCCTCTGGTGGTTACACACGGTACTGGACTGTCCAGTGAAGATTGTGAGGATTGGGAATCAGGTGTTACTGACTGGTCTTATATAAGGGAGTCGCCTTCCCATCAGGGTTGCCGGTGATCAATTGTTCTGGTCTCAATCCTTGATTCCTGTTTCCTTGGTAGCCTGCTGTGTCGTGTCTGAATCTCCTGCTAACAGATAAGACATTTTCTTCTTTTTGTTTTTGTGCTTTATTTTTGCATTTTGTCCTGCACTTCTGTGGGGGCCTTCAGGGTCCCCTCTGGGGGCTTTTGCCCTCTCAGTTCAGTTCAGCCACTGATGTTTGTACATTTGCTTTTTCCAGTTTTTTCAGTGGCTGCTGTTTTGTTTTTGGTTACACCAGAGAACTAATTTAGGTGGTAGAGGTCGTGTGATCTCAGGTGTTTTTGAAATTAGTAGAGTTGGTGCTTTTCAGGGTTTTTTGGGATTGCAGTAAGTGCCCTTCCTATCCTTTTCTATTTAGTAAGTTTGGGCCCCAACGTTTGCTCATACTATTTTCTGTCTGTGTCAGTATTTCTTCTTGTCTAACCGCCATTACATGTTTGGGGGCTTTCTATGTTCTTTGGGGATCTGCTCCGGGGCAGATAGCTTTCCTCTTTCTATCTTTAGGTGTAGTTAGTTTCTCAGGCTGTGACGAGGCGTCTAGGACCAACGTAGGAACGCTCCACGGCTGCCTCTAGTTGTGGTGGTTAGTCAGGGTACTGCAATCTCATAGTTTCCAACTGCTCTGGTGTATTTCCTTTTTGCCTGCTCTCCTCAGCTACCAAATCATAACACTGGGGCATTTGCTATCAATCATGCACAGCCATCGACAAGGTGTACCTCCTCTGTTAGGACCCTAAGCATAACATGATACCTTTCCCAGGCTAAAAGCCTATAATTATGGACAGGTAGGTTCAAACTTTTTTAAAACCACCTTAGGCTGATGGATGGAGTGCTCAGTAGTTATGGGTCCGGCGGGTTCGTCCGAACACCAAAAAAAAAATTGGTTTGGGTACCTGAATGGTACCCGATCCCCATTCAGATGAATGGGGGGCCCGAACATCCATTGTTTGCCGCGCTGTCATCTACATGACAGATTCTGGTCAGTAATAAGATTATTACTGCCAGTCAGAGAGCTGTGGTTCCCACGCTGTCAGATGACAGCGTGAGCCAGCAGCTGTGACCAGCAATAAAAATTATTGCAATGCATAAGAAATTGTAATTTTACACTGTCAGAACCCCTGTTAGATCCTACTGCTTGCTTAGTCTAACAAGCCACCATAGCTGACAGATCCAGAGGTCATCATTTGACCTCAGGCTCCACCGTTATGATAATGTGGGATGCCGGAAGGGTGAGAGAAGAATCCCACTCCCTCTCACAAATTTCTAAATGCAGTGATCGATATTGATCATGGCATCTGGAAGATAACACAGGGTTAACATAATCAGGACCTGAGCCAATCAGGTCCTGATGATGTTGCCAGTGCGCTCTGCACCGAAATACCAGTAAATGCCGACGGCAGTTGTAAAGCGGTTAGTGAGAGTCCAGTATATATTGAATGTTCCTTTTTGCTTCTCTGCCCCCAATTGCGCAATTAATAACAAAGTAAGTGACGTGTTTGTTAGGTACTTGGGTAAGATCATTTGATATACTTGCTTATACTGTATGCACAGTACTTAAAGGGATTGTCCAGAACTTTTATATTGATGACCTATCCTTAGTACACTTGTCACCCCTGTTGATTAACTGTCCCTGGTGCCAGTGGTGGACAGATGGTCTCAGTTGTAGAGCTCCATTAACTGTATAATGGCTCCAGCCGGGTTCAGCACTTACGCCCCATATTTGTATCGGGTAGATGTGCAGCACCCTGCTGCAGCCACTATGCAGTTGACAGTGCTCTATAATTCCGCTGTGCTACTTAGCACCCTAAAAAAAGTCCATCAAAATGGCAAATTAGATCACTTTTCAGGGCAATTTAATCGATTCACTCATTTAACCCACCGATTGCGCAGATCAATGGTCCGAAAGTGCTCAGCTGATGCATGATCGGGGGCACAAAGGCGACTTTATATTGAGCTCGGACACAACTGTATTCGCTTCTGCCCGGTGGTTTCAGCAGAGGTCTCAGGACAAAGTCCCACGTTGTTCAACAGGACTTGAGGGCTAAAAAAAAAATTCAATATTTTTTAAAGTTGACTTCCACTGATAATCTGACTGGTACTTCTGATCTGACTGTCAATTGTTAAATTTGAGTTTTGCAATTTTAAGCTAAATGTAAAATATGTATGATTGTATGATGCTTTTAAAGCCACATTTCAATAATTTAGCAATTTACTTTGATTATGGCAGTCTCTATCCGCAGGCAAATATATCAAAGCTTATTAATTTCTTCATGAGAAACAAATGTTGCAGAGGAGTTTGCTGTTCTCAATGACACAGTGTCACTTAGATCTAGGCACATGCTTCTCCGCCTCCTGCCCTTGAGGATACGCTGTGTGTTCCAGGTGAGCTAAGGTTGTCCATTTTCATTTACATTTTTCCGTTGAGATCATATCTTGTAATCTGACATTCGGCCATCTGCTTATTGCTTTGGGGCAATTCATTAATATGTAGCAGATAACTAGAATACCTTGCATGATGGCCGGAGAATGAAACGTTGCCCTATAACAGATAACATGTCAGCCTGCAGAAATAGGCTGATACATATCTCTTCTCGTGTAACATCGGATAAAAATGAAGTCAAAGAAAACTAGAGGAAAAACAGCTGAATATCTATGTAGTATCTGTCTAGCTATGTATCTAGCGTTCATGTGTATGGCCAGTCCAGTCCCCGTGAGTTGCTAATAAAGATGAGCAAATGGATTCAATGAGAATTTTTTAGGAATACACTGAACCAATATGTTATTGGATTTGTTTGAAACGCCAAAAATGGCAGCTGCCGTTTTAAACATTGAGGAAGATTTCATCGGCCAGAAAAATCTCATATGATCTCGGATGAGGCCAGGAAGGCATCCCCATAAATCCTTGCTACTATCAAATCGTATTGTATAGCACAGAAAACCAGGACAGAATATTATAGCCATTGTAAAACTACAGGCAGGGAATTCAGCAGCCATTTTGTGGTGAATCTGGATAGTGAGAGGACATCACAGCTTAACCATAAAAATGCGGAAAGAAAAGCATAAAACACTGAAAAAATTGGACAAACCTATTAACCAAAAGGACTAGATTTATTCTATCCATGAATTAAAGGGTTTGTCTACTACTTGGACAGTTCCATCTTAAAGAGGACCTTTCACCAAATGTTTCATGTTAAGTTTGACAGGCAATGTTATAGTGACTGCAAAGTGGAATAAAATGTTGTTTTTTTTAACTTTGCCTCTCCGTTAAAGTATTTGTCACCCTATGAGTTAATTTAGTCAATAGAGTTTTCCAGGTTTGGGATCAAGTCTGCAGTCACTCTATATAACTGCAGACTTGTAAATCCTCACAGCGCACATTGTGGGCGCTGTCAACATTCTCCAGTGCCTGTGACCGAAACATGAAGTCAGGTTATGGCAAGTAAGTGATTTGCATACTTCAGACCACATTCTAACAAGATGTATCCAGCTTTGCTCAATTCACTTGTGTTGTGTGAGGCTGCACACGTCTAGTCTTCACGTTATTGAATGTATGCAAATCGCATACTTGCAGACATGATCCCGCCAGCTCATGAGCATTTGGTCTTCGGTTGTCTTCTGACATTATTATGACACGTGAGGGCTGCAACCTATCAACGGGCGGCTTTTTTATGAGAGAAGTGTTAGCAAAGCAGCCCATTCAATGGAAAAACAAACTGAAGGACAATAGCGCAAAATAGGGTCTTATCAAGATAGAGGGTGGACAAACAATAGGTGCAGGGCTGTGCTTAGCTGGCAGGGTTGTGAGATCACACCACTATAAAAAACTCAGTAAACCGCTGTTGCAGATCCAAGACCACATACAAGGAATGGAAATGGAAGATGGATCTTTTTCTATGCTGCTGTAGATGCCAATATGCGGAAGAAAGGAATCTAAGAGGCAATGTGTAGAGCACTGCGGTTTTAATTGTTAATGTGTTTCGAGGTTCACAGGCTTCATCAGGATGAACTATATTGAATGTGGTCCATCTTCCATTTGCATTCCAAAAGCAGCCCATTAGCGGTTACTGATTGGCTGCAGGGCTCTTGTGGTATAACAATGTCACACAAGTGCCGGGGGATCTGGTGCCAACATTGCTGGAACAGCTTCGGTGCAGAAGGTGCGTGTAATATTTTTTATTTTACACTTGGGACTACAGAATTTGAGAAAGAGTTGTCGAATTAGTGGACAACCCTTGAAAGGAGTTAAAGACTTCAGCATCATGCACATCTTTTGCAGGTGATTGGAGGTCCTTCAGCACTTTTGACTAAAATTTTTTGGAAACATTCAGCAAAGCTAGCAAAATTAAATTCCAAAAGATTTGCTCATCACTAGTATAGTCTAGTTGTGTTTCTGTAACATTTTGCTGCATCTCATCTGTTCAATTTCTTCCGCATTTTGTTCTTGTTACCTTCAGTGGGCAATCTGAGAAAGGGATAAGTCCAGTTCTCCTCAATCTTTAAAAGGAATTGTCCAGCCTTAGGCCGGGATCACACTTCTGACGAAAACGTCTGATGCTCGCATGTGAAATCCCAGCTCTGGCGCCGGCACTCGGGAGTGGAGTGCGCGGCTGCATGTATTTACAGTATATGCAGCCGCTCGCTCAACTCCCGAGTGCCGGCGCCAGAGCTGGGATTTCACTTGCGAGCGTCGGACGTTTTCGTTGCATGTGTGATCCCGGCCTTAGACTACAAGTCTAGAGTGACTGGAGACTTGTGAATCCTCACATCACGTGCACTGCGTGCTGCCAGGATACCCTAGTGCCGGGAATGGGCACTCATGTAACTACAAGTATACGATTTGCTTACTTCCAGCCACATTCCGACTAGACATGTCAGACTTTGCTCAATACCCATACACTGAGCGAGGCTGCACACGTCTAGTCAGCAAGTGACCACATTTATGGAAAGTACGCGCTATTAACTAATAAAATGACTGCAGACTTATAGTCTAAGGCCGAACAACCCTTTTAAGGCCCCAGTACACTTTAAACTAATGTCATCTGAGCTCTCCTATACGGTTTTCTCATCGAGGAAATACGACCATTCCTGTATGTGGGATTGCTGGCTGAGATGACTGTTGGACGAATGATCAGCCAAAGAATGGTTCGGCCAACAGCCAACTAATAAGTATAGCCGGCTTATCAGTATGGCTATTTTTCACTGGGGCCCTGAATCTAAAGTTCTCCTTCTATGTCTTCCTCCCCCACTGTTTACTCTTTCCAGTTATAGATAAATTAGCTTATTGTCTGGGTATGTGATAGAGAATGCGCCACATTTCTTGAAAAATTAGTCACTCGCTTCCTTATTGTCCTTGAATTGCAATAAATGATTATAAAAGTTTGGTATTTTGGGATCATTAATTGAAAACCTCTTTATTGCATACATATAATTTTGAAAATCTCCTGGCTAGGAACTTATGCTTAAAGGATAGGGCAGATAAGATGTCCTGATGTCACAAACATCATCTCTGACTATACAACATCTTAAGGCATCTGGCTGCCTAAAACCAGCTGGAAAGATTGAATTAACTCTTCTTCTCACCATTTTAGAGAGGCAAACACAGCACCTGGAGAGGGTCACACCACTGACCCGCAGCTTCATACCTAGTAGACATCTAGTGGTTTCCCCTTAAGTAAAAGTTTTAAAGAAAGACAATAGACTATTCACAAGATATATTTCTAGATATCGGATTATTGCTTCGGACATTCCGGCAGAATTCCACAAAAATTATTTCATTTTTTGACAGGATCAAAAACGAAGAACATCTTTTTCGAATCCGTTATCACTGACAGTAAATTGTGACTTACAAAATAAAGCTGCAGCATATGTTTGCATTCCATGTGTTGGCTATATTTTCCCAAGAACAACTATCTACATATGGATCCAAAGATAAATATTTATGCACGGAGAAGAGTTCAATAATTGATATTCTACATGTGTGCCAAAATGTATGATTTTCAAGCCAAACCTTCTCCTTCCTTCTAAGACATATTCTTTCCTACGATCCCCGAGAGCATAAAGAAGAGGAAATACATTTCTTAGGAAATGATCTCAACCCCCACATTTAGTGCAGCATCATCAAAGATGTAACTGTATAAATTTCTATGTGCGACTTGAAGACGAGGGAAGAAACAGCCCTGGCGTTAGACCCAAGATAGCCAGCTGTGTCCTCTACATCATTGGTGTAGCAGCTCTTTGAGCATTGAGAAAAAATAGTTGTTGGATCTACTTCGAGTGCAGCTGTCACAGACAGCTCAGGACTTCCTGAAAGAAACTAAGACCCTTTCTGTTTTTATGCTAGTTGATTACAAAGAAGAAAATAATACACAATGCGGTATTGCCTTATTGTAACACACAAGAAGGACACAACATTGTAATTAAACACAAAAAGAAGAAAATTCTTTCCAAAAAGAAAAGAAATATGGAACATGACTTCATTTTCAAGGTGGAAGAATGGAGAAAAATATCATGACGGTATAATGAGTACCCATGGAAATACTCCGAGCATGGCACGCTGCCCTGGAGTCCAGAACAATTAACACATAAGGCACACGCATTGCTTACAAATGAATATAAAGATTGGATTCAAGCCTAAACACACCACAATGCAAACGTATAAAATTCTGTTCTCTCCTGTGATAATATAATCAGCTAAGCATCATTGTTTCGGTCAGTTCATTCATGTTGGATTTCCATATTCCCTATCCAACAAATACTTTACAGCAAGTTCCGAGGCTGAAATCTGAGGCTTATACTCGGATTTCTCTTTTGGATAAGCTACGGGTGCGCAGATGATCCACACTAAGATTAGTCCCATTGTCATTCAATAGGGCTGATCCTCAGAGTTTCCGTGCTAAAGCTCTGTGCAGACTTTTTCTGCAATGTGTAAAGGGGATTGCAAGAACCCCAGTAGGTACACAGAAAGGGGTTTGCCATGAGTTCTGGCAATAAATGTGAAGCAAAATATTTTTTTTATGACAAAGCCATATATACTGCCTTTAAAGCACCACTTTGGCGTTTTTATTTTCAGCACTGGAATGGTGCTGATAATAAAAGGTTGCTGACCCTAATCTTATACTTACCTGCCACCGTCTTAACATCTTTTCGACGCCGATCCGGTCCCGCTGCAACATCTTGCAACCGCAACTTCTAACTGGCCAGAACAAGCCTCTCATAGACACGGGCATGGGCATGGATATGGGCAGCACGGTGGCTTAGTGGTTAGTGCTGTTGCTTTGCAGTATTGGGGTTCTGGGTTCAAATCTCAACAAGGGCAATATCTGCAAGGAGTTTGTATGTTCTTCCCATGTTTGTGTGGGTTTCCTCCCAAACACCAAATACAGATAGGGAATTTAGATTGTAATCCCCACTCAGCAGTGACAATGATGTCTGTAAAGCGCTGTGGAAAAGTTATGACGCTATATACCGTATTTTTCGGACTATAAGACGCACCGGACCATAAGACGCACCCCAAATTTTCAGAAGGAAAACAGGGAAAAAAAAATAATGTGTCAAATGGGGGTCCGTCTTACAGTCCGAAGTGCTCTGTGTTGCAGGGGTGCTCTGTGGGGTGGCTGTGCTGTGTGGGGTGGCTATGCTCTGTGGGGTGGCTGTGCTCTGTGGGGTGGCTGTGCTCTGTGGGGTCGCTGTGCTCTGTGGGGTCGCTGTGCAATATATGGTACTCACATCCCATAGCGGTGGTCCCAATGCAGCCTCCTGTGCTCTGTGGTGTCTGGCCAGCAGCGGGGCTCTGTGCTGCGTGGGGGGCTCCGCCGGCATTTCCCTCTTAGCTGGACAGCTTGTCCTGAGATCTCGGGAGAAGAGATCTCGTTGCCGAGACTTGAATGAGATTCGGCGGTCATCTTACCGGAGTCCCCTGGCGGCCATGTTTGAGGACGCCACCGAGATGCAGGAGGGAGCGGAGCTGCGGGGGGCTTTCCGGCTAAGACCGAAATGCCGGCGGAGTCCCCCTGCAGCACAGAGCCGGCTGCTGCCCCGGAACCACCGCACGGAAGACTTCGTCGGGACCGCCACCGGAGGCCGCTGGCGGCCATGTATCAGGAGGCCGCAGCAGCGGAGCTGCGGGGGGCTGTCCGGCTAAGAGGGAAATGCCGGCGGAGCCCCCCACGCAGCACAGAGCCCCGCTGCTGGCCAGACACCACAGGAAGGCTGCCGCCGCCACCGGATTTTTTGGTATGTTGGGACCATAAGGCGCACCCCCATTTTCCCCCAAATTTTGGGGGGAAAAAAGTGCGTCTTATGGTCCAAAAAATACGGTAAGTAAGTCGCTGTATTGAAAAGTGACCAGTTCACAAACTGCTGAAGACAACCGGACTGGCAGCGATAGAAGGCGAAGATGACAGTGGGTAAGTATAAAATGGGGGAAGGGACTATGCATTAGAAGCACCACTCTAGCTCTGCAATAAGTAAAAATGCTGGAATGCTGCTTCAAGACAATGTAGGGAAAAAATCTAATCCATTTCATCCTCTATTGACTTAAATCTAGAGATGCGCGAGCACTAAAATGCTCGGATGCTTGTTACTCTAACTGAGCCATTTTGGATGCTCATTTCGAGTAATGGGAGTCAATGCGAAATCTGAGCATTTTTCAGGCAGACCCTATAAGAAGGTCTGGGCGACAGTGAAAATGGTGAAATAGATGGAAAAAGTGCTGAACTGAAGGAGAACAGCATGGGGAAAAGAACAATGGTGTCACACTTTTACTCCACTTTAAGGACTGACATTAAAACATTCAAAATCCACGAGAAATTGAAGTTTACGTGAAAAAAAATATAAAGAACCATTTTTTTCCTGTATAATGACTTGTGTATAAGGCAAAATTAAAAAAGATTTAAAAAATTGTAAATTTCAGTGTAATTTATGAAGGAAACTATAAATGCCAAAAATTAGATATAAATTGCTAAGCCTGGAAAACATTATAAGTAGGATCATACAGTCATCCATAGACCGTAGAAGGCAACAATTGGCAGGCCTTATTCAAATATTGAAGATTAAAAACAAGTTTATGTGTTGCTGTCATCTGGTGGTGTGGAAAAGTTGGTTCTAATCTAAGCTTTGTTCATTTTTAACAGAATGAGCTTTGAGACACAATAGCTGAAGGTCGCAGCGGAATTAGGGAGTGGCCAGGTTTTAACTATTTACATGAAAAGAATCAGGCATTATAAAATTGATCTTAATTAGTGTTGAGCGATACTGCTCGATATCTAAAAATATTGTATCGAAATGGTATCGCCGATATCACTAAATATCGTCGATATCCGATTCCGATACCGGAAGTCCAATGTAAGTCTATGGGAACAAAAAATCGCAACAAAAAAAACCCTTTCTTTCGTTGTAAACACAAAATATACACACATAGAATACATATATATATATATACATGTCATTGTGACATATATATATACATATATTTATAGTTTATACACTTCTACATAGTAAAATAGACTCTGATTCAATTGCCGGGTAAAGCCGTGACATACCCCATAGAAGTCGACGGGCTCGGTGCCGAGTACCCCCAAAACCTCTGGCTCTGTGCGACTCAACTTGGGCGTCACGAACAGGATTCTGTAGCTCGCTATAAGCGAGTCCTGTGTGCCTGAATTGAACTGGTTTTGTGCTTGAGAATTGCTAAAATCATCAGAGAATGTATTTGCCATTTTTCCGCCATATCTGCGTCACGACGAGGCACTGGTGAAGAAGAAGGGCGTGCTCTTCGTGGGTGTACACTCACTCAGTGGCGTGAAAACGATGGCCGACCACTCTAAATGGTACTGCAATGTAAGATCGTGCCCCACAGCTCTTCAGTTCCGCCTCCTCATCCTCCTCAGTGTGCGGAAACTAACACGAAGGTCCCGCCTCCCTACAAAAGAGGGGCCCTCTCCAGATGCTAATGACACATGTGACTTGGCAGAGATGGCTAATGGACACGAGCAGAAGTGTGAAGGGATGGAGCAGTCAGAGCTCTCCCCCCACGGAAGCGACCCGATCGCCACGGAACCACTGTTGGGCACCCGGCCTGGAAACCCTCCTACGCTGGAAGAAGCGGAGGATACCCTAAGAGGCCTGGCCCGGCACCGGGAGGAGGTCGCCAGGATGGAAGCCAGCTGGCGTGCCCTAAAACTAAACTTGGAGCGGCGCCAATCCCTCTTACCCCCTGAAGTGTCTGTACCGGAAGGTGAGGCACCCGTTCTAGTAGAAGAGTCCGTGCGGGCATCCCAGCCCTTGCAATGTGATCCGGTTGACGTTGTCGCAGTGGAGGCACCTGTTCGTGCAAAAAACTCTGCACCGGCAGCACCCCAGATCCCGCTGTCTGCCCCCGTCGCTGAGACAGAAGAAGCGACACCCGTCCTCATGGAGGAGGCCGCGCAGGCACCAGAGGTCTACCTGTCTGTACCGGAGCCCCGACTGTCATCTGTTCCAGAGTTGGCTGCTTCCTCCGCAGGTGAGCGCCGCCAGGACTGGGGGGCGCCAGGAGAGCTGCCGCAAACCGGACATCATAAGCTGCAGTTTGATGGTGGAGACATGGAGATGCTGGAGGAGAATTACAACCGGCGTCAGGAGGAAGAGTGGAGACGTTGGGAGCGGGAAGCAGAGCGACAAAGGGAGCAGCGAGAATCCCAAAAACTTCGGCAACGTAACCTTGGAGAAGGACCGGGCAGATAAGGACCGGATGAGAAAAGATAAAGGAACCCTGAGGGAGCCGCGGCGTAAGGGTGCAGTACGGAGCTTTAAATTGAAAGGTGGTTGGGGCTTCATCCAGGAGCCTGGACTTTATTTAGAAGTCTTTGTGACCCGGCGGGACGTGGAGACTCACCTCCCAGAAGGACACCCGGGGAGGGACCTGTTGCCAGGAGACTTGGTGACTTACACCCGACACTGGGGTTACAATGGATGGTACGCCCTAAATGTTACCAGGTGCGACCCCTACTCCCCAGAGTGTCAGGAACCTGTGAGACCCTCGGAGCCTTCAGCCTCCCACATCCAGGCCTCTGCACAAGTGCCCACCCCACGCCGTAAATCTCCCCAGCCTCCCTCAGTGGTCTCCTCAGCAGCCCCAGCTATGGACATGATAACTATAGCTGGCCCGTACCCGGCGCCTGTTAGGCCCCCTGGGGTTCGTTCAGTCCGGGACATAGGGCTCCAGACCCGGAGGGAGATGAAAGAGGTGGCCACACAGACACAGATAGCGGGTCACGACTTGACTGTACAGGCCACACGACGTCATCAGGTCCTGGTGGTCCTTGGTGTCTCGGATGTTTGGCAAGCATCAGAAGAGTACCAGGTGGTACCTGGAACACCCCTGCCAAAGAATTATAAATAACCCGGACAGGGTCCCTGTATGTAAATAGTTAAATTGTTGATGTACCCGGACGGGTGAATGTTCATATAAAAGTTTTTTAATTTAATAAAAAAAACAACACAGTTTTCATTACTTTTATTACAGTCTCATCCTGCGACGCCATCGATCTCCTGTAAAAAAATGAAAAAAAAAACAGCAGTATACCACCTGTCCGACGCAGTCCATAGTAACGAGTGTCCCACGACGATCCAGCTCTGCTACATCAGAATGACAGGCAGAGCCTGTCATCCCGGCGCAGCACAGCTGATTACCTGCTTCCCCGGCGGTGACGTCATCGGACTGACTGCTTTACGGCCGGGATTACCCAGCAGTCACTGCAGTTATCGCGAAAAACTGCATGTGACCGCCAGGGAGAAGATAATGGCGACCATCAAGCAGTCCAGGACGTGACCGCCAGAGATCTTCTGCCAGGTAAGTGCCGCTGACTCCTGACAGACCCGACCGACGGACACTCACAGTGACAGTGACAAATCCGATTCCGGTATCCGATATGACGAAAGGCCGATACAGCTAATATCGACCGATATCCGATATTTGCAGTATCGTATCGCTCAACACTAATCTTAATGAAAGTTTTGTTGTGATATAGCCTGGAAATGGAAAATAAACTTGTTAATGAGATTAATTAATCTAATTTGTACCGATATTACTGTACAATTTGTAATCTAAATAAGAATGTTATTCCTTAGTCAATTTTTGAACAACTAAATTTGTACACCTGTAGCAGACCAATTTTGTTTTTTTATTTCTAACCAAATAAATTTCACACAAGCAAAGTTCTAGAGTATATAGGACAATAGTCAATTTTTGAACAACCAAATTTCTACACCAGTACTAGGACAATTTTTGTCTTCGAGGCAAGTGCTCCATCTCTACTGCCTGCTGGTTGAGCGAGATGTGCTGACGGGTCCCAAACTCTTCTATGGACCCCCATCTCCGCTGCCAGTGGTACATACTGACCTCCCCCAGGGATGCCAGCTGTCGATATCTTGCAGCTAGAGGGCCCAATAGCATTTCTCCAACCCTGGTCCTGGCTTGCCTTCTTCTCTCTTCCGACTAGCCTAGGCCCCACAGTGCGCTCACTAGTTGCTGGATCCTGGCTCTCCTATCTGCAGTCTGCAAGAACCCCATCAGTGAAGGCTGTGGCCTAGGTTAGGGCCTTGGTGGTTCTGGGAAAGTGTCCAATTCTGGACCACAGTCTATTGCCACCTCAGTTGTCATGCCAGTTTGGTCTAGCTCAATATTCCTTCGGTTGCTCACTTGGGAGCCTAGTGGGATTCTCCCATCTTTGACGCATTGACGCCCACTAAGCACGATACACTGTATGGATCACTAATTCAATCCAGAAATAGTTTTGAATGCTTTTTTTGGAGTATTATATAACACAGAATACACCCCAGAGCACATAATACTATATGGATGAGTAACTGAATAACAAAAAAATTTTGAATGCTTTTTTTGAGTATTATATACCACAGAAAGGTATCCCAGAGCACAAAATATTCTATGGATGAGTAATATAATACTGAAAAATATTTGAACACTTTTTTTGTGTTACATACCACAAAAATGTACCCCGGAGCATGTAATAATCCATTAATGAGTAATTGAATGCCGAAAATGTTTCAACTCTTTTTTGGAGTGTTATATATCACTGAAATATAACAGAAAGCACGTAGTACTCAATGGATGAGTAATAAATTAAATAAATATTTTGAATGTTTAATTTGTGTGTTATATACCACGGAAATGTAACAGAAAGCACCTAATACTGTGTGAATGATTAACTGAATCCAGACCTATTTTTAATCATTTTTTGGAGCTTTATATATTAACAAAATGTCACAGAAAGCACCTAATAATCTATGGACGAGTAATTTAATATAGACAAATTTTTCAACGCTTTTTTTGAGTCTTATATACAACTATACTATCACAAAAAGCACCTAATGCTCTATGGATAACTAATTGAATACAGTCAAATTTTTCAATGCTCTTTTGGAGTCTTATATCCTACCGAAATGTCACAGAAAGCACCTAATACTCTATGGAAGACTGATTGATTACAGAAATTTATTTGAATGCATTTTTGGACTGTTTTGTAATACCAAAATGTACCACAGACCACGTAATAGTATACGGATGAGTAATTGAATACAGAAAAATGTTCCAACACTATTTTGGGAGTGTTATCTAACACTTTTGTTCAGGGTCATTTGGATGTTTTGGGTTGTCATTATGATTTAAATGGAGAAACCACAGTAGTTTGACAATAAATGGCTTCACAAATCCACCAACCATGAGTGGAGAAAAAGTTTTGGTGTTATCCTCCATATTCTCTGGAAAAAAGCCAAGAAAGCAAAAATTCTGCCTGGGTATGTAAAGTTTTGAGCACAACTGCATATGGCCCATTATAGGGTTTCTTAACATGCACCTCTCCATTACTTTGAGTCAATTTTCCAAAGATTAAGAAAGTTTCTTTAGAAGTCACATTGCATGCATTACTTTTTTAAGAATTTTATGAAATCCATGGCTAACCAGAAATATAACTACTTTGCACATATGTTTCCAGGCTTGAGCAGGGATTCAGACATATGTTCCACATCATCAACGGCTCTTTGGTGTTGCATAAAGTTATATAACATCATTCATTTCCATAATATCCATTAACCAGATTCTTCCCCCTCAATATCTGGTATTAGAACATTTAATATAGGCAGAGAATGACCCCTGCAGTTTAAGAGATGCCTGCAAAGTATTAGAGATGAATGAGCTGATTGTTGAGTGAAGATGTCTGGACAGATATAGCCTGACTAATTGTCTCTAACTTGGGAAGGAAAAAAAAAAAAATTAAATATAGCTATATTCTGAACATACTGTGATGGGGAAGAGATCAGGAATTTTCAGACCTGTTTGGTGTGACCCATAAAAATGACAAATAAAAACTTTAAGGGGTTTGTCTGATTTTGAAAAATAATTTTCAAATAGAAAATTCCCCATTTCAAATTCTCATCTGTTAACCAGAATGAACAGCGACTACAATGAGGTAGAAGCAGCCAGCATGCCTGTATGTTACAGAAGTATCTAATTATTTTTAACCTAAAGTATTTAATGTTTCATTAATCCTGTATTTTTTATCATTTTTGGCACTGCAGGGAAATTAAAAGCTTGCTGTTGGATTCCTCAACACATGGTTATTGCTAACTGAAAGTCACATCAGCAAGATATCCTGCGATTAGAAAATGAGTGAATCTGTGAGCTATGACATCATCTCCCTATCCAGATTTGTTACAAAATATCTGCTGCATTCCCTGCCTCTGCTTTTAGACAGTTGATGATAGCCTGTCCTGATTGGCTGTGCTATACGATGTAAGATGATAGCTGCATTATATGAAACCCATACGAGCCTATTCTAGCTCATGCAATCTTTTGCAGTGTGTAAAATGGCGGTGGGTGTTTTTTTGGGTTGTTTGTGCAAAGCTAATCGCAAATTGCTCAAATTTGTTAAGTCCAGCGACTTTCCTAAATTTTGATATAAATTCAGTAGATTTGCTCAATATTCCAATAAGTGGTTAAAATTATTACCTCTACCTGTGATTTTAAAGTAACCCTAATTTTCTTTACGTAACTTGGTTAACAAAAATAAATTGTCCAAATCGCTTTTCTGGCCCATTTAAAGTCAAAGTTGTCAATCAAGGAAGATTGTTGTGAATTTTCAGATTAAACTATTGTGTGTCTACATTAAAATTAAAACTATTTTTGCATTTTTCATCAGCCTTCCCCTCTGCAGACTCAATCTGATTTTCAGTTGTCTCTGAGCTTGTAGTGAGTGAAGAGTAGCTGCCCCCATAAACTGCACACTCGGACATACTGTATTCTTTCTCCTCTGTCTCTGTACAGCACATGTTCAGAAGCACCAGCAGGTCATTATACTGCACTATTGAGCAGTGTAGCTGTGAAGCAAGCACTGAAGTGAGATAAAACACTTACTTGACCTATTGTCTGTTTTGCAGCTCCTCCCTCCTCATATGCTTCAATAGGCAGCTGTAATCTGAAACCTCACTGAGCTGGTGGTCTATCTTGTTTTACCAGAGTAAATGGTGAGTTCAGGAGACAAGTAGAAGAGGAGAATAATGGATGATACGTAGAAAATAAAGCTTGTTTCTCTGACAAGATATATTGCAAAGTTTCTTCCAGTATATTCACATGTTCTATCAATATATTACCATGGAAAGAAAAACCACGATCAATAATCCCCAAAACAGTTTTACTCAAAAATACAAAAAGTCTTTATTAAATATAGTAAAGGTACATGGAGATGGAAGAGGAACAAACAAAACATGCACATGCGAGAAAAATGGGTGCACCAATTAAAAAGGGGTACACAATATATAAGCTGTAATTGTAAACATCATAAACCCCTAAACTACTGAAAACACCCAAAGGCATAAAAGAAGGTAATGAGAAAGCATACCATATATATGTGCATATCAGTATTCATTTCCAATCAGCAAAGGTTATACCTGATCAGATGGCAGGGATTGTGTCATAGTTCGACCTCCCCGACGCGCGTTTCGGCTGGCAGAGCTTTTGTCAAGACCCCTTGTGTTATACTGTACCTGATGAAGAGACCTAAGTAGTTTCAAAAGCTTGCTATTTGTTGAAATCTTTTTACTTAGCCATTAAAAGGTATAAACTACTGAGGATTCTCAAATTTTAATATTTTTTATCTACTGGCTAACACGGTATAAAGATATATTTTCCTGATTGAATATGCTTTTGCATACAACTCCTACCAATCCGGATAATTGGGGTGCTCTATCTTTTCATATATATAGTAACTCTCCATTATGTAGGACGACCTACACTGAAAGTTCATTTGAAGGACTTGTACACAATTGTATTACCGTTGCAATATGCGTGAGGTCAAAAAATTGATTTAAATTTTTTTATTTCCAGAAACCACTTTTGTCAATGGGCAGTATCTGGTATTGCAGCGCAACCATAATCAAGTTATGGTGCTGAGATGAGAACAGATGAGTGGATCAATCCGCAAAAGATCGACTTTGAGTTGAATTTCCTCAAATTTGCATGCCCGCAGGAATTCAAACACTTTACAATTCTATTTGTGAGGATCACAAGATTAAAAAAAATCTGCGATGCTGAAGAATCAGAGAGCAGGCTAATAATGTCAGGCATGATCAGATAGGCTTCCTCACAGTACTTTGAAGCTATCACATTACATGGGGACTATCGCAGCCAGTAGAAAAATGAAAGCCAACCGAGTGGCACAATTTTTAGATTTTCCAATGTCGGGATATTAGGTCAGCTTATTATATATGGCAATACAAAAGGGCCTAAATCTTATTATGGTGTACTACTGCAGCAATTAAACACATTTAAAATGTGAATGTTATCTCAGTCAGTGAATACTAATCCAAAGATTCAAGTGATAGGGAGGTGCTGGATCTGGCATAGTCAGTGTGACTGTGAAATCATTGATCTGAGATATACTAGACTAACAGCACCTTTAAAACAACATTTTTAAATATTCTTAACACACTGCAAACAAGGAAGGCAGATTAATACATCTCTGTATAGGTTTTTTACAAAACAAAAATCCTGAAACTAAAGGGTATGCCACACTAAACAATATCGCTAACGGGATCGCTAAAAAACGTCACTATTTAGCGATCCCATTAGCGATGTTGTTCAGTGCGGCAGCTGCCAGCGACGAGCTTCCTGCTGTGATCTCGCTCGTCGCTGGAATCGTTCCGGACCCTATTTTCTCGTCGGCGCTCCCGCTGGGTAAGTATCTTATCGCTGTGTGGCACCTTTTCTTAGCGATTTAGCGGTACTTTTGTACCGCTAAAGTCGTTAAGAAGATCGCTAACGGCGATAGCGTCGTTAACTATATCGCTAAATGCGGCAGCATTTAGCGATATAGAAACAATCCCGCTAGCGATCTCATTAGTATGCAACGCTAACGAGATCGCTAGCAGGATAGCTTAGTGTGGCAGTACCTTAAGGCCTGGGTCTCACATAGCGATACACCAGCGATCCCGACAACGATATGCACTTGTCAGGATCGCTGGTGTATCGCTACATGATCGCTGCTGAGCTGCCAAACAGGCAACTCAGGGCAGCGATCAGCACAGCGACACTGCGGGTAACATCGCTTAGTTACCCGCAGTGTACCTTGGATACCAGCGCCCTGATGCAGGGAGCTGGTAACCAAGGTACACATCGGGTTTCCAGGCGCTGCGCGGTGCCTGGAAACCCGCTGTGTACCTTGGTTACCAGCTCCCTGCATCAGGGCGCTGGTATCCAAGGTACACAGCGGGTTTCTAGGCACAGCCCCGCGCCTGGAAACCCGCTGTGTACCTTGGTTACCAGCGGATCGCTGGTCTCCCGCCTGTCACACGCAGCGATGCGTGCCTGTCAGCGGGAGACCAGCGATCAAAAAAATGTCCAGGACATTCAGTGACGATCAGCGATACCCGGCAGGGGGCTGATCATTGCTGAATGTCACACACAGCGATATCGCTGGTGAGATCGCTGCTGCGTCACAAAACTAGTGACTCAGCAGCGATCTCGCTAGCGAGATCGCTGTGTGAGACGGGGGCTTAAGGCTTGTGTGTCACAGAAAGGGTGCTTCCTGGATTATTGAGACTGGTAAGTCATAATTTATTTTTTTTTAAAAGCACAAAAGAAAAATCTCCATAATCCAGAAATTTAAACAAAATTGTATTAAAAAATTATGCATATTTTTACACACTTCCTTGTTGTAATGGCTCAATATTAGACCAGTACATTACCACCGGTTGCCATCTGTTTTTCCATAGGCGGATAGGTTGCGATCGCTTGGACTATAAAAGTGCTGTGCTTGTATTAAACAGCTCAAAAAGGTTTCAATACAGTCCTAGGAAACCTCTGAGTGCTATTTTTCAGGCAAATAGAGGCTTTACTCTATTGAGATTTCCTCTTTAAGGACAGAATTTTAATTGTATCAGTAAAATCTAATGCTTTACTTTGGGATCCAATTTTTTTCTCACATCCTTAGATTTGATTGGATAAGTGTCATCTAATTTATGGAGGAAAATCGTGAATGCTGCATTTATATGTCGATTCGGTCAGTGAAAAAAATAATTAATTTGTAGTGATGAGAGAACGTGCTCTGATAAGGTGTTAACTGAGCACGCTTGTGTGCTAATAGAGTGTCTTTGGTGTGCTCGAATACTATGTCCGAGTCGCAGTGGCTGTATGTCTCGTGGCTGTTCGACAGCCGTAACAGGTTCATGGATTGCCTAACAAACAGGCTGTCCATGCATGTGTTGCGGCTGTCAAACAGCCCGAGACATGCACCTGCGGCGACTCGTACATAGTATTCGAGCACGCCGAAGATACTCTATTAGCACACGAGCGTGCTTGGATAACACCTTATCCGAGCACGTTCGCTCATCATTATTCATTTGCACTGCCCCATTGAATAACATTGGTCTGAGTGCAATCTGTTTTTTTAACGGGTAGCAATCGGACTGAAAATATGGTCGTGTGCAAGAGCCCTTGTGGGAAAAAAAGGACCAAGTCAGAAAAAGAAACTTAGATGTATTATTTCTGATCATGGCTATTATAAAGCATTGAATTTCATTCTGTTTTGTAGGATGTTAAGCATCCCGGATAGTCTGAAAGCGCACGATACAGACATTTCAATGACAAAGTATGTGTAAATGGCTCTGCTTACCAATTTCCAGTCTATTTCTCGGAAGATCACAGATAATTTTTTATATACAGAGTTAAGATGAAATCACATGGAAAAAAAAAAATCCCGTCCAGCCTCCAATTATGTAACAAGCCTTTGGAAAAATAAAAAAATAAAAACTTTCATTAACTTCTATTACACTTAATGGAAGATTGTAATGATTTTCAGTTTAATGAGTCAAATATCTTGGCCCCAAGGGGTCATCATCACCAACACATTTTGAAGTTTTGCAAAAACATTGGCCTCTAGGAAGTCAAACGGAATTGTCGGCCAATCAGAAAGCTATTATAGCGAGTGAATTGAATCGTGGGCCTTTTATGTGTCATAATTCTAAGTTGTGCTTAAATGGAAAAAATATTGGCCTGGCGCCTATTGCAATAAAGCTATGGGATGTACTTTTGGGAAGTGCAATTTATGGCTACACATAGGATGACCTCAGTAACTGAAGCAATGTGTTGTTTTTTTTTATTTTAATAGCGGCTTTGAGAATATAAACATCCCTTAAAGTATTTTTTCCATTATGGAGTTATCACAGCTGGAAATTTTCCGTTTAAAAAATGCTGAATTATGTAGTATGTTAACAATATTCTGTTACTGGGGAAGATGGAAAAAACGGCAAGGTTTCAGCTCACAGATGTTTTAATGATCCAGTACATCTGAACACTTGCGCATTATATAGAGATGATCCAATCTGTTTTTTGGAGAGCGAGACGTAATGGGCACACTTACTTTACAGGCACACTGAGCATTCGCTGTTTCTGCAGGGTAAGTGCACATGGCTTAAATAATAAACAAGCTGTGTTTGGTGATAGAGGCATTCAATATAAAATGCACAGAAAGGGGGAAACGTCAGGTTCATCTATAATGTATGGCACAGGGATCAGAAATGACATGTTTGATGTATTGCATATCAAAGAGTAACACTAAATACTAAGGATTTCTAAGTCAGCCTTAAAGACTATGTACTTCTTCGCACATTCTTTTTTTATTGTTTGTTTCCTAAATGAAAAGTCAAACAAGTTTCGAAATAGTCTTCGCTAAAAAAAATGTATCATTTTGCTGCTGCAAAGTGTCTGTAAGGCCATTGTCTAGCTAAGTGATCTGCAAAAATGTTACAAATACATCACAGCTCCTGTTGCTGGTTCTGACAGCTCTCACTGCTCTTTCCCTCCCTTCTCTCAGTGTTAGAGATAGCAGCAGAAATTGTACACAAATTGCACAATGTGGAATAAGCATCTACAGTCTCCTGGAGGGAATGGATAACAGGCTACAGACAAGGAAAAGAGCACATGAAAAGGAATTAAGTGCAGGATTGAAGCTATGCTGGCATATGAGCTATTGAAGATAGCAGTACCCTGGTTACACGCAGACCAACATCCAGTTGATAGCATAGTAAGGCACACTCACAAAAAGCAGAAATATGGACCTTGAATCAGGCTGTGAACAGCTACATATATCACTATCTCCATGCATGAACCAGCGGTTGTGCCTGCAATGGATGGTCCTCAGGAATGGCGGGATAACTTGGAAACAAGCTGTGATGTCATATCGGCTGAGCCATATACGTTGTTGTTTCCTTTCCATTCACATTTCTCCACTGCCAGGAGCGCTGACTCAAGGGAGTAGTGACCATTTCCAGCCTCTTTCCAGCCTGTTTTTTGTGTTGTCCCAATACACACAAAGAAAATAAACAAAACATGTATAATTGCAATAATGTTCTTGGAGAAGTGTTGTGAATACCTTGGAGGCGACTTCTGAGCTGGAGTTCCCTCCGGTAGTTGCTGAGGGTAATGAACTAATTACTGAATGGCCTTCAGCTGGCTCTGAATGGTATGATATAAGTGGCCTGAGTTCCCAGCAGCCTTGCCGGTAATCAATTGTTCCTCCTGCTCTTGCTTGGAGCACATCTTGCTTTCCTGCTCATTCAGACCGAACATTCAGTGTCTCCCTCTCACACACCACCTCCTCACCTCGCCCCCTGTCTGTCGGTGTTCCTCAAGGCTCAGTCCTAGGACCCCTACTCTTCTCCATCTATACCTTCGGCCTGGGACAGCTCATAGAATCCCACGGCCTGCAGTATCACCTCTACGCCGATGACACGCAGATCTACCTATCTGGACCTGACCTCACCTCCCTACTGACCAAAATCCCACAGTGTCTGTCTGCTATCTCAGCCTTCTTTTCTGCTCGCTTTCTCAAACTGAAAATGGACAAAACAGAATTCATCATCTTTCCCCCAACGCATTCTTCCCCTCCACCAGACCTATCCATCAATGTCAATGGCTGCTCGCTTTCCCAGTCCCGCATGCTCGGTGCCTTGGGGTGATCCTCGACTCTGCCCTCTCTTTCAAACCACACATCCAAGCCCCCGCCACCTCCTGCCGCCTAAAAATCAAAAATATTTCCCGGATCCGCTCATTCCTCAACCATGAAACCACAAAAACACTAGTGCACGCCCTTATCATCTCCCGCCTCGACTACTGCAACCTCCTACTGTCTGGCCTCCCCTCTAGCACTTTGGCACCACTCCAGTCCATCCTACACTCTGCTGCCCGACTAATCCACCTGTCTCCCCGATATTCCCCAGCCTCCCCCCTATGCCAGGCCCTTCACTGGCTTCCTATTGCCCAGAGGCTTCAGTTCAAGACCCTAACCATGACATACAAAGCCATCCACAACCTTTCTCCTCCATACATCTGTGACATGGTCTCCCGCTACCTACCCACATGCAACCTTCGATCCTCTCAAGATCTCCTTCTCGACTCCCCCCCATCTCTTCTTCCCACAACCGCATACAAGACTTCTCCCGGGCTTCCCCCATACTCTGGAACTCCCTGCCGCAAAACATCAGACTTTCACCAACAACGGAAACCTTCAAGAAGAACCTGAAGACCCACCTGTTCCGACAAGCCTACAGCCTACAATGATCCTCAGTCTACTGAACCATCGCACGACCAGCTCTACCCTTTCCTAGTGTATCCTCACCCATCCCTGTAGACTGTGAGCCCTCGCGGGCAGGGTCCTCTCTCCTTCTGTACTTGTGTGTCCCTTGTCTAGCACACGTTTATTGTACCTGTCTATATTTTCCCTTTTCATATGTAAAGCGCCATGGAATAAATGGCGCTATATAAATGTGTAATAATAATAATTAGTGTTGAGCATTCCGATACTGCAAATATCGGGTATCGGCCGATATTAGCTGTATCGGAATTCCGATTCCGAGTTCCGATATTTTCGTCTTATCGGATACCGGAATCGGGATTGTCACTGTCACTGTCACTGTCAGTGTCCGTCGGTCGGGTCTGTCAGGAGTCAGCGGCACTTACCTGGCAGAAGATCTCCGGCGGTCACATCCCGGACTGCTTCATGGCCGCCATCTTCTTTCCCCGGCGGTCACATGCAGTATCTCGCGATAACTGCAGTGACTGCTGGGTAATCCCGGCCGTAAAGCAGTCAGTCCGATGACGTCACCGCCGGGGAAGCAGGTAATCAGCTGTGCTGCGTCGCGATGACAGGCTCTGCCTGTCATTGCGATGTAGCACAGCTGGATCGTCGTGGGACTGTCGTTCTGGACTGCGTCGGACAGGTGGTATACTGTTGGTTTGTTTTTTTTCTTTTTTTACAGGAGATCGATGGCGTCGCAGGAATGAGAGAGTAATAAAATTAATGAAAACTGTGTTGTCTCTTTTATTTCATTAAAATACTTTTTTCTTGCTTTGTCTTTTTTTTATACATTTAATAACTTTGGGATTAATAATGGATCGGTGTCTTATTGACACCTCTCCATTATTAACCGGGCTTATTGTCACCGTGCAATCAACGGTGACAATAACCCCTTATTACCCCGCTTGCCACCGCTACAGGGCAAGTGGGAAGAGCCGGGTAAAGTGCCACAATTGGCACATCTTTTGATGCGCCAAATGTGGGGCTGCTGTAGCCTGGTATTATCAGGCTGTTGAGGGCCAAAATCCATGGGCCTTGACAGTCTTTTAATACCAGGCCGCAGCAGTCTGCATTTTACTTGGCTGGTTAACAAAAATAGGGGGATCCCCACGCCGTTTTTTTTTTCGAGGGGATCCCCTATTTTTGTTAACCAGCCAAGCTAAGCAGACTGCTGTGGCCTGGTATTATCAGGCTTGCAAGGTCCATGGATATTGGATCCTTACCAGCCTGAAAAACCAGGCCTCAGCGGTCTGCTTCATCTGGCTGGTTAACAAAAATAGGGGGGACCCCACGCCAATTTTTTTCGAGGGGATCCCCTATTTTTGTTAATCAGCCAAGATATGCAGACTGCTGTGGCCTGGTATTATCAGGCTGGCAAGGTCCATGGATCTTGGCTCCTTAACAGCCTGAAAATCCAGGCCTCAGCGGTCTGCTTCATCTGGCTGGTTAACAAAAATAGGGGGGACCCCACGCCAATTTTTTTCGAGGGGATCCCCTATTTTTGTTAATCAGCCAAGATATGCAGACTGCTGTGGCCTAGTATTATCAGGCTGGCAAGGTCCATGGATCTTGGCTCCTTAACAGCCTGAAAATCCAGGCCTCAGCGGTCTGCTTCATCTGGCTGGTTAACAAAAATAGGGGGGACCCCACACCATTTTTTTTTCGAAGGGAACCCCTATTTTTGTTAATCAGTTCCCTCTGACGTCACTGATTGTGTCCCTGGCTGACCTGAAGTGAAAGTGGAAAGCAATCAATTAAGCTTTCCACTTAAGGGCCCGTCTCACATAGCGATATCGCTACCGAGATCGCTGCTGAGTCACTAGTTTTGTGACGCAGCAGCGAGCTCACCAGCGATATCGCTGTGTGTGACATTCAGCGACGATCAGCCCACCTGCCGGGTATCGCTGATCGTCGCTGAAATGTAGGACCTTTGATCGCTGGTTTCCCGCTGACAGGCACACATCGCTGCGTGTGACAGGCGGGAGACCAGCGATCCGCTGGTAACCAAGGTACACAGCGGGTTTCCAGGCGCGGGGCTGTGCCTAGAAACCCGCTGTGTACCTTGGATACCAGCGCCCTGATGCAGGGAGCTGGTATCCAAGGTACACAGCGGGTTTCCAAGCGCTGCGCGGTGCCTGGAAACCCGCTGTGTACCTTGGTTACCAGCGGATCGCTGGTCTCCCGCCTGTCACACGCAGCGATGCGTGCCTGTCAGAGGGAAACCAGCGATCAAAAAAAGGTCCTGACATTTCTGCGACGATCAGCGATACCCGGCAGGGGGGCTGATCGTCGCTGAATGTCACACACAGCGATATCGCTGGTGAGCTCGCTGCTGCGTCACAAAACTAGTGACTCAGCAGCGATCTCGGTAGCGATATCGCTATGTGAGACGGGCCCTTAAGCGATGTTACCCGCAGTGTCGCTGTCCCAGATCGCTGCCTGAGCTGCCTGTTTGGCAGCTCAGCAGCGATCATGTAGCGATACACCAGCGATCCTGACAAGTGCATATCGTTGTCGGGATCGCTGGTGTATCGTTATGTGACACCCAGCCTTTACTCTCCTGTCAGGCAGGAGAGGAACTCATTCATTTGGGGTTTACTGTGAGGCTGCAGCATTAGCTGCGGTCCCTGCAGTAAACATTAACCCTTTCTGAAGGATTACACCGTGGGACCTGACTGTGCATGGGATAGGTAAGAATAATTTTGCTTTTTTATTTTATTTTTATTACAGGAAATGGTTTTTGCAGTAAAATAAAAGATGGTCAAAAACATGTGTCTTTATTTCATTAAAATGATTTTTAATTAAAGTGTGTGTGTTTTATTTTTATTTCATGCAATAGGATTAATAATTGATAGTTGTCTAATTGACAGCTCTCAATTATTAACCTGGCTTAAGGTCACCTTTCAATAGCAAGGTGGCTTTAACCCCATATTAACCCATTCGCCACCCTACAGGGCAATGGGAATAGACGGGCAAAGTGCCAGAAAGGGCGAATCTAATTATAGATTTGTCTTTCCTGGGGTGTCTGGGGGCAGATGTTAGTAGCCGGGGGGGGGCAAAAATAATGGTCCCTCTCTGGGCTATTATTATCTGCCCCCACTCACTGGCTTTGTCTGTCTGGTTGCGAAAATAGGGCGGGAGCCCACGCATTTTTTTTCAGCAATTTTACACCTCATATATATATATACATGTCATTGAATTTGTGACACATATATATATATTTATATTTGTAGTTCATACACTTCTACATAGTATAATAGCCGCTAATTCAATTGCCGGCTTTTGTGAAAATGCAGAACCCGACATGAAATGACACTTGGTGTACATAGGGTTAACCATGTCTTTTCATGTCCTTTGCTATCTAATTTGCACAAACAATTAAATCAGACTATGTGTGCAAAATTTCACACCTGTAGGGGTTAATTAAAGGTGTAAATTCGTAGCAAAAAAGTCCGTTTTTTTTACAACGAATTTACACCTTTAATTAACCCCTCCAGGTGTGAAATTTTGCACACATAGTCTGATTTAATTGTTTGTGCAAATTAGATAGCAAAGGACATGAAAAGACATGGTTAACCCTATGTACACCAAGTGTCATTTCATGTCGGGTGACCCGACATGAAATGACACTTGGTGTACATAGGGTTAACCATGTTTTTCATGTCCTTTGCTATCTAAGGCCGGAGTCACACTGGCGACAAAATCGGACGACTGCAATGCGATGAAATATCGCATTGCAGTCAGACCTATGTTAATCTATGGAGCAGCTCCCAGTATCAGATTTTTTGTGGTCCGTTTTAAACGTCCGTGTACAATCGCAGCATGCTGCGATTGTCACCGATTGGCGGTCGACAATCGCCAATGCAAGTCTATGGAGCGATGAAAAATCTGATTACAAACGGACCACACTGTGTGACTTGCGATGAAATCGCATCGGTGTCCTTTAGAAAAGCCGGCAATTCATCCCCGCCTATACTGTAAAATCACACTGACAGCTTTAATAAAGACTAGAAAGAATAGATATATACACATAGAACACATACATATATATATACATGTCATTGTGACATGTATATATACATATATTTATAGTTCCTAGACTTCTACATACTGTAATAGCCGCTAATTCAATTGCCGGGTTTTGTGAAATCACAGAAGCCGACATGAAATGATACATTGTTTCCACACATTTAACCATGTAATTTCATGTATTTTTATATATGTTTGAAACATACAATTACATGAGTGTATTTGTGCAAAATTTCAGACATGTAGGGGTTAATTAAAGGTGTAATTTCGTTGAAAAAAAATGCGTGGGCTCCCGCTGTATTTTCTCCACCAGACAGACAAAGCAAAGCGAGTGGGGGCAGATAATAATAGCCCAGGGAGGGTGCATTTTTTTGTGCCCCCCCTGGCTACTAACATCTGCCCCCAGACACCCCAGAAAGGGCAAATCTATAATTAGATTCGCCCTTTCTGGCACTTTGCCCGTCTATTCCCATTGCCCTGTAGCGGTGGCGAATGGGTTAATCTCACCTTACTGTCACCTTGCAATTGAAAGGTGACCTTAAGGCAGGTTAATGATTGATAGCTGTCAATTAGACAACTATCAATTATTAATCCTATTGAAGTAAATAAAAAAACACACACACTTTAAGAATAAATAATTTTAATGAAATAAAAACACATTTTTTTGACCATATTTTATTTTACACTAAATCCGTGCGAAGCCATTGATCTCCTAAAATAAAGAAAAAGAAATAAAACAACATTATTCTTACCTATTCCGCCGATCTGTCACGTCCCACGCTGTAATCCTTCACAAAGGGTTAACTAGCTTTGAGCCAAGCAGTGCAAGTAATCCTGCGTGCTCAGCTCAAAGCTCATGAATGAATAAGTTCCTCTCCTGGCGACAGGAGAGGATGTGTTTCATGAATGAAGCTTAATTGATTGTGTCCACTTTCCCTTTAGGTCAGGTCACTACAGTTAAATTGGCAATAAATCAATTAAGCTCCATTCATGAATCTATTCCTCTACTTTCGCTGGGAGAGGAAGTTATTCATTCAGGGAATACAGGTCTGAGACAGCATTATTAGCTCTCTGCGACCTTTAACCTGTTAACCCTTTCTGATGGATTACACCGTGGGACCTGACTGTACATCGGATTGGTAAGTATAATTTTGCTTTTTTATTTTATTTTTATTACAGGAAATGGTTTTAGCAGGAAAATAAAATATGGTCAAAAACTGTGTGATTATTTAATTAAACTTATTTTTTATTAAAGTGTGTGTGTTTGATTTTTCTTTCATACAATAGGATTAATAATTGATAGTTGCCTAATTGACAGCTATCAATTATTAACCTGGCTTAAAGTGACCTTTCAATTGCAAGGTCATTTTAACCCTTATTAACCCATTCGCCACCGCTACAGGGCAATGGGAATAGACGGGCAAAGTGCCAGAAAGGGCGAATCTAATTATAGATTTGCCCTTTCTGGGGTGTCTGGGGGCAGATGTTAGTAGCCAGGGGGGGCACAAAAAAAATGTACCCTCCCTAGGCTATTATTATCTGCCCCCACTCGCTTGCTTTGTCTGTCTGGTGGAGAAAATACAGCGGGAGCCCACGCATTTTTTTTTAACGAATTTACACCTTTAATTAACCCCTACATGTCTGAAATTTAGCACACATATACTCATGTAATTGTATGTTTCAAACATATATAAAAATACATGAAATTACATGGTTAAATGTGTGGAAACAATGTATCATTTCATGTCGGCTTCTGTGATTTCACTGAAGCCGGCAATTGAATTAGCGGCTATAACAGTATGTAGAAGTGTAAGAACTATAAATATATGTATATATATGTCACAATGACATATATATATTATATAAATATATATATTTATATATGTGCTCTATGTGTATATATCTATTCTTTCTTTTGGCATTTAAATACTATTCTTTTGGATCCATTATATGTCAGTTTTGCAAGCCTGCGAGAAAATCTCGCAAGTCGGATGAAAATCGGATGTTACAAGGTACACACACATGCGATTAAATCGCATCTTTGAAGGAAAATCGGATGCCAGAAGGATGTGTGATGTTTTTATTTTGATCCGATTGTCGACCGTCTAAAACGGACCGATTTTTTGTGGTTGTGTGTGACTCCAGCCTAATTTGCACAAACAATTAAATCAGACTATGTGTGCAAAATTTCACACCTGTAGGGGTTAATTAAAGGTGTAAATTCGTAGCAAAAAAAGTCCGTTTTTTTTACAACGAATTTACACCTTTAATTAACCCCTACAGGTGTGAAATTTTGCACACATAGTCTGATTTAATTGTTTGTGCAAATCAGATAGCAAACGACATGAAAAGACATGGTTAACCCTATGTACACCAAGTGTCATTTCATGTCGGGTGCTTCTGTCTTTTCACTGAAGCCGGCTTTACCCGGCAATTGAATGAGAGGATATTTTACTATGTAGAAGTGTATAAACTATACATATATGTATATATATATATGTCACAATGACATGTATATATATATATATGTATTCTATGTGTGTATATTTAGTGTTTACAAGGAAAGAATGGGTTTTTTTTAGTTGCGATATTTTGTTCCCATAGACTTACATGGGACTTCCGGTATCGGTATCGGGTATCGCCGATATTTTAGTGATATCGGCGATACCATTCCGATTCCGATACTTTAGGATATCGGAAAGTATCGCTCAACTCTAATAATAATAATAATTCAGATAAGTGTTTTTTTTTTTCTCTGTTGGATTTTCACTGCTGGTTTGCTGCTTGCAGTGGACTGCAGCCTGGTCCCCTTTTGGGGTCTTGTGCTGCAATTGTGCTCATTGTGTGTTTGCATTTTTGTTTTGTTCCTTTGTCACTTTTTATTTGCTGTGTTGCTGTGTGTTACACCAGAGATCTGATATAGGTGGTAGAGATTGTGTGATCTCAGGTCTTTTGTTAATCAGAAGTGTTGGTATTTTTGTCAGGGTTTTTTTGGGTTTCAGTCAGAATTCTTTCCTATACTTTTCTATCTAGACAGATTGGGCCCCAGCGTTTGCTCATTTTATTTTCTGTCTGTGTCCGTGTTTTCTTCTTGTCTAACCGCCATTACATGTTCGGGGGCTTCCTATTTCTTTGGGGATTCTACTCCGGGGCAGATATCATTCATCTTTCTGCCTTTAGGTGTAGCTATCTCTCCGGCTGTGACGAGGCGTCTAGGATCACCGTAGGTACGCTCCACAGTTACTTCTAGTGTTGCGGTTAGTTTAGGTTACTGCAATCCAATAGTTTCCAACCTCTCTGGCGTATTGCTACTTTGGCTATTTTTTGCAGTTTCTCCTCAGCTACCGAAACATACCAGAGAAGCACTTCATTTTCTGGAACAATTTCAAGGGTGTCAACACTTTCGGCCATAACTGTATTTTTATTTCTACATTTGGTCATGGATACACCAGGGTCGCTAATACTGGTGTTGGGCATATTTTCATTGATATTACAGACCTCTCCAATGGTTGCTGATCTGACATCGCACTGAAAATACCCCACTACTTCCCCCTCTATGTCCTCTCCTATCATCTGTAACCATTACTGTCCTCATTAGTTCCACGTTGTGAATTCTGCAGCCTCTGTAGACTGCTTTCTTTGGTCAAATCATGCCTTGATTTTTCTCTCCATTTTCCAACCTGAGCTACCATGTTGTGACTGGACATGCCGTATTAATGATGCTTTTCTGAAAGATCAGGCTTAACTTTTTGAGATTTTGCTACTATCAAAGACTTTTACACCTCTAACAAGACCTCTCACCTGATCCAGTGGGAGATTTTGAACTTCTGAGGCCGAAGTGCATTTTCATAAAGCATGGTTCTCGGTTGAAGAGGAAATAGGCTTGCGAATTGGCAAATCTACTCAGGTACATGGAGAACATCCATAAACCCATGTTCTATGCAGATGCTGCTTTAGAGCTAATGACAGTTTGGGAGCAAATCAAGAAGATTATACGGTAAGTCAAAAGCACATTCTCTATAGAGGCTGAATGTGGAAGCAATACTATGAACATATAGAAAGACCTGGTAGATTGCTGGCATCTGTCGACCTCAACATTTCACTTATATCTTCTGAGACGCAGACCCTGTGCAAATAATCAGCTATATTGGAAGCTTTTGGTTCTTATTAAAAAGACCTGTACAATATCCCTATCCATTTTCCTAAAATGGAAGAAATGGCTTTATGAAATAAAATAGGACTTTGCCTGAGGAAACAAAGGAGTCAGACGAGCCAGCCTTGGAGACAGAGATCTTGGATTCTTTTAGGAAAGTTACCCCAGACAAAAGTCCAGGTCCGAATTGCTGCATGCCAAGATTTGACAAGTCCCTTAATGCTCAATTGCCTATAATTTCTTATAGGATAATCTATTCCCTATCCAATCTCTAAAGCCCCCATGAAGGGCTCACCAGTATGTTGTAATTACTGTCCTATTTCCCATATCATCTGTGATGAGAAGCTATTACTGACATGTTGAAGTTATTGCAACAAGATTACCTGACTAGTTTCAAATCAGAAAGATGCCTCATGTTACGCTTTATATGCAGATGGACTTCAAATATACTTATCCTATTCCTAACATAGTTTTCCCAGTATAATAAAAGAATTCAAAAGATTTGGCCACCTGTGTAATTCTATGGTAAATTATTCAAAACAGAGGTCAGAAATATTTCATTACTTGCTAGAGAAGGCCACACGTTGCAGTCATCTTTTACATTTAAATGGCAGATGTGAACTACAAAACACTTGGTTGTCCACATTCCAGCAGGTCTTGGTTCCATGTTTTAACTTAAAGGGATATTCCCATCTACAAGACCTTATCCAAATATGTAGTAAGTGTAACAATAATAATATTAGCAAATACCTCAAATTAGAAATGTATAGTTTTTCTGATTTGCTATGTCTCTTTCCTCATGTGCAGGGCATTGCAAGACCTTAGTTATCCATGGTCAGGACCACTAGCAACTATCTGACAGTCACTATAGAAGTGCTTCTAATCATGGATACCTAAGGTCCTGCAATGCCCCACACATGTCACCGGACAATACAAAGGTGACATCAACCCCACAAATATGAACCCCACGTGCCACCGCTACAGGGCAAATGGGAAGAGACAGGCAAAGTGCCAGCTGTCTGCTTTAGCAAGGCTGGTTGTAAAAAATGAAGGGGAACCCACGGCACTTTTTAAATTATTTAAATAATTAAAAAACACAGTGTGGAAACCTCTCTATTCTTGATAACCAACCTTGCTAATGCTGACAGCTGAGGGTTGCAGCCCCCAGCTGTCAGTTTTGCCTGGCTGGTTATCAAAAATTCAGGGGAACCCACACAGCTTTTTTTTTATTATTTATTTAGAGTGCAGGTGTTGGCTGATGAATACTCTCATCAGCCGGCACCTACTATCACTGTTATTAGCGGCAGCATGAGTAGTCTGATGGGAGCAGTAGTCCCATCAGCCGATGCCAATGACCAGAGATAAACTTTTTACCTACGATCACAGCTGCAGCTCACGTTATCATTCGAGAGCATGGGAACTACGGCTGTCTGACCCACAGTAATGATTTTACTGCCGATCAGAAGCAGTGTTTGCAGCACTGTCATGCACATGACAGCACAACAAATACCCAGTGTTTGGGGGGCCGAACCTGAACAGTAACAAGGACTTCCTGGTGAAGTCCCTGTTCGGTGTCCGTGCCCACACAGTAAGTGTTCGGTATGGACGCTGAACTTTACTGTTCGGGTTCGCCCATCTCTAATGGAGAGTCCTAACCCCATTCATAATAGGCTGGCTTGGTTGAGTCTTATACTGAGTCCTTCTCCTGCCACCAATGCACATTATTTAGATGTTGGCTGAACTATGGTTTGGCTGATAGTTTGACTGGCAGCAATCTTGAAATACTTTCCCATAATCACTTGGCAGAGCTCTTCTGTGATCTCAATAGAAAAGCTGCTGCCAGACATGTCTGGTGGTGGCTTATCTTTGGGACAACATAAGGATTGGCAGTCCAGAATTGGACATGTCATATCCTTCCATTCATCTGGTGAGGGCTCTCAAACACAGACGACTGTCGGCTGAACCCGTAGCTTTGACAAAGACCCCTAGAGGTCGAAACGCTTCGCAGGTACAGCTAGCAGGTGCCAACTCTCCGTTGTTTGCATTTTGGAGGACACCGTTATGTGACGGTTCATTTGGATAAGAATAAATCATTGCACTTTTTAAGAAGCTGGACTGCTCCTTTACTTCTTCTGCATTCAACGTCTTGGTCTGGACTTGTGGTCTTGTGCTCCGGTGGTGGTTGGTGAGCTGGCAGCGGCTTATGCCCTATTTTCTCTTTCAACATTGCTGTTCAGGCTGCTAGCGTGGCTGCAGCCAGTGTGTCCACTGCCACCTCTGCCCCTACATTATCCAACCTCCCGCTTCCAGACAAGTTTACTGGTGACCGCAAGCAATGTCGAAGATTCGTGAGTCAGTGCTCTATACAACTCGAGCTTCTGGCTGCACGTTTCCCCACTGATCGGGCACAAGTGGGTTTTGTAATGTCTCTCCTGTCGGGCAGAGCGTTGGAGTGGGCCACCCGCTGTGGCAGCGTGACGACCGTGTGGTGCGGAGTGCTCCTCGTTTTCTGGAGGCTCTAAAAAAGGTCTTTCTAGGACCTCAGGTCACCCACAACGCGGCGCTCCAACTGCTGGCAAGTTCACAGGGTTCGTCCTTGGTCAGCTATTTTGCTGTCCAATATCGGACTCTGGCCTCGGAGTTAGACTGGCCAGATAAAGTCCTCATTCCCGTGTTTTGGAGAGGACTGGCGGGCCATGTGAAAGATGCCTTGGTTACCAGGGAGATTCCCTCCACACTGGAGAAGCTTATCGCCATATCTACCCGCATCGACCTCCGTTTTCACGAGCGGAGGTTGGAGCGGTCCCAGTGTAGGCAGAGGTTCCAGGTGGCTCACACCTTCACCAGACCTCTAGAATCTTTTAGTCAGGCGACCAACTCCCATGAGGCCATGAAGGTTTCTCGACCAGGACCTAAGTCCCGGGCCGCTCGAGTACCCGGGGTTTGTAACACGTGTCAGCAGTTAGGACATTATGCCAACAAATGTCCACGCGGTCGGGAAAACTGTCACATCTAGTGACCCTGGGAGGAGGTTCACTAGACACCGCGGCATTTTCCACCAAGTTGTCCTTCAAGGGGACAATTACTGTAGGTCCATCCACTCTCACCGCCAAGCTCTGTGTGGATTCTGGAGCCGAGGGGAATTTCATGTCCTCTGCCTTTGCTCTCCGCCACACTATACCTCAGGTGATGCTCGCCAAACCAGTGACTGTGCGAGTAGTGAATGGATCGACTTTGCCCTCACAAATCACCCACCAGACTATCCCTCTCACTTTGTCTATGTCCCCTTCCCATTAGGAGAGTATTTCCTTTCTTGTCCTGCCCGAGGGAATAGACGAGGTGTTGCTGGGAATACCTTGGCTCCGTCACCACTCTCCCCATATTGAGTGGTCCTCTGGGAGGATACTGGGTTGGGGTGATTCATGTAGAGGCAGGTGTGTCAGGGAGTGCGTTCAGGTCACCACCACAGAGATACCCGTAGACCTTACTTCTCTTCCCCAGTGTTATTGGTCATACGAAGACGTTTCCTCCAAGAAGGCGGCGGAGACTCTTCCGCCGCATCGCCCCTACGACTGTCCTATTGATCTCTTGCCTGGAGCAGAACCTCCTCGGGGAAGAGTCTATCCCCTCTCGCTTCCTGAGATGGAGGCCATGTCCCAGTATATTCAGGAGAATCTGGCAAGAGGGTTCATTAGGAAGTCGGTGTCACCAGCAGGGGCGGGGTTCTTCTTCGTGCAGAAGAAGAACGGAGAATTACGTCCGTGTATTGACTACAGGGGTCTTAACACCATCACCGTCAAGAATAAGTACCCGTTGCCCCTAATCTCTGAGCTCTTTGATAGGCTCCGAGGAGCAAAGGTATTTACCAAGCTAGATCTACGTGGTGCCTATAACCTAATTCGCATCCGTGAAGGGGACGAGTGGAAGACAGCTTTTAATGCCAGGGATGGGCAATATGAATACCTGGTGATGCCCTTCGGGCTCTGTAATGCTCCCGCTGTTTTCCAAGACTTTGTCAATGACATCTTCCGGGATATGCTCTCCACCCCTGTAGTAGTCTATCTGGATGATATTCTCATCTTTTCACCAGATATAGACTCTCACCGGCGGGATGTCAACAAAGTCTTCGACCTCTTACGGGCAAACTCCCTCTATGCCAAGCTAGAGAAATGTGTGTTTGAGCAGGAGTCTTTACCTTTCCTGGGCTATATCATCTCCGCCCAGGGATTGGCTATGGATTCTGCCAAACTACAGGCTGTAATGGACTGGCAAGAACCCCATTCTCTTAAAGCGGTGCAGTGCTTTATGGGGTTCATTAATTATTATCGCCAGTTCATTCCCCATTTCTCGACTTTGGTAGCTCCCTTGGTAGCCCTCACCAAGAAGGGAGCAAATCCCAAATTGTGGTCAGAGGAGGTCTCCAAGGCCTTTACTTCAATTAAGTCCCATTTTGCTAGAGCTCCCATCTTACATCGCCCCGAGGTTGATAAGCCTTTTATATTGGAGGTTGATGCCTCGTCCGTTGGTGCTGGAGCAGTCCTTTTTCAAAAGGATGCTCAAGGTTGGAAACATCCTTGTTTCTTCTTTTCCAAGACTTTCACACCTGCGGAGAGGAATTATTCCATTGGGGATAGGGAGTTGCTAGCCATGAAGTTGGCCTTTTCCGAGTGGAGACATCTCCTGGAGGGGGCGCACTTTCCCATTCAAGTTTTCACTGACCACAAAAATTTGGTCTATTTACAGACAACTAAATTCTCGTCAGGCCAGATGGTCCCTGTTCTTCTCCCGGTTCCATTTCACCCTCCATTTTCTCTCGGTGAGAAGAACATTCGGGCCGATGCTCTTTCTCGCTCCGTGGTGTCCTCTGAGGAGGTGGAGGAGGAGCCTCGGTTGATTGTCCCCACAGAGAGCCTAAGAACTGCGGCCCCGGTTTCGCTTGAGTCTGTGCCTCCGGGCAAGACTTTTGTGCCCATCAATTTGCGACGGGAGGTATTCTCTTGGGCACATTCGTCCAGGGTGGGTGGACATTTTGGGGCAAAAAGGACATCTGAGTTGCTGGCGATGACATACTGGTGGCCACATATGATCCGTGACATCAGGGAATACATTCAGGCGTGCGTCTCCTGCGCCAAGAATAAGTCCCCTCGACAACGGCAAGCTGGGCTACTTTTCCCTTTACCGGTGGCAGACAGGCCTTGGGAGATGGTCGGGATGAATTTTGTGGTGGGCTTACCAAGTCTCAGGGCTGCACCATCATCTGGGTGATAACCGACCACTTCTCCAAAATGGTGCATTTGGTGCCCTTACCACGGTTACCGTCTGCACGGGCCTTAGCAGGCATTATTTATTAGGCATATTTTCCGTCTACACGGAATGCCAGACAAAATCGTCAGTGATCGAGGTCCCCAATTTGCATCTCGGTTCTGGAGAGAGTTGTGTCGTCTACTCAGCATTGAGTTAAATCTCTCCTCGGCATATCATCCCGGGACGAATGGGTTGGTAGAGAGGACCAACCAGACCTTGGTCACATACTTGTGACATTTTGTCTCAGTCAGGCAGGATGACTGGGCATCTTTGCTACCGTGGGCTGAGTTCGCTTTAAATATTGCTGTGGCTGACTCCACCGGACAGACCCCATTCCTCTTAAACTACGGCCAGCATCCGCGGGTACCGGTGTCCATGCCCGTGTCTCATCCGCCGACTCCAGGGTGGCAGACTGGGACCGCACTCAGGATGCCATTCAGGCTTCCAAGGAGAGGATGAGGTCTTCTGCCGATGCCCATCGGCGTCCCGCTTCGACATTTGCCCCAGGCGACTTAGTGTGGCTCTCCGCCCGTAACATCAGACTGCGAGTAGAGTCCACTAAGTTTGCACCTCGCTTCTTGGGTCCTTTCAAGGTCCTCGAACAGGTCAATCATGTGGTCTACCGTCTAGCCCTTCCGCCACGCCTGGGTATCACCGACACATTCCATGTCTCCCTCCTGAAACCCGTATACTTGTCCCGGTTTTTCGAGTCATCTGCCGGGACATCGGGTTCGTCTTCGGACGACTATGAAGTGAATGCTATTCTGGGGTGCAAGGTGGTACGTGGCAAAAAGTTATATTCGGTGGATTGGAGGGGTTATGGGCCTGAGGATATGTCATGGGAGCCTGCTGAGCGTATTCAGGCTCCGCAGCTCATTGCTGCCTTCGAGCGTAGCGAGGCCCAAGGAAGGGGAGGCCCTAGGGGGGTAATGTTAGAGGTCGAGTTCCCGCCTCTGCACAGGGGGAATCTTGAGCTATTCCCGCTGCGGTCCCCCATCCGTCTCCGGCCGCAGTGGAGTCTCCTCAGCAGAGACGTCGGTCCCAGCGTCTTGCTCAGCCTAGTACTGTGCAGAGGTTTACTGCTGCCTCTCCAGGTTCTGCTATTGTGGCTAGTACATGTCAGTGGCGAGATGACATATTTAGGACTAAGTCCTGCATTTCCCCTTCTGAGCATGCCCAGGGTAAGATCTCTTATTGGAGATCAGGGGTCACATGCTCAGGTACTGCAGCAGCTCCTATTGGTCCGCCAGGAAGATCCTGAAACTACATGTGTTCTGAACAGTTTCTCATTGGTCCTTTTCTGGCAGGCCCTGTAGTTGCTTCTATAAAAGGGTTGTATGGCCATGCGGCCATGCGCTAGTATCAATTGCATTATGTGCTTTGCGCCAGTGTGATCATACACGCATGTGGTTAGGGCTCGGCTGAAATAAGCCCCTAGAATACCAGCACCTCCGGTGAGGAGATTTGTGTGCACGTGGTTAGGGCTTGGCTGAAATAAGCCCCTAGAATATCGGCTTCTCCGGTGAGGAGATTGTTTGATTGCATTGCTGTCTGCATGATCACGGACTGCTATCCGCACAGCAGTTATCTGTGTATCCCTGTGGAGTTAACAGGACACAGTACCTATCTCTGCATCTTTACCTCAGCGACTCTGTGGTGTAACAGAGTTCGCTCATACCGCCATATTGTGCCACAGTATTTATATTTGCGACTCTGTGAAGTAACAGAGTTTGCCTATACCGCCATCTTACTAGCAGCAGGCTCTGCCAGCACGGTGGACCCCGGGCTGCGAACGCACCTATTATTTATATTTTTTTGTGCGTTCCGCCAGCCCTAACATTGTGTTCATTAAATGATCAATATTTCAGCATTGATGCCAATTTATTTTCTTAACCTAAACCAAATTTGGGAGGGTTTCAGCTTTCAAAAGAGTAATTTATAAAACCAATGGATGAATTTAACGTCAGGTTATAAGCTTTGATTTATATAACATGGATAAGCGACATAACTTCTGTCAGGGAGTGTACATGCCCTTGAAGCATTCAGTGTCATTTTCAGTTGGGTTCCTCAGGAGGTACATTCTGTGTTTTCGTACTTAGATACACACTTGTGTGACATCACTCAACTTAATGATGTTCTACGTTGCAATATAAGATGTCCTGTGAAGTGTAACGGGTTTCAATCTAGTCAAAACCTCTCTTAATATCCCGTTGACAGCACATCACATTTATACTGCTCTCTGACCTTAGTGAAGTGTTGGGCAGCTTGAGGACAGTATTTGGACGCTTTTATGTACAAATATTTGCACATGTGGGATTTTATTTTTCAAACCCCGATTATTGAACTCGAAAAGGGATGTGAGAGAAGAATATTCACGTTTACACAGGAGACTCATTCATTACTCCTTCCATGTAGCTTGACCTAAAATCCAATGCTAAGCAGAAATATCATTAATCACATTGGTTTGAGTCAGGTAAGATCATTTTTTCTCTTGAATGTCAACCTATCTTCAGTGGTAAGGTAATTGAACATCTTTAGTGACTATCAACTGGCATAAATAGGCATAAAAAACACTAAATAACAAGTCAATCTTCAAGATTATGTAACAAATATAGTCAGTCTGCAGCATTTTGTGCATAATCCTGAAACAATTAATCTTGTACAGAACACAAGGGGTTAATCTCGTTGAGAAAGAGGCAGAAACCTTTGGCAGTGGCTTATCTCTTGGAAAACAAATGGTCTACAGAATGATTTCAAGCTACTGGAAATTTATCCCCCTCAAAATCAACTGGCATCAGAGTCAGGAGGCCTCCATGATTGTTGGTCAATCCGAACTATATCTGCGTGTTTGATCAACTTTAGAGTGTAAGCACAGTAGAGTTGCTGAGTGTCAATTTGCACATCAAATCTCACCACCTCTTAGTAGTACTACCTTTTACTACTACCTGGCAAATTTTCTTTTGATTAGCCATTCTGCAATGATGCACATTTGTTGTCGTACATGTCACGGGTGTGTCGCGGTGAAGATCGTCGCGATTGCACACCCTGACTTCGCACAGCTGAGTTTCTGGTGCTGGGTGTTTTTCGGCACTGAGGGAGTTAATTCTTTCTCTCTCGGTGCTGGACTGACCAGCCTCGCCCAGCTGCGATTGATGTTTTGTTAATTAGCTTCCTTCTTATACCTGCTGGTCTGCTGGGGAAGTTGTCGGTGAAAGCATTCATTCAGACCAGCAGAGCGGATCGTTTCTGAGAAGACTTAAGCTAAGAGTGCCTGTTGTGGTTTATCCTCTCCTCGCTTATTGTTTATCTCCTTAACCTTTTGTGTTCCTCTGTAGTGGAAGTTTTGTATGCAAGGCAGTGTTTTCTTTACCCCTTGTCTGTCTCGTTTGTCTTAAGGGTATGCCACACTAAACAACATCGCTAACGGGATCGCTAAAAAACGTCACTATTTAGCGATCCCGTTAGCGATGTTGTTGTGTGCGGCATCTACCAGCGACGTGGCCCCTGCTGTGATCTCGTCCGTCGTCCTGATCGTTCCGGACCCTATTTTCATCGCTGGCGTCCCGCTGGTAAGTATCTAATCGCTGAGTGTGGCACCTTTTTTAGCGATTTAGCGGTACTTTTGTACCGCTAAAGTCGTTAAGGAGATCGCTAACCGCGATAGCGTCCTTAACGATATCGCTAAATTAGGTAGCTACTAGCGATATAGAAATAATCCCGCTAGCGATCTCATTAGTATGCGACGCTAACGAGATCGCTAGCGGCATTGTGTAGTGTGGCAGTACCTTTAGACTGTGTGTAAGCTGTGACCTGCCCATTCCCTGTGGTGGTAATCAGGGTCCTTCTCAGGACTAGATTACAGTGGTCAGGGATCTACAGGAGACAGGGTTACGCTGGCGGCCTGGACCTCTGTACCATTAACAGTACCTCCAGGTAGAGGGACTAGTCAGGACCCCAGTTCAGGGTCAGCATAGACCCCGGTCCACCTCTATCCTGAGACAGCGTGACACGTACACAGTATAGACCCACAATACATAGGATATTATGTCAGGTAAGACATTGCTGGCAGATACTATGTATACATGTTGATATTTTCTTTTATAGGAAATATAGAATGTTGTCACATTAGATATATGTTACTATCATAGAATATATCTGTTATACGTCGTGACATTTTCACCGACCACACTAAAAGATTCTCCCAGCTACCATAGATCCAGTAGCCCAGTTAGCTCAGCAGTTGCAGAGTTTGTCCATGGAGCTGACGGACGTTAAGTCCAAGGTTTTGTACCCCCGGGAGCAAACCAGATCTGAACCTAAAGTAGCTCTCCCGGACAGGTTCACTGGTGGGCGGGACAAATTTTTTACCTTCCGGGAGTCATGTAAATTATATTTTCGGCTACGGCCTCGGTCTTCGGGGAGTGAAGATCAGAGGGTGGGAATTGTCATCTCGCTCTTACAAGGGGACCCTCAATCCTGGGCGTTCTCTCTTCCTCCGGACTCCCGGCTCTCCAGTCAGTAGATCGATTTTTTACAGCCCTGGGTCTGGTATATGATGACCCGGATCGGGTCTCCCTTGCTGAAATGAAGTTACGTAAGATACAGCAGGGAGATCGTCCGGCGGAGGAATTTTCTTCTGAGTTCCGTAGATGGGCCACAGATACTCAGTGGAATGACCCAGCTCTTAGGAGCCAGTTTTGTCAAGGATTATCTGACAAATTAAAAGATGTGTTGGCTCAGTATGATTCTCCCCCGTCACTGGAGGCCGCTATGGCCCTTGCTATTCGCATTGATAGACGGCTTCGGGAGAGGTGCGAGGTAACTCCGCCCCTGTGATGACTCCACCTTCTACTATAGTCCCTTATATTGAGGTTCCCCTGGTTTGTTCTGAGGAGCCTATGCAGTTAGGAGGGACATCGTTTCGAGGGAGGGGATCGGCGGTGCGCCGCAAGACAGGAAAGTGTTACTTCTGCGGGAGAAAGGGACATTTTGTTGGGGGGTGTCCATCCCGTACTTTGCTGAGCAAGGAGTCGCCGGAAAACTGTTGATCCCAGGTTGTGTGGTGGACGACAATCTGGGAGTATGTATTTCGTCCCCAAGTCCGTCTCAGTTTCTCGTACCAGCGGAGGTGGTGGTAGGTACGAGAACTGAAAGGATTTCTGTTCTTCTGGATAGTGGGGCCGCGGCTAATCTGGTGGACGCTCGGTTTGCCCAGGTGCAAGGTATGCAACTGAGTGTATTGGCCAAACCTATCCCTATATTCTCTATTGACGCCAGGCCTCTCGGTCAAGGTAGCTTTGTGCAAGCCGTGCATAACATAGACCTTTGAGTGGGGGCAATACATAAAGAACTATTGTCTTGTTATGTGTTGGAGGGCCTTCCCACTCCTATTGTGTTGGGACTTCCTTGGTTAACTAAACATAACCCAGTTATTAATTGGCAATCCAGAGAGATAAGCCAGTGGGGTGAATTTTGCAATAGTAACTGCATGAACACGGTCATCGGTGCGGTCGTGCCTAGAACCTTACCTCCTTTTCTGGAGGACTTTGAGGATGTGTTTTCAGAGGAAGGGTGTCAAGAATTACCTCCTCATCGCGCGTATGATTGTGCTATAAAATTGCTTCCTGATGCTAAGTTACCAAAATCTAGGTTATATAACCTTTCTGGTCCGGAGAGGCAAGCTATGAAGGATTATATTTCGGAAAGTCTGGCCAAGGGGCATATTAGACCTTCATCTTCCCCAGTGGCTGCGGGGTTCTTCTTTGTGAAGAAAAAAGATGGAGGCCTACGCCCTTGCCTGGATTTCCGTGAGCTTAATCGGATTACGGTCCGAGATCCGTATCCGCTCCCACTTATTCCTGATCTCTTCAATCAGATTGTGGGCGCCAAATGGTTCTCTAAGTTGGATCTCAGGGGGGCGTATAATTGATTAGGATAAAGGAGGGGGATGAGTGGAAGACGGCGTTTAACACTCCGGAGGGACATTATGAGAACCTTGTCATGCTGTCACGCTGTCTCAGGATAGAGGTGGACCGGGGTCTATGCTGACCCTAAACTGGGGTCCTGACTAGTCCCTCTACCTGGAGGTACTGTTAATGGTACAGAGGTCCAGGCCGCCAGCCTAACCCTGTCTCCTGTAGATCCCTGACCACTGTAATCCAGTCCTGAGAAGGACCCTGATTACCACCAAAGGGAATGGGCAGATCACAGCTTACTAACAGTATTAGACACACGAGACAGACAAGGGGTAAAGTAAATACTGCCTTGCATACAAAAACTACAACACAGAGGGAACACAAAAGGTTAAGGAGATAAACAATAAGCGAGGAGAGGATTAACCACAACAGGCACTCTTAGCTTAAAGGGTATGCCACACTGAACAATATCGCTAACGGGATCGCTAAAAAACGTCACTATTTAGCGATCCCGTTAGCGATGTTGTTCAGTGCGGCATCTGCCAGCGACGAGCTTCCTGCTGTGATCTCGCTCATCGCTGGAATCGTTCCGGACCCTATTTTCTCGTCGGCGCTCCCGCTGGGTAAGTATTATCGCTAGTGTGGCACCTTTTCTTAGCGATTTAGCGGTACTTTTGTACCGCTAAAGTCGTTAAGAAGATCGCTAACGGCGATAGCGTCGTTAACTATATCGCTAAATGTGGCCGCACTTAGCGATATAGAAACAATCCCGCTAGCGATCGCATTAGTATGCGTCGTTATGTGATCGCTAGCGGGATTGTTTAGTGTGGCAGTACCTTAAGTCTTCTCAGAAACGATCCGCTCTGCTGGTCAGAATGAATGCTTTCACCAACAACTCCTAAGCAGAATGGCAGGTATATGAAGGAAGCTAATTAGTGCCTAATACACTGCAGCCGGGCGAGGCTGGAACTAGTCTAAGCACAGAGAATGGTAGAATTAACTCCCTCACTGCCAACAGACACATAGCACCAACAACTCAGCTGCGAGAAGTCGGAATGTGAAATCGCGACGATCTTCGTGGCGATACACCCGTGACACATGCCTTTCGGTCTGACTACTGCCCCGGCGGTGTTTCAACATTTTGTTAATGACATCTTTCGCCACCTAGTGGGACAGTTTGTTGTCATTTTTTCAAGGAGGAAAATGCTTGACAAGCCTTATCAGACCACCTTGAAAAATCCGTCCCTTTTCTTGTCATGTCAGTAAGAGGTTTAACAATGGACGAGAAATTATGAATAAATTTCCGGTAGTAATTAGCAAACCCCAGGAAACGCTGCAGTGCCTTAAGATCCTCTGGCAGATCCCACTCAAGCACTGCCTTAACTTTCCCAGGGTCCATACGGAAACCGGAAGCTGACACCAGGAACCCTAAAAACTGAAGTTCCTGTACGGCGAATACACACTTCTCCCATTTGGCGTACAATTTATTATCTCGCAAGATCTGCAACACCTGTCTCACATGCTCCTGATGAGACACAAGATCTGGCGAGTAAATTAAGATGTCATCCAGATAAATGACAACAAACTGTCCCACTAGGTGGCGAAAGATGTCATTAACAAAATGTTGAAACACCGCCGGGGCAGTAGTCAGACCGAAAGGCATGACAAGGTTCTCATAATGTCCCTCCGGAGTGTTAAACGCCGTCTTCCACTCATCTCCCTCCTTCATCCTAATAAGATTATACGCCCCCCTGAGATCCAACTTAGAGAACCATTTGGCGCCCACAATCTGATTGAAGAGATCTGGAATAAGTGGGAGCGGATATGGATCTCGGACCGTAATCCGATTAAGCTCACGGAAATCCAAGCAAGGGCGTAGGCCTCCATCTTTTTTCTTCACAAAGAAGAACCCCGCGGCCACTGGGGAAGATGAAGGTCTAATATGCCCTTTAGCCAGACTTTCCGAAATATAATCCTTCATAGCCTGCCTCTCAGGACCAGAAAGGTTATACAACCTAGATTTAGGTAATTTAGCATCAGGGAGCAATTTTATAGAACAGTCATACTCGCGATGAGGAGGTAATTCTTGACACCCCTCCTCTGAAAAGACATCCTCAAAGTCCACCAAAAAAGGTGGTAAGGTTCTAGGCACGACCGCACCAATGACCGTGTTCATGCAGTTTTTATTGCAAAATTCACCCCACTGGCTTATCTCTCTGGTTTGCCAATTAATAACTGGGTTATGTTTAGTTAACCAAGGAAGACCCAATACAATAGGAGTGGGGAGACCCTCCAACACATAACAAGACAATAGTTCTTTATGTATTGCCCCCACTCGAAGGTCAATGTTATGTACGGCTTGCAAAAAGCTACCTTGACCGAGAGGCCTGGCGTCGATAGAGAATATGGGGATAGGTTTGGCTAGTACACTCAGTTGCATACCTTGAACCTGGGCAAACCGAGCGTCCACCAGATTAGCCGCGGCCCCACTATCCAGAAGAACCGAAATCCTCTCAGTTCTCGTACCTACCACCACCTCCGCTGGTACGAGAAACTGAGACGGACCTGGGGACGAAATACATACTCCCAGATTGTCGTCCACCACACAACCTGGGATTAATAGTTTTCCGGCGACTTCTTGCTCAGTACAGTACGGGATGGACACCCCTCAATAAAATGTCCCTTTCTCCCGCAGAAGAAACACCTTCTTGTTTTGCGGCGCACCGCCGACCCCCTCCCTCGGAATGATGTCCCTCCCAACTGCATAGGTTCCTCGGAACAAACCAGGGGAACCTCAATATTAGGGACTTTAGAAGGAGGTGGAGTCATCACAGGGGGCGGAGTTACCCCACACCTCTCCCGAAGCCGTCTATCAATGCGAATTGCAAGAGCCATAGCGGCCTCCAGTGACGGGGGAGAATCATACGGAGCCAACACATCTTTTAATTTATCAGATAAACCTTGACAAAACTGGCTCCTAAGAGCCGGGTCATTCCACTGAGTATCCGTGGCCCACCTACGGAACTCTGAAGAAAATTCCTCCGCCGGACGATCTCCCTGCTGTATCCTACGTAACTTCATTTCAGCAAGGGAGACCCGATCCGGGTCATCATATACCAGACCCAGGGCTGTAAAAAATCGGTCCACTGACTGGAGAGCCGGGGAGCCCGGGGGGAGAGAGAACGCCCAGGATTGAGGGTCCCCTTGTAAGAGCGAGATGACAATTCCCACCCTCTGATCCTCACTCCCCGACGACCGCGGCCGCAACCGAAAATACAATTTACATGCTTCCCGGAAAGTAAAAAACTTGTCCCACCCACCAGTAAACCTGTCCGGGAGAGCCACTTTAGGTTCAGATCTGGCTTGCTCCCGGGGGTACAAAACCTTGGATTTAACGTCCGTCAGCTCCATAGACAAACTCTGCAACTGAGCTAAATAGGCTACTGGATCCATGGTGGCTGGGGAGAATCTTTAGTAGGGTCGGTGAAAATGTCACGCTGTCTCAGCGAACTCTGCCAGAGGCAAGAAAGAAGACCAGTCCTCTTGGTTCTCTGAGACAAAACACCGAAGATATGTCTCTAAGCTCTGATTCAGACGCTCTGTCTGACCATTGGTCTGCGGATGAAAAGCCGAGGAAAATGACAATTGCATCACCCGACGAGAACAAAATGCCTTCCAGAATTTGGACACAAACTGAGAAACCCCGATCCGACACCACATCGGAAGGCAACCCGTGAAGTCTAACGATCTCCCTAATGAACACCTGCGCCAGAGTTTTAGCATTAGGGAGTGCAGGAAGAGCAACGAAATGTGCCATCTTACTGAACCTGTCAACAACCACCAGTATGACAGTATTCCCTGACGACGGAGGAAGGTCCGTAATGAAGTCCATAGATAAATGAGTCCATGGACGCTCCGGAAGTTTCAAGGGTAAAAGGGTCCCAGACGGACGGGTATGAGGGGTTTTAGAGCGAGCACACACCCCACATGACGCGACAAAAGTTATAACATCTTTATTAGCATTAGGCCACCAAAACCGGCGAGAAAGGAGATCTAAAGTAGCCTTACTCCCTGGATGTCCTGCTAGACAGAATTATGATGTGCCTCAATAACCTTTTGTCTCAACAGATTTGGGACAAACAGTCTCCCTGGAGGTCCTGCAGGGGCGTCCCCTGAGCCTCTAACACCTCCTCCTCAAGCTCAGAAAATACAGCCGACACTACCACCCCCTCCTGAAGGATAGGACTCGGGTCATCCGTTTTCCCGGCCCTGGGAAACTGCGAGACAAGGCATCAGCCTTTACATTCTTAGACCCCGGGCGATAAGTGACGACAAAATTAAACCTGGTGAAAAACAACGACCATCGAGCTTGTCTGGAATTCAGACGCTTAGCGGATTCTAAATACAGCAGGTTCTTGTGATCAGTAATAACGGTGACCGGGTGGACTGCCCCCTCCAAAAAGTGACGCCATTCTTCAAAAGCTAACTTAATGGCCAAAAGTTCCCTATTGCCGATATCATAATTCCTTTCGGCGGACGACAATTTCTTAGAAAAGAAAGCGCACGGATGCCATTTACCAGGGGACGGACCCTGGGACAATATAGCACCCACCCCTACGTCAGACGCATCCACCTCCACAATGAACGGCTGAGATGCATCTGGTTGGATGAGAACGGGTGCCGAAGCAAAACATTTCTTCAAAGAGGAAAAGGCTTGGCAAGCTTTGTCCGACCATTTAGAAAAATCCGTCCCTTTTCTTGTCATGTCAGTGAGAGGTTTGACGACAGATGAGAAATTACAAATAAATTTCCGGTAGTAGTTAGCAAACCCCAAAAAACGCTGCAGAGCCTTAAGATCCCCTGGCTGATCCCATTCAAACACTGCTCTCACCTTTTCAGGGTCCATACGGAAACGGAGGCTGACATCAAAAAACCCAAAAACTGAAGTTCCTGTACGGCAAATACACACTTCTCCAGTTTGGCGTATAATTTATTGTCTCGCAAGATCTGCAACACCTGTCTCACTGCTCCTGATGAGACACAAGATCTGGCGAGTAAATTAAAATGTCGTCCAAATATACAACCACAAACAGCCCCACAAGGTGACGAAAAATGTCATTAACAAAATGTTGGAATACTGCTGGTGCAGTAGTCAGACCAAAAGGCATGACTAGGTTCTCATAATGTCCCTCCGGCGTGTTAAACGCCGTTTTCCACTCATCCCCCTCTTTTATCCTAATCAGATTATACGCCCCCCTGAGATCCAATTTAGAAAACCATTTGGCGCCAACAATTTGGTTGAAGAGATCAGGAATAAGAGGGAGTGGATACGGATCTCGAACAGTAATCCGATTAAGTTCGCGGAAATCCAAGCAAGGTCGTAGGCCTCCATCTTTCTTCTTCACAAAGAAGAACCCCGCGGCTACTGGGGAAGATGAAGGTCTAATATGCCCTTTGGCCAGACTTTCAGAAATATAATCTTTCATAGCCTGCCTCTCAGGACCAGAAAGATTATACAACCTAGCTTTAGGCAACTTAACATCAGGAAGGAGATTAATAGAGCAGTCATACACGCGATGAGGAGGCAACTCCTGACACCCCTCCTCAGAGAAAACATCCCCAAAATCCTCCAAAAAAGGAGGCAATGTACTAGGCACGACCGCACTGATGACTGTGTTCATGCAGTTGCTTTTGCAAAACTCACCCCATTGGCTTATTTCTCTGGACTGCCAATTAATCACAGGGTTATGTTTAACCAACCAAGGAAGTCCCAACACAATGGGAGTAGGTAGACCCTCCAACACATAACAAGATAATTGTTCCCTATGTATTGCCCCTACCCAAAGGTCAATGTTATGAACCTCATGAACAAAGCTACCTTGGCCGAGAGGCCTGGCGTCAATGGAGAATATAGGGATCGGTTTGACCAATACACTCAGATGCATACCTTGAGCCTGAGCAAACTGAGCGTCAACCAGATTAGCCCCGGAACCACTATCAAGAAGAACAGACAATCTCTCCACTCTCGTACCAACTACCACCTCCACTGGTACAAGGAACTGAGAAGAACTGGCGGATGAAATACATACTCCCAGGTTGTCGTCCACCACACAACCTGGGATTAACAGTTTTCCGGCGACTTTTGGCTCAACAAGGCACGGGATGGACATTCTCCAACAAAATGTCCCTCTTTCCCGCAGAAAAAACATCTTCTAGTCCTGCGGCGTACCGCCAATCCCCTCCTACGAAATGATGTCCCTCCCAACTGCATAGGCTCATCCGAACAGACAAGGGGAACCTCAACATAAGGGACTTTAGTGGTAGGTGGAGAAACAACAGGGAGTGGGGTTACCTCACCCCTCTCCCGAAGCCTTCTATCAGTACGGATAGCTAAGGCCATAGCAGCCTCCAGAGAAGGAGGAGACTCATACTGAGCCAAAACGTCTTTTAATTTATCAGAAAGCCCATGACAAAACTGGCTCCTAAGAGCTGGGTCATTCCACTGAGTATCTGTGGCCCATCTACGAAACTCAGAAGCAAATTCCTCTGCCGGACGATCTCCCTGCTGTATCTTACGTAATTTTGTCTCAGCAAGAGAGACCCGATCTGGGTCATCATATACCAATCCCAGGGCAGTAAAAAATTGATCTACAGACAGTAGAGCCGGGGATCCCGGAGGAAGGGAAAATGCCCAGGATTGAGGGTCCCCTTGCAGAAGTGAGATAACAATTCCCACTCTCTGCTCCTCACTCCCTGATGATCGAGGCCGAAGCCGAAAATACAATTTACATGCCTCCCGGAAGGTGAAAAATTTGTCTCGCCCACCAGTGAACCTGTCCGGGAGAGCAACCTTAGGTTCAACTCTGGTTTGCTCCAGGGGAGACAAAACTTTGGACATAATGTCCGTCAGCTCCATGGATAATCCCTGCAACTGCAGAGCCAGCTGGGCTACTGGATCCATGGTAACTGGAGATAATTTTTAGGGCCAGTGAAAATGTCACGCTGTCTAATGATATGTATACAATGTCAGTAAACTATTTAATACAGGAACAACACTCTATACAACAACTAGTATAGCAACATCAGCATGTAAGTATAGAATAGATTTACCTGACACGATATCTGCTGAACTCAGGGTTAATCTTGAGGACTTGATGAGCTGAAACAGGAAAGAGGTGAACCGGATCTAACCTGACCCTAAACTGGGTCCTAACTAATTCCTCACCTTGGAGGTACTGATAATGGTTCAGAGGTCCAAGTCACCAACCTAACCCTGTCTCCTATCAGGCCCTGAACCCTGTAATCAGTCCTAAGAAGGATCCTGACTACCACCAAAGGGATATGGGCTGATCTTAGCTAAATACACAGATTAGACATATAAGACAGACAGGATAACACTCGCTTGCATACACACTCAAACACCAAAGGAACATAAATGGTCTGGGAAATAAACTCTAACCAAGTTGAGCTTAGAACAACTAAGGAGCTCACAACTAAAGTCTATACAGATTCATTCCTATCTGTGGTCTGCATGAAGGTTTCACTGGCAACTCCCCAAGCAGACAACCAGGAATTTAAAGGAAACCAATCAACATATAATCAATTGCAGCCGGGAGAAACTGCACCCAGTCCCAGCACCGAGCACAGACAGAATTAACTCCCTAGCTGCCAAACACAAAGAAACAGCAGCTCAGCTGTGAGAAGTCAAAATGTGCAACCGCGACGATCTTCGTGGCAATGCACACATGACAGATGTGGGTTTCTGCGTCGGATATTAACGCAGACCGATTGGTTTGGGCCTTCCACACTACTCACCCAGATAGACCAGGCCCTGAGGGTCCAGAGGCCCCTCGTAGAAGGGGGGGTACTGTCACGGGTGTGTCGCAGCGAAGATCGTCACGATTGCACACCCTGACTTCGCACAGCTGAGTTTCTGGTGCTGGGTGTTTTTCGGCACTGAGGGAGTTAATTCTTTCTCTCTCGGTGCTGGACTGACCAGCCTCGCCCAGCTGCGATTGATGTTTTGTTAATTAGCTTCCTTCTTATACCTGCTGGTCTGCTGGGGAAGTTGTCGGTGAAAGCATTCATTCAGACCAGCAGAGCGGATCGTTTCTGAGAAGACTTAAGCTAAGAGTGCCTGTTGTGGTTTATCCTCTCCTCGCTTATTGTTTATCTCCTTAACCTTTTGTGTTCCTCTGTAGTGGAAGTTTTGTATGCAAGGCAGTGTTTTCTTTACCCCTTGTCTGTCTCGTTTGTCTTAGACTGTGTGTAAGCTGTGACCTGCCATTCCCTGTGGTGGTAATCAGGGTCCTTCTCAGGACTGGATTACAGTGGTCAGGGATCTACAGGAGACAGGGTTAGGCTGGCGGCCTGGACCTCTGTACCATTAACAGTACCTCCAGGTAGAGGGACTAGTCAGGACCCCAGTTTAGGGTCAGCATAGACCCTGGTCCACCTCTATCCTGAGACAGCGTGACAGCATGACAAGGTTCTCATAATGTCCCTCCAGAGTGTTAAACGCCGTCTTCCACTCATCCCCCTCCTTTATCCTAATCAGATTATACGCCCCCCTGAGATCCAACTTAGAGAACCATTTGGCGCCCACAATCTGATTGAAGAGATCAGGAATCGTGACACGTGACACGTACACAGTATAGACCAACAATACATAGGATATTATGTCAGGTAAGACATTGCTGGCAGATACTATGTATACATGTTGATATTTTCTATTATAGGAAATATAGAATGTTGTCACATTAGATATATGTTACTATCATAGAATATATCTGTTATACGTCGTGACAGTACAAGGCTGGCTAATCCAAAGAACATCCTTGGATTTCGGCAGTAAGAGGCTGTACAGAAGTCACAGACCACTGTGATGACCAATGGAATGAGACACCCAAATCGATTCACAACTCTAATGGAATGCTTAAGTTTCAAGTCAACTTCGGGTCAACTATTTAACATTCCCACTTTCCAATACAATTTATTACCTTATTATACTACCATACAAATAAATGTTCAAAATAAAGATGTAAGACGTGTCTTGGACATCCTGTCTTTTGTTTCCCCACCTTAGTCTAATCAGGCGAGGTTAATCAAAATGTTTTGGTTCACATTAAAGAGATTAGTAAGAAGCCTTGACTTTGACTCCTCTGAGATGTTCAACAACAATTTAGTGTAAAGTCCCATAATTTTCAAAAAGGGTTTTAAGTTACCCAACAGTCTGTGAGAAGATTACAAAGGTGGAAACCTTGGAAATTAGACTACACCAAATATTGTTCAGTTTCTAAGCGTTCTGTAGGGTGTATCCTACAATTCCGAGTCCTGGTAAAATGAGTGATACATATGATGCTAGATACTTATTACAGCACCAGAGATGAATATTTTTTCAATTTTATATAGTCTTAAAACCATTGCGTAATTTTCACTTTTATTTGCCCAGTCCTAAATATGGAAAATGTTGCATGCAAATTCCCTGACAGTCTGTCATTATGTCTAACGACTGTACCTATATTCTAAACACTGGAAATTATATGTATAGTCTCTAATGACCCTTTTGAGGAAATGGATCTTCTTCTCAAAACGCTTAGTTCTTTTTTGTCAGTAGGATAGAATATGTAGTCAAAAGATGTAGTTTAACAGCCCCGGTGTGTACATAGACCATGAGACTGAATGACTGAATAAAGCTTAAAGTAAATTTGTCAAATCTCTAAGGTCTTTTACATACTTTTTTAAAAATTTAATGCAAGGAACTGTTTAAGTTTTTTTCAGAACTCTGAGAGAAAATTAGTAAGTTATGTTTCCTCATACCTTCATATTAAAAGCATGTGAGTCCTGTTTTCCCTTCCTATTCATAGAGTGAGCATGTGAGTCCTGTTATTCCTTCCAATTCATAGATTGAGCCTGTGAGTCCTGTTTTTCCTTTCTAGTCATAGAGTGAGCCTGTGAGTCCTGTTTTTCCTTTCTATTCATAACGTGAGCCTGTCAGTCCTGTTTTCCCTTCCTATTCATACAGCAAGCATGTGAGTCCTGTTTTTCCTTCCTATTCATAGAATAAGCATGTAAGTCCTGTTATTCCTTCCTATTCAAAGAGTAAGTCCTGTGAGTCAACTTGCAACTTACTTCATTTGAAGCCAACCTTTTGCAAGGTTAAGCCTCCTTTGCACTGGACTACAACAAATCACAAGCACAATATGACTATGGATGAATACCTCTACAATACAAAATTTAGGGGTGGGGTTTATTCAAACACCGCCCATAAATTAATTTTTTTGGGCAGAATAGTGGGCATGACTGTGGTGGGAATAAAAAGTCCCTAGCTTGCCAATTCAAAGGTTTCAATTTTTTTTCCAATCGTATATGCTGCTTTCAAAGCATATATAGGTAAGAAGGGAATATGCTAAGTTTGGTGTTTCATAGTTTTCTAAGATTTGATTTTAATTTCATGCAAAAAGTAGTTGAAATGCTGCCGAGGACTCATGCAGAAAGCATGTGAGTCCTGCTCCCCCCTCCAACACACTGTCGATCACTGAGTGGTCAAAAAAAAACTTAAAACATATATAAATCTAAGTGAAAATCGAACTTATATTTGAGTGGAAACATGAAATTCTTTAAGTATGAGTAGATGGGGATGCAGGATTCAGGAGAATTTTTGTTGGAAGGGAGTTGGAAGGGAATATAGGACTCACAGACTTTCACTATGAGTGAACAAGGAAGAAGGACTCCCAAGCTTCTCTATGAATGAGAAAAGAAAACGGGAATTACAGGCATATGATATGAATATGAGAGAAAAACAGAGCTCACGCATTTTCTCTGTGAATAAGAAGGGAAAATAGGACTCACAGGCTTATTCTATGAATAGGAAAGTTAAAAGGACTCACAGGCTTTCTTTAATAATAGGAATAGAAAACAGGACTCATAAACACTCTATGAATAGGAAGGGAAAACAGGACTCAGGTTTACTCTATGTATAGGAAGGGAAAAGAGGACTCACAGGCTTACTCTATGAATAGCAATAGAAAACTTGTTTTTCTCATGTTTTATAGGTTATAAAAGCATTGGTTCTAGTGGAGAATACTTCTGCCATATGGCATTTAAAGGGGTTGTCCGGCCTTGTGATATTGATGGATTATTTTATATATAAATTATTTTATATATAAATCCTAAATATCAAAAAGCCAGATTACCCTTATAGTGGAGCATCTCACAATTTTATTTTTTGTCATATCCATAAAAAATAACTAGCAAAATCTCAAATGCTCTATGCTGAATGTGATATTAGCAGAGTGTAATGGCTCGGTGTGGGGATTCGATCTGGTGATCTCCTATTCTGCAATCAGTTGTCCTGTCTGCTGAGCTATTGCCCTTTCTTCACTTTCCCTGTGCTGATGGTTCCTATTGCGTTTATCTTTCCTTTCTGGGTATGCTCCTCTTCAGGTGTTTCCCATTGTTCCGTTTTCATTGCACTAACACATTATGGGGTTGGACTATATACAATATATTCTTTTTTCACTACACTTCCTTACTGGGTATACTTTTAAGAGGATTTAGTGATAAGGAGTTCCAGACCTTCAGCAAAAGGATTCTCCCTGCTAGGCAAACACTGTTTGTATTTCTGCTGTGTGTTTGTCTGCCTTCCCAGCACCTTTCCTTTCTCCTCAGGTTGATGGGAGAATATTCTTGTTTCATTTATTATTCTTCTTAGTCCTCCTTATTTCCCGTTTGTGCGCATGCTTTAAATTTTCTCATCCTGGGACCTCTTATCCCTTTTTTTTCACACTTTCCCTTTCTTGGTTAGCTGTGCGCAGCAGCCTCCCCTCTGGTTCCTCAGGAGGTGCAAGAAACCCCTTGATGGCCTTTTAGGGAGCCAGGTCCGAGATGGTGGTTTTAGTTTAGAGATTGTCTAGTCTGTATAGGGAGGAGCAGAAGGGTGTAGGTGCAGCTCCTGTGTTGTAGGCTTTATTATTCCCATTACCCATGTATGAGTGAGTTACGTGAATAGCAGGGAGCTCCACTTTGCATTAGAGGAGCCCTTGGGTCCTACTCATGCAAGAAAGGACACTAATTCAAGTATTTATTTTACATTATTAATAAATATGTTAAACATAGAGAAGTAGCTATAAAAATATTTCTAGGGGCTAACAGTTAAAAAAAAAACAGGGCCAAGGATGGTCTTAGTCATAATACATAGCATATGACAGATGACAGTAAATGTAAATATATGCATGTCAGCGTGATGAAATTGATTATGAGAGCACAATCACGGCAGACATTTCTAGGCGTTCATGGGCATGGCACAAGTCCAGTATTTCACCACATTGCTGAAAGAGTTTAATTTGACATGGGAACTTAACGTAAGGAATTACTGCTGAAGAATGTGTTTATGCCTTGTAAGGGTATTTGTGCAAAGCCTAACCTTTATATTTTATACGGATCAGCTTAATATGATTTCTTCACAGTGATTATGAAAAGAACTTGAAATTCACAAGCTTTTATTAGTGACTTCAACTAAGGAAGTGCACAATAAACATAATTTAAAGGGGGCAGTATGGAGAGACACGATGCAGTATGGAGAGACATGGGGCAGTATGGAGAGACATGGGGCAGTATGGAGAGACACGATGCAGTATGGAGAGACATGGGGCAGTATGGAGAGACACGATGCAGTATGGAGAGACATGGGGCAGTATGGAGAGACACGATGCAGTATGGAGAGACAATGTGGCAGTATGGAGAGACACTGTGGCAGTATGGAGAGACATGGGGCAGTATGGAGAGACATGAGGCAGTATGGAGAGACATGGGGCAGTATGGAGAGCCACTGGGGCAGTATGGAGAGACACTGGTCTAGTATGGAGAGACACTGGGGCAGTATGGAGAGACACTGGTCTAGTATGGACAGACACTGGGGCAGTATGGAGAGACATGGGGCAGTGTGGAGAGACTCCGGACAGACAGCAAAGACGACCTCTTAAAGATTCTCTTTAAGAGGTAAAGCATAATATAAGGAGGAAACATAAAGAAACATTGGGTGAAATATATTACAATTGGTACAATAGGAAAATTAATAGAGTTGCTCATAGTCACCAATCTGACTTTTTTTTATTTTCAGTAAGGCTCTATAACAAGGGGTCAGTGGATGAGGTTGGGAAACTGTTTGCTTATGGGCAGCTGCACCCCTTTTTATTTGCAATAAATTTGAAACAGAAACCTAAATTATTTTGTAAGTAGGGCTGTAACTATTATAAAGTCCTTTTGGCTCTTATAAGAAGAACAATATAGCTTGGGGGCCTGATGGACAGTTTGCATTGAAACCCCCAAACTTAAAGTTAAACTTGAAGTTATGCCACAGTTTGTGGCCATAGTGAGTTTTCACAGGAAGGGAGATGTGTTTCTTCATTTACCAATTCAATCAGTGTTGGATAGGAAACTGTTATGAATGTGCTAGAGATGGTTTCTGAGCAGAGGCTCCTCTGGTGGTTACAGACAGTACTGAACCTTTCAGCGAGGAGTGGCAATCTGGAATCACGGACTGGTCTGATATAAGGGAGGTTCCCTCCCATGATGGTTGCCGGTGATCAATTGTTCTTGTCTCAATTGTGGTTCCTGGTTCATTTGGAAGTTTGCTGGAGTCCTGTCTGAATCTCCTGCTTTTAGATAAGATATTTTTTGCTTTTCTTTTTGTGCTTGCTTTTTGCATTGTTTTCTGCACTTTTGTGGAGGTCAGCCAGGTCCCCTCCTGGGGCCTGAGCTCCTCACAGTTTTTCTGCAGCCACTGTTATTTGCTCATTTGCTTTTTCCTTTTTTTTCAGCGGCTGCGGCTTGGTTTTTGTTCACACTGAGATCTGATTTAGCGGGTGGCGAGATCGTGTGATCTCAGTATTTTTGTAATCAGAATTGTTGGATTTTTGTAGGGTTTCCTGGGTTGCAGAAAGTAATCTCTCCTGTCCTATCCTATTTAGTCAGCCTGTGGCCCCAGCGTTTGCTCAGTCTATTTTCTGCCTATGTTTGTATTTTCATCTTGTCTAACCGCCATTATATGTTTGGGGGCTTCCTATTTTCTTTGGGGATCTGCTCCGGGGCAGATAGCTTTCATCTTTCTGCCTTTAGGTGTAGTTATCTCTCAGGCTGTGACGAGGCGTCTAGGATCAACGTAGGAACGCTCCACGGCTACCTCTAGTTGTGTCGTTAGTTTAGGAATCTGTAACCCATCAGTTACCAACATCTCAGGTGTTCGGCTGCCCTGCTGTTGTTCCTGTCCTCCTCAGCTACCGAAACATAACAGTATCACCGGCCATAACTGAAAATTATATGGTACTCACAGAAGGGAAAAAAAAGTGTGGAAAGAAAAAAGTTGTCAGAGTTGTCAGAGATTTTTTTTTTTTTTTCTGTCTGTTGCATTTTTCCCCTCTTTTTCTCTGGGTGCTGAGGAGGATTTTTTTTTCTCTCAATGGAGTTTGCACAGTTGTCTGGCCGTGTGGATCAGCTTGCCACTGAGGTTCGGAGTATTGCTACCTATCTTGCTGGGTTGCCGGTTGTGGAACCTAGGATTCCCATGCCGGATTTGTTTTTGGGGGATCGGGCTAAATCTCTGAATTTCAAAAATAACTGTAAGTTGTTTTTTGCCTTAAAGCCTAAGTCTTCAGGTAATGCAGCACAGCAGGTTCAAATTGTCATCTCTCTCCTGTGCGACAATCCTCAGGATTGGGCTTTTTTCCCTGACACCTGGGGATCCTGTTTTGAATGATATTGATGCATTTTTTCTGGTTCTGGGGTTATTGTGCGATGAACCTAATGTCACTGATCAAGCTGAAAAAACCTTGTTGGCATTAAATCAGGGTCTTGAAGACGCTGAGTTGTACTGTCAGAAATTCTGAAAGTGGCAGTCCTGACCAAATGGAATGATGATGCTTTGGCAGCCCTTTTTCGGAAGGGTCTGTCAGAAAATGTAAAGGATGTTATGGTGGGATTCCCTGCTCCCTCTGGTCTCAATGATTCTATGTCATTGGCTATTCAAATTGACAGACGTTTGCGTGAGCGCAGAGGTATGCGTGAGATGGTGTTGCCTTGTGAGCCAGCTTCTGAGCCCATGCAGTGTGATAGAGTGACTTCTGGTGCTCAGCGTCATGAGTTTTGAAAGCGCAATGGGTTATGTTTCTACTGTGGTGATGCCTCTCATGCTATTTCAGTCTGCCCTAAGCGGGGAAGACGTTTTGCACGCTCAGTTGTCTTGGGTAGTGTTCAGACTAAATTTCTGTTGACTGTTACCCTGATTTGCTCCCTGTTCACATTTTCTGCTCAGACTTTTGTTGATTCAGGAGCAGCTATTAACCTGATGGATTTTGACTTTGCCAAACGTTGTGGGT
>JARQOD010000005.1:521755021-521777790 GCA_033576555.1 Oophaga sylvatica
TAAAACATCTGTATTGTATCTGATTTTTATGGATACGTTGCCATTATTTACCTATAAAAATATATTTGATCATGTATATTTTAAAACATTGATGTATAAATACTGATGCCATACAGGTATCATATGGACGTAAAATGCAGAAACACGCATAGTACACGGATGACAAAACAGTTTAAAACTGTAAGAGCTTTACATATGAAAAATGGATGAACCTGGCCTAATGCAGTGATTAAATTGGAAGGAGGAGGGAAAGATAGGCATGGTGCTAGCAACATTACCAGGCTCAATGTAATTGATCAGTGATATGGTGTAGATGGAAAATCTTCTGATGCTTTACCACACAACACATATTTTTTCTTCATTCTTAATGCATTAAAAAGCAGAAGCAAGACAGTACAATAGAAAAAAATATTTAAAATTATTGTCAGACTGTGTACGACTCTACTTGTTTTTTAATATCTTTTGCAATGCTTTTTATGAAGGGTGGATAGTTGTTTTTATTTAATATGTTACATAATTTTTGGAAAGGTAGTTTTGTTAAAATAGTAGAAAAAATGTAGGTATGCTGCATCATTTAAGTGAGCCGATAGCAGCTACTGTGCAGGCGCCATCTTCGAGAAGGAATTTTTTTTTCTCTAGCAAGATGGTGCCACCGGCACCTGCGCAGTAGCAGCTATCGGATCACCTCTATATATGCCATTTTCAAATGATTTTTTTTTGACTATCAGAATAAACTTAACCATTTTAGTTGTAAACACAGTACGCATGCGATTATGCAGCAGCCCAGGTGCCACTGCTGGCGTAGACCTGAAGAAAGTTTTTTTTTCAGCATGTATATATAATATTCATTATGTTAACTAGGGGACAGGTCACTGAGGGATCAGTGACCTCTCAACAGTCTTTATTATGAATACCTAATCAGGGCACCACATGAAGACCCTCCACAGGTCCGCCCTGGAGAACGAGCATGTCATTAACTCAAAACTGAAAATAAAGATTAATCCCTTTCTGATATTGGACGTAATAGTACGCCGATGCCGGACTCCACCTGTTTGGCTCAGAGCCGGAGCCCGCACCTTTCCGGGCACATGACAGCTGATCTATACAGCTGACCTGTGCCTGCAACAGTCTCAGGTGGAATCGCAATCCAGCGATTGCTGTTAAATAGTTAATCTTTGACAATGGCATTTAATTCACGCTTACTGGAAGCACATCACTAATCCCATCCATCGGTGGCCCCGTCACATGATGGCAGGTCACCGATGGGTCGGCATGACAACCAGAGGTCTCCAGCAGACCTCTATGGATGTCATTGCCAGATTACAATGAGTGCCACCACGTGGTCGGAGCTCACAGCAAGTGAGCATTTCTGCTACACACAGGTGACCATGGAGCCTATTGAAGCATGCAAAAAGTTAAAAAAAAATGTTTTTAAAAATATAAAAATATAAAAAATATGAAAGTTCAAATCACCCCTCTTTCGTCCCATTCAAAATAAAACAAAAAATTAAATATACATATATTTAGTATCGCTGTGTTCAGAATCACCTGATCTATCAATATAAAGAAAGAATTAACATGATCGCTAAACGGCGTAACGAGAAAAAAATTCAAAATGTCAGAATTACGTTTTTTTGGTCGCTGATACACTGCAATAAAATTCAATAATGGGCGATCAAAAGATTGTATCTATACCAAAATTGTGTCAATAAAAGCATTAGCTCCGTGCGCAAAAAATAAGCCCTCACACAGACTAAGATCCGGAAAAATGCAGACGCTATGTGTCTCGGAAAATGATGCCTTTTTTTTTACCAAATTTTGGATTTTTTTTCACTACTTAAATAAAAAAGAACCTAGACATCTTTGGTTTCTATGAACTCGTAATAACCTGGAGAATCATAATGGCAGGTCAGTTTTCGCATTTAGTGAACATGGTAAAAAAACAACAACTGTGGAATGGCATTTTTTTTTGCAATTTCACCACACTTGGAATTTTTTTCCCGTTTTCCAGTACACGATATGTTAAAACCAATTATGTTGTTCAAAATTACAACTTGTCCTGCAAAAAACAAGTCCTCACATGGCCATTTTGACAGAAAAATAAAAAAGTTGTGGCTCTGAGAAGGGGAGCAAAAAACGAAAATAAAAAACCTGAAATATCTCTGGAGGTTAAGGGGTTAAACAGCAACCACAATATGGATTTAATCAACCAATGTATCATTTTAATCAGTATAATGACGCCGACCTGACACTGTCTGTAGGTTACTGTGCACAATCCTGCTGACAGGTTCCCTTTAATGATCATTCCCCGAGCTTGAAAATGCCTGCACAATCAGTAGAGGTGGAATGGCTTCTCTACTTGTCCTAATTTTTTTATCAATCATCACAATATACTGATTGGATATCCATACTCTTGGTCTTGTGAATTTTCACACTGTAGGCCCCTGTTACGACTGTAATGTTGGGTGTCCCAGGCCCAGGTGCTCCTTCCCAGTCCTTAACAGTAGGGGCACCCTAGCTCGCCCTGTTCCCCGGATTACTTCTGATGGTGAAGATGCCGGGGCCACCTACCTTGCCTTATCTGCTGAATCTGCCCTCAGTTGTAGTACACCAACCAAACTAACAAGGTAATACAAACAGGGATAACGAAAAATACCAAACATACAAGTATACTCACACATATAACAGAGGAATGCACCGGGGAGAGGAGGATGGGGTTAAACCAAAGAGAAGACAGGGAATTATCACACACTCAAAACCTAGCAACAGTCACAGATACATCCACCAAACACCTTTCTCCTATTATAACTAACTACAACCTCCAGTCATGCAGCATAAGCTAGCTCTGACAATGAGTTCTACCCAGGACCCAGATTATATAGGAGATAGGAGTGGCTAACAGTGCACAGCTGATAGCCTAACCACTCCAGGAGCTCTCAACTGAGCAGATTAACCCTTGCACTGCCTAAAAAAATTTACACCATTTAATAAGAAGGTAAAGTGTTTCTAATCGGTGTAGGAGTATGAGAAATCAGACGCTGCTGTCTTCTGGTTCCTCTCTGTATCGGTAAACCCAGGACAGCCCCCTTCCATATTAGATGAAAGTTGTCCAATCCTGTCAATTTCATCTGTACCAGCTTGCCATCTGATGTGTATAGGGGCCTCTAAACTCTCCCTTGAATGAAGTTGGGGGTAAATAAGGATCAGGCAGTCGGAATTTTAATGGCCAATTCTTTTGTTTTCAGGGGACGAGTCTAGCAGTGACTTAATTGAAAACAGGTATTGTCAAATTGGGAGTTCTAGCTGTCTGACAATCGAACATTATTTCATGTGTATGTCCAGCTGTAATCATAGTTCTGTGACAGAAGAAAATAAGACATGGATTGTCTGATGCACATTAAAATAACTTTGGCCGAACTCGCCCATATTGATGGTTTTGGTCAACAGCTTAGTGTGTATGGGTGCCCGTAATAGAGGAGTAGGGGGAGTTACAAATCTGGCACGTTCAATTTTCGATTGCTGATTTATTGGGTTCTCTAGCGAAAAGCCATCACCAGAGATGTCTAACAGCAGGTCTTCCATATTGTACACAGAGAGAGCTCCTGTGTATTGGAGTGTTGGGCAAGATAGCTCCCAAAACTGTACGATTGACCAAACCATGGTTTGACTTACAGTTATCTAAATGAATTGGGGCATAAGAGAATCTCACTGAATAAAAGCCCTCATACAGAAGTATCTGTTACTCTACCATTCACTCTTAGGCCCCATTTGGGCCCATACCAACGGTCAATTACCAGTGTTTTGTCTAAAAATCACGCTTAATGCTTTATTTAAAGGTAGGGTTTTACTGGAGCACGGTGGCTCAGTGGTTAGCATTGTTGTTTTGCAGCGCTGGTGTCCTGGGTTCATAATCCCACCAAGGACAACATCTACACGGAGTTTGTATGTTCTCCCTGTGTTTGTGTGGATTTCTTCCAGATTCTCCGGTTTCCTCCCACACTCCAAAAACATACCAATAGGGAATTTAGATTGTGAGCCCAATGGGGACAGTGATGATAATGTCTGTAAAATGCTGTGGAATTTGCATTTATTAGCAAAACATAATAATAATTGCACATTTGTAGATATTGTACAAACTGTAGTTTGTGTAGTTGCTTTTGCTGTTTTGTTTTTTAAATTGAAGATTTCAAGTTTCTTTTTCTTCTGTAAAGTACAGGAAAGTGTCAGGAAATAACATGAAAATTTAATATAGCGAGAGAAAGCCGCGGTTACTTTTCATCCTTTTAATTTTGCTTTTTTTTTTTTTTTTGTAGCTGCCTCCAGACTCCGATTGTTCCTGTAACTAAATTATTTTATCAAATGAAAAGAAAAGCAGAACATTCATTTTGCACACAATTTTATAGAAATTATTTGTCATTTGTTGAACGTGATCTGGGCTATGATTCATTTTATAATTTCATTCAAATTCTTAGTTCACGTTTTCCGGTGACAGGAAAAGACTTTGTAAATCATTGAAAAACTTTTTTTTTTCTTTCTTGCAGAAAGAATATGGCGAAAACTCTGAATCGAGTCTTGTAAACTCTATTGTGCCTTAAAACGGAATTAATTTCTTTGATGTGTCTGGTACAGGTAATTCCATGAGATTGCTTTACATTTACACTTAAACATAGATCCCTGTAATTACCACTTTAGTCGACATGGTGCGATCGCCGTGACGGAAATCATTGCAGATTGACAGCATTTTTTTTTTTTGCTGTTAAGTTTTCTTGGCTCGGGTTTGTGCATATGTGTGTCAATGACTCCCTCTGCTGAAAGACAGACATTCCTTCACTTGTGGATTCGCTTTTACAGCAATTATGTTCTACTAATCTCCAGTTACTGAATCATCAGTTTGCATTTTGCAATTTAAAAAATAAAATTTTTTTGAAAATTTTGAAATAATACAGGTAAATAGTGAAGTCATCTTTTACTTATACCTTTATGTCATATATTTATTATTCAGATCATTTATTGTATTAAAAATGAAAAATGAATATTCACTGTTAATTTCCTGACAATTAGGGGTATGCTGTCAATTCAGGCATCTAGGCAGCACCTAAGAACCCAGTGTCAGTATGGACTCATAGAGACATATGTATCAAGGCTTATGGGTGGTTTTAACACTAGAACTACTGATGGAGTCATTTTGACTCCTTTCGTTTTTTATTTCTCTTCTGTGACTACATTTTTCAGAATTCCGGTTTGAAACTCGGTGACTTTTCCTCAAATATGATGTGAAAAAAGATTTTGTGAGAATAAATAATTTTGGTGAAAATGTGCGCGTTTTTTTCAAAATTTACCAAGAACTACTGAAGGGAGTCATTTTGACTCCCTACTATATTTTGAGGTCCTTTTGTCACTTAGGCTAAGTGCACACGTTTGCAGAATGTTTGCAGAATATTCCTGAGCAAAACCGGACTTTTTTGCGCGGCAAAAACGCGCGTTTTTTTGCGCGGATTTTGCGCGTTTTTGGTGCGTTTTTTGCGCGGTTTTGACGCGTTTTTACCGCGATTTTTTCCTGAACTTTCTAGGTCAATAATAAAGAGGGAAAAACGCTAGAAATCCGCAAAATTAATGGACAAACTGCTAGATTTTCCGCGATGCGTTTTTTTTGCGGAAAAAAACGCACCATGTGCACAAAATTTGCGGAATTCATTCTAAATGATAGGATGCTTAATACATGCGTTTTTGACGCGTTTTTTCCCGCGAAAAAACGCGAAAAAAACGCAAATATTCCTGAACGTGTGCACTTAGCCTTAATGTTGCTATAAAGTTTTGTGCATAATTTTTTCACTCTGTCTTATTTACCCTGATGTTCATATAGATGTAGTTCAATTTACATGTCAACTTTTCACATTTTCCTTGTGTTTTACCTGCTTGTATTACTGTGTAATGCTGAACAAAATAGCTTGTTTACTCTAGGCTCTTATCTTATGCTAATGAAGGGTGGTGTTTTTCTAAGGTCCTAGCAGGAGACAGTATTCTGGATAGTAACTTTACTTTCAGTTCAGCTGAAGAGACAAAGAGAACAGACGCAGACATACGAGCTCTGAAGACTCATACAGGTATGAATTGTTATGAAATAGTTTAGCTGTCTGTCAACTGATTCAGCCCACCTACTTTTGAAGGTGGCAGAACAGTTATTATTTCTTTTAGTTTTCATTTCATTTCTATTTTTCAGCAGGGAACTATATAGAATTATGGAATTTGTGAGGAATATGGAGAGAAGACGTTTGATAAAGCCTCAGGATATTCTGGCTACTTTGCAATCCATACCGGAGGATGAATCGGAATCCGAATTGCAGGAACATGTATTTGATTCTGACAGTGATGAAGATTATATTCCTCAGAACATATCAAGTGAATCTGAAGACTCAGAAGGAACAAATCCAGAAGGTAAGTAGTTATGTGTATTTATTTGTTCTTCCACACACTGAGTTAGGGCCTGTGCACACTAGCAGAATTCTGGCTGAATAGCCATCTGGATATTCTTGCCGCAATACAGGCCATACCTGCCCGCTCATGCCTGAAGCTCCGCTCCGAACCCCGGGCTGGAGCCGCTTTCAGGGACAGAGCAGCGCTTGCTTATGCGCGAGCACGGCTCCGTCCCAGACAGCGGCTCCAGCCCGGGGTTCGGAGCGGAGGTTCAGGTATGAAACTCCGCTCTGTACCTGAGCGGGCAGGTACAGGCCGGATTGTGGTGAGAATATCCGGTCGGATATTCCGCCGCTAATCCAGCCAGTGTGCACAGACCCTTACAAAACAAAAATTCTAAATATTCATCAACTTTTTTCCAGATATTCCAAGCACATCAACTGGGGATCGGGCTCATGCAGTTATGTTGCCTCGTGACCATCCTCCTGGTCGTGGACAGAAAAAATCAGCAAAACGTCCCAGAAATGAAAGAACAACAGATAACGATGGCGGCGAAGGTAATGCAACAACAAACACCAGAGAAGGCGAATCTGAAGGAATACTAGTTTCAGCGGATGGTATTCAATGGAAACCTGTTGAAATTGGAGAACACTTGCCTGGTAGGCGTGACAGCCAAAATATTCTTCGAGAAGCACCTGGCCCTACAGGATACGCCAGAAGAAATATCATTATCGATAGTCCTTTGAGCGCATGGCGTTTATTTTTTGATTCATATATATTGACACATATAAAGAACTGTACGCTTGCAGAAGCATGCAGGAACAATAATTTACAGTTTATGTGATGAGGAGCTAGATGCATTCATTGCGATATTCTATGCTCGTGGAATATCTGGCACGAACCGTCACTCGATTAGCAGCATTTGGTGTAATGACTGGGGAATACCGTTTTGCAAAGCTACAATGTCTAGGGACCGCTTTGTTGAAATTATGAGGTTTCTCAGATTTGATGAGAAATCTACTCGATCGGAGAGACTGCAAACGGACAAGTTTGCTCTATTTTCTACTGTGTGGACAGGTTTATTGAAAATTGTATTGCGTGTTACAAACCTGGCCCATACATAACGGTGGAAGAGCAACTTTTCCCAAGCAAAACTAGGTGTCCATTCACGCAGTACATGCCTTCCAAACCAGATAAATATGGCCACAAATATTGGCTAGCTGTTGATAAGGAGAGCAAATATCTGGCAAATGGCTTCCCTTCTCTAGGCAAAGATGACACACGCCGTGCTGAGGACCGTTTAGCTGACCATGTGGTAATGAAGTTATTGGACCCGTTTTTGAAAAAAGGTCGCAATGTTACAACCGATAATTATTTTACTTCAGTAAAATTAGCTAAACAGCTAAAAAGCAAAGGAACAACCATCGTGGGAACACTGAACAAGATAAGGCGAGAAGTGCCTAAAGAAATAAAATCCATGAAAGAGGAATTGTACAACACTAAAGTGTTTAGAAATTAAGACAATTTTACACTTACAGTATATCAAGGAAATCCCAACAAAAATGTTGTCATTTTGAGTTCCGTCCATCCAGATGTTGTTGTTGCGTCTGATTCCGCTAAAAAAACTCCAGAAACGGTAAAGTTTTACAATGAAACAAAATATGGAGTAGATGTAGTGGATCAGATGGCACGAAAATATACCACACGAACATGCACAAGGAGATGGCCTGTTCATGCATTTGAAAATGCCTTAGACTTTGCGGGTATAAATGCATGGATAATATTCAATGAGATAACCCACCAAAAAATGTCACGCAAGGCATTTTTGCAAACGCTTGTGAGAGAGTTGAGTGGTCCTTATGTCACAGATAGGGAAAAGGGTTCCACGTCCCAAGTTTCTACATGCTCAGAAGTGATGGTTCAAACAAAATTTTGCCAGATCAAAGAAAAGTGCAAGAAAAATAGATCTGTCGGCAATTGTAAGACTTGTGGTAAGTCTTTGTGTGGGCAATGTACTGCCATAAATCAAAGGCAATGCCTAAAATGCGAAACACCAAATGTTTAGAAGGTGAATTCTGCGCCATATTTTCATTTTTATGCTCCTCCACCTACATTTTCTCTGCTTTTTGTTCTTCAGTTGTTGTTTATATGTGTGCCTTGAATAAAAAAAAATGTTTGAAAAACGTCTATTATAATTATTGTTATTTTCTGTAGAAAAATAAGAAAAGCAGAAAAAAAACAATCAAAAGCATTACTGTTGGATCTCACAATAATAATACATTACAAAAAATATAATTATTAATAAATAACCACAAATGAAACTCTAAAAATAAACGAAAACAAGCAAGGAGTCAAAATGACTCCTTTCAGTAGTTCTAGGCGGGGTCACGAGTCCAGTAGTCCTACAGTGTTTTTGTAGAAATTGCATATTTTATTATGGTGTTTTTTCAAGTGTTTTTTTTCCTTTTTTTGCCACAAAAACACTGCAAAAAAGTGTTGACTGGCAGTCAATGGGAATATACAGTGCCTTCAAGTAGTATTCAACCCCCTGCAGATTTAGCTGGTTGACACATGCGGAATTAACTTGGCATTGTGACATTTGTACTGTAGATCAGCCTGGAAGTGGGAAATGCACTGCAGCAAAAATTTTTGTTGTAATTTTTTTTTTTTTTTGAAACGTTAAAAGTAAATTCAGAGTGTCATTTATTATTCAACCCCTCAAACCACAAGAATTCTGTTTGGTCCCCCTAAAGTATTAAGAAGTAGTTCAGGCACCAAGAATAATGAGCTTCACATGTGTGGATTAATGATCTCTTTTGCCAGCCTTTTCTGACTATTTAAGACCCTCCCCAAACTTGTGAACAGCACTCATACATGGTCAACATGGGAAAGACAAAGGAGCATTCCAAGGCCATCAGAGACAAGATCGTGGAGGGTCACAAGGCTGGCAAGGGGTACAAAACCCTTTCCAAGGAGTTGGCCCTACCTGTCTCCACTGTTGGGAGCATCATCCGTAAGTGGAAGGCTTATGGAACTACTGTTAGCCTTCCACGGCCTGGACAGCCTTTGAAAGTTTCCTCCCGTGCCGAGGCCAGGCTTGTCCGAAGAGTCAAGGCTAACCCAAGGACAACAAGGAAGGAGCTCCGGGAAGATCTCATGGCAGTGGGGACATTGGTTTCAGTCAATACCATAAGTAACGTACTCCACCGCAATGGTCTCCGTTCCAGACGAGCCCGTAAGGTACCTTTACTTTCAAAGCGTCATGTCAAGGCTCGTCTACAGTTTGCTCATGATCACTTGGAGGACTCTGAGACAGACTGGTTCAAGGTTCTATGGTCTGATGAGACCAAGATCGAGATCTTTGGTGCCAACCACACACGTGACGTTTGGAGACTGGATGGCACTGCATACGACCCCAAGAATACCATCCCTACAGTCAAGCATGGTGGTGGCAGCATCATGCTGTGGGGCTGTTTCTCAGCCAAGGGGCCTGGCCATCTGGTCCGCATCCATGGGAGGATGGATAGCACGGCCTACCTGGAGATTTTGGCCAAGAACCTCCGCTCCTCCATCAAGGATCTTAAGATGGGTCGTAATTTCATCTTCCAACAAGACAACGACCCAAAGCACACAGCCAAGAAAACCAAGGCCTGGTTCAAGAGGGAAAAAGTCAAGGTGTTGGAGTGGCCTAGTCAGTCTCCTGACCTTAACCCAATTGAAAACTTGTGGAAGGAGCTCAAGATTAAAGTCCACATGAGACACCCAAAGAACCTAGATAACTTGGAGAAGATCTGCATGGAGGAGTGGGCCAAGATAACTCCACAGACCTGTGCCGGCCTGATCAGGTCTTATAAAAGACGATTATTAGCTGTAATTGCAAACAAGGGTTATTCCACGAAATATTAAACATAGGGGTTGTATAATAATTGACCCACACTTTTATGTTTAAAATTTATTAAAATTCAACTGAGCAACATAACTTTTTGTTTTTGTAAGATTTATGCTTCTGTTAATAAATCCTACTCTCGTTTGCAGTTTGAAGGCTCTAACTTATTTGCATCTTATCAAACCAGCTAAATCTGCAGGGGATTAAATACTACTTGTAGGCACTGTATGTAACATTCTACAAACTTTCTACAAATTAATCTTTATTGTGACTTTTTATAGCTTTATTTTTTTTTTCATGAGTTTTACATAGGATTTATATGGGATCAAAAATATATTTATATATATAGGAAAAAAACAAAACAATGTAAAAAAAATCTGCATGAAAATCATAATATTTGCTTGCATATAAATAGCATAGGGCACTTAGGAAACACTGTTGTTGATCAAAAAAAGCGTAAAAACCATCCCACCAGTGACAAGGTGTACCCAGTCGGAATGGTCCTAACCTCTAGTATTAAAACCTTACCATATGTCAAAAATTATCTCATTGTGAATAAGGCCCGAGTGGTGTAACAGGCCAGAATATACCCCGTCCCAGACTATGCCCAGGTTAAAGTGGCCTAGGCCAGAGTATACCCTGGGTATATTCTGGCCTAGGCCACATTATACCCCTCCAGCCCAAAATATACTCCCCCGGGGTGTAAAATAGCCTGGACAAGACTATGCCCTGGGTTAAAGTGGCCTAGGCCAAAGTATACCCTCGGTATATGCTAGCCTAGGCTAAACTATACCCCTCCAAAAAACTACAGGACTATTTGTATCAAAATATGAATGAATATGTGAACACCTCTGGCATCTCTCGTAATGGAGTCTGGGAAACTGATGCAGAGATCATGGCCACAGTGAATCTATTGAATTGAGACATTGTCATCCGCACAAAAGTCGGTGGCTCCATGGATTGGTTGTCATAACCTGCAAGCTTCAATCTGCAGTCAACAACAGAACATGCAGTTTATCTTGAAAACAAGCATGATCCTTTTAATGTTGTTATCAGTGTTTGCCTTTAAACGTTTATATTGTAGCAAGAACTTGCTAGTCTAAAGGCACTGTCACACTTAGCGATCGCACCAGCAATCACGACAACGACACGACCTGGCAAGATCGTTATATGATCGCTAGTTAGATTCCAAACACAAAGATCTCATCAGAGATCAGCGATCTGTATAACGACCTCTGCGGTCGTTGTGAAAACCTAGTCCCACCTGCGACGCTGGTGAAGTCGTTCATAAAGGGTGTCACACTCAGCGATTCAGGCTCACCAGCGGGACACCAACGACCAAAAAACGGCTCAGAACGTTCATAAACGATCAACGACATCTCAGCAGGGGCCACATCGCTGCTACATGTCACACACAGCTGCGTCGCTAACGAGATCGCTACTGCGTCATAAAATTGGTGATGCAGTAGCGATCTCGTTAACGATCTCGCTTAGTGTGACAGTACCTTAAGGCCAGGGATAAAAAGTCGCATGCAACAATCGCATACAAAGTCGTCGTATGTCCCTGTCCTAAAGGTCCCAATACATGGGTCAACTATTAATATGTGAATGGGACAACTATTATGTGATATGGGTGGGGAAGCAGGAAAAGCACACCAATATTTGGGCTTGGAGGGCTATAGTTTAGCCTAGGCTAGAATGTGCCAGGGGTATACTTTGGCCTAGGCCAGAATATACCCGGGTATGCTCTGGCCTAGGCCACTTTAACCCCAGGAATAGTCTGGGATGGGGTATATTCTGGCTTGTTACACCCAGGAAAGATGTGGGCTCAACGCCGGAGCCCACATCAAAGGGAGGGAGTCCAACATTGGCATACTATTACGCCCGATGTCGGAAAGTGGTTAAAATCCAAATTGTTGGAATACTGAAATGTATGTTCAGTAAATGCACTCAATACTTGGTCCTTTTGCATCAATTACTGCATCAATGTGGCGTGGCATGGAGGCGATCAGCGTGTGGCACTGCGGAGGTGTTATGGAAGCCCAGGTTGCTTTGATAGCAGCCTTCAACTAGTCTGCATTGTTGGATGTGGTGTCTCTCATCTTTCTCTTGATAATACCCCATAGATTCTCTAAGGGGTTAAGGTCAGGCGAGTTTGCTGCCAATCAAGCACAGTGATACTGTTGTTTTTACACCAGGTATTGGTACTTTTGGCAGTGTGGACAGGTGCCAAGTGCTGCTGGAGAATGAAATTTCCATCTCTAAAAAGCTTGTCGGCAAAGGGAAGCATGAAGTGCTCTAAAATTTCCTGGTAAATGGCTGCGTTGACTTTGGCCTTGATTAAACACAGAGGACCTACACCAGCAGATGACATGGTTCCCCAAACCATCACTGATTGTGGAAACTTCACACTAGATCTCCAGCAGCTTGGATTGTGGCCTCTCCACTCTTCCTCCAGACTCTGGGACCTTGATTTCCAAATGAAATGCAAAATTTACTTTCATCTGAAAACAACACCTTGACCACTGAGCAGCAGGGCCGGATTTAAGAGGTGGGTGGCCCAGGGCCCATTTTGGAGGGAGGCCCATTTTTCAAGGTGTTGCAATATGTAATACAAAAAGACAAAATGAAACTAACGCAAGTTTACTTACAAAAATCACTTACGCAGAGCAATTCAGGTAAAATCATTCATTTTTTTACAATCCAAACACTTTCCTTGATTTTCGGGCTGCAAAATCACTAATGATGTCACTAAACTCCAATTCACGCAGTATATCTGACTCGATGCTCATGATAGCCAAATTTACAAGCCGTTCCTGCTTCATGGATGTCCTTAATCGGTTTTCAACTAATTTGAGTTTTGAGAAGGAACGCTCGCCACTGCAGTTTGTTACCATCAAAATTAGATATATCCTTAGAGCTATCTCAATATTTGGGAAAGTGTCCTGCACACCCTTTTCCATGATAAGCTTGTACATGAAAAGTTCAGTGCTGATATCTTTTGGCTCCTCGTCTGTGAATAAATTGGCAAATATTACAAACTGACACAGTTCATAGATAAATGTAATGTCCAAGTCATCTGAATAAGACCGGACGAGTTTGCTGTGGCCTTAAGCTCATCTGAAGACAATTCTTTCAGATGGCTAAAAAAGCTAAATTTGCTTGATATATCTTTATATGCTTGAAGACGTTGGTAAAGAGAAGCGATAAACTGATCAATGATAGGCAAGAAAGTTTCTGTTCTGTAATTTTCGGAAGGGCTGAATTGTACTTCTGCCGTATGGCCATAATCAAATGGATTGAGACACACGTTTCAGCGCCTGTGTCGAGTTATCATCTGAACATACTCAGATGAACCAGAGGGGCTGCTGCTGGGCTGTATATATATATATGAGGGGCTGCAGCTGGGCTGTATATATTAGAAACTGCTGCTGGACTGTATATATATAAGGGGCTGCTGCCGGGCTGTATACATCAGAGGCTGTCTACCTGTATATATCAGAGGCTGTTGCTGTGCTGGCTGTATATAGAATTGAGGCTGAGGGGCTATATAAAGTGTATACACATCACTATACTGTAAACAGGTCCACACTATATACATACAGTATACACAGACACACTGTAATGCAGGATATAGTGTGGACCTGTATATACAGTATGGTACTGTGTAGGACAGGAGCTGCAAGAAAATACACAGACAGACACACACACAGACAGACAGAGATCATATTCATCCACCGCGACGCTGTGAAGACTGAACTGAACCACTTCACCTCTGGATCTTCACTGACTGATGATCCATTCCAGAGTGAAGTCCTGCTGCGTTCCTCCGCGGTGGAGAATCCTCTTCTCGCGCCGACATCGTGGCTCCACCTCCTTCCTCGAAGGTAGCTGAACAAACTCTCATCTGATCTAATCTGAGGAAGCAATCATATAGCTGAATAGGTAGCGCCTAGAAGCTTCTGTTGGGATCGGAGAAGGCTGCCGCATGCCATAAGCTAAGCATTAGGTACAGGGTACTAAGGAAGTTTGGCTAGCCAGGTCAGTGGATGTTCCCTATCATTAGAAACGGTTCACAGCAATGAGGCATGTATTTTACATGTTTTGAGATATTTATCCCTATATTGGTGGGAGGCCCCCGCTTGGTGGATGGCCCAGGGCCCAGGGCCCAGGGCCTGGGTCCCCCCCTAAATCCGGGCCTGCTGAGCAGCAGTCCAGTTCTTTTTCTCCTTGGCCCAGGTAAGACTCTTCTGGCATTGTCTATTGGTCATGAGTGGCTTGACACAAGGAATGCTGTTATGATTTGGTAACTGAGGAGGACGGAAGCAAAATAGCAAGGCAGCCGAACACCTGAGAGGTTGGAAACTAATGGGTTGCAGATCCCTAAACTAACCGCACAACTAGAAGCAGCCGTGGAGCGTACCTACGATGGTCCTAGACGCCTCGGCACAGCCGGAGAGTTAGCTACACCTAAAGAGAGAAATAGGAAAGCTAACTGCCCCGGAGTAGAGTCCCAAAGGAATAGGAAGCCCCCAAACATATAATGGCGGTTAGACAAGATGAAACACAAACGCAGGGCAGAAAATAGAGTGAGCAAACACTGGGGCCAAACTGCCTAAATAGGACAGGACAGGACAGAATACTATCTGCAACCCAGCAAAACCCTAGCAAAACTTCCAACACTTCTGATTTCAAAAAATGCTGAGATCACACGATCTCGCCACCCAATAAATCAGATCTCAGTGTGAACAAGGCTAACCCGCAGCCACTCAAAAAGCAGGGAAAGAGCAATTGAACAAATAACAGTGGCTACTGAAAAACAAAGAGTAGCACAGGCCCCAGAAGGGGACCCGGCTAACCTCCACAAAGGTGCAGACAAAAATGAAAATAGCAAACACAATAGAAACAAGCAGAAAATATCTTATCTGAAGGTAGCAGACAAAGGCAAGACACCAGCAGACTTCCAAATGAACCAGGAAATAACAATTGATCACCGGTGAGGATCATGGGAAGGCAGCTCCCTTATATCAGCCCAGTCAGTGACTCCTGATTGCCATTCGTCGCTGGCAGTTGAGGAGGACCTGTCATTAGATACAGCTTCAGTACCATCAGAGGGAGCCTCAGCTCAGAAATTGCCTCCAACACGTTCACAACAGAATACGACACTTGTAGCCCATGTTCTGGATATGTCTGTGTGTGGTGGCTCTTTAAGCAATGACTCCAGCAGCAGTCCACTCCTTGTGAATCTCCAAAATTTTTGAATGGCCTTTTCCTAACAATCCTTTCAAGGCTGCGGTTATCCCGGTTGCTTGTGCACCTTTTTCTACCACACTTTTTCCTTCCACTCAACTTTCCATTTATATGCTTGGATACAGCACTCTGTGAACAGACAGCTTCTCTAGCAATGACCTTTTTGTGGCTTATCCTCCTTGTGGACTGTGTCAATGACTGCCTTCTGGACATCTGTCGAGTCAAGTCAAGACCTTTTTAAACACTTAGGAAGCCTTTGCAGGTGTTTTTTGTTAATTATTCTAATTTACTGAGATAATGAATTTTGGGTTTTCATTGGCTGTAAGCCATAGTCATCAACATTAACAGAAATAAACACGTGAAATAGATCACTCTGTGTGTAATGACTCTATATAATATAGGAGTTTCACTTTTTGTATTGAAAAACTGAAATAAATAATAATTTTGTTATGATATTCTAATTTTGTGAGAAACACCTGTTCAATGTTTTGAAGTTTTTTTTTCCACTTCAGGGTTTGAAAAATGTCTGGTTAAAAAAAAATGTGCATGTCACTTCTTTAAAGCAGGTCCTGAAGGCAAACGCTCCAAACTAAGCACTGTCCAATCAAAAAGCTGCAAAAAAAACTGTGCAGAAAAAAAAAACTCTTCCAAAAGTGCTTTATGAATACTTCAAGAATAGAAATTCTCATCCATAAACTCCCCAAAGAAGGAGAGTGTCCTGAAGAAGTTTCTGCTTGAAAAACTCATGGTTTTTGTATGTATAAAGGAAAAACAGTGTGAACACAGCCCAATTGGGTTCTCCTGAAAAGGAAAAACATGTCTGCTTTGCCACATGTCCACGGATTGTGTGTTTATGACACACAGCTCAGCTCTGTTAAAGTGAATGAGCCCAAAGCTTCAACTCCAGACACAACCTAAGAAATCTGCATTATTCTTGCTAATTCTGGACAACCACATTAGGCCGATTTTAGATGGATGTATGAAAAATCACTTATTTTTCATCTGAAAAATGGACGATTTTCATCCATATTATCATCCTTACACCATCTATTTTTCCAATTTTTAGCATCCCTAAGACATCCGAGTTAACGAAAAAAAATTGGTTTGGTACCGTGTTAGCCAGTAGAAAAAAACATAGAGTGCTTTCAGTGGGAGAAGCAAAATAGGAATCTTGTGGGTATGATACCTTTTAATGGCTAACAAAATATAGTTTAAGATATTACAGAGCAAGCTTTCGAGACTGCTTAGTCTCTTCATCAGGCTGGTGTCTGTACGCCAGCCTGATGAAAAGACGTAAGCAGTCTCGAAAGCTTGCTCTGTAATATCTTAAACTATATTTTGTTAGCCATTAAAAGGTATCATACCCACAAGATTCCTATTTTGCTTCTCCCACTGAAAGCACTCTATATGTTTTTTAAGACATCCGAGTGACATTCATTTTATATATCAACCTTTAAAAAAATGAACAAGCCCAAATACAGTTTCCTATGTTAATAATTGCAATGTATCCATAAAAAAACAGATGCAATATGTATGGGATCCATGTTTTTTTTTCCATACCCGTAAACTAGAATGGAAGAGTCTCCTCTGAAATCCATAAGAGATTAGTGTACAGTAGGCTGCAATTTTTTTCACACTAACATTCGTCCCGTGTGAAAAACTCTCATCTGAATAACATTGTTCATCTATTGATTTTACATTGGTCCGCTTGCTATCTGATTTTAACAAGGACAGCACACATACATATAAAACGCTCATGTCAACGAGCCCTTCTATACTGATTTTCTCACAAATGGGAACTGGTTATGACATCTGAGTTCAGTCTGATACGAACTGACACAATGGGAAAGATGGAAAAATTTCCTCATTCGAGAGAATTGGATCACACTCTGATCAGAGTGTCATTTGCATGATCAGCCCGATTCTCTTGGATAGGGTCACATATGAGAGAAACTCGCACGAGTCTCACACCTCAATATCCGATAATATATCGGAATAGCACTCGACCATTTTATACGCTCGTGTGACCTCGGCCTAACGATAAGAGTCAGTGGTAGTGAGAACAGAGTTTGCGAAAATGGATGATAAAGCAGCATTTATATTGTTTGTGCGTCTGATAATATGGAAGTTTGAAAAATCCATCACCAGCAATATCCATCTAATGCTGGATTAAAGCAATTTTGCCATGTATTAATTGTATTTTGATATCTATTCTATTATTTCTAAACACTGTTTTTTGGTGATTACTTTGTATCTCTGTTCATACTGCACCTACACACACAAATGATACACCATTTGAAAGGTAAACTTGCCCCCTTCAGCAAGAAAACAGCCAAACAAACCACACATCCACGATTTGATCACAAAATACAGTTTAAACATTCATTTTCATAAACCTGCAGTAAGGAAAAATGACCTGCAGGTGGCACCACACTACCCCAAAGTACACTACCACAAAGCTGCTTACAGACATCACAAACAAATCCAAACATTTGCCTTGTAAACATGCACTGCCTATTGAATTGCACACTTGCTCCGTTCATATTCCACCCACACAAACAAATGATACACCATTTGAAAAGTCAGATTTCCTGCAGGTGGCAGCACACTACCCCAAAGCACACTACCACAAAGCTGCTTACAGACATCACAAACAAATCCAAACATTTTCCTTGGGGTCTTTCCAGCTTGCCCAAGTGCTTGCCCAGCCTATTTCAGGCACATTGGAGGATTGCACACTTTACTGCAGGTGAGTCACATAGGCAAACACATTTGTAAACATGCACTGCTTTTTCAGTGATTACTTCGCCTCACACACACAAATGGTGAGTCACATATGCAAATACATTTGTATACATGCACTGCTTTTTCGCTGATTACTTGGACCCACACACACAAATGATAAACCATTTGAAAGGTAAACTTGCCCCCTTCAGCAAGAAAATAGCCAAACAAACCACACATCCACAATTTTATCACTAAATACAGTTTAAACATTTATTTCCATAAACCTGCAGAAAGAAACAATGACCTTCAGGTGGCACCTCAACCAGAAGACATTTTTTGGCCTCTACTTATCAAACCAATTTATTGTCTTACCAATCTACATATATAAATACCTGTCTGTGTTCATCATCTCATGAAATACATTTAAATTTGACCAGTTGCTTTTTCTGACATTGCCTGCGCCCCCAACGACCAATGTGCGCAAATTTTACACGGGCCAAGATAGTTTTAATTATTTTGATGGTAGGAAGCCCAAAATATAAATGTAGCTGCTATTTTTTTCAGCTCACTCTAAATTTTTCAAAATGGTACTTATCTTCTGTACATGTCACAGTATAATCTCCAATGGCAGATACGACGGCACTTGTCGTTACACAATAGCTGGAAGCGTCCATGTCTGGTTACATCAGTCAATAATGGAAATGGTTTCCCTGGACTATAAAATGTCCTAAATGACTGCAGACTCACTTCTGTTATAGTGATACCCAGCTGGACACCTGCTCCTCTGAGCTACTAAAGCCCATCTGCCTCTGAGGAAAGGCTTCATCACTCCATCCGCACCTGGTTTGACGTAAGAAGATTGCGGTAAACTGCCAGACTATGTTGAGTGATCCATGGCTCCTAATTTTTTTCTTCTAAGCAGGCAATACAGACAACAATATGCCTTTAGTTTTACGAACTTAGAAGAGATTATGAAACGGTGTAATGGTGAACAATGAAGATGCTACATGGAGGGAAATACATCTTAAAAATGAGAATTACTATAAAAAGAATTAAATTAGCAAATAGAATAAAAGCTATAATATAAAAAATACAAATTATCTAATTATATTAGAAATTATATTTTATAATATATAATCTTGAGAAGGTTTAGACTTATCAAGATTTAAAGGGTTGGTCAAAATTTAAAAAATTCCACTGGCTTGGTAAATTAAATAACAACAATCAATACTTACCTATCTATACTTACATACCGGCACTTTCCAGGATCTAGAGAAGGAACTGGGAACTTTGATTGGCTGCCATGGTCAGGTGTCTTCCGCAGCATGTGATCAGTGATGAAACACTGCAAAAGACACCTGACCATGGCAGCCAATCACAGTTGTCAGTGGCCCTGCTACCGCTTTGATTGGAGAAGGCTTCCTTTCCGTGTAAACAGGTTTCTACAGAGCGGCCTGCACTGGATAACATCAAGTGCCATTAGGTAAGTGTAACTTTTTAATTTACCGAGTCAATGGTAAATTTTTTATTTTTTTCAGACAACCCCTTTAAAAGGAACCTTTTAGTAGATGCTTAGATATGGAAGCAGGGGTATGACTGTGAATAGAACTCTAATCTAGAAGCCATATTCAAATCAGGTGGGAAGTTGTTGTGAATGGACTTGAAATGAGTTCTGAGCAGAGGCTCCCTCTGGTGGTTACAAGCGGTACTGGACTGTCCAGTGAAGATTGTGAGGAGTGGGAATCAGGTGTTACTGACTGGTCTTATATAAGGGAGTCGCCTTCCCATCAGGGTTGCCGGTGATCAATTGTTCTGGTCTCAATCCTTGAGTCCTGTTTCCTTTGTAGCCTGCTGTGTCGTGTCTTCATCTCCTGCTAACAGATAAGACATTTTCTTCTTTTTGTTTTTGTGCTTGATTTTTGCATTTTGTCCTGCACTTCTGTGGGGGCCTACAGGGTCCCCTCCGGGGGCTTTTGCCCTCTCAGTTTAGTTCAGCCACTGATGTTTGTACTTTTGCTTTTTCCAGTTTTTTCAGTGGCTGCTGTTTTGATTTTGTTACACCAGAGAACTAATTTAGGTGGTAGAGGTCGTGTGATCTCAGGTGATTTTGAAATTAGTAGAGTTGGTGCTTTTCAGGGTTTTTTGGGATTGCAGTAAGTGCCCTTCTTATCCTTTTCTATTTAGGTAGTTTGGGCCCCAACGTTTGCTCATACTATTTTCTGTCTGTGTCAGTATTTCATCTTGTCTAACCGCCATTACATGTTTGGGGGCTTTCTATGTTCTTTGGGGATCTGCTCCGGGGCAGATAGCTTTCCTCTTTCTATCTTTAGGTGTAGTTAGTTTCTCAGGCTGTGACGAGGCGTCTAGGACCAACGTAGGAACGCTCCACGGCTGCCTCTAGTTGTGGTGGTTAGTCAGGGTACTGCAATCTCATAGATTCCAACTTCTCTGGTGTATTGCCTTTTTTACCTGCACTCCTCAGCTACCGAAACATAACAGTATCACCGGCCTAAAAATTGAAAATTGTATGGTACTCACAGAAGGGAAAAAATATTGTGAAAGAAAAAAGGTTGTCAGAGTTGTCAGAGATATTTTTCTGTTTGTTGCATTTTTTTCCCTCTGTATCTCTGGGTGCTGGGGAGGATTTTTTTTTCTCTCAATGGAGTTTGCACAGTTGTCTGGCCGTGTGGATCAGCTTGCCACTGAGGTTCAGAGTATTGCTGCCTATCTTGCTAGGTTGCCTGTTGTGGAACCTAGGATTCCCATGCCAGATTGTTTTTAGGGGATCGATCTAAGTTTCAGAATTTCAAAAATAATTGTAAATTGTTTTTTGCCTTAAAATCTAAGTCCTCAGGGAATGCAGCGCAGCAGGTTCAAATTGTCATCTCTCTCCTGCGCGGCGATCCTCAGGATTGGGCTTTTTCCCTGACACCTGGGGATCCTGTTTTGAGTGATGTTGATGCATTTTTTCAGGCTTTGGGGTTATTGTACGATGAGCCTAATGTCACTGATCAAGCTGAAAAAGCCTTGTTGGCATTAAATCAGGGTCTTGATGACGCTGAGTTATACTGTCAGAGATTCCGTAGGTGGGCAGTCCTGAACAAGTGGAATGACGACGCTTTGGCGGCCCTTTTTCGGAAGGGTCTGTCAGATAATGTAAAGGATGTTATGGTGGGATTCTCTGTCCCCTCTGGTCTCAATGATTCTATGTCATTAGCGATTCAAATTGAAAGACGTTTGCGTGAGCGGAGAAGTATGCGTGGAATGGTGTTGCCTTGTGAACCTGCTTCTGAACCCATGCAGTGTGATAGAGTGGTGTCTGGGGCACAACGTCATGAGTTTCGAAAGCGCAATGGGTTATGTTTCTACTGTGGTGATGCCTCTCATGCTATTTCAGTCTGCCCTAAGCGGGGAAGACGTTTTGCACGCTCAGTTGTCTTGGGTAGTGTTCAGACTAAGTTTTTATTAACTGTCACTCTGATATGCTCTCTGTCCTCATTTTCTGCTCAGGCTTTCGTTGATTCTGGAGCAGCTATTAACCTGATGGATTATGATTTTGCTAAACGTTGTGGGTTTCCCTTGATACCCCTACAGAAGTCTATTCCCCTACTGGGGATCGATTCTACCCCTTTGGCTGAGACTAAACCTCAGTTCTCTACTCAGGTGATAATGAGGGTTGAACCTGATCATCAGGAGTGCTGTAAATTTTTGGTTCTGTATAATCTGCATGATATTATCGTACTGGGCTTCCCTTGGTTGCAGTCTCATAATCCTGTTTTGGATTGGAAATCTGTGTCTGTAACCAGTTGGGGCTGTCATGTGTTAATACCAACACTCCTGTTTTTTCTGCCTCCCCCAGGCTCAGGATGTTCCTGACTTTTTGATTGATTTTTCTGATGTGTTTAGCGAAAGTAAATCTGCATCCTTGCCTCCCCATAGGAGCTATGACTGCGCTATTGAATTAGTGCCTGGTAGTAAATTCCCTAAAGGTCGCCTTTTTAACTTGTCTGTACCTGAACATGATGCTATGCGGTCTTATATCAAGGAATCATTGGAGAAGGGTCATATCAGACCATCCTCTTCACCCTTAGGTGCCGGTTTTTTCTTTGTGGCCAAAAGGATGGTTCATTAAGGCCGTGTATTGATTATCGTCTTTTGAACAATATTACTGTAAAATATCAATACCCGTTACCTTTGATTTCTGACCTGTTTTCCAGGGTGAAAAACGCTACTTGGTTTACCAAGCTTGACCTCAGGGGGGCATATAACCTTATTCGCATTAAGCACGGGGATGAATGGAAGACGGCATTCAATACCCCTGAGGGGCATTTTGAATACCTTGTGATGCCCTTTGGGCTCACTAATGCTCCTTCTGTCTTCCAGTCCTTCATGAATGACATTTTCAGGGATTTTGTGGATAAATTTCTGATTGTTTATTTGGATGATATCTTGATTTTTTCTAATGACTGGGACTCTCATGTGAAACATGTTC
>JARQOD010000005.1:521777890-521814383 GCA_033576555.1 Oophaga sylvatica
AAGATTATTTATGCAGGGTCATGTCATTGGAACCCTTTCAACTTATACCAAAAAGCTGCCTACCAAATAACATATTAGTTGCACTTTACGAGGCACCATTCTATCCATCCAACCTTCAAGGCCTTCATAGATAGGTTAGTTCAGAGATCCTTGACATTTTTTGGATGTAAGGGTAATGCACATTTGTGACCATTGCTCCTTTTCATTTCTTTGGGTCTAGGAGAGCAGGGTGCATGAATAACAGTGTATGGGCAGGCTCAGTTCTAGGACCCCTACTCTTCTCCATCTACACCCTCGGCCTGGGACAGCTCATAGAATTCCATGGTTTGCAGTATCATCTCTATGCCGATGACACGCAGATCTACCTATCTGGACCTGACCTCACCTCCTTACTGACAAAAATCCCACACTGTCTGTCTGCTATTTTTAGCTTTCTTTTCTGCTCGCTTTCTAAAACTGAACATGGACAAAACAGAATTCATCATCTTCCCCCCACCTCACTCTACCCCTCCACCAGACCTATCCCTCAATGTCAACGGCTGCTCACTTTCCCACGTCCCGCATGCTCAGTGCCTCGGGTGATCCTCGACTGTGCCCTTTCTTTCAAGCTACATATCCAAACCCTTGCCTCCTCCTGCCATCTCAAACTCAAAAATATTTCCCGGATCCGTGCATTCCTTGACCACGACACCACAAAAGCACTAGTGCATGCCCTTATCATCTCCCGCCTTGACTACTGCAACCTCCTGCTCTCTGGCCTCCCCTCTAGCACTCTGGCACCACTCCAATCCATCCTACATTCTGCTGCCCGACTAATCCACCTGTCTCCCCGTTATTCCCCAGCCTCTCCCCTATGCCAAGCCCTTCATTGGCTTCCTATCATCCAGAGGCACCAGTTCAAAACCCTAACTATGACATACAAAGCCAGCCACAACCTGTCTCCTCCATACATCTGTGACATGGTCTCCCGCTACTTACCCTCGCGCAACCTTCAATCCTTTCAAGATCTCCTTCTCTACTCTCCCCTTATCTCTTCTTCCTACAACCGCATACAAGAATTCTCCCGTGCCTCCCCTATACTCTGGAATTCTCTACCCCAACACATCAGACTCCCGCCTACCATGGAAATCTTCAAAAAAACCTGAAGACCTACCTCTTCCGACAAGCCTACAACCAGCAGTGATCCTCAGTCTACTGAACCGCCGCACGACCAGTTCTACCCTCTCCTAGTGTATCCTCACCCATCCCCTGTAGACTGTGAGCCCTCGCGGGCAGGGTCCTCTCTCCTTCTGTACTTATGTGCGTCCTGTATTGCTCATATTTATTGTACTTGTCTATATTCGCCCCCTCTCACATGTAAAGCGCCATGGAGTAAATGGCGCTATAAAAATGAATAATAATAATAATGGGCAGTGGTCACACAAGGCATGTGAGCTACTACTGCATTCAGAGGAGGGACATATGATTCCTGTTAACGTGATTGCTGGGGGTCCCAATGGTGGCACCACCATTAGTCATACATTTATCACTTATCATATGGTGGGATAACCCCTTTAAAACTGACACGCATCTTCATTACTACTCTGAGTGCATATTTTGTAATACACAAGAGTATTTAATTTGATCAAAACACTCTACCAAAAGTAAAAATAACAATTTATTAGTACTTTAGTTAAAGGGGTTTATAGGCCTATACAATTGATCACCAATCCTTAGGACAGTTCAACAATATGTCTTCCGATTTGACTCACAGCAATCCTGCCGATAGGCTAAAAGAAGGTATTCTGACTCCATAACTAGGCTGTGAGTGTGGGGCTCCTTAGACAGCATTTCTATAGATGTCTGTATTGACCAGTACTCACACCAAGAACTTCATCAGATAGCTTCAACTCGACTGCAGAGGTACGATTGCAGTTCGGGTTTATTCTCAGGCTGAATTCTTGTATTATGCATATTAGTAACAGCAGTAGCTGAAACAACTGCAGTAGTACAAAGTACAAATCATTCTATGTGTAAGTGTGTATGTGTAGCCCATTCATATCTCCATCCATCCCTCATCCCTCAAGATGGCTGGACCATCATTGTAAATGCACCATTGTATATACACACCTGTACTTTGTATCTCCCCCACCTCATTGTAGATTGTAAGCTCTCACGAGCAGGGTCGGCTTATTTTGCTTTAATTACTGTATTGTTAACGTTGTTACTTATGACTTGTGTTCTGAAACTGTTAAACTGTAAAACGCTGTGGAATATGTTGTCGCTATATAAATAAAGATTATTATTATTAGTACAGAGATGAAGCAGCAAGATGGATTACAAATAGTAACTGGGGAGGAAGAAGGAAGAGGTTACTTACATCAGAGCTGGGCTTACAGGAAGAGAGACAGGGCAACCTGATTGCATTGCAGTGTCACAGCAACAATACAATGACAATACAATACTTTATGTTTCCCAACTCATGGGACATGACAGAAGACTAGAAGAGGTGTTCAAAAGGCGTGGCACCATACACTATGAAGTAGCTGTACTTGGTACTGCAGCTCAGTCCTATTCACCTGCAGTACCAGGCCCAGCTACTGCAAAATGTATAGAGTGAAGAGGGTCAGGGAGCTTCACTGTAGCGTTGAATGTAGTTGACTGAGGCTGGATATAATGAGAACCAGGTGGGTGCCGATCCTGCTGGTGAACGCAGCCGTAGACAGTGGAAGAAAAGGATCTCCGGCACACCATCAGGTAAGCGAAAATTTCCTTGCTCTGATGTGCAGTAGAAGTGTTCCCGCGCTTCCCGCGCTTTTGGCGGGAATGCTCCTACCGTACATCATAGCAACTGGTTGGTGTGCCGGAGAGATCATTTTCTTCCACTGCAAAATGTATAATACTATGCCTGGTAAACAATTCAGTTGACTCATAGGAAGATACAAATCTGCCCCCCCATCATCAGATAATGATGGTCTCTTCTAAGGATCGGTCATCAAAAAATTTTTCTTAATGTCTACATTTTATTTCGAGTTTTTGTAATAAAATGATTGTTCTATTTGAGTTAATTACATTCTGATTCGCCTCAGCCGGAAAACCTAACTGGAGACGATTCATAACACATCACTGGTAACATTGTTCTAATCATTTATTTGTTTAAATCAGTAATCCCCATGAGACACCTAAAACTGAAGAGAAACATTGTGTTCTCTAACAAAGACTGGCTTCCTCTGGTAACTATAAATAGTAAGGTCTCCGCGAGGGGTTTGCGCAACGCATTTTACAATTCAATACCCAAGAAAAATAATAGATTTAAGTAAGATTCTCATCATCATGTATCTGCTGAATGATAGCATCAGGCATATGCCAGAACAGAGATCATCTGCACAAAATTATGACATTAGCAAACTTCTACAGATGGTCGGCCTTGTTGCTCCAACTGTTGACCAGATTGTAGGTGAATCTTCATAAACATGTACAATATAGAACTAATTAGTAGGCTACTAAACTGGAACTATACTTTTTTAAAAAGTTTTCGTATGTTGTAGCCACTGCTCAATAGTTTTGATTGGTCGGGAGAAGAACTTATTCTTGATCTCAAGTAGTTTTTGGCTTGCAGGCTCAATTTTAACTTTGGGAGTCTGTACAGTGCCAATCTTGTGCTTGAGGAACATCACCCTTTCCTTTGCACAATCAGTGGTGATCTCAGGTTGTGGACCTCTGCAGAATAATATTACTAAAAAGTGGCTACAACCTATAAAAAAAAACATTTTTTTTAAAAGTATAGTTACCAGTTAAGATCATAAAAAGTTTGCCAAGCTTTGTCCATATACGCCACTAACTGAATTTACATTCAGGAGTGGATTAGTAATCTAAGAGATCTGGAATTCACCAATGTTTGAGGAACCAAAGTGTAGCAGTAGAGCTATATCAACGGTGATCATGAATAATAGCCAGGAAATTCGACTTGAACTCAATCCTCCGCAAATCGGTCTGCTCATCTCTACACAGGAGTGCTTGGCAGAGCGAGCGCTTTTGTGTATGGGAAAGTCAAGCTTATTGATGTTGGTCAAACGATCAGTCGGATCTTCATTTGGTCTACAGCTATTTAAACTGTATGTGGGGCTTTAAGCAAAGTTAAGGGATTGCTCCATTTAACAAGTTGATAGTATAGACCAGTGTTTCCCAAACTCCAGTCCTCACGGACCCCACGGGTCATGTTTTCAGGATTTCCATAGTGTTGCACAGGTGAGAGAATTCCTGATGCCTTGATGATACTTCCACCATACAAAGGAAATCCTGAAAACATGACCCGTGGGGTCCGTGAGGACTGGAGTTTGGGAAACACTGGTATAGACCATAACTATATGATACATTCGGGTCCCACTGCTGGGAACCACATCTACCTCCATTACGAAACCCCAGTGTCTTCTCTCATAGAGAGGATAGTTGGCTGAGCGTACAGTTTTCTCCATTCATTCCTCAGAGATCTCGAAAAATATGTGAGCAAGAAGAGACTATTTATTCGATCACTATGTTATAAATTACTTTATTAATGTCCCAGATGGGACAAATCTTTTCAAGATTAGTGTACCGTAATTCCTTTTTGTCTTTTTTTTTTCATTTTTACAGTGCCAAATTCAGTAGCTATAACTCTTTAATTTTTCTGTAGCTATATAAGTGTTTGATCTATGTAGAATTCATTTTGTCTTTCAAAGGAATTATATTGGGGTACAAATAATTTATTGATGACATTTTTTTATTTATGGAGGAGGTATTTAGAAAAACAGCGAATCTTCCATTGGTTTTTTTTTTTCAACTTTTTCACCATTTGATTTAAATGTGAAAATTGTATTATATGTCTCGCTCTGATCGCAGCAATACCATGAACTGTATGAGTACTTTTTAAATATCAGGTAACACTTAATGGACGGTACAAAAATGTTTTTTTTGTGGACATTTTTTTAATGAATTATACTTTTTTAGTCATATTAATATATATATATCCAGAGAATATAAAATACACAAAATATATATTAATACATTCAAAGAAAAATAATAAGGAAAAATAAAATAAAATATGTGCCTATATCACCAGACAAAAATTGGATGGTAGACCATCCGAAAATATAATAGAAACGCACCCAGGATGTGGAAGGGAATGACCCAGTGAACGGGAAAAGATAACGAGACAAAGGTATAATCAAATATTGCCTTTATTTTACAAAAAATTGGCTCACAAAGATACGATAAAACCATGTAAAAAGAATGAAAATAATGAAAATAAAAATAAAAATAATAATAAGATAAGCACACCACAAAATGATATAATGTATTGAAAACACAATTCATATAAAATAAGAATTTGTTTGTATTGTCTCAATGTGAATGCATACAAAAGCTCAAATAATGACCAGGTATATACATACAATAAATGTATAATATAAATGGTATATGTGGCACAAAAATAAAAAATTGAAAAAAGTCATGGTGCTATGAACAGGATAAGAATAAAACCCAGACCACAATGAAGGTAATGAATAAGAGTCATATGACAAAAAAACCCAAAGTGAGCAAAAAGAATAATTGTGTTAGATTGAACAACGTGGGACTAAAAACCAAATGTCGGTGCTCGCAATAGCCGTGTACTAACAAAAATCAATATAGATGTGCCGCATACCTGAAATAATACCTGGGAGCAAGATCAAGTGTGGTGTGCTCATAAAAAACGCGCCCCGACGCGCGTTTCGGAAAGATTCCTTCGTCAGGGGGATGTATTAATGACTAAACAATCCGAAAGCAAATCCTTATTGCTAATAAAAGGTTTAACCCCTTCCCAACTGTGTGATTTTCCATGTTTGCACTTCAGTTTTCTTTCTCCCATTTTTCCCAGAGCCATAACTTTGAATTTTTCACTTGACATAGCCGCAAACAGTTTTTTCGTGAGATGAGTTGTAATTTCAAACGGAGCCATTTATTTTGCCATTCAATGTACTAGAAAAAAGGAAGAAAATTTCAAGTGCGGTGAAACTGCGAAAAAGAATCCTGCAATTGTTTCATTTTTTAGGGGGAGAGGAAATGCATTCATTGTATGGTAAAAATGTCTTGTTAACGTGAATCTCCAAGTCAGTAAATTATTGTGATATCAAACTTGGATATACCGTATTTTTCAGATTATAAGACCCACTTTTTTTCCACAAATTTGGGGGAAAATGGGGTGCATCTTATAATGCTGCCTCTGCGGGTGTCCGGTGCTGCCGCCCGCACTTTGTCCCTGGTGCTGCCGCCGCGCTCAGTCCCCGGTGCTTGCCGCTGTGCTCTGTCCGGTGCTCTGGGGGCGCTCTGCCGACATTTTGTGAAAGGCCAGAACCCCCCGCAGTTCGTCCATGCTTTCCTGTACGGGAAAATGAGGGCAGGGAGGCGGCCCATGCACAGATGGAGATCTCGGCACCAAGATCTCATCTCCCAAGTCCACCACAGAGGAAAGCATGGACGAATTGCGGGGGCTCTGGCCTTTCACAAAATGTCGGCAGAGCCCCCCACGCAGCACCAGACAGAGCGCAGCCGCAAGCACCGGGGACAGAGCGCAGCACCGGGGACAGAGTGCAGCGGCTGAACCGGGGACAGAGCGCAGCGGTTGCACCGGACACCCACAGCGGTGCGCCGCACATCAAACACACCCTCATCCCAGCCTGCAGCCTGCAGCAACGTTCCACTCTTGCCTCCTCCAGCAGCGACCCTGGAACCCAGCTTCACCGCAGCCACCACCTCCGGTAAGCAGTAAGACACATGGATTATAAGAAGCACCACCATTTTATTAAAAAAAGTTTTTCTCCTATTTTTCTCAAAATTTGGGGTACGTTTTTTAATCCGGAGCGTTTTATAATCCGAAAAATACGGTATATATTTATTTATTTTACGTGGCGAAAAAAAATCGAAAAATATCATTGTTATATCACCATTTTCCAAGTCCTGTAACATTTTTATTTTTCGATTGGCGAGCTGATGTTTTTATAGATACCATTTTGGGTAGACATGACACAATTCTAGCATTGCAATTTCCCTTCTCATTATAGTGATTAACGATCAGGTTAATTAATTTTAATTTTATGTTTTGATAGACAAGGCTTCTACAGATTTTTATTTTTTTATTTTTTAATTTCTTTATTTTTAATACAGGGAAATTGAGGTGATTTGATTTTTTTTTTTACATTTTTAAAAACTTTTGTTTTTACTTTTTACATTATTTCTTAGTACCCATAGATCTAGAGCAGGCTCAGCTCATAAGTCAGCTCCAAACACCCTGACACACGCCATGATATAATTTTAAGTCATGGAGCATTAAGGGATAAAGCATATAGAAACCTTCAGTAGCAATATATTTTTATATAAATGTGTTATGGGCTAAAAATCCTTTTTGCAGTTGGGTTTCATCACTGGCTCCCTTCTGGGAGGGAGTTTGCGACTCTTTTATCTGCCTTTTTATTATAAGTTCCTCTCAGCTGATTGATGACAACATGCAGGTTCAGCTCTTCTTTGATGTGGTTTGTGATGATAAAGCCTTCAAAGCCAAACAGCGCTAAATTTTACGTAAAACCCAATTGCAAAAATCATTTTTAGACCGGGGTCACACTTGCGAATGCAATGCGAATTTCTCGTATTGCACTGGCAAGTGTGACTGCAGCCTTAGTCCAAAATACATGCATTTATCTAAAAAATGCTTCTGAAGGTGTCCATATCCTTTCACAGTCAGTATACCAAGCATTAGGGACAGTAAATATCTGATATGGGAACGCTCCCTTTAAGGTTTCCATTTCTTTGGAGAACCCAATCAAGAAAAAATGAAAAATAATCAAGCAAGGGATGATAATCGCTATTTCTTTTTTTATTATGACAGACAGAACACAGGAAATCAACACCCAGAAGTGTAAAGCCAAATTATAGAAAAAAGTCTATGTTGCCCCTAGCAACCAATCACAAAGCAGCTTTCATTTTTTATTCTGCTCTTGAAAAATGAAAGATGTGCTTGGTTGCTAGGGGCAACAAAAACAATTTTGTTTTAGACAGTTTCCAGAAATTCTCCCATCTATGTAATGGAAGGTACTGTTTTGTCATTATGTAGTAGTAGATGTCATCATCTGTATGTAGCGCAGGGCGGGGCGGTAGCCGCTGGCGAGGCACTCATCTCCTTTTACGCCCCATGTAAGTGTGGGTCCTGACTGGGTGTGTGGACTTATGCAGTGAGGCCCTTACGCCCGTGCCGGCCGCATGGAGCAGGTGGTGTGAGCTGGCCTGACTATGTGTTCCACAGTTCAATGAGAGAGACCACCGTTCCAAAACAAATTCTTTACTGAACGGTAACTTGGTAAAGGTTATATACAAGGGATAGCGGTACAACGTCTAATGGATGTTTCCTTTACAGTAAAAACTGCATTTTCCATTTTCAGTATCCTTCCTCCATAGTTTACTCCAGGGCTAGTGAAGCACACTGCTTCTCTCTTCATCGCCACAACCCAGCTTTAACGCTACAGTCCTCATCAGAAGTCTTACTTGCGGTTCCGCGTCCTATTTCTTCCACTACTGGTGCCCTGGAACCCTTGCACTTGGGACCCCACTAGTCCGTCATACTCTGTCCTGCATAGGTCCATTACCTTCTCCATTACAAGCTATGCGTTTTTTGACTCGGCATCCTCTCCGAAGACCCTGCTCCTAAAAGTCAGTAGTCTGTCTCGTAAGTCACTTTTCTTCAGGATCACACTATCCCTCACCATAGTCTCCTCTTACTATGGATCACCCTTAAGACAGCACTGCTTACTTCGCTCTCCAAACTCGAACTGTCTCACAGGAAGTAGTCATTTGCCCTAACACTAACCTCTCCCTTGTGGGTTAGTCCCAAATATTAACTATATCCTAACTTAATATAAACAGCAGAAAAAAACATCAACACTTACCTACCCAGATCTCAGAACAAATGCACTGCAGGGTGCAGCTAGCCCATAAAGCAAGATGTTAGCAGCACAGGTGCAAAATACCACATGAAACAGCCACTCTCCACATACCCATATAGGGAGGGGGTGACAGCCCAGTATACAATTGCACAATAAAGGCCCACATAGGGTGCCTTCACACAAGGATACTGCATAGTGTCCGGTTCACATCCTATTAATCATGCCCCTACTCTTCGATTAGGCGGGCTTGGCCAGTACACTCTCAATGCGCACCACTGTGAACACCCCTCATGCGAGACCAAACGTGCTTGGGCTTCGCTGCACCCCGAAAAATACAATGCAAAAAATACAAAAATAGTGGGGTATTAGTTGATATTTTGGCCAAAATACGTAAGCTTGTAACCTGCGCCAAAGGTCCCCACGCTTACAAGTCCTACACTACACTATCCAGCAAAGCCACTAAAGGAGACTCAAGTCCTCCAAAAATTCAATATAAACAGCAGAAAAAAACATCAACACTCACCTACCTGCATTGTATTTTTCTGGTGCAGCGAAGCCCAAGCACGTTTGGTCTCGCATGAGGGGTGTTCACACTGGTGCGCATTGAGAGTGTACTGCCCAGCCCGCCTAATCGAAGAGTAGGGGCGTGACTAATAGGCTGTGAACCGGACACTATGCAGTATCCTTGTGTGAACGGCACCCTATGTGGGCCTTTATTGTGCAATTGTATACTGGGCAGTCACCCCCTCCCTATATGGGTATGTGGAGAGTGGCTGTTTCATCTGGTATTTTGCACCTGTGCTGTTAACATCTTGCTTTATGGGCTGGCTGCACCCTGTAGTGCATTTGTTCTGAGATCTGGGTAGGTAAGTGTTGATGTTTTTTTCTGCTGTTTATTTTGAATTTTTGGAGGCCTTGAGTCTCCTTTAGTGGCTTTGCTGGATAGTATATCCTAACTTACCCTATCGTCACTACCTATGCTACAGTAAATTATCTACATCCCTATGCTATCTGTCCTATAAAGCTATACCTTACATTATACATCCTATACTATACCGTACTACACACTATACATAACCATATCACAATACATTACAATGCACACTACACAACATATACAAAAGACACAAGACATTATTCACAGTGACGCAGTTCATGTCTTCAGGGGTAAAATGCTCCAGCACAGTCCACCATCCTTACATGTACACCGCAATTGAATATGTTGGGGAAAGACATGAGCCAGAGTATAAGAAAGTGGAGGGGAGAGAAGAGATTAAAAATAATAAATATTATATACTCAATTTTCCTAGGCCCACTCCTCTCCTGTCCTCAGGCCATTGCAGCTCCCCGATCCTTCCCGACAATTTTTGGATGTCTGAGCTTTCCTTTCCAGTGCAGAGATCTCTCCCTATGTGATAGTGTGAAGTCTCAGCTCCAGAAGAGAATGCTATAAGATTCAGGGATGAAAAAAAAAACTGCTGCAGAGGAGCAGGGAGATGGAGCAGCATTTTTAACCCCTTCCCGGCCATCAAAAGAACTCTAATATCCGTTTTAGAATCTAATGGAATGGTAAATATTTCAGATTTTTGGGAAATTCGTAATTAATATGATTTGCTACAAGCTGATCCTCTCACCTCTGTTGGGCTTATAGTGTGGTGCACCATATAGTGTCCCAAGTTTGGCTTCAGGGTGTAAGCTTCAGACAACTATGGTAGTGGCGCTTCTATTCAATAATGACAAATGATGCATTCTGTGCAACTTTACAGCTCATACACCCCTCAGACCACTCATACCAGCAGATCAATACTTCGGAACTGTACATAGTTTATGTTCCACCATGTAATCCTTACAGTTTACTTCTCCTAGGAACAAGAGCCATTGTACTTTATGCAACGGAAAATATTGTGAATTTCTTCTACAATAACATGAGAAAAAAAGAGATATTTTTTCTATAAAGGTGCCCTACATCACCAACATAATAGTATAGGTGCTGTGATACCGCAAGACACAGCTGTAATAGGTCTAAGGACTCATCATATTACTTGGCATATAGCCTTTTTATTGTCTTTTTTATCTACCTTTGTACCAAGTTTTTCATTATAGTGGTTGGAGCTAAATTTCTCTAATACAGGGCGCTGAATCGCTCACATAGACACATGAATGCTAAAATTATGATTGTCTGCAGCCACCACTAGGGGGAGCCTAGGAGCTCACTGCATACAGGGTAAAGCAAAATGTAGTAAACTCCCCCTAGTGGTTACTGAAGACAGAAAAACAGTTTTGAAAAGTGGGAAAAAAACCTACTGTAATAATATCTAATGAGCGTATTTATTACAGCACCGGCCTGGTATGTAATATTGAGTCTATGTTGCTTTATTATGACTTTTTCATTAATGTGTTTTGCGGACTTGAAGGGAATTTAATCTGTTCATTGTGGCTGACATTTTACGGCGTCACGATAATGGAATTTGTAATTGCTGCGTAGTGTGATGTTTCAGGCATTACTTTTGTCTTTATTTGTCATTGACCCCCCCCCCAAGAAAAAATGGACCTTGGTCACTGAGGAAGGAAAACAGCTGTTCCATAGCGATTACCGAATTCCTCTTGGATAATAACATGTTATCAACATGTAAGATGTTTCTCTACGGCTGAACAGATAGACAAGCAGAAAACGAGGGGATATTACACCACTGAAGAGCTGATCGCGAATCGCGGCCAAGTTTCTGAGTTCATGATTAACTAAAGTAAAAAAAAAAAGTTTTGACATATGTTGCCACTTTTAAATTAGTTGTCTAAGATATTCTGGGAAAAAAAGTTCTTTTATTCTTTAGAAACAACATCAGTAAATATTCACACAATGGATTTTTACACCTTATTTGCAGGAATCTGCAACTGAAACCAAGAGTTGACTCTTGCCCTTCTGGCAAGGATTTTAAAAGCCATGATGGAAAAATCGGCAACCACCTGAACAGAGCTGCAGACGGGTGCGAGTCCCAGCAGTGAGACTCATACTGATCTAATAATTATAATTTAGCCAATGGGTAGGTGATAATTTATGTAAACCAGAATACCCCTTTAAAATAGCAAAGCTGGAACTTGGATACTTCGAGGGGACACCGATCCTGGAAATGAAGGGGGCAAGGGTACAATATAGCCCTGTGCCTCATCTACGGTTTCCCTTCGCTGAAGCCAAAGAGAGAAGAGCCGACCCTATTTCCATGAATGTGGTCAAAATGCCATCGTTCAGGGGAAAAAAAAATGAAGCGAACACAACACTAAACCAAATGTTGAATACCTAAAAGCCATAAGCAGCATCAGTATTTGATTTATCTGGCATGTCCCTTTAAACCAGAGTTTTCATTTTTATTTCATAAATTAATAGTATACATGAAGTTAAGAAACTTATCTGATGGATCTGCTTCTTTCTTCCCCAGGATTGATCATTCATTTGCAAAATTTTCAATTTTTAAGTAAAATCTGTATTCAGTGAAGACAGATTTGTACGTTCCTGAGAAAAAAGATGGCGATTGGAACTGATATGAGTCTATGGAGAGGGGAGGAGGAAGGAGCATGAGACAGAGCTCCTCCCTCCTCCTCCACCCTCTCATCTACATAGAACCTTATCAGCACCAACTGTAATCTCCTATCTCAGTAATGGGAAAGTCTATCTTCACTGAATACAAATTTCACCTGTAAATTGAGAATTTTGAAAATGAAGATCAGTCCTGGGTAGAAATAAGCAGATTTCTCTGATAAGATAAATTACAAATTTTCTTAATTTTATATGTATTATTGATTTATGAACTAAAAATTAAAACAACGGTTACTCTTTAATTGTTCTATATTTTTTGCCTTGCCTACAATAGTATTATTTTACAAATTTAGGTGGTCAACCCCATGATATCTTAAACTTTGTCGTGAAACTATGGATTGAGTTGGGTTGGAAGGTAATAGGTTTATACAGGAAGCTCTGATCTCTTCCATTAAGCCTGGGGTGTAAGATTTTCTCTTGTCACCAGGTTCTTCCATTCAGGGTTTATAATAAGTCCGGTTTCTTAGTGCGGCAGCCTAAAGCCAGATATGTTAAGCAGCTCGGAACTTCACAAGTGCATCAGCTGCGAACTGATCCCAGCCATGGCGTCAGTCTACCCTTTATGATACCTCTCTGAGGATTTGGCGATGATGTCAGGAGGGTCCATTTGACCCTTTTACCTCTTTTACTATCCCGGGCATACAGTACGCTGAATACAATAGTGATGTACATGTGATGGCTCTTCAGTATGACAAACAATACAGCCCTGAGAGGAGGGAGCCGAACTTTCAGCTTGTGTGTTATCTCCCCCTTGACTTACTTGGCAGTCACTTCTCACCAGCTGGTGATCCGAGTGAGTCTCATCTCAGGCAAATCTTCAGTCTGGAAGCCCAGTCTTCATTACATAGCGGAGTCCTGTCCAAAAATCTGTTACTGCACATTCTGAGTACAACTGTATCCTGTGTATAGAAGCAGAGCCGGGAAATGGAGACTATATATAGGGGCAAAAACACAGTGAAACTGCCTCCACTCCATACTACAACTACTAATTACCATCATTTTAATCAATATTATTAATTTTCTCCTAAACCTAAAACATTCTTGTGGTGCTTGCCACATAAAATAGATGCATTTGATTAAAATAAAAAACAACTGGGGCAAAACTATATAAAAGGGCAAATTTCTATTTTATACTCGCTTACATAGTGCCATCATATCATATCAGCGTTTTACAGAAATTATTGGCACCGTCCCCATTGGGGCTCACAATCTAGATTCCCTATCAGTATGTTTTTGGAGTGTGGGAGGAAACAGGAGTACCAGGAGGAAACCCACGCAAACATGGGAAGAACATGCAAACTCCTTGACAATTTTCTTCTTGGGGGAATTTGAAGTCAGGAGTGCTACAAGGCAAACCACTGAGCCACCCACAATTAAGTTCCACCCCTCAACCTTGTCCTCACTATCACTAGAACCCAACCCCTTAACAATTTTGGCACACTTAGGGATTACATAAACTCTTCCCCCTCTCAGTCCAAGAGTTCTGGGAAATCTGAGACAAGGGACTGGCATATCATTGGTGCAATTTTTGTAGCCGCACATGGGCCCAAGAAGTAAGAAACCCACTTCCATCGCTAAAGCAGATGAAATTGTCTAGCACAGAGGCCCTTTTCTGTCTGTGTCGGCCAGTGTTGGGACAGTTTGTAAGCATGCCCCTAGAAAAGTCTTTATGCACATGGCCCCATTGAGCAAATTCAATCTTTGAACAAATTTACATCACTAAAGCTCCTCATCGAACTAATAAAAAAGCATCTACACATGAGTATTTTCCAATTCTGAACAGGGTTTCCCATTTTAGAGCTTCAGAGCTGCACCTCTTACTCTAACTGGGGACAGGAAGCTGCAACCACAGTTTTGGGGGTCTACAGAGCTGAATTTTACACTAGGAAGTATAGCAAGACTCTTTTGGTGTCCTTTTTCTTCCCTTCTCTACTGAGGTGCAACTTAAAGCGTGGGTCCAATATGAAATTTGTTATGGCCCTCTCGCCTTCACCTATTATGTTGGCGTTTATGATATTGGTCTCTTTTTATTTCGTAATGGAGTCTTTGAGCCTACGGATATCTAGTGGTAAAGTGTATGATTTTTTTATTTTTCATCACATCAATGCAGAAAAAAATAAAGAGGTTTTTCCACGAATGGCAAAAAAAAAATAGTCCAAAGAAACAAAAACACAATTACTTGATGTCATGATCCAGACTGGGTTTTGAGCCCTGTCTTCCCCTTTTCCCGGTCTGGTTATGTCAGGGGTTGACTTTCTCGGCCTTGGTCTGGTTTCGGGTTTGCTATTTGTCTCCGCTGTGTCTTGTGGGCGGTGGTTGTAGTTTCTGCCTATGGTGTGTGTAGCTGACTCTGTTTGCCCTGATTTGTCCTGCTGCTTGCTGACTGAACCCGTGTCTGTTTATCCCCTCTTCCCGTCCCCTCTCTGTGTTCCCCTTTCGTGTATTGACTCACTGGTTTTGACTCGGCTTGGACCCTGACCTGTTGCTTTGTCTTTTGTCTTTGGCTTATTTGCTCCTGACCGGTACTGACCCATTTGGCTTGTTTTTGACTCTGTGCTTGTCTATTCCTTTTCTACTGCGCTACTGACTAATATCGACCCGGCTTGTTGACTATTCTGCTGCCACCTTGTGGTGGCCTCGCTGCTGCGTTGCAGGTCTGCAGGTCTGCTGTTGCTTCCTCCACTCTATTGCCATCTAGTGGAGCCTACATCTACCTGCATTGCAGAAGCCTGACACTTGATAAATCAGTTCTCCCCGATGGTCTCTGCTTACTTCCCTGCAGCCGTCATGTGCTCTCTTCCCATATAGCCATGGTAGACAAAACTTTTGAGCATTGTGGAAAGAGTCTGGGCCTAGGACGTGCTGCAGGACTTGCATTCTGGAAACTTGTATTGGTCCAAAATACATTTTTCATGGATTTAAAGTATTCTTGCAGCATTATTAGTTAGGATTCATTTATACATAGCATCTCTGCTGCATAAAAAATGCAGTTTTACAGTACCAGCAAAGTGAATAAGATTTCTGAAATCTGACGCTCGAGCTGCTTATTTTTTCCTTGCAGATTTTAAACTTCAAAATGTATTTTTTTCAAATCTGCATTATGTCAATTCGTTGCAGCTTTTTTCACTCATTCAAATGAATGAGGAAAAGTGTATGTAAAATGCATAAAAATGCATGTGTTTTGTGCATTTTTTTGTCAACACTTTGTTTTTTGCATTAGAAAAATCTGCTGCAAATACTAGATACTATATCTGCACATACCCTTATACTTACAGGCATTTTTTTTTCTCTTTGCCCTTTGGTTGTTATGGGACAAGTCCAAAATTAGTAATGAGGGCACATTTGTTCCAGACATACACAAGATTGTTTATCTTGACATCATGCCTGTAAGGCTTTTAGGATAAAATGTGTCTGCTTTTTATAGTAATCCTCCAGTGATAGATAAATGTACTGTACAATCATATTGCATCCATGCAGAACAGTTCCGGAATACACTAATAATCTAATATAGGCGACTTTATCTCTCTTATTGGGTGACTGACCTGTTTTTGATTTCTGGTAGCTTACGGAACAATCCTAGGTTGAGTGATTTGCCATTATCATTGCTGTTTGCTCACGATGGTGCTGCAGACTGTGAAATTCTTGCTGTTGGAAACTTCAATGCAAATATAATCAAAGCCTAAAGGATTCCATATACATTAGATTAATGTTTTTGGCGGGCCAACAGAGAAATGTTTTTAGGGAGTGGCACGAGTCTTCACAATTGATGGCAGGGAAAAAGAAGGATCGGACATGTTGGATTCCAACATGTCTGGTCCTTTTGTTCTCTCAGAAAATAAGTCTATGTCTGTGCACAGTCTTAATGCTGTTGTTCCCCTGAATGCCACATTATTTTTCTTTTGTTACTTTGACTCTCTGTTCTTAAGATATGCCCCCCTCTTACCTGTATGTAAATCTTTTATCTAATTGGGCATATTCTCCAACTCTTCTCCATGGGAGTTTTCCTGAGGACCACACCCAACTGGATAACAAGACTGGATTTATATACAGGGAAGATGCCAAATTTCAATTCCACTCCATTTTAGAACCGTCACTCCAGTGACCCTCATTAGTTTTGAAGCAATAACCGAGGCCAGTGATTGGTTGACTTATATAGTTCTTTTAGTATTTTTTTTAGAATTTTTGTTACTGGGCATCATTTTGAAATTCCCATCACAAACCTTTAAATGAGTCAATATCCAATAGCAGCAGTTGTCAAGCATTGTGGTAGATTGTTAAATTTTGGATTGACATAGAGAGAGGGAGAGGGAGTGTGAAAGTGGGAGAGGGAAAAGAAGAAAGTGAGGGTGAGGGAGAGAATGAGAGGTAGAGGGTGAGTGGTAGAGAGAGAGGTAGAGTTAAAAATAGTGAGTGTGTCAAGATCCCGTCTGGGTTGGAGCCGATGTTACTGCAAACACTAGGGGAAGCAGAGGCAGGTAGCGTAGTCAGATGGCAGCCGGAGGTCGGTACACAGGAAAGCAGTGTTTGTAGCAATGGATCAGGCGGATAACGTAGTCAGGTGGCAGCCGGAGGTCGGTACACAGGAGAGCAGTGTTTGTAGCAATGGATCAGGCGGAGAGCGTAGTCAGAAGGCAGGCCGAGGTCGGTTCACAGGAGAGCAGTGTTTGTAGCAATGGATCAGGCGGAGAGCGTAGTCAGAAGGCAGGCCGAGGTCGGTTCACAGGAGAGCAGTGTTTGTAGCAATGGATCAGGCGGAGAGCGTAGTCAGAAGGCAGGCCGAGGTCGGTTCACAGGAGAGCAGTGTTTGTAGCAATGGATCAGCAGGAAACGCTTGACTAAAGGCTTGGAGCTCAATAATCTCGCAATGACACACCCACAGGGCCAGGTTTATATAGGGTGTGTAATTGGCAATCAGAGGCCCAATCAAGAGAGCACTAGGTGTAGCCAATCAGGAAGAACAGTCAATGGTATCTGGGTTCAGCAAGGAACTTTGCAGCCAGCAGAATAGCTCAGATGGTAGAGCTGCTGGCCAGTGGACAAGAGGTACTGGGTTCGACTCCTGACAGTACTCCCCTCCTTCCAGGATGGCCTCTGGACATCTCAGGAGCTGGCTTATCCGGGTACCTTTGATGAAAGGCTCTTGTTAGTCTAGGAGCATGGACGTTGTCCCTTGGTTCCCATGAATTTTCCTCTGGTCCGTAACCCTTCCACTGCACCAGATACTGCAGTTTACCTCTGAATTTTCGGGAGTCCAGAATCTTATCCACAATGTATTTTTCTTCACCACGGATCCTTTCTGGTGGAGGAGGTGGCTGAATTCTTCCTGGAAACGGGTTTTCACAGAAGGGTTTGAGCAAGGATATGTGAAACACTGGATGAATCTTTAGATTGTTGGGAAGTTTTAAACGAAAAGCAACCTGGTTAATTTTTGCAGAAATTTGAAAAGGTCCAATGAATTTCTGACCCAATTTGGAGGATGGCACATGTGTCTTAAGGTTTTTAGTGGACAGCCAAACTTTGTCTCCAACCTGAAGAGCAGGGGGCACTCTCCGATGTTTATCTGCTGCTTCCTTATATTCTTCCTGGGTCTTGAGCAATATCTCTGATAATTCCTTCTGGGATTCCTGTAATTTTGTAAGCCTGTCATTAACAGCAGGAATGGGAGTGTTTACTGGCAGATTAGGGATAAATACTGGATGTACTCCATAATTAGCAAAAAATGGGGTTTGAGATGTAGCGCTATGTATGGAGTTGTTGTAGGCAAACTCTGCTGTTGGTAAATAGTCCACCCAGTCATCCTGAAGATAGGAAATGAAGCAACGGAGGTATTGCTCCAAAGTCTGGTTCGTTCTCTCCGTCTGGCCATTGGACTGAGGATGGAAAGCGGTAGAAAGATTCACCGTGACTCCCAAGGCTGTACAGAAACTCTTCCAAAATTTTGACGTAAACTGAACGCCTCTGTCAGACACCACGCTGTCAGGAATTCCATGTAACCTGAATACTTCTTTGATCATCAGTTCTGCAGTTTTTTCAGCAGTAGGAATTCCTTCAGTTGGAATAAAGTGGGCCATTTTTGTGAGTCGGTCCACTATGACAAGAATGACGGTCATCTGTTTGGAAGGGGGTAGTTCCACAATAAAATCCATGGAAATAGATCCCCAAGGCCTGGATGGAACTGGGAGTGGTTGCAAGAGTCCTAGAGGAGACGATCGTGGGGTCTTGTTTCGTGCGCATGTTAAACAGGTTGAAACATATTTCCTCACGTCCTTCCTACAATTAGGCCACCAAAAGAAACGAAGTAGTAAGTCTTGTGTTTTTGCAACTCCAGGATGTCCTGCCAGTTTAGAATCATGGACACTTTTGAGGACTTCAAGGCGAGAAGATTCAGGTACATATATTTGGTGTTTCTGCATCCAAAACCCCTCTTTGAATGAAAGATCGACGTCTTCCGAAGGATGGTTAAGGAAAGAGTCCTCTTGATATCCATCTTTAATTCTATTACCTAGTCCTCTAGAGTGCAATATTCCCAAAAAATTTTTAGGGCCTAGAATTGTATCATCATTACTAGACCTCTCCTGAGGTTCCGAACACATCCTAGACAGGGCGTCAGCCTTGCCATTCCTTGAACCAGGCCGGTAAGAGATTATAAAATTGAATCTTGAGAAAAATAAGGCCCATCGTGCTTGTCTTGCAGACAATCTTTTTGCTGTACGGAGGAATTCAAGATTCTTGTGGTCCGTGAGGACAGTCACAGGGTGATTGGCACCTTCCAGAAGATGTCTCCACTCGGAGAATGCAACTTTAATGGCTAACAGTTCTTTATTACCAATGTCGTAGTTCTTTTCTGCAGATGACATGGTGTGGGAAAGAAACGCACATGGGTGAAGTTGCATCTTGTCCCCAACTCGCTGAGACAGAATATATCCCACTGCAGAGTCCGAGGCGTCCACTTCGACAGTAAATGGCAATTCAGGATTTGGGTGTACTAACAATGGAGCAGACGTAAAAAGAGTTTTCAACTTGTCAAAAGCCTCCTGTGCCTCTGGAGACCAGAAAAATGCTTTTGTCTTTTTTGTTAGTGTAGTAATTGGTAGTATGATCCGTGAAAAGTTCTTTATAAATTTTCGGTAAAAATTTGCAAATCCTATGAAACGCTGGACGTCTTTTAAATTTCTTGGAACAGGCCAGTCCACTACAGCATTGATTTTGCCGGGATCCATGCTCAGACCTTCTGGGGAGATGATATATCCCAGAAATTGGATACTGGTTTGTTCAAACTCACATTTTTCAAGTTTAATGTAGAGATGGTTCTCCTGTAGTCGTTCCAAGACTAACTGGACGTGCCTGCGATGCTCTTCCAAGGTGTCTGAAAATATAAGAATGTCATCGAGATAAGCCACAACGAATTGGTCCAAGAAATCTCGAAATACATCATTAATAAAATGTTGAAAGGTGGCTGGGGCATTGCTAAGGCCAAAGGTCATAACAAGAGATTCAAAATGTCCATATCTCGTTCTGAAGGCGGTCTTCCACTCATCTCCTGGGCGAATCCGTATGAGGTTGTAAGCCCCTCTAAGATCCAGCTTCGTAAAGATTTTCGCAGAACGGAGTCTCTCAAATAGTTCAGGAATCAAGGGTAGCGGGTAGCGATTCTTGACAGTGATATTATTCATCTCTCTGTAGTCAATACATGGCCGCAGAGTGGAGTCTTTCTTTTCAACAAAGAACAGGGGTGCCCCAGCTGGAGATGTGGAAGGTCGAATAAAGCCTTTCTCTAAATTTTCATCCAGGAACTTTCTTAATACCTTCAATTCAGGTTCGGAAAGATTGTAAATCCGTCCAAATGGAATGGTTGCTCCTGGCAGCAATTCAATGGGACAGTCATAAGGACGGTGAGGAGGTAATTGATCTGCTTTCTTCTTACTGCAGACATCAGAGAACTGCTGATATTGAGGTGGTAGTTTCTCTTCCTTCTCATGCGAAATCTCAGAGATTTGGACTTGTTGGAGAACAGGGGGTTCCTTATGACAATTATTCTTACAGTAGTCAGATGGAAAGGTGATGGTCCTTGATGCCCAGTTGATAGAAGGGTTATGGACTGAAAACCAGGGGATCCCTAGAATAACCGGAAATTTCGGAGATGAAATAAGGTGGAAACTGACAGCTTCATGATGATCCGGGTCGATACAAATCTCCAGTTCGATTGTCTCATGCGTGACAGGTCCAGAAGACAAAGGTGATCCATCCACAGTTTCCATTTCAATTGGTGTGGATTTGGTCCTACTGGAAATATCATTATCACGTGTAAATTTTAAGTCCATAAAATTTCCTCCTGCTCCCGAATCCAACAGGGCAGAGCATTGTATTTTTTGGGTGCCCATTACAACCTGAATGGGATTACAAAATGAGATGATGTGGTATGTATTTTGTCTATTTCTGGCGTTACTGATGAGATAGTCTGCAAGATGGAATCCGACTGCTGAGAAAGGTCCGTATTGCTGGCAGACCTGTTGTTGGTAAAGGCTATAGTCCTTTTGTTAGGACAGTTGATGGCATAGTGTCCAGGGTCCCCACAATAGAGGCAGAGATGTTCTGCACGTCGCCTCTCCTTCTCCTGTGCAGAGAGTGGTCTTCGGATGACGTCGATCTGCATCGGTTCAGACACAACTTGCGTCTTTTCTTGGTGGTCTGATGCTGAAAATGAGAAGCCAGGGCTATTCCCAAGTGCTCGCAGTCTCTCCTTTCTCCTTTCAGTAAGTCTCTGGTCAATCCGGATACATAGTTGAATAAAGTCCTCCAACTGGTCAGGGTCTCAACCCTGGCAAGCTCGTCTTTCACTGGTTCTGATAACCCTCGTCGAAATTGACTTCTCTGGGCCGCTGGATTCCAGGTGGTGTCGGCCACCCAGCGACGGAACTCCGATGTATATTCCGCAACAGAGCGACGTCCTTGGCGCAAATTATGTAATTTGGTTTCTGCTGTGGCACAGCGGTTTGGGTCATCAAAAACTTGATTCATAGCTGCGATGAAAGCTTCCAGGTCATTAAGGAGGGCATAGTCCTTTTCTACATAAGGTGAAGCCCAAGCAAGAGCTTCATCCGTCAGGAGATTTATCATGAAAAAAACTTTCTTCCTCTCACTGGTAAAGGGAGCAGGTTGCATCTGGAAGTATATGCGGCATTGATTGAGGAATCCTCGGTACTGCTTGCGATCCCCACTGAACTTTGCAGGCAGCGGCAGCCGCGCATTTGATTCGGACCCTGAATTGCGCACGTCCAGTAGTTGTTTTTGTAGCTCAATTACTTCCTGTTGTATCGCCGTGAAATCAGTTTGTAACTTGGCATATTTTCCTTGAGAGTCCGTACAAAAACTTTGAAGCTCCGTAACTTGCCGTCTCAGGGTGTTCACAGCGGACTCCATTTTGGCGCGAGATTATTCTGTCAAGATCCCGTCTGGGTTGGAGCCGATGTTACTGCAAACACTAGGGGAAGCAGAGGCAGGTAGCGTAGTCAGATGGCAGCCGGAGGTCGGTACACAGGAAAGCAGTGTTTGTAGCAATGGATCAGGCGGATAACGTAGTCAGGTGGCAGCCGGAGGTCGGTACACAGGAGAGCAGTGTTTGTAGCAATGGATCAGGCGGAGAGCGTAGTCAGAAGGCAGGCCGAGGTCGGTTCACAGGAGAGCAGTGTTTGTAGCAATGGATCAGGCGGAGAGCGTAGTCAGAAGGCAGGCCGAGGTCGGTTCACAGGAGAGCAGTGTTTGTAGCAATGGATCAGGCGGAGAGCGTAGTCAGAAGGCAGGCCGAGGTCGGTTCACAGGAGAGCAGTGTTTGTAGCAATGGATCAGCAGGAAACGCTTGACTAAAGGCTTGGAGCTCAATAATCTCGCAATGACACACCCACAGGGCCAGGTTTATATAGGGTGTGTAATTGGCAATCAGAGGCCCAATCAAGAGAGCACTAGGTGTAGCCAATCAGGAAGAACAGTCAATGGTATCTGGGTTCAGCAAGGAACTTTGCAGCCAGCAGAATAGCTCAGATGGTAGAGCTGCTGGCCAGTGGACAAGAGGTACTGGGTTCGACTCCTGACAGAGTGATGCTGATAGTGAAGTAAAAGTTGAAGACAGAGGTAAAAGGTAGAGGAAGAGAAGAAGAGGGGTAGATGGAGAGGAAGAGGAAGAGCTATAGGAAGAGGTTGAGATGAGGAGAGGAAGGGAGAAAAGGAGAGACCTAGAGGTAGAGGGAGATTTAGAGGTAGTGAGGACGAGGGGAGGTAAAAGTGAGAGAATGGTAGGAGAGATATTGAGAGAGTTAAAGGCAGTGAGTGATGAAGAGCATGAAGTAAAGGTTGAGGGGAGACGTAGAAGGTATTGGAAGAGGAAGGGAAGAAGAAGGGTAGAGGAAGAGGGAGAGCGTTAGTAAGAGGGTGAGAGGTGAAGAGTGAGGGAGAGACAGAGAGGTAAAAGGAGAGGTAGAGTTTGTGACAATACAGCATTTATCCTTAATTTTCCAGACGTAAATTCAGTAGGCCAGGAGGCATACCTTATTATCTTTATGCTGACTTTTGAATTTATGTGTCTTTCTTTGGTTGGTCAAGAAACACAGACTATTGTTCATATTAGCCTGAATGTAACTGTGGAGTTGCTGTGTGCTTCAAGCTCAGTGTCTGCTATCTTTGAGGGATAGAGACATAGAGTAATTGAACAATAAGATGTTTGATAATATGTTGATTGACCATTGTGTGGAACCCTGTGGCTTGTTGACTTGCAAAACAGAGTAGTAAAAACTATGCAAATTGATTAAATATTCAAACAATGCGAGTTAATCTTATCATACTTTCCTCTTGACCTCTGGATGATGGCTTGAAGGACAACAGTTGTGAACTATATAAGGGGGATATTCCTCTGTAACAAGAGATCCAGAGACTTTTTACAAGATCACAGCCAGCAACACTCTACAGGACAGCAGCCAGGACATCATGGATGCATCACTAGGGATACAGATTTGACATTCTGCAGGATTCCAGCTTAGGGGACCACAGCTCCCCCTGAAAGAATACAGATCTGCTCTATTGACCATCACTGATCCCATGGATTTATTTGGGGAAGCCAGAATGTGGACTCACCGATCACCTGTGCCCCATGGATACATTAGGGAAAGCCAGGATTGGAACCCACCGGTTAACTGGCTCCATGGAGATGTTTGGAGAAGCCAGGTGGTGACCCTCCAGTCACCTGGCCTTTTACCTCAATGGACTGTAATTTTCCTAAGCTTGCCATTACTTTCTCTCTGTGGTTGCCACAGGTGGAAGTAGTCGGCCCTGGAAGTTCCGAAGTTGCAGCTGCTCTAATCCCGGCAAGTCAGCAGAATGGTGAGACTGTAATTTTTGCACCATCTTGGGTATTTTGCTGGGACTGTTCTATGTGTTATTGTCTGTTTTATGGTTCAATAAAGTATTGCCACTCTGTTTTACCCTCACCCTGTGTTGTCTGAGTAGTACTATGCCCACTGTAAAAAGAGAGTGGGTGTTTAGTGGGATAAGCCCTGATCCATGCTGTCTAAAGCCAGCGGACTAAAGCACCCGCTGACCCGCTGAGTTAAAGATACTGAGTGATGAAGAGGGTGAAGTAAAGGTTGAGGGGAGAAGTAGAAGGTAGAGAAGGAGAAGGGTAGAAGGAGAGGTAGAGAGAGGGAGTTAGGAAGAGGGGGAGAGGAGAAGAGGGAGGGAAAAAAGGAAAGAGAAAGGGAAAGAGACTTAGAGATGGTGAGGGAGCTGGGTGGAAGAGTGTGAGGGAGAGAAGTTAGAAGGAAAGGTAGAGGAAGATAGCATGGTAGAGGGTGATTTTGAGGGTGAGAGAAGAGCGGTGTAAGGTTTTCATATCTTCTCTGGCTGCCGAATCTAACCTGGGTCACGACAATAAAAGAGGTGACCATCACTTAATGCTATTTTATTTCTGTAGTGCCAACAGCCTATTTCTTCTTCATTAGTGGAAGTTGTGGGAGTTGAATAATCTGTTGTTTTTCCTTATCACCTATTTCATGCTACAGAGTTGCTGACTCTAGTGCTTTACCATGGGATGTCTGATGGAATATCCAGAAAAATATTTTCCCCCATGACAACTTCCTTGTCTAACATATCCCTAGCTGTGAGAACTTCCAGATATATTTACATAGATGTTCGTAGCTTGGATTAAACTGTATACTGAAGTTTTACAAGCTGCAAACCAAGGATTTAAAAATGTCTAACAAGCAATAAAAATCTCAAACAACAGTCTCTGTCCATCTATGGCAGCTGTAATACCACCACCACAGTGATTACATATTGGTTGTCTTCTTACGTAGAAGAAATGATGTTTCCCCAATTAAGATATAGTATTGCTATAAAGCAAATAATTAGCAAATAGAGGAATTTTGTAATTTTCCTTGCAATTAAAAATGTTATCTGATGGCACAAGATCTCTGTTTTCATATGAAGGATTACGATCAAGTTGCAGGTAATCGGGCTTCTCAGAACGTGATCCCATTTCAGGCTATGTCCCTGCTATCCCAGGTGCTCGGATACAACATTCCTTGCAGGGCTAGGTTCATGGCAGTCATGACTATGTTTTCCGTACACTCTTCTTTTATACCAGCCAAGTGTAAATAAATCACGAATGAGTAGAAAAATGTTCTCTTTTCTTGATAAAATTTGTAAAAAATATGCAAAAATTGTAAAAATGTGGATTTTTTTTCCTGCTTCAAAAGTTTGAAATAAATATAAAATCTGAACGCGTGATATTTTTACATGCCGCACAGCTCTGATGGCTTTCATACATGGAGTATGTGTGAGGATGGTACAGATTATCCCACATTGATATCTGTACCATAGCTCTTTATCAGCAGCTGATAGAGTGCCCATGGCTCTGTTGCAAGGGCCACACAGACTGTATGTGCTTCCATCCAGCCTTCTAACACATGGCCCAAGGCAAAAAATACATCACATGTGTTGTACCCAGTATATATGCCACAAAAATGTTCTGATTGGCACTTTAAGGTACCTATAGATATTACAGATATTTCAAGGGTAATCTTATCTCGGATATATATGACATATATCCTTTCCAAATTGTATTGAAATAGGTAGATAACTGTGAAAACAACAGACATTTTGGGCCCGACTCATCAAAGCTTTCACCCCAGAATTCTTGGGTAAAATCTGTGAAAAGTCATAATATTTAGGAGCCCAAATTTTGTGACTTTTGGTGTCTTCATGATAGTTTCTCCCTGGTCTTCCAAAATGGGCAAGATGGTGATGATTAATGGGGGGTGGGCAGGACGCCACAGCCTGTCTAATTCATGAACAACGCCAATCTTGACTAGTTCGACCCTTCATTGAAGAGGTATGCATTTTTCAATATCAGCCTATAGCAGATGTATGCAATTGCAAAGGCATATGGTTCCATGCTTCTATCTATACAGATACATTGAACACGGTGTGATTTGAGCCTGTCTTTGAATAATGTTTTAAATCCCTATGTACTGTAGCTGTACATCCAGTATAGTATAACCATGGAGGATAATAATAATAATAATAATAATCTTTATTTACATAGCGCCATCATATTCCGCAGCGCTTTACAGTTTAACAGTTTCAAAACACAAGTCATAAGTAACAACGTTAACAATACAATAATTAAAGCAAAATAAGCCGCCCCTGCTCGTGAGAGCTTACAATCTACAATGAGGTGGGGGAGATACAAAGTACAGGTGTGTATATACAATGGTGCATTTACAATGATGGTCCAGCCATCTTGAGGGAGTGAGGGATGGATGGAGATAGTGAATGGGCTACACACACACACTTACACATAGAATGACTTTGATTAGTGAATGTGATAGGTCGCTCTGAACAAATGTGTTTTGAGGGAGCGGCTGAAACCATGCAAATTGTGGATAGTCCTAATTTCTTGGGGTAGAGCATTCCAGAGGATTGGCGCAGCGCGGGAGAAGTCTTGGAGTCGGGAGTGGGAGGTACGGATTAGTGCAGAGGTTAGTCGAAAGTTGTTTGCAGAGCGCAGCAGTCGGTTAGGCCGATAGATAGAAATGAGGGAGGAGATGTAGGGGGTGTTGCACTGTGGAGAGCTTTGTGGGTGAGAACAAGTACTTTGAATTGGATCCTATAATGAATGGGCAGCCAGTGTAAGGACTGGCGAAGAGCGGACGCGTCCGAGTACCGATTAGCCAGATGGATGACTCTGGCTGTGTTGTGAATGGGCTTGAGATGAGTTCTGAGCAGAGGCTCCCTCTGGTGGTTACAAGCGGTACTGGTCTGTCCAGTGAAGATTGTGAAGATTGTGAGGATTGGGAATCAGGTGTTACTGACTGGTCTTATATAAGGGAGTCACCTTCCCATCAGGGTTGCCGGTGATCAATTGTTCTGGTCTCTATCCTTGATTCCTGTTTCCCTTGTAGCCTGCTGTGTCGTGTCTGCATCTCCTGCTAACAGATAAGACATTTTCTTCTTTTTGTTTTTGTGCTTGATTTTTGCATTTTGTCCTGCACTTCTGTGGGGGCCTTCAGGGTCCCCTCCGGGGGCTTTTGCCCTCTTAGTTTAGTTCAGCCACTGATGTTTGTACTTTTGCTTTTTCCAGTTTTTTCAGTGGCTGTTGTTTTGTTTTTGTTACACCAGAGAACTAATTTAGGTGGTAGAGGTCGTGTGATCTCAGGTGTTTTTGAAATTAGTAGAGTTGGTGCTTTTCAGGGTTTTCTGGGATTGCAGTAAGTACCCTTCCTATCCTTTTCTATTTAGTTAGTTTGGGCCCCAACGTTTGCTCATACTATTTTCTGTCTGTGTCAGTATTTCTTCTTGTCTAACCACCATTACATGTTTGGGGGCTTTCTATTATCTTTGGGGTTCTGCTCCGGGGCAGATAGCTTTCCTATATCTATCTTTAGGTGTAGTTAGTTTCTCAGGCTGTGACGAGGCGTCTAGGACCAACGTAGGAACGCTCCACGGCTGCCTCTAGTTGTTGTGGTTAGTCAGGGTACTGCAATCTCATAGATTCCAACTGCTCTGGTGTATTGCCTTTTTTGCCTGCACTCCTCGGCTACCGAAACATAACAGTATCACCGGCCCAAAATTTAAAATTGTATGGTACTCACAGAAGGGAAAAAATTTGTGAAAGAAAAAACGGTTGTCAGAGTTGTCAGAGATATTTTTCTGTTTGTTGCATTTTTTTTTTTTTTCCCTCTGTATCTCTGGGTGCTGGGGAGGATTTTTTCTCTCAATGGAGTTTGCACAGTTGTCTGGCCATGTGGATCAGCTTGCCACTGAGGTTCAGAGTATTGCTGCATATCTTGCTAGGTTGCCTAGGACGCAGCGCAGCAGGTTCAAATTATCATCTCTCTCCTGCGCGGCGATCCTCAGGATTGGGCTTTTTCCCTGACACCTGGGGATCCTGTTTTGAGTGATGTTGATGCATTTTTTCAGGCTTTGGGGTTATTGTACGATGAGCCTAATGTCACTGATCAAGCTGAAAAAGCCTTGTTGGCATTAAATCAGGGGCTTGATGACGCTGAGTTATACTGTCAGAGATTCCGTAGGTGGGCAGTCCTGACCAAGTGGAATGACGACGCTTTTGCGGCCCTTTTTCGGAAGGGACTGTCAGATAATGTAAAGGATGTTATGGTGGGATTCCCTGTCCCCTCTGGTCTCAATGATTCTATGTCATTAACGATTCAAATTGACAGACGTTTGCGTGAGGGGAGAAGTATGCGTGGAATAGTGTTGCCTTGTGAACCTGCTTCTGAATCCATGCAGTGTGATAGAGTGGTGTCTGGGGCACAGCGTCATGAGTTTCGAAAGCGCAATGGGTTATGTTTCTACTGTGGTGATGCCTCTCATGCTATTTCAGTCTGCCCTAAGCGGGGAAGACGTTTTGCACGCTCAGTTGTCTTGGGTAGTGTTCAGACTAAGTTTTTATTAACTGTCACTCTGATATGCTCTCTGTCCTCATTTTCTGCTCAGGCTTTCGTTGATTCTGGAGCAGCTATTAACCTGATGGATTATGATTTTGCTAAACGTTGTGGGTTTCCCTTGATACCCCTACAGAAGTCTATTCCCCTACTGGGGATCGATTCTACCCCTTTGGCTGAGAATAAACCTCAGTTCTCTACTCAGGTGATAATGAGGGTAGAACCTGATCATCAGGATAGTTGCAAATTTTTGGTTCTGTATAATCTGCATGACATTATCGTACTGGGTTTCCCTTGGTTACAGTCTCATAATCCTGTTTTGGATTGGAAATCTGTGTCTGTTACCAGTTGGGGCTGCCAATGTGTTAATACCAACACTCCTGTTTTTTCTGCCTCCCCCAGGCTCAGGATGTTCCTGACTTTTTGATTGATTTTTCTGATGTGTTTAGCGAAAGTAAATCTGCATCCTTACCTCCCCATAGGAGCTATGACTGCGCTATTGAATTAGTGCCTGGTAGTAAATTCCCTAAAGGTCGCCTTTTTAACTTGTCTGTACCTGAACATGACGCTATGCGGTCTTATATCAAGGAGTCATTGGAGAAGGGTCATATCAGACCATCCTCTTCACCCTTGGGTGCCGGTTTTTTCTTTGTGGCCAAAAAGGATGGTTCATTAAGGCCGTGTATTGATTATCGTCTTTTGAACAATATTACTGTGAAATATCAATACCCGTCACCCTTGATTTCTGACCTGTTTTCCAGGGTGAAAAACGCTACTTGGTTTACCAAGCTTGACCTCAGGGGGGCATATAACCTTATTCGCATTAAGCACGGGGATGAATGGAAGACGGCATTCAATACCCCGGAGGGGCATTTTGAGTACCTTGTGATGCCCTTTGGGCTCACTAATGCTCCTTCTGTCTTCCAGTCCTTCATGAATGACATTTTCAGGGATTTTGTGGATACATTTCTGATTGTTTATTTGGATGATATCTTGATTTTTTCTAATGACTGGGACTCTCATGTGAAACATGTTCGAACTGTATTCCAGATTTTGAGAGAGAATGCTCTGTATGTGAAGGGATCAAAGTGTCTTTTTGGCGTACAGAGGATCTCATTTCTGGGATTCATTTTGTCCCCATCTGTTATTGAAATGGACCCGGTCAAGGTTCAGGCCATCTGTGATTGGGTCCAACCTACTTCATTAAAGGCTCTTCAAATATTTTTGGGTTTTGCCAATTTTTATCTTAAATTTATTGGTAATTTCTCGGTTATTGTTAAACCATTAACTGATTTGACCAAAAAGGGTTCTGATGTGGTGAATTGGCCTCCTGAGGCAGTCTCTGCATTTCAGGAACTTAAGCAGAGATTCACTTCTGCTCCTGTTCTACGGCAGCCTGAAGTTTCTCTGCCATTTCAGGTGGAGGTTGATGCCTCTGAAATTGGGGCAGGTGCCGTTTTGTCCCAAAAAGATCCAGAGACCTCTAAAAGTAACCCTTGTGCCTTTTTCTCTCGAAAATTTTCTCCTACTGAACGTAATTATGACGTGGGTAATTGGGAGTTATTGGCCATGAAGTGGGCTTTTGAAGAGTGGAGACATTGGCTGGAGGGAGCCAAACATCAGGTGGTGGTCCTTACTGACCATAAGAATCTGGTTTATCTGGAATCTGCCAAGCGACTCAATCCTAGACAGGCCAGGTGGGCCTTGTTTTTCACACGTTTTAATTTTGTGGTTTCCTTTCTTCCTGGCACTAAGAATGTTAAGGCGGATGCCCTCTCGAGGAGCTTCCTTGCGGACTCTCCTGAGTTATCTGATCCTTCTGTTATTTTGAAAGAGGGTGTAGTTCTTTCCGCCATCTCACCTAATTTGAGACTTGCTCTGGAGGGGTGTCAGGAGGATAGGCCCGAGCGCTGCCCTGTTGGAAAATTGTTTGTCCCGGATCAGTGGAAAAAGAGTGTGATGTCTGAGATTCATTGTTCCGCGTTGGCTGGGCATCCTGGAATTTTTGGTACCAGAGACTTGGTTAGTCGGTCCTTTTGGTGGCCTACCTTGTCTCGTAATGTCAGGGAATTTGTGCAGTCCTGCGGGACTTGCTCTCGCTCCAAGCCTTGCTCTCGCTCTAGTGGTTTGTTGATGCCATACAAGAGACCATGGACCCATATCTCTATGGATTTCATTTCCGACCTTCCTGTTTCTCAGAGAATGACCGCCATCTGGGTGATTTGTGATAGGTTTTCCAAGATGATACATCTTGTGCCATTACCTAAGTTGCCTTCCTCCTCTGAATTGGTGCCGTTGTTCCTTCAGCACGTGGTTCGTTTACACGGCATTCCTGAGAACATAGTGTCTGACAGAGGAGTCCAGTTTGTTTCCAGATTTTGGAGGACTTTTTGTTCTAAACTGGGTGTTCAATTGTCTTTCTCCTCGGCATTTCATCCTCAGACCAATGGTCAAACTGAGAGAACAAACCAGACATTGGAGACTTATCTAAGATGCTTTGTGTCTGCTGATCAGGATGACTGGGTCTCTTTTTTGCCTTTGGCTGAGTTTGCTCTTAATAATAGGGCTAGCTCTGCCACTTTGATGTCTCCGTTTTTCTGTAATTCTGGGTTTCACCCTCGATTTTCTTCAGGACAGACGGAGGCTTCTGTCTGTCCAGGTGTTGACTCTGTTGTGGAGCGTATGCAACAGATTTGGGACCAGGTAGTGGAGAGGTTGTCCCTCTCTCAGGAGAGGGCCCAGCGGTTTGCTAACCGGCATAGGACTGATGGTCCTCGGTTTAAAGTAGGGGACTTGGTCTGGTTGTCCTCAAAAAATATTCCTATGAGAGTAGCATCTCATAAATTTAAGCCTAGGTTCATTGGACCTTATAAGATCATGGAGATTCTTAATCCTGTTTCTTTTCGTTTGCTTCTTCCAGGGACATTTAAGATCCATAACGTGTTCCACAAGTCCTTGTTGAAGAGGTTTGTTGAGCCAGTGGTTCCTGCTGCTGTGCCTCCTGACCCTGTTTTGGTTGAGGGCAATCTGGAGTATGTGGTTGAGAAAATATTAGATTCTCGTTTTTCTAGACGGAAACTCCAGTATTTGGTTAAGTGGAGAGGTTATGGTCAGGAAGACAATTCTTGGGTGTTTGCTTCGGACATCCATGCTAGGAGACTCATCCGTGCGTACCATAGAACTCATCCTGACCGACCTGGTTGCTCAAATGAGGGTTCGGTGACCCCTCCTCAAAGGGGGGTACTGTTGTGAATGGGCTTGAGATGAGTTCTGAGCAGAGGCTCCCTCTGGTGGTTACAAGCGGTACTGGTCTGTCCAGTGAAGATTGTGAAGATTGTGAGGATTGGGAATCAGGTGTTACTGACTGGTCTTATATAAGGGAGTCACCTTCCCATCAGGGTTGCCGGTGATCAATTGTTCTGGTCTCTATCCTTGATTCCTGTTTCCCTTGTAGCCTGCTGTGTCGTGTCTGCATCTCCTGCTAACAGATAAGACATTTTCTTCTTTTTGTTTTTGTGCTTGATTTTTGCATTTTGTCCTGCATTTCTGTGGGGGCCTTCAGGGTCCCCTCCGGGGGCTTTTGCCCTCTCAGTTTAGTTCAGCCACTGATGTTTGTTCTTTTGCTTTTTCCAGTTTTTTCAGTGGCTGTTGTTTTGTTTTTGTTACACCAGAGAACTAATTTAGGTGGTAGAGGTCGTGTGATCTCAGGTGTTTTTGAAATTAGTAGAGTTGGTGCTTTTCAGGGTTTTCTGGGATTGCAGTAAGTACCCTTCCTATCCTTTTCTATTTAGTTAGTTTGGGCCCCAACGTTTGCTCATACTATTTTCTGTCTGTGTCAGTATTTCTTCTTGTCTAACCGCCATTACATGTTTGGGGGCTTTCTATTATCTTTGGGTTCTGCTCCGGGGCAGATAGCTTTCCTATATCTATCTTTAGGTGTAGTTAGTTTCTCAGGCTGTGACGAGGCGTCTAGGACCAACGTAGGAACGCTCCACGGCTGCCTCTAGTTGTTGTGGTTAGTCAGGGTACTGCAATCTCATAGATTCCAACTGCTCTGGTGTATTGCCTTTTTTGCCTGCAGTAGTCCAGGCGGGAGTGGATCAATGCTACAGTGAGGGTTTTTGTTGTTTCCTTGGTGAGAAAAGGGCGGATTCTAGAGATGTTCTTTAGGTGTAGGTGGCAAGAGCGGGCAAGAGATTGTATATGGGAGGTGAAGGAGAGATTGGTGTCAAACATAACACCCAGACAGCGAGCCTGCTGCCGTGGTGTTATTATGGTGCTGCCCACAGAGAGGGAAAAGTCAAATTTAGGGAGGTTAGTAGACGGTGGGAGCAGAAGAAGTTCAGTTTTGGAGAGGTTGAGTTTCAGATAGAGAGCAGACATGATGTTGGAGACTGCGGATAGACAGTCGGTGGCGTTCTGTAGTACAGCGGGGGTAAGCTCGGGGATCAGTGTGTTACATACCAAATATATCAGTAAAGACCCCCATACGTATTAGACTAATTTCGACTAAACCTGCCGATATCGATGAGTATGGACGACAGTCTAATGTGTATGGGGCCCCCGACTCTTCCTCAATAGACTATGGTGAGGGACAGAAGGATCTGGCATGCCCAATTTTGGACTGTCTACCCTTTTACTCTCTAAGAGATAAGCTGCCACCACCACCTGTCTAGCAGCGGCTCTCTCATAGAGAACACAGAGCACTCCTATGTATAAGAGAGTGGAGCGAGATGGCATCCGGATGAAAGATCGGCCAAACCATTGTTTGGCTGACAGTCATCTAAAGTGTTTGTGGGGCATTAGAAATACAAGAAGTGGTTTAATTTCCATGAAATTAAAAGTTGTGTTTTTTTTTAATACAACTACCTAGTCCGTTTCCCCAATAATGTCATTTATTGGGGGAAAGTCAGGAGGCCTCATACATGGCTGGATGGTTAACTCAAAATTGAATCACACATGCAGAAAAACTCAAGACGTGGGCAAATCTGTCCCAGTACCAGAGGATGCTCCTATTGGCCCAAACAATAATAATATTAATAATAATTTTAATGAGGTTCCATAAAAGATAACCCCATTTGAAAATGACTTTTCTACTAGGGTCTAGTTCTTCTATAATGGTTTACAACCTTTTACACCTTACTGATGATATGTCCTATTTGCACAGTGATACAGAATTGATTAGTGAGTGGACTATTTAATTAATTAGGGGTCCACACATGTTCTGTACATATAGGGATTGGACCTTTTTTCTGGTGAGCCCAAGACACCGTCGACACCGCAGGGGTGGGTTTAAAGAAAAGGGAAATATTTTCAAACCTTATGCTTCTAAGTGGATTTAAAAGTGACAAAATTCATATCATATTGGTCAATAATTGTAAACTGTCTTGATTATCTTTTTAATTAATTTCAATATGGTAGATTGTGTTATGAGGAACAAATCTTCATAGGTTTATACTAGTTAAGAATTATATGTCGGTGGTTGTGGTGAGAAAAGTACATGAAGCAGAGGTAGTGTGCTTGGACTTATAAGAGGTAGAAGAGAATTTTCTTTCTCATGGATATCAGGTTTAATTTAGACTTTATAAGCTTTGTATAATTTGTTCCCTTCTAATTAATTGTTGGCACAAGTTTAATATGACCCGAACATATAAATCAATTAGGCGCTAAAAGCAATTAATGATGAAAGAGTTTGTCAATGAAGACAAGAAAAGCTTGACGTATGAGGGACTTTTCCCACCAGCTGTAGGATATGGGCATTTTTTTTGTGTACAATGGGTCAATCTGGATATTCGTGTCTGTCTTGGGGCTCCGACACACTGACAAGAAGCCAAAACAGCAGTATACAGGGTCATATTGTCTCCATGCACTGCTGCACAGGCATCATTGGACGGGAAGATTAGTCTCCATTGGAAGCAATGCTTCTTGACAGGAATACTTCAGTACATAGGAAATTTGTTTGTTTTTACAAAATGCAAACAATAAAAACCTCTGTATGCTTTGGTATAAAATAGGCCATACAGAGAGATACAGAGTTGACTTGTGCACAGTGGTGTAACTTGGGGCTTGTGGGCCCCAATAAAATAGTTCCAAAAGTGCCCGCAACAATTGCAAGTCTTTATCAGCAATGGTCTTTTCATATGGTCCAAAAAGACATTTTGGGCCCCCTAGACTCAAGGGCGGAGTGCTTTTGCAACCCATGCACCTTTTATAGTTACACCCCTGCTTGTGCACATCTTCGGAAGCCCTACTACAATTCTGTGCAAGATGAAATCATAATACTACTATGTGCATTATCCATAATCCACCATGAAATATGCATGTAATCACAAGCTCATTAGCATAACAGACTTCAGGGATTGTACAGTGATTAAAGCTGAATATATGCAAGCTCAATCTGGATGAGAGTGCATGCATTCTTGATTATATCCCCTGATGATAACAAAAGGATTGGGAATTTGGAAAATTCAACTTATCAGACTCTTCTTTCCACAGACATCTGCCATTAGGGAAGAATCGTCCTGGAGTGAAAAGTGAAAAGAAGCAAATGTTTTCTAGTTCCAACAAGAAAACTGGAATATTTTCTGGTCCCAACACTATGGTCAATGTTCATCCAGTGCAGAGGTCTCAAACTGCATTCCTCAAGGGCCGCAAACAGGTCATGTTTTCAGGATTTCCTTGCAGGGGCGTACATAGAAATCATGGGGCCCCATAGCAAAAGTCTGAATGGGGCCCCCCCCCAAAAAAAAAACAGGTGCTCTTAACTCCACACACACACACACCTGCAGTGCATGCAGGGCCCCCTACACCCTCCACAGTGCGTGCAGCCGGGCCCCCCTCCCTAAGGTGCAAAGTGCAGCCAGAGCCATTGTAAATGTAAAGTGCCAGCACAGTGAGGGGACACATTTAACAAAAAAAATCGACCCCCAGCCAGGCTCACCATCTTGTGTGTGCAGTGGCGTAGCAACTGTTTGTGGGCCCGGGGCGGCTGAAAAATTTGCCGCCCCTTTGGTCATTGATAATCCTGAAGCATTCACCATTACAACCAAAAAAAGGCTCAAAGTAAATACCTTTCACCTGTAAAATCAGCATGGCAAAAATACACACTGCAAAGCAGCAACACACAGTATGGACTTGTGTTTATGATGTGCTTTATCCTCCTTGGACAAAAAGGACTTCTTTAGGCTTGGCTCACATTTATACAGTGCAGTCTGCTGGACAAATATGTCTGAATTGCAAAAAAAAATGGTATTCAGACGTATATGGAGGCATACACAAACCATAATGGGCAACACGTAGTGTAAAAAAAATGTTCTTCTGACTATGTTTTGCCCTGATCACGTTGTATTGTGGGAAAAAAACATAATTGACCAAAGGTACGCGTTTTTAATGTGGGGTGAAAAAAAGTTTATTCCTCTGGACACCTCCTCACAGAACTGATGCCAAAATGGAGTGGGATGGGACTGTTGACACCAGTAAAACTGGATGGAAAAAAAATGATTCTTTTTAAGTAAAAAAACATATAGAGACAAAGATGGAAGTACGATATGTATCAAATGTACTTGTTTAAATTCGTAGGTTGATGCATGGCATACGTTTTAAGGTATACGTCCAACGCATTAAGTCTGCAGGCGTATAAATGTGAACCTAGCCTGACGGAACATGCTGCGTAGCCTGCCTAGCCTGACGGAACATAGTGTGCTCCGATGTAAGAAGTGTGGTACCTAATCTGACAGCAGGTACAAGCAATGCCCATCATTCATGGCATCATATAAGACAGGTAGATGGATGTCATATCTTTGTATATGAAATGATTGGAATATGTAAGCTATGCAAAGTTCCAACATGTGTACAAACTACAAGACACATTTTATCACAGGTAAGGGGACACAGAAATGCCGCACACAATATCTTCCATAACATCTGCAGAACTTCCACTCTCAGGCACCTCATGAGCTCAGCACGCCCCATGTAATTGCTGTCTCCCAGGTGCATGCATATGGGGTGAAGGAGCAGAATAA
>JARQOD010000005.1:521814483-521968571 GCA_033576555.1 Oophaga sylvatica
AGGGTAACTCTTTACACCCCTCCTCTGAGAACATCTCCCCAAAGTCCTCCAGAAAAGGAGGCAAAGTCCTAGGCACAACCGCACCGATGACCGTGCTCATGCAGTTATTCCTGCAAAATTCACCCCACTGGCTTATCTTTCTGGATTGCCAATCAATCACTGGGTTATGTTTAGCCAACCAAGGAAGTCCCAACACAATAGGAGTAGGTAGACCCTCCAACACATAACAAGACAATTGCTCTTTATGTATTGCCCCTACTCGAAGATCTATGTTATGAACAGCTTGTACCAAGCTACCTTGACCAAGAGGTCTAGAATCAATAGAGAGTATAGGGACCGGTTTGGCCAATACACTCAGTTGCATACCATGCACCTGGCAAACCGAGCGTCCACCAGATTAGCCCCGGACCCACTATCAAGAAAAACAGAAATCCTCTCAGTTCTAGTACCAATCACCACCTCCGCAGGCACGAGAAACTGAGAGGGATTTGGGGACGAAATACACACTCCCAGGTTAACTCCTTGGCTCAAAGAGGTCCGGGATGGACACCCCCCAACAAAATGTCCCTCTCTCCCGCAAAAGAAACACCTTCTAGTCTTGCGGCGCACCGCTGATTCCCTCCTACAAAAAGATGTCCCTCCCAACTGCATGGGTTCCTCAGAACAGACCAGGGGAACCTCAGTATAAGGGACTTTAGTAGTAGGTGGAGTCATCACGGGAGGCGGAGTTACCTCGCGTCTTCCCCGAAGTCGTCTATCAATGCGAATAGCGAGGGCCATAGCAGCCTCCAGTGATGGAGGAGAATCATACTGAGCCAACACATCTTTTAATTTGTCAGACAACCCTTGACAAAACTGGCTCCTAAGAGCTGGGTCATTCCACTGAGTATCTGTTGCCCATCTACGGAACTCAGAAGAATATTCCTCCGCTGGACGATTTCCTTGCCGTATTTTACGTAACCTTGTTTCAGCAAGGGAGACTCGATCCGGATCATCATATACCAGACCCAGGGCAGTAAAAAATCGATCCACTGACTGGAGATCTGGGGAGCCTGGAGGAATAGAGAACGCCCAAGATTGAGGGTCCCCTTGTAAGAGCGAGATAACAATTCCCACCCTCTGCTCTTCACTCCCAGATGACCGAGGCCGCAGCCGAAAGTACAATTTACATGCCTCCCGGAAAGTAAAAAATTTGTCCCGCCCACCAGTGAACCTGTCCGGGAGAGCAACCTTAGGTTCAGATCTGGTTTGCTCCGGGGGGGACAAAACCTTGGACTTAATGTCTGCAAATTCCATGGACAACCCTGCAACTGTCGGGCCAGCTGGGCTACTGGATCCATGACAGCTGGGGAGAATCTTTAGTTGGGCCGGTGAAAATGTCACGCTGTATAGCAGATATATATATGTGATGTCAGTAATCTATATCAAAAGGGCAACATCCTATATAACATGCGCATAGATATATGATAACATAGATTTACCTGACAGAATGTCCAGTGGGTCAAAACGGAATCCGTAATACGCTGTCTCCGGCTAGAGGGTGACCGGGTCTAAGCTGACCCTAAACTGGGGTCCTAACTAATCCCTCAACCTGGAGGTACTGTTAAAGGTACAGAGGTCCAGCCACCAGCGTAAACCCTGTCTCCTATCAATCCCTGCCAACTGTATTCTAGTCCTAAGAAGGACCCTGAATACCACCAAAGGGAATGAACAGGTAACGGTTTAATGAACAGAAAGACATACAAGAAAGACAAGAAATAAAGTAAATAAAGTCTTACATACAACACTCACACACAGTAGGAACACCTAAGGTCTCAGAGATAAACTATAAGCTATAAGAGTAAAAACAACTAATGAACTCTTAGCTTAAATATTCTCAGAACCGATCCAGTCTGCTAGACTACATGAATGCTTTCACCGGCGTCTAACACCCAGACTGGCAGGAATATAAAGGAAACTAATTAGAACATAATCAAAAGCAGCCGGCTGAGGCTGGACCTAGTCTTAGCAAAGAGCTAGGTAAAATTAACTCTCTCATTACCAAACACAAAGAAACAGCAGCTCAGCTGTGAGAAGTCAGAATGTGCAATCGCGACGATCTTCGTGGCGATGCACCCATGACAGTGCCGCATAGGCAGGGTTGTGCAGTTAAAGGACTGTGTGCCCATCCTATGGACTGATGGGGACAAGGAACTGCACCCTTCATGGACTGTGTCCTTGTCGTGAGGACCAGTGCTTGTGAAGGAAGTTGGAGGATCAAATGTTCCGACCAGGTCACGAACTTTAAGGACTGTGCCCTTGGACAAGAAAAGGGCTTCTGCTGTGTTGGCCAGTGGTCCTCTGATAAATATGCACATATATACTTTGTTCTGGGGTCCCAACCTAATGGGATCATGATTTTTTTTATGGTGTGGTTTTATGTATTGATGTCTTTCAGATTTCTGGATGGTCGAGGATGACCAAAATTAAAGATGGTAGGAATGTAAGGAGGTGGTTGGTTGTCATATTTCCCCCTGAAGACATTAGTCACATTATTATATTGTAGTAAAGTTATGTTCTCAGAAGAAGATTTGATTCCAGCACTGGATTGAGGAAAAGACTTGTCAGAAAGTTTAGAATTATGTATAGTGTTGAGCGATACGATACTGCAAATATCGGGTATCGGCCGATATTAGCTGTATCGGGCTTTCGATTCCGAGTACCGATATTTTCATCATATCGGATACCGGAATCGGATTTGTCACTGTCACTGTGAGTGTCCGTCGGTCGGGTCTGTCACTGTCACTGTCAGTGTCCGTCGGTCGGGTCTGTCAGGAGTCAGCGGCACTTACCTGGCAGAAGATCTCCGGCGGTCACGGGCTGGACTGCTTCATGGCCGCCATCATCTTTCCCCGGCGGTCACATGCAGTTTCTCGCGATAACTGCAGTGACTGCTGGGTAATCCCGGCCGTAAAGCAGTCAGTCCGATGACGTCACCGCCGGGGAAGCAGGTAATCAGCTGTGCTGCGTTGCGATGACAGGCTCTGCCTGTCATTGCGATGTAGCAGAGCTGGATCGTCGTGGGACTGTCGTTACTATGGACTGCGTCGGACAGGTGGTATACTGTTGGTTTTTTTTCTTCTTTTTTTACAGGAGATCGATGGCGTCGCAGGAATGAGTGTATAATAAAATTAATGAAAACTGTGTTGTCTCTTTTATTTCATTAAAAGACTTTTTTCTTGCTTTGTCTTTTTTTTATACATTTAATAACTTTGGGATTAAATAATGGATCGGTGTCTTATTGACACCTCTCCATTATTAACCGGGCTTATTGTCACCGTGCAATCAACGGTGACATTAACCCCTTATTACCCCACTTGCCACCGCTACAGGGCAGTGGGAAGAGCCGGGTAAAGTGCCACAATTGGCACATCTTTTGATGCGCCAAATGTGGGGCTGCTGTAGCCTGGTATTATCAGGCTGTTGAGGGCCAAAATCCATGGGCCTTGACAGTCTTTTAATACCAGGCCGCAGCAGTCTGCATTTTACTTGGCTGGTTAACAAAAATAGGGGGACCCCTACGCCATTTTTTTTTCGAGGGGATCCCCTATTTTTGTTAACCAGCCAAGCTAAGCAGACTGCTGTGGCCTGGTATTATCAGGCTTGCAAGGTCCATGGATATTGGATCCTTACCAGCCTGAAAAACCAGGCCCCAGCGGTCTGCTTCATCTGGCTGGTTAACAAAAATAGGGGAGACCCCACGCCAATTTTTTTCGAGGGGATCCCCTATTTTTGTTAATCAGCCAAGATATGCAGACTGCTGTGGCCTGGTATTATCAGGCTGGAAAGGTCCATGGATCTTGGCTCCTTAACAGCCTGAAAATCCAGGCCTCAGCGGTCTGCTTCATCAGGCTGGTTAACAAAAATAGGTGGGTCCCCACGCCATTTTTTATTCGAAGGGAACCCCTATTTTTGTTAATCAGTTCTCTCTGACGTCACTGATTGTGTCCCTGGCTGACCTGAAGTGAAAGTGAAAAGCAATCAATTAAGCTTTCCACTTCCTCTCCTGTCAGCCAGGAGAGGAGCTCATTCATTTGGGGGTTTACTGTGAGGCTGCAGCATTAGCTGCGGTCCCTGCAGTAAACATTAACCCTTTCTGAAGGATTACACCGTGGGACCTGACTGTGCATGGGATAGGTAAGAATAATTTTGCTTTTTTATTTTATTTTTATTACAGGAAATGTTTTTTGCAGTCAAATAAAAGATGGTCAAAAACATGTGTCTTTATTTCATTAAAATGATTTTTAATTAAAGTGTGTGTGTTTTATTTTTATTTCATGCAATAGGATTAATAATTGATAGTTGTCTAATTGACAGCTCTCAATTATTAACCTGGCTTAAGGTCACCTTTCAATTGCAATGTGGCTTTAACCCCATATTAACCCATTCGCCACCGCTACAGGGCAATGGGAATAGACGGGCAAAGTGCCAGAAAGGGCGAATCTAATTATAGATTTGTCTTTTCTGGGGTGTCTGGGGCAGATGTTAGTAGCCAGGGGGGCCAAAAATAATAGTCCCTCTCTGGGCTATTATTATCTGCCCCCATTCGCTGGCTTTGTCTGTCTGGTTGCGAAAATAGGGCGGGAGCCCACGCATTTTTTTAAACAATTTTACACCTGGTATATATATATATATATACATGTCATTGAATTTGTGACACATATATATATATTATATTTATAGTTCATACACTTCTACATAGTATAATAGCCGCTAATTCAATTGACAGCTTTTGTGAAAATGCAGAACCCGACATGAAATGACACTTGGTGTACATAGGGTTAACCATGTTTTTTCATGTCCTTTGCTATCTGATTTGCACAAACAATTACATCAGTCTATGTGTGCAAAATTTCACACCTGTAGGGGTTAATTAAAGGTGTAAATTCGTAGCAAAAAAGTCCTTTTTTTTTACAACGAATTTACACCTTTAATTAACCCCTACAGGTGTGAAATTTTGCACACATAGACTGATGTAATTGTTTGTGCAAATCAGATTGCAAACGACATGAAAAGACATGGTTAACCCTATGTACACCAAGTGTCATTTCATGTCGGGTGCTTCTGTCTTTTCACAGAAGCCGGCTTTACCCAGCAATTGAATCAGAGGATATTTTACTATGTAGAAGTGTATAAACTATACATATATGTATATATATATATGTCACAATGACATGTATATATATATAATATATATATATATATGTATTCTATGTGTGTATATTTAGTGTTTACAAGGAAATAAAGGTTTTTTTTAGTTGCGATATTTTGTTCCCATAGACTTACATGGGACTTCCGGTATCGGAATCGGATATCGGCGATATTTAGTGATATCGGCGGTACCATTCCGATCCGATATTTTTAGATATCGAGCAGTATCGCTCAACACTAATTATGTATCTATCTCCTTCTGCTTGTTTCTTATCCTTGCTCTGCAAGGAGGTGGTCAGAGTGTCTTATTTTCCCTCTGAAGACATCAGTTGCTTTATCGTATTATAGTAATGTTATGTACCTGAAATGTTTTCTCTTTGATAGTTTAGATTTCCCTGTGGCATGCAGCACCTGTGTTCAAGGATTAGAGGGTTAACACCTAGCGGGGGGGGGAGGAGGAATAACTGAGGACAAACAGGAGACTAGTTCTGGGTAAAGTTTAAGTTGAGGAGAGAGTGTGGAAAGTTCTGCTGAGAGCAAAATCAGTGTGAGCTGAGAGGCACAAGGCAACAAGAACCATTACAGAACTGTAGATGCGACGGGATGCAGTTCAGCAGGCAAGCGGGTGAAAACCATTAGTGGGAGAATTAAAGGAAGAAGAGAGTCAAGTGTTGGCCAGACATGTGGGGCCCCGTGAAGAAAGGATGCTGCCCAGCTGCAACGTGGCGGGGTGTCGAATCCACGACTCAAACCCACTGCTACCACCCCAAGAATGTTTACAGCTCCTCACCCTTTTTCCCCCTATACTCTCCATAGAGAATAATGGGCTTTGTCACATGAAAAAACATTGAACTGGTAGTCCTTCTTGACAAGATGGAATTGAGCTGCTTTTTCAAAGTGGATTGCGAGTTCACGAGGCATGAGGGGAGTAGTGTCATAAATGGGAAAGGAAGCAGGTTTCTTTGAAAAGAAATGTTATAAAGTCTGTTATATTTACAAGTACTATTGATTTATGCAAAGTTTGTTGAAAGTAGAGTTCCCAGTACTTAAAGGTGGAACGAATCTATCGAAATTCAAATTGCATCAAAGTTATTCGATGTGAATCAAATGTTCCTTTTTATGTTCTGGGTCTCTCTAGACACCTAAGCATTATAAACATATAGTGGGGAAAAATGCTCCCCTTGTTGCTTTCCTCTCCCGCAGCCGGCTGTGACATCAATGAAGTTACCTTGGGCTCACGCAGTCACATTCTCACGCTCAGCTCAGTATGAGCTTGTTGCCAGCTGAGCTGTAAAATTTTTCACTGCTCAGCAATGCAACCAGATGTGGCAGAGCTGGGGATCGTCATGGGATATCAGCATTATGGATTATTGGGGACCGGTGAGTATAACTTTGATTTTTTTTATTTTTACATTAACAAATTGGTAAAAGAGGGTTAATGTGGGTGTTTTGTTCAAATAAAGGACTTTGCTCTGTGTGCGTCTTTTATTTACTGGGGAAGTAATGGGGGTGTCTGATAGATGCGTCTCCATTACTAACCCCTGGGCTTGATTTTAGCTAAATAAGACAGCTGACATCAACCCTAAAACTATTACCCCACTTGCCAATGCACCAGGGCATGTGGGAAGAGCTGGGCAAAGTGCATGAATTGGCGCATCTAATGGATGCACCATTTCTAATGCGGCTGCTATTTTTAGGTTTGAGAGGGCAAATATTCATGGCCCCCTCACAGCCTGAGAATACCATCTTTCTGCTTTAGCTTGGCTGGTTATTAAAACCTGGTGGACCCCTCAACGTTTTTTTAAATTAATTATTTATTTATTTAATAACCAGGAAAGGCTATGCAGACAGCTGTGGGCTGATATTATTAGGCTGAGAAGGGGCCATGGATATTGGTGCATTGGCAAGTGGGGTAATGGTTTTGGGGTTGATGTCAACTGTTTTATGTCCGCTGACATCAAGCCCAGGGGTTATTAATGGAGAAGTGTCTATCAGCCATCCCCATTATTAACCCTGTAGTGAAAATTAATAAAGACACACAGAAAAAGTCCTTTAATTGAATAAAACACTCCCCCCACAATAACCCATTTTTCCCATTTATTAACATAAAAATAAGAATAAAAAATAAAAGTTCTACTTACTTGATAATCCATAATGCTGATGTCACAGGATGAGCTACAAATTTGCTACATCTGGTTGCATTGCTGAATGGTGACATCAATAATGTTACCGCTCAGCAAGACAGCCAGATCACACTGAGTTTAACTTGAGAACGTGGCTGCTTGTGACAAGCGGTAACTTTAATGACGTTACTGCCGGTCAAACACAAGTGCATTCTCACGCTCAGCTCAGTGTGAACTGGTTGCTGGGCTGAGCGGTAACATTTTTCACTGCTCAGCAATGCAACCAGATCTTGCAGAGTTGGCGATCGTCGTGGGACATGAGCATTACGGATTATCGCCAGACAGATGAGTATAACTTAGTTTTTTTATTTTTACAATAATAAATGGGTAAAAGAGGGTTCGCCCTTCCCTAGTCATGTGTAAGATTTCAGTTTGTAGTATATTGACGTAACATAACAAAAGCTTCATTCTACTTGACCGCTTGACAAACTGTGTAATGTGACCCTCCAAATATCATGTCCCATTCGTAGTATGACTATTTTTTAGGAGACAGTAATGTTTTAGGCCATTTTAGATATCAAGTTCCAAGTGGACGCACACCTTTAGCTTGCCCTATAATTATGCTCTAGCTATTATTACTACCACATGAAGGGGTTATCCAGGACTATTTATTTATTTTTTTTACTACGGGCCTATGAACTGACGGGTTTGTAGTTGCTAACTATCTGCCTATTGTGCCAGTGCCGATCTCTTTTGGCACAGAGCCATCACAGACTGCTCCTGCTGGTGATTCAGTGGCTTTCGCTGACATCATTTTGATAGAGCAGCGGCTTCTTTTCTGCTCTCCTATATTGATGGTGCGCAATTGCCGACATCACACTTATTGACAGCCTGATCCCTGCTGCTAAACTGCAGGAAGCTGGCTGTCGATCAGCGAAATGTCGGCAGTTACGTCCCATCGATAGAGCAGCCTGAAGAAGAAAGAACTGCTCTGTTAATGTGGAGCAGCTGAATCCCCAGCAGGAGCGGTCGGTGACCTCTCTGAGCTGATGCTGGGTAGAACAGGCAGGTAGTTGCCTGTTAGTTTTTAGGCCCATATTAAAAAAAAAGTCCTGGACAACCCTTTTAAATGATGTGTTTTCTCAAGTCTGTGTGTCCACTATTTTGGCTCAGTCCGTCTCAGCCCTTATCCACATATGTGTCACTTGACAAACGGTATGATTTATAATATTAGGGTTAGGACTGTCCCAATTACGGTCACCATGAAGAGGTGGGATGGCTTTCACATTTTTTTAATCAAAAAACATGTTTACTAAGTACCGTATATTATGTTCAAGCACAATGCTATTTATTTATTTATTTACTGCAGGGTATTTAATAATTATGTTTCTGTCTTTGTTTTTTTTCTGTTCAGTGGCCAGTGTGAACATGCGCTTACGCACTGCATGCACACCAGTTTATATCCCACTTCATACCTTCGTTTTTTTTTTATAAAATTGACCTTGTTGTATATAAACATTAGAAAAGCTGCAGTGAACATAAATCAGATATAACCTTATATAATCATATAATTGTTCCATAATTCCCATAAGAAGATCATAGCATCATTGGTTTTGCAATTTTTCTATTACATTCCTTCAAAGCCAAGGGTCACCGGTAAAGTCCTGGAGGAGCGCCAGTTGGGCACCGGAGATGCAGATTCCAGGCGGTCTATCACAGTGTGCATGTATGTGCTTGCTACAGTCGGATAGTGTTGATAAACAAGGAAATTGTGCAAGCATTACTTGTTTTTAGCAGTTATGTTAACAAGCTGCTGATAACATGACAAGCATTTCTGTTGGGATCGTTTGTGGTTTTACTAACAAGATGATTTACATTTATAAACAACCAATGAAATAACCAAGCACAGAGAATTTATCTCAGATACTTATTAGTGAACTCAGCCCTAGTGGGAATGTTAACCATACAGAAATTCATCACGTATACAGCTTATTTCTTAAAGGGTAAAAAGTAAAAACACTTATATGAACAGGCAAAATTACATTTAATATTAACATAGTTTACATTTTAGCTCTTAAATTGCTGTTCTGTTTCTCAGATGAGGAGAAGATGGGGAAAAAAATTTTTCTCCATCCATCTCCATTACGTCAAACTGTGGAAATGCTTGCATTGCCAAGTGCGATCCGATAACCGGATCCAACTCAGGTATTCTGCGATTTTCAGGTTCAAGGAAAAAATCGGACATGTGCCCAGACCCAAAAAATAACATTGGTTCCAGTGCAATCTGATTTTTTGGAGGTTCACACTCAGACCGAAAATACGATCATCTGCACAAGTCCTAATACTCACCTATTCAATCCACTGCATTATCTAAAGTGATGTGGACTCCAAAATGCATAGTAAAATTTAATTCCCAGAATAAATTTTTGGTGAATTTTTGACACTGCATATTTTCTCACATTTCCAGCAAAGTGTTTAGGAGTTACAGCAATCCCATGACCACTGTGTTTTCTTTTATCTTGCATTAACTGACTTGCGAGTTTTATGCACATGTTTTTCTCATAGCATTAGATATGGTTGTATTAATAAAGTTTTGTCACTAGAGATAGGTAAACCCAAACAGTAAGGTTCGGCGTCCGTACCGAACACCTACTGTGCGGGTACTAGGAAGTCCGTTTTTCTGTTCGGGTTCGGCTGTTTATCATAATGTCATGATAATGCGGCAAGCACCGCTTCTGATCTGCGTTAAAAGCATCACCGCCGATGAGACAGCCACAGTCAAATGACAGCATGAGCATGCAGCTGTGATCGGAGGAGGTATAAAGTTTACCTTCCGCCATTGGTGTCAGCTGATGGGACTACTGCTTCCATCAGCCAATGCCTGCTGCCAGTAATAACAGTGAGAGCAGAAAGGGCTGATGGGAATATTCATCAGCTGGCACCTGCACTGTAAATGAATAATTAAAAAAAAACAAAATGGTGTGGGTTTCCCTGTATTTTTGATAACCAGCTAGATAAAATTGATAGCTGGGGGCTGCAACCCTCAGCTGTCAACTTCAGGTGTTAAGCTTTTAATTATTTAAATAATAATTTAAAATAACGGCGTGGGGTCCCCCCCATTTTAACAACCAGCTAAGCTAAATCAGACAGCTGGGGGCTGGTATTCTCAGGCTGGTAAGGGGTAATGGATATTGGCATCCCCAGCCTAAAAATTGCAGCCCACAGCCTCCCAGAAAAGGCACATCTATTAGATGCACCAATTCTGCCTCTTTGCCCTGCTCTTCCCACTTGCCCTGTGGTGGGGGAAAGTGGGGTTCATATTTGTGGGGTTGATGTCACCTTTGTATTTTTAGGTGACAACAAGCCCACAGCTTAGTAATGGAGAGGCTTCTATAAGACACCTATCCATTACTAAAAGGTTTTCCTTATTTTTGTAAGCTTGTCTCACATCTCTCTTTTCCAAAAGAATCAGACTATTGGATTGGACTTTGGGTGATTGATCATCGGTGACCAAAACAAGCAAACGATGGAGTGTTCTGTCCATCCGTATTAGAGTCGAGTAAAAAGATTTGCATGATCCTGGACAAGCCTGGACAAGCGGCCACAGAAGAAGCTTGGGCAAAACTGCACTGTCTGGGTGGTAGCCCTGATACACCCAGATCTAGCACCTTATTATCTGTTATTATTAACATTTAGCACCTTAGAATGACTATGTACTTTTCAATAAGATGAGAATAACCATTGACAGGCCAAACATTAATGCTAAAACATCTGACATTCACAAAAGCACATGCTTAAAACCCTAGAATCTTTTTGGACCCAGATTATCTATCTACATGTAACATTATAATCTAATCTTAACCCTATAGCAGAACTTCTGTAAAATACTGAAGCACTTGTACTTTATTGTATGTACGCTTTTCTGCTTTGATTCTCCTTTTTTTTTTACAGAAGATCATCTTTCCACACCAGGTCCAAGGAAGAAAAGTTGCTGCCCATCGTCTCTGGCAGCTGCTTTTTCTTCTCTCCCATTCATACGTGGCCCAACTAAACAGATTGACGTTGGCAAAGGTTAAGGATTCAACCGAATGTGGTTATAGACCCAAACAACATCTCTCTTGTGCCAGGTTTAAATGTACCATAGAATTATTTTATTGCATTGTTTTAGCACAACCTTTGAGAGAAACTCATTATTACATTTAGATTATCATAGTTACTTAACACACACACAGTTAAATACCGGACCAGGAATTGCCATCCATTGCCTGTTAGGAGCGCTCAACAAATGCACGGAGACACAAAAACATGAGGAATCCAATACAGTGAAAAGCTGAAGAGATTAATGACCGCACCGTACTGCTTGATTGCATTTCAGTTCTCTCAAATATCTAAACTTTTTTTTTTTAAAGAAAGGTGAATAGTTCAGGCCATACATGAGCTTGTACCTCCAGAGGTTTCCAAGTGATTGAGCAATTTATTATGTTTAAGCTGGTTGTGCAAACAATAAAAGTAAGTTATCAGTAAAGTTATGACAGATTACTTAACCTTTCTACCTTATTTTATTGTTCCTTCCGTCCGTACAGGCTACACAGCATGTTCATACTGAATGTGCAGAATTCTAATCAGACCAGTGCGTTACTATAAGGAGAAGTCAAATATTTAAAGGATCCTATGTCCTTATTACCTTGTGAGAATAAAGACACAAACGTCAACTGGGGTTTTCATATCCTTCAGTCAGAAGTGTATCTAGGTTTTCTGAATTCGGTAGGGTGCCGTCTCTCCCACCCTGCTAAGTCCGTTTGAGTAGCTGATTTCCATGATTCTCTCAATGTTCAATGAAATACTACAGAAGCAGGAAGAGAAGCTGGTTGTCACATGACTGTAAGTATGAAATTTGCAAATGAGTGATCATGTGATGACCGCTGGAACGAGGAAGCAGAGCTGAGTCCTGACAGTGAGTATATTACATGCTGTTAGGATTGGGCATGCTAAAGGGCTTAATGTAATATTTAAAAGGGTTGTCCAAGATTGTGATGAAAGTCTGCAGCCACTCTAGGTGATTGCAGACTTCTGAATTCTAAACACGCACACACCACACACTGTAAGAATCCTCTGGTGCCAGCGGCAAAGTGGATCTTCATGTGAGTGTAAGTATGCAATTTGCATACATATGGCCACATTCCAACTAGACATGTCTGACCTCACTCAATTCACTTGTATTGAGTGAGGCCACGCATGTCTAGTTGGCACGTGACTGCATGTATGTAAATCACATACTTGTGATTGCATGACCTCTTGCTCTCCCAACTGGCACCAAAGAATCCTGATAATGCGTTCACTGTCTACAGTCGCTAAGAGTAACTACTGATTTTCATCACAAAGTGGGACTTACACCTTTAATGCTTCTAGCATAGTAGTAACCCTTAACTTGTCAGACAGAACAATACTTTATTTACATAGCCACGTATCACCTATCCTTACTAGTTATGGATTATTAAATGTGTACCTTTTCTTGGCCAAAAAAATTGCCAAACTGCATCATGTGAGTGCCATGACAGTTGGAAGATTGCAAAATAATGTCGGTCCATCCATTCAAAAGCCAAGAGATGCACATTTACGCAAAATATTGGAGCAAACAAGTCATCTCATCATAAGGTCTATCAGTTCTGGTGCAACAAATACGGCAGTGGATATGGCTCATATGCTCCATAATAGTGAGATCACAGAAGTCCATGCAAGCACCGTGCAACACATTTTACATACCGTATATACTCGTGTATAAGCCGAGATTTTCAGCACCTTTTTTTGTGCTGAAAATGCCCCCTCAGCTTATACACGAGTCATAGGGCAGAAGCCAGCGGGGAGGGGATGCCGCGGCAGGAGCCGGTGGCTGGGACATCATACTCACCCCTCCCCGTGCCATCGCTGAACGTCCCTGCAATCCTGCGTTCTCCCCGGCTTCCTGCAGCTCTCCAGCGCTGAGCGGTGACGTAATACCCGTCATTAAGGTCATGTAATATGGATGCGACGCCACTCCCATAGGCGTGGCGTCCATATTCATGGCCTTAATGAGCGGTATTATGTCACCGCTCAGCGCTGGAGAGCTGCAGGAAGCCGGGGAGAACGCAGGATTGCAGGGACGTTCAGCGATGGCACGGGGAGGGGTGAGTATGATGGAGGAGAGGACAAGGAGCACGGAGCAGGACGGGGGGGAGAACGGTGGACGGGGGAAGCATGGAGGATGGGGGGGAGGACGGGGGAAGCATGGAGCAGGACTGGGGGGAGAACGGTGGACGTGGGAAACATGGAGGAGGACGGGGGGAGAACGGAGGACGGGGGAAGCATGGAGGAGGACGGGGGGAGAACGGAGGACGGGGGAAGCATGGAGGAGGAGCGGGGGAGAACGGAAGACGGGGAAGCATGGAGGAGGACAATGAGCACGGAGCAGGACGGGGGGAGGATGGAGGGCACAGAGGAGCACGGAGCAGGATGGGGGGAGAGGATGGAGGGCACAGAGGAGCACGGAGCAGGACGGGGGGCACAGGAGGACGGAGAAGGAATGGGGGAGCACAGCGGAGGACGGAGCAGGAGGGGGGGAGTACAGAGAAGAATGGGGGAGCACAGAGCTGGATGGGGGAGCAAGGAGCAGGACGGGGGCAGCACAGAGCAGGAGGGCAGTTTATACACCCGGCTTATACACGAGTCAATAAGTTTTCCCAGTTTTTTGTGGCAAAATTAGGGGGTCGGCTTATACACGGGTCGGCTTATACACGAGTATATACGGTAAGTCTGGAATGGTGGCTTGAAAAAAGGTGAAAAAACCTCGGAGCAGTATCGTCATAAGAAGCTTCGGATCAGGTTTTGGAAACAAGTAAAAAAGGTGGGCAGTAAGAAGATTGGAAACGCTTGATTTGGAGCAATGAGACAAAAGTCAATAGACTAGACTCTGATGGGTGCAAATATGTCTGGAAGAAACAAGGGAAAAGGGGGCTAACGGATCGAGAAATTGAAGGATCTGTCAAGTTCGGTGGAGAAAGCCTGATGATATGGGGTTGTTTCACAGCCAAAGGCATTAGATACTTGACCAGTATTGATGGTGGTCTCAATGCTGAGTTATATATGAGTAGCCTACAAGACGATTTGGATTGGCCCCCATTATCCCCTGTGTTGAACCCAATCGAACATTTGTGGGTAGAGTTGGTAAAAAAAACTGTATACATATCCCAGTGAGTCGATGTCACAGATGTGTCAACCTTTTTGGAGGTTGGAGGATGTTGGTGTTTCTCTCTGAGTCTTTTTAAGCTAAGTGTTCCCTTATTTCGTTTGTCTATCCAAGTTGTCTTTAGCGGTAGTGAGGATTGACTAGCGCTCATCCTGTCCTCCCCGCTGCAGGGATTATTGCCAGGGTCAGGCAGGGATTAGGTATCCTGCTAGGCGATAGGTGCGGAATTTATATAGGGACGATAGGACAAATAAGGTGACGTTAGATTGGAATAGGGGTCTCCACTCCCCGCTTTTCTAGTGTTTGGTTCCCCTTCCCTTATCCTGTTGTGTTGCACTTAGTCTGTCCTACACTGTGCGCAACAGTCAACCAGTATGCACCAATTTTGAGAGCGTGTAGAACAGACTTGGGATTCAATTTTAGTTGAGATATGTTTGAATCTGATCGAGAGCATGCCCAGAAAGATTCAGGCAGTGTTAAAAGCCAAAGGTGAATTTGCAAAATGCTAACAACATAATAAAAATTAAAATTTAGATTTTTAGTAGCAAAACAGTAACAGGAATCTGCATAACTAATCATATGCTAAATAGTTGCAGGTAAAATCTATGTATGAGATAGCCAAGATGATTGTCTATAAAATTATAGAAGTCTCTCCTTCAAAACAGTAGTGGATGGTGAGAAATGGAGCCTGAAAGTCAAAAGTTCAATTAATATTATTATTCTTTTGATCGTTAGTGTACATCACTAGAAAATATCACATGGTTGGCATGCCCTTGGTCGTAATATCGAGGTGCTGGTGGAACAGGATGTGTAACCCCTTTGGCAAGGCAGAAGAAATTCACCACAAACTCTTATTCCAGGTGATGCAATAACTTTATTATCCATGAAGGCAGGCATACATAAAAAGGCAAAGGTGATGGGAGTTATACGACAAAGTTACATAGGATGTTTCGACCCCACCACAATGTCGCGGTGGATAAAAGAACAGGATGTGAAAATCGTTCAATATGACATAATAATACATAGTTAATAATAACCTAATAGATATATACATATTTACAATATTTACTATTTATAAGGTTCATGTCCTCCACATTGCCCCTCATTTAAATACTGAGTCCCCTGTTCACATTGTCCTCTTGCACAGTGTCCCCCCTATAGTGCACAGTCACTATACAGTGCAACCTCCTCATACATTCTCTCCTCAGCATACTGCTCCTTGCTGTGCCCTCACACTGCCCCCTATGCTGCCCTCATTTCTGTACTGCCCCCTCACTATCCTGTCTCTATACTGTTCTCTGTTGTGAATGGACTTGAATTGAGTTCTGAGCAGAGGCTCCCTCTGGTGGTTACAAGCGGTACTGGACTGTCCAGTGAAGATTGTGAGGATTGGGAATCAGGTGTTACTGACTGGTCTTATTTAAGGGAGTCGCCTTCCCATCAGGGTTGCCGGTGATCAATTGTTCTGGTCTCAATCCTTGATTCCTGTTTCCTTTGTAGCCTGCTGTATCGTGTCTGCATCTCCTGCTAACAGATAAGACATTTTCTTCTTTTTGTTTTTGTGCTTGATTTTTGCATTTTGTCCTGCACTTCTGTGGGGGCCTTCAGGGTCCCCTCCGGGGGCTTTTGCCCTCTCAGTTTAGTTCAGCCACTGATGTTTTGTACATTTGCTTTTTCCAGTTTTTTCAGTGGCTGCTGTTTTGATTTTGTTACACCAGAGAACTAATTTAGGTGGTAGAGGTCGTGTGATCTCAGGTGTTTTTGAAATTAGTAGAGTTGGTGCTTTTCAGGGTTTTTTGGGATTGCAGTAAGTGCCCTTCCTATCCTTTTCTATTTAGATAGTTTGGGCCCCAACGTTTGCTCATACTATTTTCTGTCTGTGTCAGTATTTCTTCTTGTCTAACCGCCATTACATGTTTGGGGGCTTTCTATGTTCTTTGGGGGTCTGCTCCGGTGCAGATAGCTTTCCTCTTTCTGTCTTTAGGTATAGTTAGTTTCTCAGGCTGTGACGAGGCGTCTAGGACCAACGTAGGAACGCTCCACGGCTGCCTCTAGTTGTGGTGGTTAGTCAGGGTACTGCAATCTCATAGATTCCAACTGCTCTGGTGTATTGCCTTTTTACCTGCACTCCTCAGCTACCAAATCATAACAGTTCTCCCTCACACTTTTCTTCACCCCACACTGTCCCCTCACACTATTCCTCTCAATAGTCTCTTCTCACATTTCCTCCCTCTCTCTTCTTACTGTGTCCTCACACATGTCCCCCCTCACTCTCCATAATGTTTTCTCATATATCTCCATACTGTTTCCACACCCATTCCCCCACTCCTCATACTGTTTCCTCACATATTCCACACTCCCCATACGGCCCTTCTGTCTCCTCACAGGTCCCTTTCACTCTCCATACTGTGTCCACACCAATCCCCCCACCCCCTCCTAATAGTGTGTCTGTGCACCACTCCCCCACTTCTTATACTGTGTTTGCACCACATTCCTCTCTCATACTGTGTCCGTACCAATTCCCATCTCGCACCTCATACTAGGTCCATGCTACTTCCCCTCTGCACTCCTCTTACTATGTCTGCAACAATCCACCACACCTTCTCCTCATACTGTGTTCACACTAATCCCCTTCTGGCTACTAAGTCTATGTCCAAAGCAATCCCTCCAGTCCTCATACTTTGTCTGCACTACTCCTCCCCACTTCTCCTACAGTCTCCGCATAAACCCCCACTCCTCCTAGTTTGTTTGCAACGATTCCCCCAGCTTCTTAAACTATTTCCGCACAAATCCCCCCTTACTAGTTATATTGTGTCTACATCAATCTTCCCAAACCCCCTCCTCAGTGTGTCCGCACCAATCCACACACCGCTCCTTACAATGTGTCTCAGCACAAATCCCCTCTAACTCCTCATACTGTGTCCACACCAACCCCCACACCCTCACTCCATATACTGTGTCTGCACTAATTCCCACACCCCCACCCTACATATGGTGTCCACACCAATACTGTGTTTGTCTTGCACCTCATGTCTTCTTAAATTTCTCGCCCCTAATTACAACAAATCTTCAACCTTTCAGCTCCAGGATAGCACTTAAAAGACAGTTTGCGCGCTGTAGAGGGACGACAGTAGCGTGATCAGATGACCATGCCGACATTCAGGGCATGTACTCGCGTCTGAGTATGTTATAGTAGTAAGCTGAGTTGAGTAAGTACTTTATAGATTTAGAGTTAGGGTTATTATACATTTACAGTTACACCACAATGTTAATTAAAGGGGTTGTCCAGGCTTGGGGTCCAAATCACTATATGTGACTGCAGACCTGTGAATCTTCACAGCGTGCGCTGTCATGATTCTCCAGTGGCTGGAGTTGGGGGTTATATGACCACAAGTAGGCTATATGCCATCTAGACGCATCTGACCTCACTGTGCACATCTAGTCTGCATGTGAAAATATGTATGCAAATCACATGCTTGTGGTCATGTGCCCTCCAGCTTCCGGCATCGGAGAATCCTGACACCGCACAGTGTGCGTGCTGTGAAGATTCACAAGTCTGCAGTCACATAAAGTGACTGCAGACTTGGACCTCAAACATGGTCTATAATTAACAGAATTTATGTTTTTATTTTTTTGTAATGGATACACCTTTATTAAAAAAAAACCCACAACAACATGTATACCACTTAGGAACAGTAAAGATGAAAAAAGAAGTATTATTATATACTAGGAAAACATGGGAATACTTCCTTTCCAACATGATTCTGAAGACACGCAGGCACTTTGCACGGTTCCGTCCTGCTTTAGAATCTATCAATATTTGGAGTTTTATACTTTATATTACTGGTATCCAGCACAATATAATAACAATACTCATATCAGAAGACAGCGTGTATCACACTTCTTCGGAAGGTGGGAGTGTTACCCATTGATTGACACACGGTCATTACCCAGAATTCCAGATGTTTTCATGGTGGGGACAGCTGCTACAGCAATGGCATGGAAACAAATCCAGGTCGTGGGAAGACGTGCAAATGTTATAAAAAACTGCATCGTTTAGCAAATTGGTGTCACTCAGCACCCTGCACACTTGTTCAGGAACAGGACGGCCGAGTTAATCAAGTCTTTGATGATATTCAGATGCATACAACGTAGAAGAGAACATGTGAATCTCAGGCTCCACGGCTGCATCATTGAGAATATAAACACTACATTAACTGCAGCTCCGGATAATCCATCTAAACAAATGAAATAAACTCTAATAATAAGATAATAAATCTGGTTCTACAAGCTATGCAAATGAAAGACTGTCCCACTGAGCAGAAGATTATCACTCTGAAATGGCAGGTTAGTGAATTATCCAGTCTTAAGACATGATTTATAGTTGGGCAGCACTTGGCTGACTCCTTAGTTATGAATGTTCCCTGCCAACTCGAGATGTTGTGTAGACCCTTGACCACTTGGAGGCCACTGATGACATTTGTAACTCTAAAATGTATGTAAATTGGAGAACTATACAGCGCCCATCCCACTTTCTATTTGTAGACTTTTTTCTAACTAATAATTTTTAAAGCTAAATATATATAAATTCTTTATATATCTACCTCTTCAAAAAGATCACCCAAAAGGGCCGAAAAAGTGGTCTTTTCAAGATGGTCCATGTGCATATCCATATACGTAGAATGTTGAAGAACCGATCCATTTAGTATCCAAGTAATGCTAACATCGAAAGCTCACGCTAGGCAGCTGCCTACTTTGCCACTCCTAAGGTCAGTTGTGATCTACTGTACCTTCATTTCCCCCCAGTGACATCATTTTAGCAGAGTGTAACTTTTTTGATTACGTATAAAAAAATTACTGCATTAACACATGTGTCTGCAATTGAGATTCTGGTTTAGCTTTTCATCCTAAGTAGAGTTGAGCGAATATGTTCGGAATCGGTTGCGGAATCTGAATTTGCCATATTCTTGCCATATTGGTACCCTATTCGTGCCAAATATTTGTTTGACGATCGATTGCAAACATATTCGGTCATTTGTACTACCATTGACTCCGATGGCGTTCGACTGTCTATCGGAATTGAATTTTGAAAAATTCGCTCAACTCTGATCCTAAAGCCCCCGTCTGACACAGCGATCTCGCTAGCGAGATCGGTGCTGAGTCACTAGTTTTGTGACGCAGCAGCGATCTCCCCAGCGATATCGCTGTGTGTGACATTCAGTGACGATCAGCCCCCCTGCGGGTATCGCTGATCATCGCTGAATGTCCTGGACATTTTTTTTATCGCTGGTCTCCCGCTGGCAGGCACGCATCGCTGCGTGTGACAGGCGGGAGACCAGCGATCCGCTGGTAACCAAGGTACACAGCGGGTTTCCAGGCGCGGGGCTGTGCCTAGAAACCCGCTGTGTACCTTGGATACCAGCGCCCTGAAGCAGGGAGCTGGTAACTAAGGTACACAGCGGGTTTCCAGGCACCACGCAGCGCTTGGAAACCCGACGTGTACCTTGGTTACAAGCTCCCTGTATCAGGGCGCTGGTATACAACGTACACTGCGGGTAACTAAGCGATGTTACCCGCAGTGTCGCTTGTACTGATCGCTGCCTGTTTGGCAGCTCAGCAGCGATCATGTAGCGATACACCAGCGATCCTGATCGTTGTCGGGATCGCTGGTGTATCGCTATGTGATACCTGGGCTTTAGTCATATGGCAAGGCACGTTAAAGGGTTGATATTGACTTTTAAGATTATTACTTCCAATAGGTGACACTTGAGTTCAAGTCCTCTTCTTCTCTTAAGAGGCAATTTGCATATTTAATTTCCCAGAGAAGCATTGCGTGGCCTATAAGTCTCCTTACACTGGCATGTCACTCTCCACAAGAGGAGTCATTTGAAGTGAGAGTTGCTCTTTGTAGTCATTGGTTATAGATGAGAATTTTTTTTTTATTTAGACCTTCCACCACTACCACTAAAAGTGTTATTCCAAGCCTCAAAAGTTATCCTCTTCCTTTGCTTAGGATTCCTGCAAATCAGATCCCCAGGGATCCCTAGAATAAAAATCAGGCTCATTAGCACGCTATTTTAAAAGGAGCGGACAAACCATATCGAACAGCACCTCCTGAGAAAAAGAGTCAAGTGTGAACAGGTGCAAGGTACTGTGACTGCAATTGTATGCAAACGAACAAATAAGTGCCATCAAGGCTTAGTGAGTAAAGGTACTGCCACACTAAACAATCCCGCTAGCGATCACGATAACGACGCATACTAATGCGATCGCTAGCGGGATTGTTTCTATATCGCTAAGTGCGGCCACATTTAGCGATATAGTTAACGACGCTATCGCCGTTAGCGATCTTCTTAACGACTTTAGCGGTACAAAAGTACCGCTAAATCGCTAAGAAAAGGTGCCACACAGCGATTAGATACTTACCCAGCGGGAGCGCCAGCGATGAAATAGGGTCCGGAGCGATTCCAGCGACGAGCGAGATCACAGCAGGAAGCTCGTCGCTGGAAGCTGCCGCACTGAACAACATCGCTAACGGGATCGCTAAATAGTGACGTTTTTTAGCGATCCCGTTAGCGATATTGTTTAGTGTGGCATACCCTTTAAGGTAGAAGAGAACATGGAAGATGTACATTTTGAACAGCATTACTGCCACATAAACTACATAAACTTATAAAACTGAGATACCTAAAGCTCAATTAGTCCAGTTTGTGTGAGTCTTTCGGCTGGTGACACGATGACCCCATCTGGATGTGAAACTACTTCATCAAACTTACCTCTCTCGGGCAAAAAACCACAAACTTAAAGAGTAAATACTACTTATTAAAAAAAGCCTTAGTGGTATGTGCACACAACATCTTTAAGATATCTGTGGAACGCCTGAAGATTTCCTAATTTAAAATAATTTGGTCTTGTTTTTGAAGTGGCCCACACCACTGATTGACAGCTTTCTGTGTACACTGTGCATAGGCAGAAAGCTGACAATCAGTGATGAGGGTGGGATTACATACAGCAGGTGGTCTACATGGCACAAGACAACTAATCCTCTAGTGATAATCTCCTGCTGATAAAACATTGATTTTTTTAAAGTACAACCCAGCAAGGGACACATTGCTGGAATCAGGTTCTCTGCCCCTACGTCATACTGCTCTCACATTACATAGTAAAAAAAAACCCAGGTGAAGTAGGGTTGAAACATAGGTCATGATCTGAGGTGGAGGTCAATGTGGTCACACAGTCTATTATTATTTTTTGGGGTATGACTGATTATAATGTAACTTTATTTTTTAATACAGATTTTATTTTTTGTGCATTACTATGAACAAAATCTCTATATATCTAACATGCAGAATTGTATTGGAATTAACTTTGTGAATAAATATATGTACCTACAGTCATGGCCAAAAGTTTTGAGAATGACACAAATATTAATTTTTACAAAGTCTACTGCTTCACTTTTTCTAATGGCAATTTGCATATACTCCAGAATGTTATAAAGAGTGATCAGCTTAACAGCAATTACTTGCAAAGTCAATATTTGGCAAGAAAATGAACTTTATCCCCCAAAACACATTTCAACATCATTGCAGCCCTGCCTTACAAGGACCAGCTAACCTCTTTTCAGTGATTGCTCCATTAACACAGGTGTGGGTGTTGATGAGGACATGGCTGGAGATCAATCTGTCATGATTAAGTAAGAATGACACCACTGGACACTTTAAAAGGAGGCTGGTGCTTGGCATCATTGTTTCTCTTCTGTTAACCATGGTTATCTCTAAAGAAACACGTGCAGTCATCATTGCAATGCACAGAAATGGCCTAACAGGGAAGAGTATCGCAGCTAGAAAGATTGCACCTCAGTCAACAATCTATCGCATCATCAAGAACTTCAAGGAGAGAGGTTCCATTGTTGCCAAAAAGGCTCCAGGGCGCCCAAGAAAGACCAGCAAGCACCAGGACCGTCTCTTAAAAGTGTTTCAGCTGCGGGATCGGGCTACCAGCAGTGCAGAGCTTGCTCAGGAATGGCAGCAGGCAGGTGTGAGTGCATCTGCACGCACTGTGAGGTGGAGACTCTTGGAGCAAGGCCTGGTCTCAAGGAGGGCAGCAAAGAAGCCACTTCTCTCCAGAAAAAACATCATGGACAGACTGATATTCTGCAAAAGGTACAGGCAGTGGACTGCTGAGGACTGGGGTAAAGTTATTTTCTCTGATGAATCCACTTTTCGATTGTTTGGGACATCAGGAAAACGCCTCATTCGGAGAAGACAAGGTGAGCGCTACCACCAGTCTTGTCTCATGCCAACTGTTAAGCATCCTGAAACCATTCATGTGTGGGGTTGCTTCTCAGCCAAGGGAATCGTCTCTCTCACAGTCTTGCCTAAAAACACAGCCATGAATAAAGAATGGTACCAGAATGTCCTCCAAGAGCAACTTCTCCCAACCCTCCAAGAGCAGTTTGGCGATCAACAATGCCTTTTCCAGCATGATGGAGCACCTTGCCATAAAGCAAAGGTGATAACTAAATGGCTCAGTGAACAAAACAGAGATTTTGGGTCCATGGCCTGGAAACTCCCCAGATCTTAATCCCATTGAGAACTTGTGGTCAATCATCAAGAGACGGGTGGACAAACAAAAACCTAAAAATTCTGACAAAATGAAAGCATTGATTGTGCAAGAATGGACTGCTATCAGTCAGGATTTGGTCCAGAAGTTGATTGAGAGCATGCCAGGGAGAATTGCAGAGGTCCTGAAGAAGAAGGGTCAACACTGCAAATATTGACTTGCTGCATTAACTCATTCTAACTGTCAATATAAGCTTTTGTTACTCATATGTTTGCAATTATATATTTCTGAGTGTCTGTGATAAAACATCTGTCAAACACACATAAAAACCAGAGGGCAGCAGATCATGTGAAAATATAATATTTGTGTCATTCTCAAAACTTTTGGCCATGACTGTATATGTACATACCTGTTATTATTACTCATTGGTTCTACTCTGCCATCTGGTGGCTACCCTTCGTATTACAATCTTATGTACATTATTTTGTGTCTCTCATCGGCCTCTCCTTGTTTTCATTGTTCCTTGTTTTTACTATTAACTTTTAAACTACTGAAGTTTTATTGTTTAGCTGTGCATCTCAATAAAATATTGTTTGTGAATATATACATTGGTCTGATTTTTTATTAAATTGAAGTAACACTTATATACTACATATAGCAAAAACCTACTGACAAATTCCCTTTAAATAGACTATTTAGTGTTCATGTGTGACCTCTGCTCCATTCTTACTGTTCCTGAATTGGGGTTAGACTTCCATTTTTGGCATCATTGGATATCACAGCCATCATAAATTCGACACCTATTTTGTGGATGGGTGATAGTAGTTTTTCACTGTTTTACCCAATTAACATATGCACCATGAAATATTTATGAAGTGTCTTGAGCGCCCCTCAGAGGTCCATGTTACTTCTTATCCTGTAACAAGGTGGCACGGGGTGGTAGTCATGGCTGGGTTCACTGGGACACAGTAAGCACCCCGGCCACTTGCACATGTAAAGATGGATAAAGTCCCAGCCCTGTGGCACAGTTAGTTACCTCTGCACACGGTTGCTCCTCATGCTGGAATGGCGTCTTCTGGATGCACCACACGTCACACTTCGCTTCCAACAGTGGCAAACTTTTAATAATGAAGAGGTAAATGAGATAAAACTACCTGCGCTTTCCCTATCCAGATACGCAGCATTGTCAGCTCCCATCCGGTCCCTGGGAACAAACAGTCCTTTGGTGGGCACTCACACCATTCCAGTGCCCTTTTTCCACTGCCCGGTAGTCCTTGGCAGCACTCTCCTCCAGGGGTATGCGAGGCTCCCGACCAAGGAGAGCGTCCTGCCCTGGGCAAGCCTGCCCGGGCACTGCTGCTGATGCAGGAACTTCCTGCCTTTCTTAGGCTGTTAGCCCAGCCCCCTTGTTTAACCCCTTCTATCCCTAGTCTAATCATAAGAACATAGTGCGGTTTACACAGTAACAGGTATACAAACACTTATGAAACATCAACAAATTAATACATAAGTACATCATCAGGGTACCGCAATGGGGTATACATGCCTGGCCTATAAGAGAGAGGGGAAAATGAGGGTCCCTGCCATCTCCTTACAATCCTATATATATAGGCAATGATATCCAGTAACCATCCTCAGCACACCTGACTGATGGCAGGTTCTTGGTGCACCGAAATTAGAATGTCATCCATAACACTTGGCTGATTAACATAACGATCCACGTGTCATGGGAAGAAGAACAAGGAAAACAGTATGGGAGGTGGCAGAAAGACTCCTTCAAGCTATACAGAAAATAATTCAATTAATGCCCATAATTGATGACGGGATCAATTATACCTTTCTGATCCTCCTCTTCCAGAGCTTTGCACTGAACTCATTTTGACTCCTGAATGCAAATGAAAGGTTATCATCTTACAGGGGCGAGTCCAATGGCTGAAATTATCCATGCGACGCGTAAAGCCATGAATGCGGCACACTCGTGCCTGTTATTTCTGGTCAGTTATTTGCTTCCAAGCCCTGACATGTTTCCCTCCGGTGCTCTCACGTTACAGTGGAAGCTGAGATTATTGGAAATCTGTTGACAAACAGACCTTGATCTCCGGGTCCTTAATGGAAAGAAAATCTTCCCTGGTCTTAGATTCATCTTATGAGATTTTATTCTTATGAACCATCTAGAGCTATATTTTATTAGGCTGTGCCCTGCTGCCAAGTGCCAACTCATACCATTGTACAGAAAGGTACCGTGCCAAAGGCATTTCAGGAATGGCTAAGCAAACAAGGACTGCTATGCGGATCTGCCGAGCATGGATGATGGATGATTAAAATGTAAACTGTACAGTATATCCTTCCTTATTAGTGTTGAGCGATACGATACCGCAAGTATCGGGTATCGGCCGATATTAGCTCTATCGGCCTTTCGATACTTAGTTCCGATATTTTCGTCTTATCGGATACCGGAATCGGGATTGTCACTGTCACTGTCAGTGTCCGTCGGTCGGGTCTGTCAGGAGTCAGCGGCACTTACCTGGCAGAAGATCTCCGGCGGTCACGTCCTGGACTGCTTCATGGCCGCCATCCTCTTCTCCCCGGCGGTCACATGCAGTTTCTCGCGATAACTGCAGTGACTGCTGGGTAATCCCGGCCGTAAAGCAGTCAGTCCGATGACGTCACCGCCGGGGAAGCAGGTAATCAGCTGTGCTGCGTCGAGATGACAGGATCTGCCTGTCATTGCGATGTAGCAGAGCTGGATCGCCATGGGACTGTCGTTACTATGGACTGCGTCGGACAGGTGGTATACTGTTGGTTTGTTTTTTTTCTTTTTTTACAGGAGATCGATGGCGTCGCAGGAATGAGAGAGTAATAAAAAAAATGAAAACTGTGTTGTCTCTTTTATTTCATTAAAAGACTTTTTTCTTGCTTTGTCTTTTTTTAATACATTTAATAACTTTGGGATTAATAATGGATCGGGGTCTTATTGACACCTCTCCATTATTAACCGGGCTTATTGTCACCGTGCAATCAACGGTGACATTAACCCCTTATTACCCCACTTGCCACCGCTACAGGGCAGTGGGAAGAGCCGGGTAAAGTGCCACAATTGGCACATCTTTTGATGCGCCAAATGTGGGGCTGCTGTAGCCTGGTATTATCAGGCTGTTGAGGGCCAAAATCCATGGGCCTTGACAGTCTTTTAATACCAGGCCGCAGCAGTCTGCATTTTACTTGGCTGGTTAACAAAAATAGGGGGACCCCTACGCCGTTTTTTTTTCGAGGGGATCCCCTATTTTTGTTAACCAGCCAAGCTAAGCAGACTGCTGTGGCCTGGTATTATCAGGCTTGCAAGGTCCATGGATATTGGATCCTTACCAGCCTGAAAAACCAGGCCTCAGCGGTCTGCTTCATCTGGCTGGTTAACAAAAATAGGGGGGACCCCACGCCAATTTTTTTCGAGGGGATCCCCTATTTTTGTTAATCAGCCAAGATATGCAGACTGCTGTGGCCTGGTATTATCAGGCTGGCAAGGTCCATGGATCTTGGCTCCTTAACAGCCTGAAAATCCAGGCCTCAGCGGTCTGCTTCATCAGGCTGGTTAACAAAAATAGGGGGGACCCCACGCCAATTTTTTTCGAGGGGATCCCCTATTTTTGTTAATCAGCCAAGATATGCAGACTGCTGTGGCCTGGTATTATCAGGCTGGCAAGGTCCATGGATCTTGGCTCCTTAACAGCCTGAAAATCCAGGCCTCAGCGGTCTGCTTCATCAGGCTGGTTAACAAAAATAGGGGGACCCGACGCCATTTTTTATTCGAAGGGAACCCCTATTTTTGTTAATCAGTTCCCTCTGACGTCACTGATTGTGTCCCTGGCTGACCTGAAGTGAAAGTGGAAAGCAATCAATTAAGCTTTCCACTTCCTCTCCTGTCAGCCAGGAGAGGAACTCATTCATTTGGGGGTTTACTGTGAGGCTGCAGCATTAGCTGCGGTCCCTGCAGTAAACATTAACCCTTTCTGAAGGATTACACCATGGGACCTGACTGTGCATGGGATAGGTAAGAATAATTTTGCTTTTTTATTTTATTTTTATTACAGGAAATGGTTTTTGCAGTCAAATAAAAGATGGTCAAAAACTGTGTGATTATTTCATTAAAATGATTTTTAATTAAAGTTGTGTGTGTTTTATTTTTATTTCATGCAATAGGATTAATAATTGATAGTTGTCTAATTGACAGCTCTCAATTATTAACCTGGCTTAAGGTCACCTTTCAATTGCAATGTGGCTTTAACCCCATATTAACCCATTCGCCACCGCTACAGGGCAATGGGAATAGACGGGCAAAGTGCCAGAAAGGGCGAATCTAATTATAGATTTGTCTTTTCTGGGGTGTCTGGGGGCAGATGTTAGTAGCCAGGGGGGCCAAAAATAATGGTCCCTCTCTGGGCTATTATTATCTGCCCCCATTCGCTGGCTTTGTCTGTCTGGTTGCGAAAATAGGGCGGGAGCCCACGCATTTTTTTTAAACAATTTTACACCTCTATATATATATATATATATATATATACATGTCATTGAATTTGTGACACATATATATATATATATTTATATTTATAGTTCATACACTTCTACATAGTATAATAGCCGCTAAGTCAATTGACGGCTTTTGTGAAAATGCAGAACCCGACATGAAATGACACTTGGTGTACATAGGGTTAACCATGTCTTTTCATGTCCTTTGCTATCTGATTTGCACAAACAATTACATCAGTCTATGTGTGCAAAATTTCACACCTGTAGGGGTTAATTAAAGGTGTAAATTCGTAGCAAAAAAGTCCGGTTTTTTTACAACGAATTTACACCTTTAATTAACCCCTACAGGTGTGAAATTTTGCACACATAGACTGATGTAATTGTTTGTGCAAATCAGATTGCAAACGACATGAAAAGACATGGTTAACCCTATGTACACCAAGTGTCATTTCATGTCGGGTGCTTCTGTCTTTTCACAGAAGCCGGCTTTACCCGGCAATTGAATCAGAGGATATTTTACTATGTAGAAGTGTATAAACTATACATATATGTATATATATATATGTCACAATGACATGTATATATATATATATATGTATTCTATGTGTGTATATTTAGTGTTTACAAGGAAATAAAGGTTTTTTTTAGTTACGATATTTTGTTCCCATAGACTTACATGGGACTTCCGGTATCGGAATCGGATATCGCCGATATTTAGTGATATCGGCGATACCATTCCGATCCGATATTTTTAGATATCGAGCAGTATCGCTCAACACTATTCCTTATCCATTTGTAATGTGAGGACAATCTTCAATGTACATCGAAATCATTGTTATTTGCAATGTAGGTGGTACGATATTGGCATTGGCCTATAGGACCTGTTGGGTAAGATCGCCCAACACTGAACCATGTGGCTTCCCAAAGCCTCCACTAGGGGGAGCTCACTACATACAGATCTATACAACTACCATTGCATCCAGTACAAGCTGTAAAAAAACATTTGCATTGAGCTCTACCTAGTGGTGAGAAGATTTTATCAAGTTTCAAAACTGAAATTAAAGGAGTTGCCCAAAATTGAAAATGGAGCTCTGACATTCCTAATTGGACTGGAACAGTTGCCTCCTATGTGCACAATTGCTTTATTAATTTTACATTGCATTACTGGAGACAGCAGTGCTAACGTATCTCCGACAGCCCCAAAGACAATAAAAGGAGCGGCGGTGCACATGATATGCTAACGCTCCATTCTAACTAGGTTGAGATTCTAGTGGTCGTTCCACAAGAGTTCTGCAAGTTCAAATGATAGGCGATAGCCTACCAAGGTAGGACAATGTCTTTAATAATAGAGACTTGTTACATTTGACAGAGATCTCAGCAATTGTTTACATACTTGGGGTACTTATAATAAAGATTTGAATTGGGTTCCCCCATTGGACCCTCCGGTTGCAATTAACCAATCCATTGCGTTCTTTGTGATTGGGAGTTGCCCATCTTAGACGATGTTCTAAAATGATATTCTTTATGCTTTTTACTGTGGCATGTGACTAAACTGTTGCACCTTTAATTGTTAATTGGGCTCAGGATGTGAGTCACACAAATCCTTCCTATTTGTCAGCACTGGGCCTCCCATGCCTAACCTCAAGGATCGCATGGTCTTCCACCATTGACCACACACCACTGGCTCTCTGTGGTGACTGGTCCTAGTCTGAGTTTTGTTATCATTTATGGCCTGTTCTGTGCTGTAATATCGTCCAGTAGACTCTAGGTACATGAAGGCCTCATGCCTAAGCATAATTTGATTAACAAACTTAGGATATATTTGCTCAAGGCTAGTGTTGAGCATTCCGATACCGCAAGTATCGGGTATCGGCCGATATTCGCGTTATCGGAATTCCGATACTTAATTCCGATACTTTTTCAATATCGTATACCGGAATCGGAAGTTCCCATAATTCTTTGAGAGGCAATGTGATTTTAGTCAGCCAATGAGGAATCCTACGAAGTGTGGGCACATCCTGTAATGCTGCGGTCATCTTAACTAATGGCATGGCTGTGATTGGCTGCTGAAATGATGTCAGAATGCACTATAAAAGGCGCCGCAGCCATTTTAGCGTCACTGTGCTGTGAACTCAGTAAGGGACAGAACGCTGCTGTGCTGACTCTGAGGGACAGTTAGATATTGCGATTTTGTGTACTACTGTGCTTGAGGCAGGCTAGTTTACCAACCGCTGTGTAAAGCTTCATTTTGCCAGTGTTGTTTTAACAGCTCTGTGCAAGGTGTGTGTGTGACAGTGCAGGTGACGCTGCAGTTTGCTCTGCATCCACCGCTGTTTGTAGGCATCTGCACGTGTCACTGACTCTTTTTTTTTTTATTTTATTTAGTGGAATTGGTGCAGCTCCATTATATTAGAAAAAAATCAAATCTATTAGTGTGACGTGCTTCCATCCGTATACAATACATTGGTTGCAAACACTATAGAAGTACAGAAAGGAGCTTTTCACAGATAGTGAATAGTTGTGTTTCAGTGTTCACTGCAGTCTGTGAGGTTTTGATTTTTTGAGTGCAGATCACGCTCCAGTTAGTTCTTCAACCACTGCTGGTTGTAGTCTGCTGAGCGTGTGTCACTGCCTCATCCTTCACATTTTTCTCTAATTGGTGCTGCTCCATTTTAGTGGAAAAAAATCTAATCTATTAGTGTGACGCGCTTCCATCCGTATACAATACATTGGTTGCAAACACTATAGAAGTACACAAAGGGGCCTTTAACAGCTACAGAACAGTTGTGTTTCAGTGTTCACTGTAGTCTGTGAGCTTTTCATTTTGTGAGTGCAGATTACGCTCCAGTTTGTTCTTCAACCACTGCCGGTTGTAGTCTGCTGAGCGTGTGTCACTGCCTCATCCTTCACATTTTTCTCTAATTGGTGCTGCTCCATTTTAGTGGAAAAAAATCTAATCTATTAGTGTGACGCGCTTCCATCCGTATACAATACATTGGTTGCAAACACTATAGAAGTACACAAAGGGGCCTTTAACAGCTACAGAACAGTTGTGTTTCAGTGTTCACTGTAGTCTGTGAGCTTTTCATTTTGTGAGTGCAGATTACGCTCCAGTTTGTTCTTCAACCACTGCCGGTTGTAGTCTGCTGAGCGTGTGTCACTGCCTCATCCTTCACATTTTTCTCTAATTGGTGCTGCTCCATTTTAGTGGAAAAAAATCTAATCTATTAGTGTGACGCAATTCCATCCGTATACAATACATTGGTTGCAAACACTATAGAAGTACACAAAGGGCCTTTAACAGCTACAGAACAGTTGTGTTTCAGTGTTCACTGTAGTCTGTGAGCTTTTCATTTTGTGAGTGCAGATTACGCTCCAGTTTGTTCTTCAACCACTGCCGGTTGTAGTCTGCTGAGCGTGTGTCACTGCCTCATCCTTCACATTTTTCTCTAATTGGTGCTGCTCCATTTTAGTGGAAAAAAATCTAATCTATTAGTGTGACGCGCTTCCATCCGTATACAATACATTGGTTGCAAACACTATAGAAGTACACAAAGGGGCCTTTCACAGATACTGAACAGTTGTCTGCAGGGTTCACTGTAGTCTGTGAGGAATAACCACACTTAGGCCTTAACTTTTCTGACTTTCTTTATCAATCTACCAAGATGAAGAAGTCAGTGAGTAAGGCACGTGGTCGTGGTCGAGGCCGTGGATTTGCAGCAGGGAGAGGACGTGGGGATTCTGTGGCTGCTGCCGCACCCAGTGACACAGCATCCACCAGTTTTCCCCGTGAGCGTTCCTTTATGCGCACTTTTGTAGGAGCTCAGCGTACCCCCCTGCTGCGTGAAGAACAAATTGAAGCCGTTGTTGGTTGGATGGCAGCCAATGCATCGACTTCAATAGCTTCCACCTCCTCTCAGGACCACAGCACTGTTGAACAACCATCAGTCTCTTCACCGCCTGCCAAATTGCCCAGGCAGTCAGAGAGCTCTGTACAGGAGCCAGCTGAGTCTCTGCTTCTGTTCTCAGAATCTGTTGGCTTGGAAACAGGGGCCCAGCCAAGCAGCATTCTGGAATGTGAAGAAGAGGCAGTATGCAGTGATGCGCAACAGCTGTGTCTCTCTGAATCTGAAGAGGCGGGTGAGCCAGTGCCGATGGTCAGCACACCGCAGAACGCATCTGATGATGATGAGACTCAGTTGCCAGTTTCTGTTGAGCATGGTGCTGGCCAGACCACCCAACAACAGCAGGTGTTGGAAGAGGGTAGTGGTGGAGATGATGAGGTCCAAGACCCAACATGGCGTGAGGAACAGGAAGGTGGTGGGAGCAGCTCTGAGGAAGAGATTGCACCAACGGTCCAAACAGTAGGGAGAGGTAGGCTGCAGACTCGCTTGCCTGTAGCCTCCAGTTTGGCACCCGTTCGGAGCAGTTCTCTTCCAACAGCCAAACCGGGCGCTCCCAGGACTTGCTCTGCGTGGTCCTTTTTTGATACAGTTGCAGATGATATTTGCTATGTAAAATGCAAGCTGTGTAATCAAAAAATTAAAAGAGGTAAAAGTGTCAGTAACCTTAATACAACAAATATGTGGAAACATGTGCGGTCAAAGCACTTTGTTGAGTTACAAAGACACACTGGAGATGTAGGCCAACCTACAGCAGCACCTACATCTTCAGCTCGTGTTGGAGCCTCTTCCTCCAGTTCACACACAGCTGGTTCGGCTTCCTCAAAGGATCGCCATGGAAGAACCTCTGTCACTGTTGTCCAGAGACACAGTGTTATTCCACCCACAGCTGCAAGTTCCCTGTCATCCTCACACACCCAGGCCACAAAACAGCCATCGGTAGCACAGGCATGGGATAAAAGACGGCCATACTCGGCAAACCATCCACGAGCACAGGCTCTGAATGCTGGCATTGCAAAACTCCTGTCCCTTGAAATGCTGTCATTCAGGCTGGTGGAGACTGACAGTTTCCGTGAATTAATGGCATTGGCAGTCCCACAATACAATGTGCCCAGCCGATTTTATTTCAGCAGGCAAGCCGTCCCTGGTCTGCAAAAGCATGTTGAGGCAAAAATTAAACATGCGCTACTAAACGCCGTCAGTAGCAAGGTCCACCTGACCACCGATGCGTGGACCAGTACCCATGGCCAGGGACGATACCTTTCACTCACTGCCCATTGGGTGAATGTTGTGGAGCCGGGTACAGATCTTGCGAGTGGCGCTGTACGTGTTCTGCCAACTCCAAGGATTGCCGGAATCAAGTCTGTCCACATTGACTCCTCCTCCTACTCCAGTTCCTCAGAATCATCGCTGCAGGAGCCGTCACGGTCTACCTCCACATGGACCCGTGGACGCTTACCTGATGCGACCGATATGAGCACAGCCGTGGCCAAACGGCAACAGGCCGTTCTGAAATTAATTCCCATGGGGAATCGAAGCCACACAGCGCAGGAGGTCTGGAATGCCATCAAGCAGGAGAGCGACGTGTGGTTTTTGCCAGCGAATCTCCAGCCAGGCTTGGTAGTGTGTGACAATGGCCGAAATCTGGTGGCAGCTCTGGGCCTTGGCAACCTCACTCACATACCATGTCTGGCACATGTGCTCAACTTGGTCGTGCAGAGTTTTTTGAGGGACTATCCGGATCTTGATGCACTGCTGCACAAGGTCCGCCTAGAGTGCGCTCACTTGAGACGTTCCAGCATGGCCAGATCGCGCATTGCAGCTCTGCAACGCAGATTGCGCCTTCCTGAACATCGCATCATATGTGACGTATCCACCAGGTGGAATTCAACGTTACATATGTTGGAGCGGTTGTGTGAGCAGCAGCCAGCAGTTATGGAGTATCAGCTGCATCAGGCGCAATCAACACGCAATTTGCGCCGTCCACACTTCACCATTAATGAGTGGGCCACTATGAAGGACATGTGCCACGTTTTGCGTGCGTTTGATGAGTCAACGCGGATGGCGAGTGCAGATGATGCACTAGTCAGCCTGACTGTCCCCCTTATCTGCCTGCTTCAAAAAACACTGCAAGCAATAAGGGATGAGGTTTTGGAAGAGGTGGAGGATGAGGAGTCACAAATTCCATCACCTTCTGGAAAGTCAGCGCAACGTGGTTCCTCACAAAGGGCTGGGCAGGGCTCACTTTGTGAGGAGGATGAGGAGGAGGAGTCAATGGAGGAGGAAGACATCGCTCCAGAGGGAGGTACACAACGCTCTAGTCAGTATGTAGAGCGAGGGTGGGGTGATGCAGAGCAGGCAGAGATAACGCCTCTTGCAGAGGACAGCGTTTCTTTGCCAGTTGGGAGTCTGCAGCACATGGTTGATTTCATGCTGCAGTGCCTAAGAAACGACCGCCGCATCGCCCACATTCTCACGACGTCTGATTATTGGGTGTACACCCTCCTAGACCCTCGCTACCGGGACAACGTCAAAAGCCTCATCACACCGTTGAACCGGAGCGTAAAATGCGGGAGTACCAAGACACACTGGTGCAATCCCTAATGTTCTACCTTACTGCCGAGAGCACTGCTGCTGCTACTGCTTTACAAAGCAGCTCTGTGCGTCGAGGCAGTGTAGAGAGCTCTGCAACAAGAGGGAGCACACGCAGTGCCTCTGCACAGGGAAAGACCAGTATGTTAAAAATGTGACAAAGTTTTGTGGCAGCGCCACAAATGTCTACACCATCCGAGAGGGCTCCAGTCAGCGGGAGGCAACGTATCCGTCAGATGGTGACAGACTACTTGGCTTTGCCTCTCAGTGTACTCCCAGATGGCTCTTCCCCATTCAAGTTTTGGGTCTCTAAGCTGGATACATGGCCAGAGCTTAGCCAGTATGCATTGGAGGTGCTGGCTTGCCCTGCTGCCAGTGTATTATCGGAGCGCGTCTTTAGTGCTGCAGGTGGTGTACTAACAGACCGTCGCATGCGACTATCCTCCGATAATGTAGACCGGCTTACTTTTCTGAAAATGAACAAGGCATGGATCTCGCCAGAATTTGTCTGTCCGTTTTCAGATTAAATAACTGGTTCGCAACGTTATCCATGTCTCCTGTTATGTTCATCTTTCTACCACCTGAACTCTACTCCCTGGGCTCCAACACTGCCAGTTGCTGCTCAGAAGTGTCGTGTCCACAGAACAAAACACAAGCTCTACTGTTAGTGGGGTTCAGTAACGCCAGCTGTTCCCCTGCTGTGTCAACGGCAAGAAGTCTCCTGTTCCCGACACATGGACAGAAAAACACATGACCAACATGCTCCAAATAGGGAAGAGCCGTCACCCTGCTTGTTATGCTGAAAACATGAAATTGTGAAGTTTTGCAGGCCTAGAATGATAAATTTTTATGACAAATATGGACAAATAATAATTTGTCATCACAGCGCATATCTGCACATGTCTATTAGAAATGGTAACAAAAAATAAAACATAGTCTACTCTTCACATTTTGAAATTAATGCATAAAAGTACATTTCAGACTTATGAATTAATGCTTTTTAAGGAACTTTATCTGTACCTGTAAGATAATGCAGTCAATGGATGTACGAATCATTAAATCCTCATCATCATCATCACGAGTTTTATTTATGACAGACATTATAAAATACACATACTGATGCCAACTGTAACTTCAAACACCATATATGAAATGGCCAGCATGTAAACATGGTAATAATGTCCAATAATAAATTATTACATCTAGAAAGTGCATCATGCATACTGACAATAGGTAGTTATACCTGCAAGTGCTGTTGAAACAACCACAAGAGATATAAATTAATACTGGTATATAGGTATCACAGTGCATAGTTACTCATGGACAATGTTGATGTAATACTGTATCTCAATTAAGTCAGCGTCAACCATTAGGCTTGTTAGTCTTGTACATTGTTAAAGAGGGAACGTAATTTTTTTGTTTGTCATAGGTGGAGTATTACACATTAAATTATTACTGCTGTATTTTTTTTTGCGTCCCTAGTGCGCAATAACGCAGCCTAACCTCACATTTCATAGTCAGCTAATTGCCACACGCTACCCTACCCTACGCGTGACAGTAGGAAGGTAGTGTTGACGGATAAAGCTTTGCGCAACCAGACATTCTTTTACCCTCTTCAACACTCTACAAGCAAAAAATGCATGATTTCAGCCGCAGACTTTATTGATGTACAGTATAACATCGGCATTACCCATCAGAGGCTGTCCACTGTCTGATACAGACATAGAATATACCTTTGCTATCCGTAGCCTTTGTTTCACCTACACTTGCAGGCACACACTTAAATTGTGACAAACAATGCCTAATGTTTTTTTAAATGGTTATTTTTTATTGTACATTATTGTGTCATCAATCACATTGATGAGTCCATGCTGGACATGTCATACATGCTATAGAAAGTTACGATTTTATGAACTTAAATAATTGAAATGTCTGTGACTGTCACATAAAATTTGCGATGATGATGATGAGTGACTATTACAAAATCCATTGTCTTCACTATGTTATGGTTTAACATAGCGTTCCTTAAGCATTATTCATAAAAAAAAAAATGGACTTTTATTCTTAAATTTACAACACTATATTTTGTTACCAATTTTTTGGGTGTTGTGTTGTTCCATTTATTTTTGGCATGTGCATATATGCGTTTATATTTCTATTTTCTTTATTTTTCCTTCTTGAAATTAGAAAACATGTGTATCTTTGTACCGTGTTAGCCAGTAGATAGAAAAATATTTAGACTTCAGAGTCAGCAGTGGTTGATACCTTTTAATGGATAACTGAAAAGATGGAAACAAATTGCAAGCTTTCAAGGCTACTCACGTCTCTTCATCAGGGAAAGACTAACTAAAAAAATTAAGCATCACATATTTCTATACACAACAGGACACAGGAATAGTGCAATAGGTAAGACAAGTAAGTGACGTGTATCAGAACTGTCATTATCTCACAGGGATGAACATAAATATTGGAACAGTTCCTAGATAAGGATAGAAAGTTTGATTGCCCTCTCATTGGCGTATTTTTTTGGGTTTTCATGACCCTGGAAGGGCATAGACGCAGATTCCTTAATTGATATAGAATGACATAAATCCATGTGATCTATTCATTCCATCACTAACAGTGTCAAAGGTCATGATGAGCTTATATTCTGAAACCTTTGTACGTTTCTCATATTTGAAGTTATATTTTAATACCAGTAATTCCATATCCATGATGCTATGACCGGGCATACAAAAGTCTTTTGCCACAGGTAAATTCATTAATTTATCTGTGATTGTGTGGCGCTGATAATTCATCCTTGTTCTCCTTTTTGTTGCCGGTCTCCCCTCACTTGTCCCTCCCTCACTTGTCTTAGCTATTCCTGTGTCCTGTTGTGTGTAGAAATATGTGATTCTTCATTTTTGGCTTTACTCTTAGCCTGATGAAGACACCTGAGTAGTCTCGAAAGCTTTGAATTTGTTACCATATTTTCAGTTAGCCATTAAACGTTATCAACCACAGAGGACTGTCAAGTATAAATATTTTTCTATTCTTGTAATTGAAATTTATCATTTTATTGTCGTAGTAAAACTTCATTTATTCTTGTTTGAAGTACATACATTTGCAATGGCCACGTAACAAGGCAATAACTCAATATTTTATGCCTACACCCTCCTTGACCCTGGGCTTCAACAGCGCCAGTTGCTGCTCAGAAGTGTTAGATGCACAGATGAAAACAATCGCTGATGTGTTTGTGGGGTTCAGTAACGCCTGCTGTTCCCCTGCTGTGTGTCTGGCAAAAATTACTGCTGCTAACTACAACTTCAACTTCAAACGTCTCATACTAGGCCTCTGCCTACACCCTCCTTGACCCTGGGCTTCAACAGCGCCAGTTGCTGCTCAGAAGTGTTAGATGCACAGATGAAAACAATCGCTGATGTGTTTGTGGGGTTCAGTAACGCCTGCTGTTCCCCTGCTGTGTGTCTGGCAAAAATTACTGCTGCTAACTACAACTTCAACTTCAAACGTCTCATACTAGGCCTCTGCCTACACCCTCCTTGACCCTGGGCTTCAACAGCGCCAGTTGCTGCTCAGAAGTGTTAGATGCACAGATGAAAACAATCGCTGATGTGTTTGTGGGGTTCAGTAACGCCTGCTGTTCCCCTGCTGTGTGTCTGGCAAAAATTACTGCTGCTAACTACAACTTCAACTTCAAACGTCTCATACTAGGCCTCTGCCTACACCCTCCTTGACCCTGGGCTTCAACAGCGCCAGTTGCTGCTCAGAAGTGTTAGATGCACAGATGAAAACAATCGCTGATGTGTTTGTGGGGTTCAGTAACGCCTGCTGTTCCCCTGCTGTGTGTCTGGCAAAAATTACTGCTGCTAACTACAACTTCAACTTCAAACGTCTCATACTAGGCCTCTGCCTACACCCTCCTTGACCCTGGGCTTCAACAGCGCCAGTTGCTGCTCAGAAGTGTTAGATGCACAGATGAAAACAATCGCTGATGTGTTTGTGGGGTTCAGTAACGCCTGCTGTTCCCCTGCTGTGTGAACGGCAAAAAGTCCTGCTGCCTCCACCCTGTTCTCTTCTCATCCCTGGGTTACAACACCGCCAGTTGTTTCTCGGAAGTGCTGTTAGCACAGTCTACACTTGCTCCTGTGTTACTGGGGTTCAGTAATGTCAGCTGTTCCCCTGCTGTGTGAACGGCAAACAGTCCTGCTGCCTCCACCCTGTTCTCTTCTCATCCCTGGGTTACAACACCGCCAGTTGTTTCTCGGAAGTGCTGTTAGCACAGTCTACAATTGCTCCCGTGTTACTGGGGTTCAGTAATGTCAGCTGTTCCCCTGCTGTGTGAACGGCAAAAAGTCCTGCTGCCTCCACCCTGTTCTCTTCTCATCCCTGGGTTACAACACCGCCAGTTGTTTCTCGGAAGTGCTGTTAGCACAGTCTACACTTGCTCCCGTGTTACTGGGGTTCAGTAATGTCAGCTGTTCCCCTGCTGTGTGAACGGCAAACAGTCCTGCTGCCTCCACCCTGTTCTCTTCTCATCCCTGGGTTACAACACCGCCAGTTGTTTCTCGGAAGTGCTGTTAGCACAGTCTACACTTGCTCCCGTGTTACTGGGGTTCAGTAATGTCAGCTGTTCCCCTGCTGTGTGAACGGCAAAAAGTCCTGCTGCCTCCACCCTGTTCTCTTCTCATCCCTGGGTTACAACACCGCCAGTTGTTTCTCGGAAGTGCTGTTAGCACAGTCTACACTTGCTCCTGTGTTACTGGGGTTCAGTAATGTCAGCTGTTCCCCTGCTGTGTGAACGGCAAACAGTCCTGCTGCCTCCACCCTGTTCTCTTCTCATCCCTGGGTTACAACACCGCCAGTTGTTTCTCGGAAGTGCTGTTAGCACAGTCTACACTTGCTCCTGTGTTACTGGGGTTCAGTAATGTCAGCTGTTCCCCTGCTGTGTGAACGGCAAACAGTCCTGCTGCCTCCACCCTGTTCTCTTCTCATCCCTGGGTTACAACACCGCCAGTTGTTTCTCGGAAGTGCTGTTAGCACAGTCTACACTTGCTCCCGTGTTACTGGGGTTCAGTAATGTCAGCTGTTCCCCTGCTGTGTGAACGGCAAAAAGTCCTGCTGCCTCCACCCTGTTCTCTTCTCATCCCTGGGTTACAACACCGCCAGTTGTTTCTCGGAAGTGCTGTTAGCACAGTCTACACTTGCTCCTGTGTTACTGGGGTTCAGTAATGTCAGCTGTTCCCCTGCTGTGTGAACGGCAAACAGTCCTGCTGCCTCCACCCTGTTCTCTTCTCATCCCTGGGTTACAACACCGCCAGTTGTTTCTCGGAAGTGCTGTTAGCACAGTCTACACTTGCTCCTGTGTTACTGGGGTTCAGTAATGTCAGCTGTTCCCCTGCTGTGTGAACGGCAAACAGTCCTGCTGCCTCCACCCTGTTCTCTTCTCATCCCTGGGTTACAACACCGCCAGTTGTTTCTCGGAAGTGCTGTTAGCACAGTCTACACTTGCTCCCGTGTTACTGGGGTTCAGTAATGTCAGCTGTTCCCCTGCTGTGTGAACGGCAAAAAGTCCTGCTGCCTCCACCCTGTTCTCTTCTCATCCCTGGGTTACAACACCGCCAGTTGTTTCTCGGAAGTGCTGTTAGCACAGTCTACACTTGCTCCTGTGTTACTGGGGTTCAGTAATGTCAGCTGTTCCCCTGCTGTGTGAACGGCAAAAAGTCCTGCTGCCTCCACCCTGTTCTCTTCTCATCCCTGGGTTACAACACCGCCAGTTGTTTCTCGGAAGTGCTGTTAGCACAGTCTACACTTGCTCCCGTGTTACTGGGGTTCAGTAATGTCAGCTGTTCCCCTGCTGTGTGAACGGCAAACAGTCCTGCTGCCTCAACTTTAATTTCCATGGGTACCTTCTGCTACCCATCCGGGTTCCAGTACCGTCAGCTGGTTCTCCGCAGTGCCTTTGGCCTAGGTGCCTCCATGTCGGTATCCGAGTTCCAGCAACGTCTGCTGGTCCTTGGTAGTGCTTTGGAGCACAGGTACCTCCTGCTTAGTAACCCTGTCCCAGTAACGTCAGCTGGTCCTCGGTTGTGCCATTGGCTCTTTTCCTTCTGCTGACCCTCCGGGTTCCAGCACAGTCAGCTGGTCCTCGTTACTTTCATTGGCTCTTGTACCTTCTGCTACCCATCCGGGTTCCAGTACCGTCAGCTGGTTCTCCGCAGTGCCTTTGGCCTAGGTGCCTCCATGTCGGTATCCGAGTTCCAGCAACGTCTGCTGGTCCTTGGTAGTGCTTTGGAGCACAGGTACCTCCTGCTTAGTAACCCTGTCCCAGTAACGTCAGCTGGTCCTCGGTTGTGCCATTGGCTCTTTTCCTTCTGCTGACCCTCCGGGTTCCAGCACAGTCAGCTGGTCCTCGTTACTTTCATTGGCTCTTGTACCTTCTGCTACCCATCCGGGTTCCAGTACCGTCAGCTGGTTCTCCGCAGTGCCTTTGGCCTAGGTGCCTCCATGTCGGTATCCGAGTTCCAGCAACGTCTGCTGGTCCTTGGTAGTGCTTTGGAGCACAGGTACCTCCTGCTTAGTAACCCTGTCCCAGTAACGTCAGCTGGTCCTCGGTTGTGCCATTGGCTCTTTTCCTTCTGCTGACCCTCCGGGTTCCAGCAAAGTCAGCTGGTCCTCGTTACTTCCATTGGCTTTTGTACCATCACCAACAGGACAAAGAAGGTTAAGACAAACTACAAGATACAGAACAAGAGACAGAAGAACAATAAGCAGAAGATCAAAAAGCAGAAGAACATTAAGTATAAGACCAAAATGAAGAGCAAAATATATGCTCTAAATTCTAAGCAGAAGAAGACTAAGCAGTGTATGGGGGTGAGTCCGTTCCTCCTCATGGTGCCCCTGGAAAATGCCTGATGCTGCTGCAGGCTAAACTGAACGCGGACAAATACTGTTGTAATTAAAATCTTTTGTGACAGCAAGAACGGAAGGATGAAAATTCAGAGTTTTACAGATTACAAGTACAGGAATGTCTGTCACAAATAAGAATATGATGAAAAGGATGAATAGGAAGAAGATGAAGAAGTAGAATATGAAGAATAATAACTGTTTAATAAGAACAATATAAGTAATGTTAACAAAAAATGAATAGCAAGAAGTTTTAGAAGATTAAGAAGGTGAAGATGAAGAATAATTTGATGAGAAAGATGATGCTGCTGAAGATTATGAAGGAGAAAGTGTGTGAAAAGTTAAAAAGGTGAAGACCATGGAAGTTGTGAAACAGACATATTTGACAAAATAGAAAAAAGGTTAACAACATTGTGAATTTCTTCGTCAATCCGAACGTATTTCCTAAAAAAAAAAAATTAATGCTATTCCATTGGATTGGGTTAAACATCTATGCCTTTAATGTCTCCTCAACCTCCCCCAATACATTCTACATTACTCTTTGTTGTTTTCCTTCATGTACAATTAACCTACAAGGCAAGAATGGGGTTTTTTTTATTTCGATATTTTGTTCCCATAGACTTACATGGGACTTCCGGTATCGGTATCGGGTATCGCCGATATTTTTTGTGTATCGGCGATACCATTCCGATTCCGATACTTTTGGATATCGGAAAGTATCGCTCAACTCTACTCAAGGCATAAAGGGCCTCAAAAAAGTGGCCATGTTTGCCTATGGCTGACACTAGCTAAGCCGGACAATACTGACTTCTGCATTTTCTGAGAAGTTGCTTAGCAATAAAGTTACAAAAACTACTCCCAAGTGTCTAAAAACTTCTTCCTGTATTGAAAAACGTATCTAAGCTATGACTAGGTGCCAGGGGTGTAACTTGAAGGTTGTGGGCCCTAATGCAAAATTTCAAAAAGTGACTTCAACTATTTCTGTAATTTACTCCTTTATACCCTATACTGTATTTCTGTATTTTTATATGTGCCAAAGGGACCTCTTCAGCCCACCGATGCTCAATGGCCCAGGTAAGATTGCAACCCAAGTACCTACTAGACTTATGCCCCTGTCAGTTGTGGTGATACTGAGAGTACTCCACGTTCTGTGATTACTTCTGAGAGTACTCCACTTTCTGTGATTACTTCTGAGAGAACGCCACTTTCTCTGATTACTTCTGAGACTACTCCACTTTCTATGATTACTTCTGAGATTACTCCACTTCCTGTGATTACTTCTGAGAGTACTCCACTTCCTGTAATTACTTCTGAGAGAACTCCACTTCCTGTGATTACTTCTGAGAGTACTCCACTTCCTGTGATTACTTCTAAGAGTACTCCTCTTCCTGTGATTACTTCTGAAAGAACTCCACTTCCTGTGATTACTTCTGAGAGCACTCCACTTCCTGTGATTACTTCTGAGAGTACTCCACTTCCTGTGATTACTTCTGAGAGTACTCCACTTCCTGTGATTACTTCTGAGAGTACTCCACTTCCTGTGATTACTTCTGAGAGTACTCGACTTCCTGTGATTACTTTTAAGAGTACTCTACTTCCTGTGATTACTTCTGAGAGTGCTCCACTTTCTGTGATTACTTCTGAGAGTGCTCCACTTTCTCTGATTACTTCTGAGAGTGCTCCACTTCCTGTGATTACTTCTGAGAGTGCTCCACTTCCTGTGATTACTTCTGAGAGTACTCCACTTTCTATGATTACTTCTGAGAGTACTCCACTTTCTGTGATTACTTCTGAGAGTACTCCACTTCCTGTGATTACTTCTGAGAGTACTCCACTTTCTGTGATTACTTCTGAGAGTATTTCACTTTCTGTGATTACTTCTGAGAGTACTCCACTTTATGTGACTACTTCTGAGAGTGCTCCACTTCCTGTGATTACTTCTGAGAGTATTTCACTTTCTGTGATTACTTCTGAGAGTACTCCACTTTCTGTGATTACTTCTGAGAGCATTTCACTTTCTGTGATTACTTCTGAGAGTACTCCACTTTCTGTGACTACTTCTGAGAGTGCTCCACTTTCTGTGATTACTTCTGAGAGCACTCCACTTTCTCTGATTACTTCTGAGAGTACTCCACTTTCTGTGACTACTTCTGAGAGTGCTCCACTTTCTGTGATTACTTCTGAGAGTATTTCACTTTCTGTGATTACTTCTGAGAGTGCTCCACTTTCTATGATTACTTCCGAGAATACTCCACTTTCTGTGATTACATCTGAGAGTACTCCACTTCCTGTGACTACTTCTGAGAGTGCTCCACTTTCTGTGATTACGTCTAAGAGTGCTCCACTTCCTGTGACTACTTCTGAGAGTGCTCCACTTTCTGTGATTACTTCTGAGAGTACTCCACTTCCTGTGATTACTTCTGAGAGTGCTCCACTTTCTATGATTACTTCTGAGAGTGCTCCACTTTCTGTGATTACTTCTGAGAGTACTCCACTTCCTGTGATTACTTCTGAGAGCACTCCACTTTCTATGATTACTTCTGAAAGTGCTCCACTTTCTGTGATTACTTCTGAGAGTGCTCCACTTTCTGTGATTACTTCTGAGAGTACTCCACTTCCTGTGATTACTTCTGAGAGTATTTCACTTTCTGTGATTACTTCTGAGAGTACTCCACTTTCTATGACTACTTCTGAGAGTGCTCCACTTTTTGTGATTACTTCTGAGAGCACCCCACTTTCTCTGATTACTTCTGAGAGTACTCCACTTTCTCTGATTACTTCTGAGAGTACTCCACTTCCTGTGATTACTTCTGAGAGTGCTCCACTTCCTGTGATTACTTCTGAGAGTACTCCACTTTCTGTGATTACTTCTGAGAGTACTCCACTTTCTCTGATTACTTCTGAGAGTACTCCACTTTCTGTGATTACTTCTGAGAGTACTCCACTTTCTGTGATTACTTCTGAGAGCACTCCACTTTCTGTGATTACTTCTGAGAGTGCTCCACTTTCTGTGATTACTTCTGAGAGTGCTCCACTTTCTCTGATTACTTCTGAGAGTGCTCCACTTCCTGTGATTACTTCTGAGAGTGCTCCACTTCCTGTGATTACTTCTGAGAGTACTCCACTTTCTGTGACTACTTCTGAGAGTGCTCCACTTTCTGTGATTACTTCTGAGAGTACTCCACTTTCTCTGATTACTTCTGAGAGCACTACACTTTTTGTAATTTACTCCTTTATACCCCATTCTGTGTTTCTTTTCACAGCTAGTTTTATTCCGTGCCATTATACTTCAGAGGATGTAACTTAAATATTTCATTCTGTGAACAATTCTCAAAAATAAATTCACTTGTACTAAATATTTGCATTAAGGGGATTTTTTTTAAGAGCGAAAACACAACATTATCACTTTTACCCACAAAGAGAGAGGAAGAAAGTGACAGCGACAATCTTATATTTAGTTTGTGGAATTTTTACTAATTAGATTTTATTTTCTTTCCTTCTCGTTTTGCTATATTGTTGCCTAAAGCTGGTTAATTCCCTGTCTATACTTTGTACAGCAGATTTACTTGTTCTCATTGATAAATTTTATGTTATTTTTAATGAACAAGGCTATGATAAACTCAGTACAAAGTTAGCGAATTATTAACGTTTATAGCACGGACAGGATGAGTATAATTTCTAAACAACTGAATAATTCAAAATTGAAATGGTAATTGACGTACTCAAGAATGGGTTTGTGACCGACTTCTTTGGCTGAAAACACACCCCCATGCATTAGTCAATGGTAAGTGAAGGTATTACTTGCAAAATCAGGTGTCCATTGGCTACTGCATGTAGGCATGGTGTCAGCCGCAAGTAGCCACCGTAACGTGAAAGCCCAGCTTTTGCTCTGAGTAAAATCTCAAAAGAATCCTCAAGTTAATGTTCTCAAAATTGTGAACTTCTTGAAAAATAAGTAAACTCTGGGGTTTTAACCTAAGCTCCCCCAGGGAGGGTCTTGTGCAAAAGTATTGCCTTTAAAATCAGGTGGCCATTAGCTACCATATGTGGGCATTGAGGCTGCAATATGTAGCAGCCACAAAAAGAAAACCTAGCTTTATATTGAGTAAAATCTTAAAGGAATCCTCGAGTTGATGTTCTTCGTCTAGCTTCTTCTGAAAAGTTGACTTGCCTAAATGAGTGGACTCTCAGGTTTTATTCTATGCTCCTCGGGAGAGGGTTTTATGTGAAACAAAACAATTATCCTCCATGCTTTACAAGATGTCTGTGTATACTGTACACAGTAAACCTGATTGCATGAGGTTTCAGGGCTCCCAGCAAAGCAGGCTTACACAGGTCCCTCACCTAACTCATATTAATTTAAACTTAAATTCAAAGCTCTATGATGTCCCAGACCCTGATACCTCATGCATGGCCCATGGTTGACTGATGCTGTGCAATTATCAAATTTATACTGTGGGTCAATTGATGCCACTTTTCCTGGTGTCTGTCTCAAATTTTTGGAAGTGTTTGGACCAAGTTGGGTCTCCTTCATGTGTGTTGCCTGAATTTGGCAGGCCTCTCGGAGCACTAGGCCTACACCAGTCACTCATTTACCTGTTACTAATCAATGTTTCAAATTCTGATCCAAGCCCTGTCCCATGCATTCATGCTGCACATACAGGGGTTGGACAAAATAATGGAAACACCTAACGTTTTGGCATCATAATCTTCGAACATGCAAACCGTGACATATGGTAATGTTTTGTAGTTGATTATTTGTGTTATGTGATATGTGTATGTAAATTAACTGTTTGTTTGGCAGAATTGTAAGAACATTTATGAGAACCTGATAACAATGGCAGACCTCTCGGATTTTCAAAGAGGCCAAATTGTTGGTGTTGGTATGGCAGGCGCTCGTGTAACCGAAAGTGCCCGAATGCTTGGCGTGTCAAGAGGTCCTGTCTCCAAAGTAATGACTGCGTTTGAAAGAGAAGGAAAAACGCCCGCAGCAAAGCACAGGGCCAGGCGAAAGTCGAAGTTGACTGAGCGAGACCGTCGGACTCTAAAGCGAATTGTGAGAGAGGATCGCAAGACCACGGCTCCGAAAATCACTGCTGAGCTCAATGAACACGTACAGAACCCAGTTTCCACGAAAACTGTTCGTCAGGAGCTGAACAAATCTGGATTCCACGGAAGAGCTGCAATTCAAAAACCGCTGCTCTCAATGACAAATGTTTCCAAGCATTTAGAGTGGTGAAGAAACCTCCAGAATTGGTCCCTCGAGCAGTGGAAGCATGTGATATTCTCAGACGAATCATCGTTTACCCTATTTCCGACCTCCGGCCGGGTGTACGTTTGGAGACAGCCAAAAGAAGCATTCCATCCAGACTGCCTTCTCCCAACAGTAAAACATGGCGGGGGTTCGGTGATGATATGGGGTGCTATTTCGTGGAGATCCGCCGGGCCAATGATCTCCCTTCATGTAAGAATTAACAGCCGCGATTAATTAGGCATTTTGGGCGACCAAATGCATCCTATGGTTCAGGAAAGATGTGTATCTTCGTACCGTGTTAGCCAGTAGATAGAAAAATATTTAGACTTGAGAGTCCTCAGTGGTTGATACCTTTTAATGGCTAACTGAAAAGATGGTAACAAATTGCAAGCTTTCGAGACTACTCAGGTCTCTTCATCAGGCATAGACTAATACAACATCTGAAGAATCACATATTTATACACAAAATAGCACAGAAAAAATGCAATAGGTAGGACAAGTGACATGAAGCAGAACTGTCATTATGGCAGAGGGATTAACATAAATATGACTAGTTCATAGATAAGGAGTGAAGGTTTTATTACCCTCTGATTGGGGTCTGGTATTGTGTTGTGATGACCCTAAAAGGTCAGGGAGGCAGATTCCTTAATTGTTGTAGAACGACATAAAACTCTGGGATATATTCATCCCAGCACTAAGAGTGTCAAAGGTCATCATAAGTTTATATTCCCAGACTTTTCTATCCTTCTCAGATTTGAAGTTAGATTTTAATACAAGTAATTCCATATCTGTCATGCTATGACCGGGCATACAAAAGTGTTTGGCCACAGGTAAATCCATTCTTTTTTCTCTTATCGTGTGGCGATGAGAATTCATCCTTGTTCTCAGTTTTTGCCCGGTCTCCCCCACATACAGACCCCAGTTGGACATTTAGTACATATAATTAGGTACACCACATTAGATGTGATGCAGCTGAAAGTACCTGGTATCTTGTAGTCCTGATGGGAGTTGGGGATCTTTATCCTGTCCGTGGTCATTATAGATGTACAGGTCTTGCATTTCTTTTGTCTGCAAGGAAAGGTTCCTGCAGCTGTTGGGGAGGACAGGGAGCTTCTGACAATGATGCTTCTTGGATTTGGGGGCTGCCTAAAACATAGTAGTGGGGGGTCTGGAAATATGGATTGTAATCGGGCATCTTTTTGTAGTAAAGGTTGTAGTTTCCGTGCAGCTCCCCTTAGCATCTCCAGACTTGGATTGTAGGTGACCACTAGAGGCACCCGGTTATTTTCTTCTTTAGCTTTGTAATGTAGCAGGTGATTCCTTGATATTCTGGTGGCTCTTGTAATTTGGTTTTCAATTGTTCTTGGATGGTAGCCCTGGTTCAAAAAAGTCTTTCTGAGGCGACCAAGGTGTTCATCTCTATCCATGGGGTTGGAACATATACGGTTGTATCTGATGGCTTGGCTGTAGACAATAGAGTTTTTTATGTGTTTAGGATGGAAACTGTCCCATTTAAGATATGTTGGACGGTCGATTGGCTTCTGATACAGGGATGTCTCTATTTCATTGTTCTTTAGCTTAATGGTGGTGTCTAAAAAGTTAATTTCAGTGCTGGAGTAGTTAAGTGTTAAGTTGATGGTGGGATGAAATTGATTGAACTGTTCATGGAACGTCTTTAGCTGTTGTTCAGACTCCGTCCAGATGATTAAAATGTCATCAATGTAGCGGTAGTAGGCCCGAGGCCTGATGGGGCAGGAGGACAAAAATCTAAGAAGCATCATTGTCAGAAGCTCCCTGTCCTCCCCAACAGCTGCAGGAACCTTTCCTTGCAGACAAAAGAAATGCAAGACCTGTACATCTATAATGACCACGGACAGGATAAAGATCCCCAACTCCCATCAGGACTACAAGATACCAGGTACTTTCAGCTGCATCACATCTAATGTGGTGTACCTAATTATATGTACTAAATGTCCAACTGGGGGTCTGTATGTGGGGGAGACCGGGCAAAAACTGAGAACAAGGATGAATTCTCATCGCCACACGATAAGAGAAAAAAGAATGGATTTACCTGTGGCCAAACACTTTTGTATGCCCGGTCATAGCATGACAGATATGGAATTACTTGTATTAAAATCTAACTTCAAATCTGAGAAGGATAGAAAAGTCTGGGAATATAAACTTATGATGACCTTTGACACTCTTAGTGCTGGGATGAATATATCCCAGAGTTTTATGTCGTTCTACAACAATTAAGGAATCTGCCTCCCTGACCTTTTAGGGTCATCACAACACAATACCAGACCCCAATCAGAGGGTAATAAAACCTTCACTCCTTATCTATGAACTAGTCATATTTATGTTAATCCCTCTGCCATAATGACAGTTCTGCTTCATGTCACTTGTCCTACCTATTGCATTTTTTCTGTGCTATTTTGTGTATAAATATGTGATTCTTCAGATGTTGTATTAGTCTATGCCTGATGAAGAGACCTGAGTAGTCTCGAAAGCTTGCAATTTGTTACCATCTTTTCAGTTAGCCATTAAAAGGTATCAACCACTGAGGACTCTCAAGTCTAAATATTTTCCTATGGTTCAAGCACTGTTCCCGGAGGGGAACGCCATCTTTCAGGATGATAATGCACCAATTCATACAGCTAGAATAGTTAAAGCATGGCACGAGGAACAGTCTAATGAAGTTGAGCATCTCATCTGCCCCCACAATCACCAGACCTCAACATTATTGAGCATTTATGGTCGATTTTAGCGATTCAAGTTTAACGTCGATTTCCGCCGCCATCATCGCTCAAAGAACTGGAGGGTGTTTTAACTGAAGAATGGGCTAAAATTCCTTTGGAAACAATTCACACCTTGTTAGGGGCCTGCAGAACGCACCTAATAGATATTTATTTATCCATTTTATTTTTAAGGAGAGGTGTGTTCGCAGAGCCTGCTGCTAGTAAGATGGCGCAAATAGGCAGTATGAGCGAACTCTGTTATCCCGCAGAGTCGCAGCTGTAAACGCCGTAGCACTATATGGCGATATAAGCGGACTCTGTTAATTCACAGAGCCCCTGTGACAAAGACTGTGTCCTGTTAGACTCACAGGGAACACAGATGACTGCTAAGTAGATTGCAGTCTGTGGTCATGCAAACAGAACACAAGCAATAATCTCCTCACCGGAGTAGCCGGTATTCTAATGGCGTTTTTCAGCCGAGCCCTGAACATGTGCATACAAAACTCCTCACCAGAGGTGCCGATATTCTAGGGGCTTATTTCAGCCAGACCTAACCACATGCATACATGACCACACTGGCGCAAGCACATAACAGATTTGATAATAGCGCGCCGCCGTGCGGTCATGCACACCTTTTATAGTAGCAGCTACAGGACCTTCCAGAAAAGGACCAAAGGGAAAGCTGCTCCAGAACTAAAGCAGCCTCAGGACCTTCCTGGAGGACCAATGGGAGTCACTGCAGTACCAACCATGTGACCCCTGATCTCCTATGAGAGATCTTACCCTGAGCATGCTCAGAAGGGAACACACAGGACTTAGTCCCAACTACGTCTGCTTGCCGCTGACATGCACTGGTTACAATGGCAGGATCTGGGGAGGCAGCAGTCATCCTCTGCACAGTATTGGACTGGGCGAGATGCTGGGACCGACGTCTCTGCTGAGCAGGCTCCACTGCGGCCAGAGACGGATGGGGACCGCAGCGGGGATGGCTCGAGATTCCTCTTGTGCAGTAGTGGGAACTCGATCCCTAACACACCTTGTATGAATCCATACCTCGGAGAATTGAGGCTGCAATCGCTGCAAAAGGTGGACCTACACCATATTAAACTAACTTTTGTTGATGTTTCCAGGTGTTTCCAATATTTTGTCCAACCCCTGTATATACAATTTGTACTCTGGGTCAATTGACGCCACTTGTCCTGGTGAAAAATAAAATAGTAATACAGCGCTCCATCCAGGTGTATGTATTAGAAAAAAGTTTTATTCAGGCATAAAATGCGACGTTTCGACCAGAATCAGGTCTTTGTCAAGTACACTGCCACTTGTCCTGGTGTCTGCCCATAATTCGAGCTGTTTTGGCAGCTTTTCAGCCCCCTGAAGATGTCTATATGTTTGGTTTTGCCTCCCATTGAATTCAGTGGGGTTCTGTTATGTTCGGTGAACCATTCAACAAACATGTTCGACGAACATCGAGACATTCGCCGAACCAAACCTTGAAAATTCGCTCATCTCTACTAATTTTTTTTTATGTGAGGTTATGTCTGTTAAATGGAGATGATGTGAATGTGAACATACGCATAGCACTTATACCAACATATGCTTCTTCTCAATTTTTTTCGTTTTGCTTCAGTTTTTTGTAGTTTGTACAAACGGTGTGTGACTCCTCCTTTTTGGGCCATTCGGTTTGTCTATACAGCTTTCCACGAGTAGGTGTCTAAATAGTTGGGACCTGGACCTGGTCCTGCTCTGCCCTTATCTATTTTGACGTCTGCTGACATATAGCGAGGTGAACTTCCAGAGTTAGGTACTGTCCCAATTGGGTACACCTTGTCGCGGTAGGGTGGCTTTTGATCAAAACAACATTGACTTAGTACCCTATGTTATTTACATGTACTATTACTGTACTATTAATTTACTTACTACAGGCGATTTGTTCATTTGGTTTCTATCTTAGGTTATATTTGCTCCAATACTGTAATTGTAAATGATTACATAAAGCAGAATTAGGATAATAAGTAAAGTTTTAAATAACATGATAAGCAAATGTGTTGCGTTTGAGGGAATTCTCCGAACAGCCAGTATTATAATAAAACAATCATAACAGCAATGACAGGAAACACATTATCAAAGATGAGCCCAAAAATTACTGAGAGGCCATGTAAATTGTTATGTTGTGTATAGACAGCACAGCCGGGGAAAGCACTGCCAGTTCTCGCTCCAGCTGCTCTGTCCATACTTTGGAAAACACAAGCATTGTATATCAAAATGAAAAAGCAGCAGCGTTCTTCATGGCAACCGATCAGATTCCTTCTTTTATTTTCACATCTAAAGGCACCCATACACATTACACTAACATGGACAAGTTTAGCTGACAACAGGAGCGTAAAGCCAGCACTGATTGGCCCCAAGGTTCGTGTGACTCAATAATATCGCACAACTTCAGGGAAGGTCAGTGATGACACCGCCGGAAAGGCGCCGGCACCGGGGGTGAGTACAAGTGTTATTTTTTTACTGGAGGGAAACATAGGGATTCAGAAGAGGTTGTCCGAGTAGTGGAAAACCCCTGTAAGACAACACTTTTCCATACACGGTACCTTAGTTTCAGACCTCCTCTATTAGTCACTCACAAAAAGTATCATTTGATAAGTTGGCATGTAGCAGTGATGTGATAGACAGCCATGCACAGAGCAGAGCCTACAATATACAAGGGAGGAAGACTGTAGGTGAGAGCAAAAGCTGTGTATTTGGTTGTGTAATAATGACTGAGTAATGGCAGACCGATTTATTATCAGAGATTGTCCTGAAGGCAACAACATTTGATGGCCTTAGTAGGGTCAAAAAATAATTTGTAGAAATAACATGAAGAACTGTCTATTGCAATGTAGATCTGACAAATTAAATTTCTTGGATCTAGGTGCTAGGTGCTGCAGGTAAATAAAAAGTTGTCCATGCCAAACAACAGATCTGTATCCCATCAATGAAGGCCCAAACCCAGGCCATAAATCAGGGCAGGGATCAGCATCTGTTGGGTGCATGGGGGCATTTGGATGAATATAATGCATTGGGTGGGAATCTTCCCTTCCGACGCATATGCAGAACGTAAAGGAAAAATGCAATGCCAGCATAGCAGTGTAAATGGGGTCCTCTTACAGGTTAATTTTTGGAGTCTAGAATATTCAAGTTTTAAACCCAAGAAGGCCATGCCCAGTTACAATTCTATTAAAACGATTATCATGCCACTAAGATTTACTTTATAGGTCCAACAAATGACCATCAAGTTGTAGGAATAATAATTTAAATGGCCTGCAACCCAGACAGGGCTTACTGAGAAGGCACCAAATTAGTTTGATTGGTTGGCTACCAACTAGTGATGGTGACCATCTTGGATCTACAAACTTTCTACATCGCAAAAGCCCAGAAGCTCTGGTGGTGTTAGCACCATAGATCAGTAATTCTATTTTACATTCAGGCATGATTTTTTTTTTAAATTAGATTTTTGGGTTAGTGACCATATGACAAAAGTCGCTTGCCCTGTCCTTCGACCAGGGCCGGCTCCAGGTTTTTATGGGCCCCGGGCGAAAGAGTCTCAGTGGGCCGCCTTAACACAGACCACGATTCATGATGCACAGATACTGCAGAGAAATATGGGTATAGCACAACACCAAACACTTCTCTTCTTCCATTACATGACTGATACCTATTGTAAATTGTACAATAGCTCAAAAACCGCCAAATCCTCACAGCGCACAGTACAGACTGGACAGTACAGTCCTCCATACAATATTATGGGCACCACATAGTCTCCCCCTCATCACCCCTGTAATACCCCATGCAGGATGTCACCCCGCCATCCCCCATATAATGCTCCATACAGAATACTGGACCCAATATAATGCTCCATACAGAATACTGGACCACATATAATGCTCCATACAAAATATGGAGCTCTCCTCTACACTGTGCTGCGTTCTGCACTGTTACGGCTCAGGAAAGGGCGCTGTGGAAAGACTCCCCATTATCATCATCATTGCCTGCCCATTATCATCATCATTGTCTCCCCTCATCATCATTGCCGGCCCATTATCATCATCATTGCCTCCCCTCATCATCATTGCCTGCCCATTATCATCATCATTGCCTCCCTATCATCATCATTGCCTCCCCATTAATATCATCATCATCATTGCCTTCCCATTATCATTGCCTCCCCATCATCATCATTATCATTGCCTCCCCATTAATATCATCATGATCATTGCCTTCCCATTATCATTGCCTCCCCATTAATATCATCATCATCGCCTCCCCATTAATATCATCATCATTGCCTTCCCATTATCATTGCCTCCCCATCATCATCATTATCATTGCCTCCCCATTAATATCATCATCATCATTGCCTTCCCATTATCATTGCCTCCCCATTAATATCATCATCATCGCCTCCCCATTAATATCATCATCATTTCCTTCCCATTATAATTGCCTACCCAATAATATCATCATCATCATTGCCTCCCCATTAATATCATCATCATCATTGCCTTCCCATTATCATTGCCTCCCCATTAATATCATCATTATCATTGCCTCCCCATTAATATCATCATCATCATTGCCTTCCCATTATCATTGCCCCTCCCATCATCATTGCCTCCCCATTAATATCATCATCATCATTGCCTTCCCATTATCATTGCCTCCCCATCATCATCATTATCATTGCCTCCCCATTAATATCATCATCATCATTGCCTTCACATCATTGCCTCCCCATTAATATCATCATCATCATTGCCTCCCCATTAATATCATCATCATTGCCTTCCCAATAATATCATCATCATCATTGCCTCCCCATTAATATCATCATCATCATTGCCTTCCCATTATCATTGCCTCCCCATTAATATCATCATTATCATTGCCTCCCCATTAATATCATCATCATCATTGCCTTCCCATTATCATTGCCCCTCCCATCATCATTGCCTCCTCACCACCATCACTGCCTCCCCCCACCACCATCACACATACAGCACCGCAGGCAGCACACACACACACACACAGACACACGGCCTCACCTGTCTGGCGTCCGCGCTCTCTGCCACAGCCGGCCGCTGAATGATGACGTCATTCAGCGGCGATGTTGTGAGAGAGGAAGCGCCGGCGCAGGCGCCCCCTGGAGCTCGGAGCTGCGGCAGCGGAGGCACGGGGAGAGGTGAGTATTGCGCCGGCTGCTGCTGGGGCCCTGAGCAAGCGGGGGGGGCCCAGTGGCGGCGCTGACACCGCTAACCGGCGTCGGGGTGCCCGACGGCGAGTGGGCCCCCCCACCTGCTCAGGGCCCCGGCACTTGCTCGGGTGTGCCGGGTGCTGACGCCGGCCCTGGCCACAGCTCCATATTCGGCTCTCCATATCATTTGGATCCTTGGTCAGTCTTTAGCATCTGAGAGTTTTGAGTAGGCCTCACGTCACCCTATGTGGGGCACAATTCATATCATGCATGCCATTGACCACGCGTTGTGACTATGTGGGGTGACATGAGAACCTGTCAACATAGAAAGACTAAAGACACTGAAAGCTGTTCACTAGTGTTGAGCGATACTGCTCGATATCTAAAAATATGGGATCGGAATGGTATCGCCGATATCACTAAATATCGGCGATATCCGATTCCGATACCGGAAGTCCCATGTAAGTCTATGGGAACAAAATATCGCAACTAAAAAAACCCTTTATTTCCTTGTAAACACTAAATATACACACATAGAATACATATATATATATACATGTCATTGTGACATATATATATATACATATATGTATAGTTTATACACTTCTACATAGTAAAATATCCTCTGATTCAATTGCCGGGTAAAGCCGGCTTCTGTGAAAAGACAGAAGCACCCGACATGAAATGACACTTGGTGTACATAGGGTTAACCATGTCTTTTCATGTCGTTTGCAATCTGATTTGCACAAACAATTACATCAGTCTATGTGTGCAAAATTTCACACCTGTAGGGGTTAATTAAAGGTGTAAATTCGTTGTAAAAAAAACGGACTTTTTTGCTACGAATTTACACCTTTAATTAACCCCTACAGGTGTGAAATTTTGCACACATAGACTGATGTAATTGTTTGTGCAAATCAGATAGCAAAGGACATGAAAAGACATGGTTAACCCTATGTACACCAAGTGTCATTTCATGTCGGGTTCTGCATTTTCACAAAAGCCGTCAATTGACTTAGCGGCTATTATACTATGTAGAAGTGTATGAACTATAAATATAAATATATATATATGTGTCACAAATTCAATGACATGTATATATATATATATATATATATATATATATATATATATGAGGTGTAAAATTGTTTAAAAAAAATGCGTGGGCTCCCGCCCTATTTTCGCAACCAGACAGACAAAGCCAGCGAATGGGGCAGATAATAATAGCCCAGAGAGGGACCATTATTTTTGGCCCCCCCTGGCTACTAACATCTGCCCCCAGACACCCCAGAAAAGACAAATCTACAATTAGATTCGCCCTTTCTGGCACTTTGCCCGTCTATTCCCATTGCCCTGTAGCGGTGGCGAATGGGTTAATATGGGGTTAAAGCCACATTGCAATTGAAAGGTGACCTTAAGCCAGATTAATAATTGAGAGCTGTCAATTAGACAACTATCAATTATTAATCCTATTGCATGAAATAAAAATAAAACACACACACTTTAATTAAAAATCATTTTAATGAAATAAAGACACATGTTTTTGACCATCTTTTAGTTGACTGCAAAAACCATTTCCTGTAATAAAAATAAAATAAAAAAGCAAAATTATTCTTACCTATCCCATGCACAGTCAGGTCTCACGGTGTAATCCTTCAGAAAGGGTTAATGTTTACTGCAGGGACCGCAGCTAATGCTGCAGCCTCACAGTGAACCCCCAAATGAATGAGTTCCTCTCCTGGCTGACAGGAGAGGAAGTGGAAAGCTTAATTGATTGCTTTCCACTTTCACTTCAGGTCAGCCAGGGACACAATCAGTGACGTCAGAGGGAACTGATTAACAAAAATAGGGGATCCCCTCGAAAAAAATTGGCGTGGGGTCCCCCCTATTTTTGTTAACCAGCCAGATGAAGCAGACCGCTGAGGCCTGGATTTTCAGGCTGTTAAGGAGCCAAGATCCATGGACCTTGCCAGCCTGATAATACCAGGCCACAGCAGTCTGCATATCTTGGCTGATTAACAAAAATAGGGGATCCCCTCGAAAAAAATTGGCGTGGGGTCCCCCCTATTTTTGTTAACCAGCCAGATGAAGCAGACCGCTGAGGCCTGGATTTTCAGGCTGTTAAGGAGCCAATATCCATGGACCTTGCAAGCCTGATAATACCAGGCCACAGCAGTCTGCTTAGCTTGGCTGGTTAACAAAAATAGGGGATCCCCTCGAAAAAAAAAACGGCGTAGGGGTCCCCCTATTTTTGTTAACCAGCCAAGTAAAATGCAGACTGCTGCGGCCTGGTATTAAAAGACTGTCAAGGCCCATGGATTTTGGCCCTCAACAGCCTGATAATACCAGGCTACAGCAGCCCCACATTTGGCGCATCAAAAGATGTGCCAATTGTGGCACTTTACCCGGCTCTTCCCACTGCCCTGTAGCGGTGGCAAGTGGGGTAATAAGGGGTTAATGTCACCGTTGATTGCACGGTGACAATAAGCCCGGTTAATAATGGAGAGGTGTCAATAAGACACCAATCGATTATTAATCCCAAAGTTATTAAATGTATAAAAAAAAGACAAAGCAAGAAAAAAGTCTTTTAATGAAATAAAAGAGACAACACAGTTTTCATTAATTTTATTATACACTCATTCCTGCGACGCCATCGATCTCCTGTAAAAAAAGAAAAAAAACAAACCAACAGTATACCACCTGTCCGACGCAGTCCATAGTAACGACAGTCCCATGGCGATCCAGCTCTGCTACATCGCAATGACAGGCAGAGCCTGTCATCTCGACGCAGCACAGCTGATTACCTGCTTCCCCGGCGGTGACGTCATCGGACTGACTGCTTTACGGCCGGGATTACCCACCAATCACTGCAGTTATCGCGAGAAACTGCATGTGACCGCCGGGGAAAGATGATGGCGGCTATCAAGCAGTCCAGCCCGTGACCGCCGGAGATCTTCTGCCAGGTAAGTGCCGCTGACTCCTGACAGACCCGACCGACGGACACTGACAGTGACAGTGACAATCCCGATTCTGGTATCCGATAAGACGAAAATATCGGTACTCGGAATCGAAAGCCCGATACAGCTAATATCGGCCGATACCCGATATTTGCAGTATTGTATCGCTCAACACTAGTGTTCACCTATCTGAATCTGGCAGAGGATTTGACAGCAGGACAGGTAAAGGACTGGCCTGGGACAGACGGATATAAAATGGTAATATTTTTAACCCCTTCTCAGCCCTAAATTTATTACATTTTGTGGTCTGGCTAAACCTCAGAGCGGAACAAACGACAATCGGGGGACTTTGAGTTGGACCGAATCGAATCTACTAGCTGATTCGAGCCAATCTGCTGGAAATCAATTTTGGGAGATTTCTGCTCATCTCTTCCACGAACCAAAATGTATGTCAGCTATGAATTATGATTTACCCAGATTTCTGGCATAAATTAAAATAAATTTGTTGGTCCAAGGTTAGCCATGCTCACTTCTACTAAGTCGCGGGCCACTTTTTAAGTAAAGTGGCTAGGAAGGTATAGAAACATAAAAATTCACAACAGGTGTGGGTAACGTCTGTTACATATTCTCTGCTTTATTCTTCCAGAAAACTGTTGAATATTGATAAATATGTCACATCTCATCATATGTTTACTACAATGTAACCAAGTTATGATTTTTCCCTCATCCTAGGACGATTACCAGGAAGCCATTTCAGTTTCATGCTGTATATTTCAGGATTTGCGGGGCCGCTCTTCCAGCCAAATATATGACAGACTTTAAGCCAATTTGCACAGTTTAGCAAACAGGGCTCAATATGTTTTGGGATATTTCTGTATATTCAATGTGAATTCGATACAGGTTTATTTCAGTAACAAAAGATGCTTAGGTTTGATACACAGCTGTGTTTTGCGCCTGGGTTTTCTGTTATATTCCCAAAAGCTGCAATTTAACCTTCATTAGGTTCAGACACCATTGTTTTGTGAACATGTGGTGATGTCCTAAGTAACCACAGCTGAGCGGAGAACATGTCAGACGTGGTATACTGTGGGCGTTAATGGCTCCTCAGATTGCACCGTGACTGAGAGGAATCCCTATGGCACTTTCCTTTCAGACTTCCCAAAAATCTGATGGAAACATTGTTATAAAACCAAAAAGCACAAGCAACCGATAGAAACTTTGTGTTGTGTCATTTAATATGGTGTTTTGTGGAAAGTGACTGCGAATGCATAAGCTTCCATATATCAGCAAGTAGGTGGCATGATACAATGCCGATCCTACGCGTTTCGCTATTAAAGCTGTTTCTCTACATTGGATTTTATGTAACATTTAACAGATGCATGAACTCTGTAACTCATAGAAATGCAGACGGAGACAGACAAAGTAAGTCTCGTAAAAATAAAATGACACACGGTTTTACCCAGAGTGAGTCTGTCTTTAGGAATTAGGTTACTGAGGCTTTTCCTCTCTATCTCCGTTGCAGCTGACATGTTTAATGACTTTCTGGAAATGACTGGGTCACTAGAGATGGAGCTGTGCTGTACTAATGAAATACTAACTCAAAAACCATTTCAGTCCAGTGTGTACTCATTCCCATGAAGGTTTAGTAAGTAGTTGCTCATGTCTTATCTCCAAGGATAACAGACTAAAGGGGTAAATGCACCTTTGGAGACACCTTACAGAACTTAATAAATCTTCCTAAACAAATTATCTTACCATAATTTTGCCTCCTTACAACTCCATTTAGGCTGACTTTTATAATTGGCAATGCTGCCATCTACACTCCTTTCCAGTGACGTATAATCTAAAGCCCCTATCTCACATAGTGAGATCGCTAGCGAGATCGCTGAAGCGTCATCGATTTTGTGACGCAACAGCGACCTAGCCAGCGATCTCGCTACATGTGACACGCAGCGACGACCAGCCCCCTGCTGGATATCGCTGATCATCATCGAATGGCCTGGACCATTTTTTCATCGTTGGTGTCCCACTGGCCAGCGCGCATCGCTGCATGTGACAGCTGGAGACCAACGATCAGCGAGCTCCCAGCGCGCACAGCAGACGCTGGAAGCTGGTATCCAGGGTAAACATCGGGTAACTAAGCACCGCGCAGCGCTTAGTTACCCGCTGTTTACCCTGGATATAAGCATGCTCGCTGGTCCTGATCGCTGGTGAGTCTGCTTATGTGACAGCTCACCAGCGATCAGCTAACGATGTCCCAGGGATCCATCCACGTCGGATCGTTGGTGGGATCGCTGGGATATTGAAGCGTGTACCGGGGCCCTTAGTCACCAAATCTTCCCCAAAAAGTGGCACTAAATTGCAGCAGGCATTAGATGTACAGAGACATGAGGAAACAAGCAAGGAATGCCCTTAGGTCCGTAATTAGTAACTGTAGGGACACCATGTACCATGCATCCTCCCTACACAAGGCTGGATTAAAGGCGTTTTCACATTAAAAAAGTTAGAGCCCTCAACTAGTGATGAGCCAACATGCTCAAATAACATCTTATATGAGAACGCTCGGGTGTTATCTGAGCACCTGGGCGTGCTTGTATATTATGTTCGAGTCCCTGTAGCTGCATGATTCCCGGCTGTTAGACAAACAGAACACATGCATGGATTGTCTGTTTCTAACACAATCCCCACATGTGTTGTGTCTGTCTAACAGCCACAAATCATGCAGCACTCCCAGATGCTCGGATAACACCTGAGCATGCTCGGATAAGACGTTATCTAAGCACATTCGCTCATCACTACTCTCAACACCTTATTTTGGCATCATGTGTTTTTGGAGTCAATCATTTTGACCTAGTTATTTTAATATAACTTCTGGAAAATAGCTCAATAAGTAGGTTGATAGGGAAAATACGATCATATTGATGGCACTATGATATAGTTCTATATCTAGGAACGGTTTACAGTATGACCAATCAGCTTCATCACTTTGGATAGGTATGATGTAAATGAGTTATCCAGGACTATATAGTTTTTTTTATTAACGGTCTGAGAACTAACAGCCAGGTAGCTGGCTATTGTGCCAGACTCCGATCTTTACTGGCACAGAGCGGTCTCAGACCACTCCTGCCGGCAATTCAGAGGCTTCCGCTGATGACATGTCAACAGAGCAGCGGCTTCTCAACCGCTCCACTCTGTTGATGGAGCGTAATGGACGTCATGCTGATTGACAGCCGGCTCTCTACTGCCTAACTGCGGGGGGGGGGCAGCTGTTAATCAGCATAACATTGGCACTCACGGCCCATTGAGAAAGCAGCTGAAGAGTGGCTCTGTTGATGTGGAGCAGTTGAATCACCGGCAGAAGCAGCCACAGGGTAGAACAGGCAGGTAGTTGCCTCTGTTAGCAACTACGTACCTGTTATGTTTTAGGCCCATAGTAAAAAAATATATAATAGTCCAGGAAGAACCCTTTAAGTTAAGCCAGCAGAGGTTCAGATAAGTTATGGAAGCGCTGACAAGTATAGACAATGAGACTAAAGAAGCTTTATACATACATGGAGTAAAAGGGTTGTACACCTCTGAGGACATTTGTGAGGACGTGAAGGTCAGTAAGTGCTCTTGTCCTTTGCCTGGCTGTGTTTAGAAAGACCACATGGACGAGGGCTCATCCCATTGAATGCCTGTATACTGCTCAGACAATACAGGGTGAGGGTTACGCAATGGGGTGATACTTTATTTGATCACCAACAGTGAATAGGATATAGTACAGTCCCAGTAAGTACATGATGGTGCAAATGAATAATGTCCCGAAAGGAGGACAACCCCTATAAGATGAAAGACAAACCTCAGATGACTTGAGGTCTAGCTGTTGAGGCTCCCACTAATCTTGGGAACTGGATCTCAAAGTCTCCTGTGTGAATGCTACAGTAGTCATGTGCAACCACAAATCCTATAAACAGGAAATAGAGCGGTGGTCACACATGCTCATTACTGTTCCATTCACAGAAGAGACTTTGGGCTCACATTCTCCTGATGGTGAGCCTCAGGGGCAAACAACAGCTATTAGAGGTGCATAGGTTATATACAGTATGTATTTAAGAGATAGCCCATTTACAGCTGACTGGCTAAATGGACTACCTGGTGCACTTGCCCAAGGAGTAGTCTGGCTTGTCGAAGTTTCCAATCTAAAAGATACAAGACTAGAAATGAAAAGATCTCCAAGGAACTCAAAGGCAAAATATGTCAAGACCAATGATGAAATGCATATTATATCCATCCTAACATGGCGATTGTCTCAGGAGAGATAAATAATAGTAACGGAAATCTGTGACCCTGAATACACACAAGCCCATGAACAAAGATACTGAAAACGCTGTTGTAACAGCAGCTGGTATGTAACAGGCGTGAAGGCAGCTCACATGAGGATCTTTTGCAGGCGAGCAATTGAACGTTAAATGTTGATTTAGACAAAGGCTTATTGACTGACCGAATATCTAACAAATGGAGTTCAGGAGGACATTAGAAAGTTAAACTGTTATATCAACACAAGGCCTATTCTCTAGGGCACAATTATATAGTCTATTTCATGATAATGGTAAGTTGGGGTCATGCTAATCTTGTTTACTTTTCCCCACTCACTATTATCAGATATAAATCACAATTTTTCAAAACTTAATAGATAGGATACTTTGCGTTCCTTGATTGAGCAACAGACGGTAGAACAATGGAGGGATTTGATGGGCATTGTCATAATAGTTTCATAGTTTTTGAGGTTTAAGGTAGACTTAAGTCCATTGAGTTTAACTTATACAGTAACATATTGATCCAGTGGAAGTCAATGACCCCATAGAGCAGACGCTAATTACCCTATATTATGGGAAAAATTCTCTCCCGACTCCACATATGGCAATCTGACTAGTTCCCAGAATTAATATCCCATCAAAAATTCTAGTACTCACAGCCTGTAACATTATATTTTTCAAGAAAGCATCCAGGCCTTTCTTGAAATTTGGTAGTGAATCAACCATTACAGCATCATGTGGCAGAGAGTTCCATAGTCTCACCGCTCTTACAGTAAAGAATCTGCATCTGTGATTATGATTAAACCTCCTTTTCTTCTAGACATAGAGAATGCCCCCTTATCCCCATTGTAGGCCTATGTGTAAAAAGACCATTAGAAAGATCTCTGTACTTTGCCCTCATATACTTGTACATTGTAACACGATTGCCCCTAAGCCTTAACGACGGAACAAAACATGGTGCCAATCAGTGATTGAGCTACACTACAGAATAGGATGCCAACTAGGGTCTCCACCGAAGATTATTACAAGTTATGGCATCTGATACCCATCTTAGCATGGATGAATATGTACGACAGATATCTTCAACTGTCTTCTGCTTTGACCGTGAATAGGCTTAATGGTGTATAAACGAAACATGCACTGTGTCAGGATAGGGATAGTTTACTTCTACTCAAGGAAACCTTTCAGAGGATTCTTGCTGCGTGAACCATTGGCAGCAAGAATCAGTGACAATCTCCACCAATACAAATATCCTCACTTGCAGCACCGCTCTGGTCCTCTTCTCATTCGTGTACCTTCTCTTCCAACTTGAACGATCACACTGGGTCTCTTTGTGAGCCAGAAGTCACTTCTATGTAAGTCTACAGAGCCTAGCTCTGATACATCAAAGACTTACATTATAAAAGCGACTTCTGGCTCACACATAGACCCCAGGGTGGTCTGACAAGTTGGAACAGAAGTCACGTGAAGAGGACTCGAGCAGCATTGGAAATTTGGGAATACGCACTTACACTGCATTAAACATACATTTACTCAGGTTTAGGCAACAAAAACTTTCATGGGCATGCTTCTTTCAAGCAGCTCTGTCATATTATTACTTTATTAAGTAATTCTCCACTCCGCTAGTCCGATTGATAGCTCCTCAGATTCCCTCTTGCTGTTGCTGGATCTCTGCCCATAGAGACTGATTAACAGCTCCTCAGTGTCCCTCCTCCCTGTTGCTGCTGCTAACATCTCAAACTGCTCAGTACAAGCTGCAGTTGTCAGGTCAGGCTGGATTGGGCATAGACTCATTACAGTCAGGCTCATGAGTATTTTCTCTCTTTTTTAAGGCTCATAAAATATTCATCTTAATATTAGGATTATACGGCCATTCTGACATGGATTTTCCAAATACAAAAAACATGTTTCGGTTTCAAGAGATTTATTTAATTATGTATGCTGTTTCCATTGTAAAATTTGGTGACAGATCCACTTTAAACGTTATTCAAAATGCAGTCACTTCCTAGTTGCATCATTGTATCTTTTTGTCTGACTTTGCACATGGCATTGGCTATCACTTCAGAGATCCTAATTTTAGATCTTCTGTCAGTAAAACCGCAATATACAACTCATTCGGTAAAAGTATTTGTTTTACTTTTTTCCCAAGAAAAAAGACAAAAGTCCTAATTTTGTATGCAAGAATGCATAATATTTATTGTTGTGTAGAGCAGTAAACATCCCTGATGGGATTGGGCAGTGAAGGAGTTAGTGGATACATGCCTGGTAGACCAGGACCAGGAAAGAGTTAGTGGATACATTTCTGGTAGACCAGGGCGGTGAAGGATTTAGTGGATGCATTTCTGGTAGACCAGGGCGGTGAAGGAGTTAGTGGATACATCCCTGGTAGACCAGGGCAGTGAAGGAGTTAGTGGATACATCCCTCGTAGAATAGGGCTAGGAAGGAGTTAGTGGATATGTGGCACCCCAGGAGTCCGGTTGCAACAGTGGCATTGCCTCCCTCACAGGAGATGATGACATGCCTGGAAGCAAGGAGGGGTCCCATACGGGCAAGTACCACAGGACAGTAAGGAACAGAGGACCAAGCATAGCTTTAGCCAGCAAAAACCTCATAGGACAGCACATAAAGGAGGCCTCCAACCCATCTGGCTTGGTGGATCCTAAGTTGCTTCCAGGCTGCCTGGATCTCCATTGCCATCTGTACTCAGTGCCCTGGTCTGCACCTCAAACTGTGAGTAAACTGAAAAGACTGCACCCTGCTGTGTCCTCAGAATTATTTGTTGAGTCATCTGCCCTACACTACAACTACAACCCCAATCATCATCTCTTACATATACAGCTGCCCTGGGGCCTAGCTCTACCTGTGGAGAGCTGTAACAACTCTGCTGCATCACCATCAGCCCCAGCGGACTCTGAAGCAGCATCAGCTAACATTTATTGCCGAATACCACAGGTGGCATCACAAACCATCTTTCATAAACTTTATCATCCCCTTATCATCATTTTCATTGGACGTTCAGGGCCACGGACCGGGTCACTGCTGCCGTGACACATCCCTTAAGAACCGGCCCGGTACCAGGGCTGTTAGGTAGCTACACTGCTTTGTTATGGATGACGTGTTAGGTAGTTACACTGCTTTGTTATGGATGACGTGTTTTCCATATAATTTATTGAGCTAAAAAACTAAATGAAGATAAAAGCCACATCATAAAGGCAACAAGCATAAAAAAGTCCAAAAATACAGGAAAACAGCAAACACACATAAAAAAATTAAAGAGGGCAAAGATACCACAGTGTCCCATATCAATGTGGCTTTTCTAGGACCTAGATCTACTCATCATATAGGAGGGTCGTAAATTTGAAATAACTTGTGAAGGCCGACAACATGGCTACTTCCAAACCGAGTTGATGACAAGGCCACTCTTTATCGTCTCATGTAAAAAAAAATTCTCATTTAAGCCCACGTCATTTACAAGAACGTCTTCTAGAACCTCCGACCAACATATTTGGCTTTGAAGGATATTACTACTTTTCAAACCAAGACATGCAGCTAAATATGGCACCGCATAGTTCAATGAGTCTACAAAAATATTTGCCTTTGGGTTTTGGCCCATACTTACATGTAAAGCTGACATTTTGTTGGCTCCTTTGGCTGAATGCCTTCACAATGTAAATTTGCTATGACTACATTTGGCCGTAGCAAAATATTTTAATGTAATATTATTTTTATGTCGTCAAATCGAGCCAAAGATCCTAGATGTCGATGAGCAGAATAGGATACCGTGAAATGCGTTAACCCGTGTGCAGTCAGATAGGGGTGGCATGGAGTACTCACACAGCTGTGCAACACTTTTACGGGAAATGCCTTCCATTCGAATGGGCAGCTCGATCCGTGAGAAAGACTTTACAATCGCTGGCTGTTTTGCACCTGTTCTAATGATTAATGTGAAACATAAGTGCCTGGAAGTGTCAGTTTGGCACATCCCGACATCTAACACATTTATATAGACAGTAAAACATCAGGGATATGAACAGGCTGAAAAACAAAATCTATCATCGGCCTAATCCTTGTTTTGCCCTGTTTGGGAGAGTGCTTGCTATTTAAAGATCCTAGATCTTTGTACTCATTCATGGGCAAAACAGTAAACACGTCCCGATGCGCTGAGAACGGAGTCATGTTCCAGAGGAGATCTATGTGTAAGTAAAATAACATCTTGAAAAATGTATTAGAATTATATTAAATATAAAAAAAAAAAAACATTAAGTTTGAATGAGAAATTTCGACATATTAATTTTACTGATACGATAGAAAATGTTTTCAGAAAATGATAAAGACAAGTAAATATTCTGTTTTGCTGAACTTTATATGACTTTTATAGTTAGGCTGGAGTCACACACAACATCTAAAAAATCGGACCGTTTTAGTCGGTCGATAATCGGATTAAAATTTGATGAACATTGCTGCGACTGGCATCCGATTTTTAGTAGTTGATGCGATTTTGTAGCATGTACGCTTAAGTTTCACATCCGATTACCCAGCGACTACCGTTTTTTAGTGGCATCATAGCAAAATGGACATTTAACGTTTTTGAGGCCTGCAAATAATTTGAATAATGAGCCAGAGCCATATTTAAGCGTGGTTGGACTGTTCTTACCCTCCCAAACGTTGCCGTTGAGTGTTTGGCTTCTTAGTGGTTCCTGTTGTGTTGCTGCAAAGTGAAAATTATGTGTGACAGACTAATGTTTAATAGAACTGAGCGTCTGCTGTACTATTGGCTGATATCCAGAACTTTTGGGGAGCCATACCCTGTAGTTGTTTCTCACAGAATCCGCAGAAGGATGTGGGTGCATCCCCTTGTGATGCGAAGGATCAGCAAAGGCCATTTTGAGCGCCTGTATTCGACACTGCGTAGGAATCCTGACAAGTTTTTTGACTATTGTCGCATGAGTGTTGCCACCTTTGATATTTTGCTGGACATATTGCGCCCTGGAATCACCTTTCAGAACACCAGGATGCATCCTTCAATTTCTGCTGAGGAAAGGCTTCTTCTAACATTAAGGTATGTGTGTCAACGATATGTTGATGCTGTTTTGCATAATGTAACAACTTTCACATTCTTCTTACTTTGTAAATCTTAACATACTGTACCCCATGTCATTCTAAAATGTTTAAGTTTGCCCTATATGGTTGTGTGTAGCAGTCATAATGGTTTCTAAGTCATGACATTAAGTGAATGGGTGAGTAATCAAATGTCCACTGTTTACATTTGGTTAATGCAGTGTTTTTGTATTTTTTGTCTGATGTGTACACGTTTGTTGTTGTTTGTGTATTGCAGGTTCCTTTCCACTGGGCTCTCATACTCTGCTCTGCATTTAGAGTTTTTGATAGGGAAATCCACCATTTCCGGAATAGTCAGCTCTACTTGTGGACAAATTTGGTCCAGACTAAATAAAGAGGTGATGCCAGAGCCCAAAATGGAAGATTGGTTGAGGATTGCACGTGGATTTCAAGAAAGCAGTAATTTTCCACACTGTATTGGAGCCCTGGACGGGAAGCACATACGTGTGCGTAAGCCGCCGAACTCAGGGACCCAATTCTACAATTATAAGCAATATTTTTCTATAGTTTTGTTGGGCTTGGTCGACAGTAACTACCGCTTCACAATTGTAGACATTGGGGCCTATGGAAGGACTGGAGACTCCAGAGTCTTCAATTCTTCCATTATGGGTCGGCGGCTACGCAATAACCAATTGGACTTACCACCACCATGTCAACTTCCACAGTCAAATGTGGAGGCCATATGTTGTAGTAGCGGATGAGGCCTTCCAATTAACTCGTCATGTTATGAGGCCATATCCTCGGCGCAATCTGAACCATCAGCGACGCATCTTTAATTATCGCCTTTCTCGTGCACGACGCCTGGTGGAGTGCACATTTGGTATTCTTACAGCCAAATGGCGTGTCCTACAATCAGCCATTCAGCTAAGTGCATCAAATGTAAATCTTGTAGTGCAAGCATGTGTGGTACTACATAATTTTACAAGAATGCATGAATGCTCATCATCTGATATGGCTGACCTTCAGTCTGATAATATGACGAGGCCTATGAGACCAGTCATCCATCCTCGTCGTCCCCCTTCTGGACTCAAAGTCCGTGACTTATTGACCAATTATTTTGTTTCTCCTGCGGGTGCTATTCCTTGGCAAGATGAGGCCATAGCTATGTAGTGTGTTTTATGTAATCTGATACCATAAACTTACTTTACATTCATCAATTAATGGAAGACTGTAATTATTTTATGTACACTTTTTCATACTTAACACAGGTCAGAACATAAAAGAAGAATCACAGACAACCAATGGCACTTCACTAATTTTAATGATTAGTGTATTTAGTTTGAAAGCCTTTTAGAGGCTGATATATTTAGAAAACAGGACCAACATGTCCAAACATAAATAAAAAATATGTATAACATTCTGAATATGCAAAAATAAATATATATAACTTCCATACAACCAAAAAATACTTTCAGCTACAGCTTGGTGGTGGTGGTGGTGATTAGAGTTGAGCGATACTTTCCGATATCCAAAAATATCGGATCGGAATGGTATCGCCGATATCACTAAATATCGGCGATATCCGATTCCGATACCGGAAGTCCCATGTAAGTCTATGGGAACAAAATATCGCAACTAAAAAAACACTTTCTTTCCTTGTAAACACAAAATATACACACATAGAATACATATATATATATATATATATATACATGTCATTGTGACATATATATATATATACATATATTTATAGTTTATTCACTTCTACATAGTAAAATAGCCTCTGATTCAATTGCCGGGTAAAGCCGGCATTTGTGAAAAGACAGAAGCACCCGAGGGTCCAGTCGCCACAGAGATGTTGCATCGCACCCAGCGGTGTGACAACTTACTCTCAGGTAAGGAGGAAACACCCCATTGACTCCAACCACTGCATTCAACAGTACACTATGCCAGCTGAGTGTAGGCAGACCCAATGGGATGGTCTAGCTCAGGCTGGTTAGAACAGGGTGTAGCTAGTTGGATGGGAGGGGTTGAGGCAGCCTTATGCTGCATGTCTTTGTAGTAAGAATTGTTTCCTTTCCTGCTTTCTTACTACGTCGCATACTCCACTCTGCTACATCACTCTGCACCATTGCTCTATCTCACATCTATCTGCCCTGGAAGGATACCATCTTACCTGTAGAAGACTTATCACCTAGCTGCACTACACCATCCCTGCCAGAGGACCTGCACAGCAGCGCTGGTCACCCTGACCAGGTACTACAGGTGGAGTCACGACAAACTACACAAACATTCTATCATCCCCTGGAAATATCCCACATTCCAGTGAGCGACCAGGGCACGGACATAGCTGTGCTACCCGTCACATCCCCCATAGAAGTCGACGGGCTTGGTGCCGAGTACCCCCAAAACCTGTGGCTCTGTGCGACTCAACTTTGGCGTCACGTACAGGATTCAGAAGCTCGCTATAAGCGAGTCCTGTGTGCCTTAATTGAACTGTTTTTTTGCTTGAGAATTGCAAAAATCATCATAGACTGTATTTGCCATTTTTCCGTCATATCTGCGCCACGAGGCACAGGTGAAGAATAAGGGCGTGCTCTCGTGGGCGTACACTCACTCCGTGGCGCGAAAACGATGTCCGCCCACTCTAAATGTTACTGCAATGTAAGATCGTGCCCCACAGCTCTGGAGTTCCGCCTCCTCATCCTCCTCAGTGGGCGGAAACGAACGCGAAGGTCCCGCCTCCCTACAAAAGATGGCGCCTCTCCTGATGCTAATGACACATGTGACTTGGCAGAGATGGCGAACGGACGTGAGCAGAAGTGGGAAGGGATGGAGGAGTCAGAGCTCTCCCCCCACGGAAGCGACCCGATCGCCACGGAGCCACCGTTTGGCACCCGGCCTGGAAACCTTCCTACGCTGGAAGAAGCGGAGGATACCCTGAGAGACCTGGCCCGGCACCGGGAGGAGGTCGCCAGGATGGAAGCGAGCTGGCGGGCCCTAAAACTACACTTGGAGTGGCGCCAATCCCTCTTACCCCCTGAAGTGTCTGTACCGGAAGGTGAGGCACCCGTTCCAGTAGAGGAGGCCGTGCGGGCATCCCAGCCCTTGCAATCTGAACCGGTTGACAGTATCTCAGTGGAGGCACCCATTCCAGTAGAGGAGGCCGTGCGGGCATCCCAGCCCTTGCAATCTGAACCGGTTGACAGTATCTCAGTGGAGGCACCCGTTCCAGTAGAGGAGGCCGTGCGGGCATCCCAGCCCTTGCAATCTGAACCGGTTGACAGTATCTCAGTGGAGGCACCCGTTCCAGTAGAGGAGGCCGTGCGGGCATCCCAGCCCTTGCAATCTGAACCGGTTGACAGTATCTCAGTGGAGGCACCCGTTCCAGTAGAGGAGGCCGTGCGGGCATCCCAGCCCTTGCAATCTGAACCAGTTGCCAGTATCACAGTGGAGGCACCCGTTCCTGCAGAAAACGCCGCACCAGCACCCCAGATCCAGCTGTCTGCCCCCGTCGCTGAGGCAGAAGAAGCGACACCCGTCCTCATGGAGGAGGCCGCGCAGGCACCAGAGCTCTACCTGCCTGTACCGGAGCCCCGACCGTCATCTGTTCCAGAGCCGGCTGCTTCCGCCACAGGTGAGCGCCGCCAGGACTGGCAGGCGCCAGGAGAGTTGCCGCAAACCGGACATCGTAAGCTGGCATTTGATGGTGGAGACATGGAGCTGCTGGTGGAGGAGAATTACAACCGGCGTCAGGAGGAAGAGTGGAGACGTCGGGAGTGGGAAGCAGAGCGACAAAGGGAGCAGCGAGAATCCCAAAAGCTTCGGCAACGTCACCTGGACAAGGACCTGGCAGAGAAGGCACGTATGAGAAAGGATAAAAGTACGCTGAGGGAGCCGCGGCGTAAGGGTGCAGTACGGAACTTTAAGTTAAAAGGTGGTTGGGGCTTCATCCAGGAGCCTGGACTTTATTTAGAAGTCTTTGTAACCCGGCGGGACGTGGAGGCTCACCTCCCAGAAGGACACCCGGGGAGGGACCTGTTGGCAGGAGACTTGGTGACTTACACCCGACACTGGGGTTACAATGGATGGTACGCCCTAAATGTTACCAGGTGCGACCCCTACTCCCCAGAGTGTCAGGAAACTGACAGATCCTCCGAGCCTTCAGCCTCCCCCAACCAGGCCTCTGCACAAGTGCCCACCCCACGCCGTAAATCTCCCCAGCCTCCCTCAGTGGTCTCCTCAGCAGCCCCAGCTATGGACATGATAATGATAGCTGGCCCGTACCCGGCGCCTGTTAGGCCCCCTGGGGTTCGTTCAGTCCAGGACATAGGGTTCCAGACCCGGAGGGAGACGAAAGAGGTGGCCACACAGACCCAGATAGCGGGTCACGACGTAACTGTACAGGCCACACGACGTCATCAGGTCTGGGTGGACCCTCCTGTCACGGATGTTTGGCAAGCTCCAGAAGAGTACCAGGTGGTACCTGTAAGAGGCCAGCCAAAGAAGTCTAAATAACCCGGACAGGGTCTCTGTATGTAAATAGTTAAATTATTGATGTACCCGGACGGGTGAATGTTCATAAAAAGAAGTTTATTGTTGCCTTAATATACCCAGGTTGGGTAATGGTTTGATGTACCCGGACGGGTGAATGTTCAGAAGAACAAGTTTATTGTTGCCTTTATATACCCAGGTTGGGTAATGGTGTTTCAATGTAATCAAAATGTTGAACTTTGAAGCCATGAACTGTACTGGCTCACAAACTTTTCTGTAAATAGTTGGCACTTCGGTGCTCCATCTTGGTTTTACAAAAAACTTAACTGTGCACTATTTTCAACTACCTCAGAAACTAAAAACCCGTTTGGTGTGGCCGAAAGTGAGGTCTGCTCAAGGAAAGTCTTGCAGCCCACCCAAGACCACAGTTGGAGGTTTGGAGCGGGTCCTCCACAAGCACAAGTAAAGGACACTGTGAAGTTACCCCGGTGGGGGTAGTCCTAAGAAGTCTCAACGAACTTCGGCAGTAATGCTATTTGCACTTTTGTAATGTTATTATTAAAAATTTTATTATGCAACGTTTAACTTGAAGTGTTTCCTGCTTTCTTACTACGTCGCATAGTCCACTCTGCTACATCACTCTGCACCATTGCTCTATCTCACATCTATCTGCCCTGGAAGGATAGCGTGTTACCTGTAGAAGACTTATCACCTACCTGCACTACACCATCCCTTCCAGAGGACCTGCACAGCAGCGCTGGACACCCTGACCAGGTACTACAGGTGGCGTCACGACAAACTACACGAACATTCTATCATCCCCTGGAAATATCCCACATTCCAGTGATCGCCCAGGTCACGGACCGAGCTGTGCTACTCGTGAATCCCCCATAGAAGTCGACGTGATCGGTGCCGAGTACCCCCAAAACCCTGTCTCTGTGCGACTCAACTTCCCTCACTGTGCTGGCACTTTACATTTACAATGCCTCTGGGTTTTTTTTTTGGGGGGGTGGGGAACATTCTGACTTTTGCTATGGGGCCCCATGATTTATATGTACGCCCCTGCTGCTGAGGCATGGTATTTAAGGCTGTTAAGGAGCCAACATACATGGACCTTGCCAGCAGCGTCGGACTGGAGTACCTTGGGCCCACCAGAGAAAATATATTCTTGGGGCCCACCATCATACTTCCCAACCTTTGAATAAGGGAAAGAGTGTAATACTATTGTAGGAACTCGAGGATTCTGATAGCGTGGGGCAATGAACAATCAGAGACGGGTTTCTTTGAATGCAAATAATGTATTTGTGAAACAGCAAAACACCCCAAAACAATATTCAAACAACCCGTAGTGACATGCAATGAGTCCATATATATATACACAAGTCCAGTTATATGAATCCGGATATATAAGTCTTTGAACCTCTATAGCGAGGGTGGTAAAGTTCTTACGACGGAGTCCTCACACAAATGTGACCACAAGGTAAGTCTGATGCACAGGTAACGTGGCTGGATTTACACACTGCTGGTGTGTGAAGAGTCAGATCCAGGTATGAAGAAAACACAGGGAGGTCCAGGAACAAGTTAATCTCAGTTGTGGCTTAATTCAGTGAAGTCCAACAACAAGTTCATATGTCAGTAAGGTTCCAGTAACAGTTCCAACAGCTCTCACCAGAGGTAATGCACAAAGGGTTAAACAGCAACAGTTCAGAAACACAGTTCTTATCAGATGGAGTGAACCAAGGGTTAAATTCCCAAGTCAACAGTTTAGTGATAACACAGTACTTTGTGCAACTAAAGGTACTGCCACACTAAGCTATCCCGCTAGCGATCTCGTTAGCGTTGCATACTAATGAGATCGCTAGCGGGATTGTTTCTATATCGCTAAATGCTGCCGCATTTAGCGATATAGTTAACGACGCTATCGCCGTTAGCGATCTTCTTAACGACTTTAGCGGTACAAAAGTACCGCTAAATCGCTAAGAAAAGGTGCCACACAGCGATAAGATACTTACCCAGCGGGAGCGCCAGCGATGAAATAGGGTCCGGAACGATTCCAGCGACGAGCGAGATCACAGCAGGAAGCTCGTCGCTGGAAGCTGCCGCACTGAACAACATCGCTAACGGGATCGCTAAATAGTGACGTTTTTTAGCGATCCCGTTAGCGATATTGTTTAGTGTGGCATACCCTTTACATATGCAGAGAATGTCCAGAGCCATGGGTAGAAACTGCTGTGGCTGAGAAACACCTGAAGATAAGGTTATGCACTTTCCTGGTAAATACACAAAAGATCTGTGAGGAACAAAGCAGCTGGGTTGCAGGGAAACGGAAGCAGAATACTCCAGCAGTGAAGCCAACACCTGAGCCAGGTTTTAAACAAACGAACAGGAAGTAGGGCACACAAAACAGCAAACTCCATTTTAACAAAGGGCAAAATCATTGACAAAGTTACCTAGAAAACCCGGAATACTGACATTACTCCCCCCCTAAAGACGGCCTCCGGACGGTCCTGGACCAGGCCTGTCCGGGTATCTCCGATGAAACTGAGCAATCTTCAGAGGCGCATTGATGTTACTTACTGGTTCCCAAGAATCATTTTCAGGAGAGTAACCTTGCCATCTAACTAGATACTGAAGCCGGTTTCTATGAAGTCTCGAATTAACAATATCCTGTACCACGAATTGTTCTTCGCCATCAACCAACACTGGTGGAGGGGGAGGTACGATACGTCCCTGAAACGTGTTAGGAGAGACTGGTTTTAATAAGGAAACATGAAATACTGGGTGTACCTTTAAAGTCCGTGGTAGCTTCAACCGACAGGCAACAGAGCTCACAATCCCAGTGATCTTGAATGGACCGATGAATTTCTGTCCCAGTTTCTGCGAAGGAACACCCAATTTTAGATTCTTGGTGGACAACCAAACTGAGTCTCCTACCTTATACATAGGTGCTGGTTTCCGGAATCTATCTGCCGACTTCTTGTAACGCTCCTGTGCTGTGGTCAGGGAGTCCTTCAAAACTTCAAGATTACGTTGCAACGCCGTCACTCTGTCTTCAACCGCTGGTACCGAAATCGTAACCGGAGACCTAGGCAAAATACTTGGATGATAACCCAGGTTGGCAAAAAAAGGCGTTACCTTCGTGGAACTGCTTTGGGAGTTGTTGTACGAAAATTCCGCTAGAGGAAGTAGCTTCAGCCAATCGTCCTGCAAATGACTGACGTAACAGCGTAGATATTGCTCCAAGGTTTGATTTGTCCGTTCGGTCTGCCCGTTGGTCTGAGGATGGTATGCAGAAGACAAGCAAACATTAATGTGGAGCGCAGAACAAAATCCTTTCCAAAATCTAGAGGTAAATTGTATTCCCGGTCAGAAATGATGTCATCTGGTACCCCATGCAGCCGGAAAATGTTCTGGATAACTAGATCTACTGTCTCTGTAGCTGAGGGAAGACCAGCACACGGAATGAAATGAGCAGCTTTCGTTAAACGATCTACTACCACCAAAATAGTATTTTTACCACCAGAGGTGGGTAACTCCACAATAAAGTCCATCGAAATAGACCCCAAGGGCGAGACGGTACAGGTAGCGGTTTAAGAAGACCAGTAGGTGAAACGCGAGGAACCTTGTACCGGGCACAAACTTCACAAGAGCGGACATAGTCATTCACATCCTTCAAGCAGGTAGGCCACCAAAAAAAACGAGTTAACAATTCCTGCGTCTTCTGTACCCCCTATGACCAGCCAATTTAAAGTCATGGACCAATTTGAGAACTCGAAGTCTTACAGCCTCTGGGACATAAATACATCGATCTCTAAGCCACACACCATTCCGAAGGACAAGATTCACATTGTCAGGTGGAGCTGCAAGAAATACGTCACCGTCATAGGCCAGTTTGATCTCCTGCCACAAGTCCCGGTTCCGGAGCACTCCAACGAAATTGGCCTCCGACAAGATGGTCTTCGACGGGGTCCCAGGCACGGAATCCACGGTATGGATTCGGGATAATGCGTCAGCTTTCCCATTACGTGAACCTGGGCGGTACGAAATAATAAAATTAAACTGGTTCAAGAACAAACTCCACCTAGCTTGTCGAGGAGAAAGACACCTGGCAGACTTAAGGAATTCCAAATTGCGATGATCCGTGAGTACTACTACCTGCTGAGTTGCCCCTGCAAATGATGTCTCCATTCCTTAAAGGCAGAAATAATTGCCAAAAGTTCCTTATCTGCCACATCATAGTTAAGTTCTGCAGAAGATAACCTACGAGAGAAGAAGGCACATGGGTGCAGCAAACCTTTGTCTCCGGTACGTTGTGAGAGGATAGCTCCCAATGCACAGTCAGACGCGTCCACCTCCACGATAAAAGGCTGTGCAGGATCCGGATGCATCAATATTGGAGCCGTGGTAAAACAACCCTTCAGGCGATCAAAGGCTTCCTGAGCTTGCGAAGACCATTCAAACTTCTTCCCCTTCTTGGTGAGGAGAGTGATGGGACGGACAATTTCTGAAAAATTTCGGATAAACCGTCTATAAAAGTTAGCAAAGCCAATGAATCGTTGTACCTCCTTAATGTTTCCTGGTACCGGCCAGTCCAAGATTGCCTGGATCTTGCTGGACTCCATATTCAATCCCTGAGGCGAGATAACATAGCCTAAAAATTGAATTTCAGAACAATGGAACTCACACTTTTCGAGTTTGATGTACAAATGATTATCTCTCAAACATCTAAGTACGGTCTTGACATGTTCCTGATGTTCCTGTAAGGAGTCAGAAAAGATTAAGATGTCATCAAGGTAAATTACCACATATTGGTCCAATAAATCCCTGAAAATGTCGTTGGCTAAATGTTGAAAAGCAGCAGGAGCGTTACAGAGTCCGAATGGCATCACCAAATATTCAAAATGTCCATACCGGCATCTAAAAGCTGTCTTCCATTCGTCTCCGGGCCGTATACGGAGTAAATTATATGCCCCACGAAGATCTAATTTGGTAAATACTTTGGCCTGGCGAACTCTTTCCAACAATTCTGGAATTAGGGGCAACGGGTACCTGTTACGAATGGTTACCTTATTTAACTCCCGGTAGTCAATGCAGGGTCTTAGAGTACCATCCTTCTTCTTTACAAAGAATATTGGAGCTCCCGCTGGTGAAGAAGATGGTCGGATAAACCCCTTGGCTAAATTCTCATCTATATACTCTCGTAAAGATTTTAATTCCGGAGCCGCCAATGGGTAAACATGGCCGAAAGGAATCGCTGCTCCAGGAAGCAATTCTATGGGGCAGTTATACGGTCTATGTGGGGGAAGTTGATCTGCCTTCCTTTTATCACAAATGTCTGAGAATTCCTGATATATCAGAGGGAGAGTAGGTACCTGTATCACCTCTTCCAAGTTCTGGGTAACTGGAGCCGCTACAGTTGGACTGATGGTAGAACTGCACTTCGGGAGAAAGGTTATCTCCTTGGTTTCCCAATTGATGATTGGATTTTGTGACCGTAACCAGGGAATTCCTAAAATTACAGGAAAATGAGGAGAAGATATTAACATGAATGAAAGTGTTTCTTGATGGTCTGGTTCCATCTTACACTCCAGAGGCACTGTCTCCCGATCTACTGGTCCAGAAACTAATGGGGAACCATCCACCGTTTCCATAGTGATTGGTGAAGCTCTTAGTTGTGTCTTTATACCATGTTCCTTTGCAAAAGAAGAATCCATGAAATTCCCACCTGCTCCAGAGTCTATCATGGCAGAACTTGATATCCACTGTTCCTCCCACTGAATCTGTATAGGAAGAGAACAATGTGAATATTTCTCCCCTTGATCTTTAGGGGAAGTCGGCATCAGTATTGGGGGAAAAACCGCATCTAGATGTAGACTGGTTTCCGAAACTTCAGACTCAGCGTCTGTATTATCATAATCCCCTACTACCGCCAACACCTTGTTGGGTCGCCTAGGACATTTAGGACAATTGATGAGGAAATGGTCCGATTGACCACAATAGAAACATAAGCGCTCACGGAGACGGTGTTCGCGGCGTTCATTATTCTCACGTCTCTGCAGTGAGTCCACCTGCATAGGCACCTCCTCAGCCTCTCGCGGGTTTTTGCCTGTGGTTTCCCTGGACGGAAGAGAGTAATTAGTAATGCGATTTACAGCGGCCCATTTTTCTTGTCTGCGTTCAGTTAAACGGATATCAATACGTACACAGTGCTGTATAAACAATTCAAACTCCTGTGGAGACTCTGAACGAGCTAGCTCATCCTTGATTGCATTTGACAAACCTTTTCTAAAGATTGGTAATAAAGCATTGTTTTCCCACTGAGTGTCCACCACTAACCTTTTAAATTCAGTAACATATTCTATGACTGACCGTTTCCCCTGGCGTAAGGAAAGCAAGGCAGATTCAGCGGTAGCACGGCGGTTGGGATCGTCGAACATTTGCGCCATGGCTGCCAGAAAATTGTCCAAATTATTTAGACGGGTATCATGACTTTCAACCATAGGATTTGCCCAAGCCAGTGCACGTGATGTCAACAACATAATAATACATAGAACCTTAGATCTATCAGACCGGTAGTAGGAGGCATGTACATCAAAAAATAATATACATTGATTAACAAACCCACGGAATTGACTTCGGTCACCATTAAAACGGAATGGAGGCAATTTGGGCATACTGGTGGATGAGGTAGGCTCAGTAGGTAAGGCCTCCAGGACACCTAACCTAGCACGTAGATCTTGGAGAGCCTGACCAAACCCCTGTGCATTGTGGTTAACCCGAGACTCCAAGTCTCTAATCTGATTGAGTGCAGCCGCCACCTCCTGCTGCAAGGAGTTAACTATGGTGAACAATTTGTCTGCCCGTGTCTCCATCATTGCCCCAGCAGAATCCTCTTTTTTAGGCTGGAGTATCCTGTAATACTATTGTAGGAACTCGAGGATTCTGATAGCGTGGGGCAATGAACAATCAGAGACGGGTTTCTTTGAATGCAAATAATGTATTTGTGAAACAGCAAAACACCCCAAAACAATATTCAAACAACCCGTAGTGACATGCAATGAGTCCATATATATATACACAAGTCCAGTTATATGAATCCGGATATATAAGTCTTTGAACCTCTATAGCGAGGGTGGTAAAGTTCTTACGACGGAGTCCTCACACAAATGTGACCACAAGGTAAGTTTGATGCACAGGTAACGTGGCTGGATTTACACACTGCTGGTGTGTGAAGAGTCAGATCCAGGTATGAAGAAAACACAGGGAGGTCCAGGAACAAGTTAATCTCAGTTGTGGCTTAATTCAGTGAAGTCCAACAACAAGTTCATATGTCAGTAAGGTTCCAGTAACAGTTCCAACAGCTCTCACCAGAGGTAATGCACAAAGGGTTAAACAGCAACAGTTCAGAAACACAGTTCTTATCAGATGGAGTGAACCAAGGGTTAAATTCCCAAGTCAACAGTTTAGTGATAACACAGTACTTTGTGCAACTTACATATGCAGAGAATGTCCAGAGCCATGGGTAGAAACTGCTGTGGCTGAGAAACACCTGAAGATAACCTGGTTATGCACTTTCCTGGTAAATACACAAAAGATCTGTGAGGAACAAAGCAGCTGGGTTGCAGGGAAACGGAAGCAGAATACTCCAGCAGTGAAGCCAACACCTGAGCCAGGTTTTAAACAAACGAACAGGAAGTAGGGCACACAAAACAGCAAACTCCATTTTAACAAAGGGCAAAATCATTGACAAAGTTACCTAGAAAACCCGGAATACTGACAAAGAGGGACAAAGGCTGTGGCACGCTGTGCATGCTGCAGAAAATTTTAGGCCATGCCACGTTGCACCACAGACTGTCCAGGAGTTGGTGGATGCTTTAGTCCAGGTGTGGGAGGAGATCCCTCACGAGACCATCCGTTGCGCTCATCAGGAGCATGGCCAGAAGTTGTAGGGAGGTCATACAGCATACCTCCCAAATTTGGAAGACAGGAAAGAGGATTAAAGGCTGCGGCGCGTGTTGCGCGCCGCTGAAAATTTTAGGCCACGCCCCGACAACACCCATTTCACAGCTAATCACACCCATATCCTTGCCCCAAGCGTAACCATTTAGCACTGCTGATCACACTGACTGGTAATGAGGGCACAGTGGCTGGTACTGAGGAAAAGAAAGAAAGAGCAGCGAGAGAGAAAGAACAAACAGAGAAAGAAAGAGAGGAAAGAAAGAAAAGAGAGAAAGAAAGAACAGAGAGAAAAAAGAACAGAGAGCGAGAAGGAAAGAACAGAGAGCGAGAAAGAAAGACTAGAGAGAGAGCCATAGGCGTAGCTAGGGTTTTGGTTTAGTGGGGGCAAAACTTCTGAGTGGGCCCATCATCAGAGAACCTCAGCAAATGGCCGCGCTGTTGGCCAAAATAATCTATATATAAAAAGACCAATATTGATATTACCGCCATATGGTCTGTGTTAAATAATACCAGTCCTACAGAACATATAGATTACAGCACAGGTACAGATAATGACTTACCGCTGATGTTCTTTCTAATGGAATTGTTCTTTTTTCATGTCTTTACCATCTGGCCCACACCGACATGACGACTTCTCCAGCCAGGACTCTACTGCACCCCATTAAAAAAAAAAAAAAAAATACTCACCTCCCGGCTCCTGTGCTGCTCACTGTTCTCCCTCTCAGCGTCTGACAGCGGGCGCCGGCAGGTGATGTTATTGCGCCCGCTGTCATACGCTGAGAGGGGGATTATGGGAGAGAAGGAGCGCTCGCTCCTTCTCTCTCTATGCGGTCAGCTTTATCGGCTGGATGACGGGTGGGGGGCCCACTGCTGGCACCGGGCCCCCCCAACGCCTGTTCAGGCCCCATAGCTTCCGGGCGGCAGAGCAGGGAGAGCGATTCTCCCTGCTCTGCCGCAGAATGTAACTGTATCGTAGCTCCGGGTGGGCCCCTCAGAGCGCGGGCCCCGGGGCCACCGCCCCCTCTGCCCCGCGACCTATCCTTTCAAATCAGGGCCCACCACGCAGGAGCTGGGGCCCACCGTAGGTTTCTCCGGTGTCCCGGTGCCTCAGTCCGACCCTGCTTGCCAGCCTGATAATACCAGGCCACAGCAGTCTGCTTATCTTTGCTGGTTAACAAAAATAGGGAATCCCCTCGAAAAAAAATTGGCGTGGGGTCCACCCTATTTTTGTTAACCAGCCAGATGAAGCAGACTGCTGAGGCCTGGTTTTTCAGGCTGGTAATGAGCCAATATCCATGGACCTTGCCAGCCGGATAATACCAGGCCACAGCAGTCTGCTTAGCTTGGCTGGTTAACAAAAATAGGGGATCCCCTCGAAAAAAAAAAACGGCGTAGGGGTCCCCCTATTTTTGTTAACCAGCCAAGTAAAATGCAGACTGCTGCGGCCTGGTATTAAAAGACTGTCAAGGCCCATGGATTTTGGCCCTCAACAGCCTGATAATACCAGGCTACAGCAGCCCCACATTTGGCGCATCAAAAGATGTGCCAATTGTGGCACTTTACCCGGCTCTTCCCACTGCCCTGTAGCGGTGGCAAGTGGGGTAATAAGGGGTTAATGTAACCGTTGATTGCACGGTGACAATAAGCCCGGTTAATAATGGAGAGTTGTCAATAAGACACCGATCCATTATTAATCCCAAAGTTTTTAAATGTATAAAAAAAAAGACACAGCAAGAAAAAAGTATTTTAATGAAATAAAAGAGACAACACAGTTTTCATTTCTTTTATTATACTCTCATTCCTGCGACGCCATCGATCTCCTGTAAAAAAAGGAAAAAAACAAACCAACAGTATACCACCTGTCCGACGCAGTCCATAGTAACGACTGTCCCACGACGATCCAGCTCTGCTACATCGGAATGACAGGCAGAGGCTGTCATCCCGGCGCAGCACAGCTGATTACCTGCTTCCCCGGCGGTGACGTCATCGGACTGACTGCTTTACGGCCGGGATTACCCAGCAGTCACTGCAGTTATCGCGAGAAACTGCATGTGACCGCCGGGGAAAGATGATGGCGGCCATCAACCAGTCCAGGCCGTGACCACCGGAGATCTTCTGCCAGGTAAGTGCCGCTGACTCCTGACAGACCCGACCGACGGACACTCACAGTGACAGTGACAATTCCGATTCCGGTATACGATATATGGGAAATATCGAAAGTCAATATCGAAAGTCCGATACAGCTAATATCGGCCGATACCCAATACTTGCGGTATCGTATCGCTCAACACTAGTGGTGATGGATGGCCAGGTTGCGTATTAGGCCTTCCACTATCTGCAACCTGTGATTGAGCCTGAGGTGCTGCAGAAACTAACGTAGCAGCTGGGTTACTGGCTGCATCCTGAAGGGCTTGTGTGTAAGGGTAAATAGGGAATTGATGCTCATAGTCATATTGATATGACTGAGCACTAGCAGAATGACCCCCAATATGCCCATGTCTAACATATCCATGTTGTGGCCAGCCAACAACATTGGGTATGTTAGAGTGGGCATATTGTGCATGGCCACTCTGTCCCATGGCTTGGAGCTGGATAGCTCCAAAGAAAGAAGGAGCTGCAGTAGGATGAGGAGGAGGAGGAGTTGGTTTCTGTTGGACACAAGGAGGAGGTGGAGGAGGATGATGATGAGGAGGAGGAGGAGGATCAGAGGCAGAAGCAGATTGTGATGGATTTGGTCCAAACAACCTTAACACATTTTCAGGACCAACCACCCATCTATCTAGATAATCTAGTAGGTTGCTTGGATCATTAGGGGGTGTTCCAGCATCCAAAACAATCTGCAGTCCGCTTCTGATCCTCAGTCTGTGCTGTCTTGGAATAGCCCGGAGGTAACGGGCCAGACTGCGGCAAAATCCCTCCTCACCATCATCATTAGCTACACTGGACAAATATTCCAGAACTCCTCGGTCCACCTGCCTCCTTGTCACAGAACCCACTCCTTCTCGTCGCCGCCTACCTCGCCTTGTGCGTTGGGAATGAGGAGGAGACACATCCTGACCCCTATTAGGGCTGCTGCTCTGAGGTAGGTCCTCATGTTCCTGATGCTGGCTTTGTGAATCCTCAGCTCCTGCAGCTGCTGTTGGTGCTGCTTGGGTGGACCCACATGCTGCAGAGGAAGGGCCTGCCTCCTCTGCCCCATCACCAACGGGGTCGATAAGCACTTCGGAGTCAGACCCCGTCTCCCTCTCAGTTAGGTTTGACTCCGTCCTAGAAATGAAATAATTTTTGACAATTAAAACCCAGAAAATTACAAAGTTTTACATGAAAGTGTTTGAACACACATGCACTTACAGTCGCAGATCCATCACTGGCGCAAGGAAGTTAAGTCTATCAAAATAGAGGTACTTCCTCTTCTTAGAGGCTGAAGCCCCACTCCGATCCCTAATCTGCCTCTCCCTCCGGTAGCAGTCCCGACAGCTGCGCCACCGCCTTGTCACATCAGTCACTACAAATGTAAGAACAGCATAACGGTTATAATGACTGATATCTATTTATTCATTAAAAAATTACATTATGCAACAATGAACATTTAAATAGTGTTCATGTGTGATGTGATTTACAATATTAAAACACATAAACATACAACCAGAAGTATAGATGTTATAAGCTGTAACATACATTTCAAAAAATGCTTGGCCCTTAACAAAACGCCTCAATCATTTAGCATTTTAGTACCTACAAACTACATCTGAGGTCAAGGGGAGTACAAAATGTTATAGTGAATAAATGACAAAGCATCGATAATATGTTAAAAGACATGGATATTGTTTGTGAACACACACATCAATGTGTTGTTATAAATAGGCAGAGTTCGATAATGCTGCTTTTTCAATATTATTTAAACACATAAGCATACATTATTATTTTCTTAATAACATTTTAAAAAAAAAAAAAAAAACGTTAAATGTGGTACTTACTAAGACGCTCTTGGTCCTCCCTGGATCTCTGGTGATAGTCCGGAAAAATGTGCACACATATTGTTTTCCATGCCGCCTCTTTGCGCGTCCGATTGCTGTAATTGGGATCGCGCTGGTCCCACAATTCAGGCCTCTCCTGCACCAATACAATGAGGAGTTCCACATTGATGAGGGTAGATGCCATGTTTCTGGACTCCGTGTAGGCGTTCTTCCTGTTTTTTTTTTAAGATGCGCTTAGCTAATTAGCATGTAAAGGCTTCCTGAGAAATTCAAAGCCAGTTTCCTGTCACCTGGAAAAGTTGTGCGATTTAATCGCAAGTCACACGTGCGGTCCGTTTGTAATCCCACTTTTCATCGCACCCATAGACTTGCATTGGCGATAGTCGACCCACAATCGGTGACAATCGCAGCATGCTGCGATTGCACTCGCACGTTTAAATCGGACCACAAAAAATCGGATGATGGGAGCTGCTCCATAGATTAATATTGGGTCGACTGCAAAGCGATATTTCATCGCATTCTAGTGGTACGATTTAGTCGCCAGTGTGACTCCAGCCTTAAAGTTGAGGTGGTCCAGGCCTATTTCATGAGTTTTATTTTTTTTTTTTAATTCTGTGGAAGCATGGTTGAAAAGCAATGTCTGACTTTCATTCGTTCATTTTCATAGATTTTTGATTTATTATTACGGTACTTTTGTCAGCTTCAAGTTATTTCTGTCACCATTGTGGGTTTTTCTGTCATTAAACGAGGGGTACCAACAATTTTGACCACGTGAGTAACTGATTGGCTACAGGTAAGCCCTGATGGTTACAGCCCAGTACTTCTTGGCTACAGGTAAGCATTATTTGGTTACAAGTAAGCATTATTTGGGTGCACTTAAGCAATCTTTGGCCACAGATAAGCACTGAAGGGTAAGCAATGTCAGGCTACTGGTAAGCATTATTTTGTTGCAGGTAAACACTGATTGGCTACAAGTAAGCAGTGATAGTTACAGGTAAGCATTGACTGACTATAGGTAAGCATTATTTGGAAGCTTAGCTACAAGTAAGCACTAATTTGCTAACTGTGAGCCCTTGCGTGCAGGGTCCTCTCTCCTTCTGTACTTGTGTGTGCCTTGTTTTGCTCATGTCTATTGTACTTGTCTAGATTTGCCACTTTCACATGTAAAGCACCATGGAATAAATGGCGCTATAAAAATGTATAATAATAATAATAATAAAGGTAAGCAATGACAGTTACGAGTAAGCATTGATTGTTTACAAATAAGCACTTATTGACAATGGGTAATGTAGGGATTTGCTCTGGTAGGCAGTGGCAGGGCCACTGTAATGAGGCAACACACAGGCTTAAGACCCCGTTACATGCTACGATATTGTGAACGATATCGTTGCAGCGTCACCAGTTTGGTGACTTTGCAGTGATTTTGAAACAACATTGTTGCGTGTGACACATAGTAACGATCAATGATCACTCGGCTGATCGTTAATCGTTGCAGAATGTACTGGACCATAAACCTATCGTTGGTCTCCCGCTGGGCAGCACACATCGCTGCATGTGACAGCGGGAGACCAACGATCAGCGAGCTCCCAGCGCCGTACAGCAGACGCTGGGAGCTGGTATCCAGGGTAAACAGTGGGTAACTAAGCGCCGCGCGGCGCTTAGTTACCCTCTGTTTACCCTGGATACCAGCGTGCTCGCTGGTCCTGATCGCTGGTGAGTCTGCCTATGTGACAGCTCACCAGCGATCAGCTAATGATGTCCCAGCGATCCCATCCATGTTGGATCGTTGGTGGGATCACTGGGACATTGAAGCGTGTAAGGGGCCCTTAGAGTCCAAACTTCAGCGGTTTAATGACACTTTAAACAGTAGGTAGTAGAAAGTAAGGGAAAAAACACAAACATACTCCAACTTGGAGAGCCACTAATCTCAGACTCACCCTTGCACGGGATGGGCTTAACTAAGTGGCTGCCTGGTCAGCGGTGTCCTACAGGTGCCATTCTCAGGGTTGCTATGAGTCTTGTCGCAAAATCTTTGCAGCACGGGTAGTCCAACAGAACAAGTTCAGACTAACTCCTGCCTATTTCCTCACACCTTGCACACAGACCATGTGCCAAATAACAATCTCCATTACATAGCCCATAACCACACCCACAGGTGAGGTACACCTCACATGGGCTGTTCATGTGATCGTGACATCATTGCAGGTCCTCAACTTTAGGGAAAATCCTGACCAAATTTTATCCTGCTGGGAGAAAGATATCTTCCATCCAGCACTACACCCTTTGCTGCACCACATACCTCCCCCATTGTTCAACCCTATGGGGGTGGACACATGACATACAGTGAACTCTGGACAGGACATCTGCGTTCCCCTGTAGTCTGCCTGCCTGATGTTCTACTGAAAATTTGAAATTTTGCAGGGATGGAAACCACCTGGTGACTCGCGCATTCCTCTCCTTAGCTTGACTCATCCACATAAGAGGGGAATGATCTGTCACCAAACTAAATGTTCTCCCCAGCAAATGATAGCGCAACGACTTAAGTGCCCACTTAATGGCCAGGCAGTCTCGATCAACAATACTGTACCTGGTTTCAGCTGGGGTAAGCTTCCGGCTCTGGAAACTAATGGGATGCTCTTCCCCATTAACCTCTCGAGACAGCACAGCACCAAGACCTATCTCAGAGGCATCGGTCTGCACGATGAACTCTCTTTTGAAATCGGGTGTAACCAGAAGTGGTGTACCACAGTACCAATTTTAACTTTACAAAGGCCTCCTCTATCTGATCATTCCAGTGGACCATCACAGACTTCCTCCCTTTCAAGCAGTCTGTTAAAGGCACAGACAGAGTTGCAAAGTTTCGAATGAATTGCCTGTAATATCCCACTAAACCTAAAAAGGCTTTTACCTGCTTTATTGTGAGGGGAAGGGACCAGTTCTGAATTGCCTCCACTTTATTTTCTTGGGGTTTGAGGACTCCTCTCCCATTGACATAACCCAAGCATCGAGCTTCCTCCAGCCCTATGGAACACTTCTTTGGGTTGGCGGTTAGCCCTGCTTATCGCAGAGAATCTATCACAGCCTGTACCTTTGATATGTGACTTTCCCAGTCTGCACTGTACACAACAATATCATCCAGATAGGCTAAGGCATAACGGCGATGGGGAAGGAGAACAATATCCATTAACCGCTGTAACGTTGCTGGCGCGCCATGCAGCCCAAAGGGTAATACTTTATAATGGTACAGCCCTTCGGCCATTACAAAGGCTGTTTTTTTCTTAGCCGCCTCTGTTAGGGGCACCTGCCAGTATCCTTTTGTGAGGTCAAGAGCTGAAAAATACCGTGCCTGACCAAACTGCTCTATCAATTCATCAACCAGGGGCATGGGGTAGGCGTCAAATTTTGTAGTTCAACAGAACAAGTTCAGGCTAACTCCAGCCTAGTTCCTCACACCTTGCACACAGACCATGTGCCAAACAACAATCTCCATTACATAGCCCATAACCGCACCCACAGGTGAGGTACACATCACATGGGCTGATCATTTGATCGTGACATCATTGCAGGTCCTCAACTTTAGGAAAAATCCCGGCTAAATTTTATCCTGCTGGGAGAAAGATATCTTCCATCCAGCACTACGACCTGTGCTGCACCACAGTAAGAATTATTTGGCTACAGGAAAGCAATGATAGTTACAGGTAAGCATTATTTGGTTACAAATAAGTTATTGGCAACTGATTGATCAATGGTAAACAATGATTGGCCACAAGTCAGCATTGATAAAAGTGGAGGCCCACTGTAAAAGTCTATCTTGTATGCCAGGTGATGCCCCTTCATATACACATTGCTACTCTACCAGCAATTTTTAGCATTAATAGCATCATCTGATTTGCTGCAAAAAAAAGTAAGTACAGTGCGATTTTTTTTATGAATTGCACCCCTACTTAAAGGCACACTACTTTGTCTACCATTCATTTCATCACTGAGCACTTGCAAACGTCATAAATCGTGCTTTGTTCAGTATTAACCACATGAACAAGTAATCATATACCCTAGTTCTATTAATTAAGACTCTTTGGGGTCTCTGAGTGCCAATCTATGCCAAAACTCCTCATCAATTCTTGATATTTATAGGATTTACAGTAAGTGGCACTTAACCCCATCTATTATTATATCAGCTTCATGTCCCAGGTAACAGATTTTCTTGTGTACCGCAACAGGGCGTAATACTGGTGATGTGTAATACAGACATAAATATGAATGAGCGTCAAAAATGTAAATAATAACAGTAACCAAAAAACACCAAAAAAAGCCCCATCTACATCTGTCTAAGTAACGGCACTGTGCATGGCTAGACCCAGACAGCAGGAAAAGGAGAGTGATGGGATTAAAGGAATTGTGCACCACAGAATGTGAAACTTTCCCCCTCGCCCTCTAAAATAATACTATTTATCTAATATAATTGCACATTTTCTGTTTTACTAGGTTATGGGTAAAAGCTGTTATGTGCATTCTCGGTGGAAAACACGGTACAGTTCCCTAATAGACTTTGGCTCGTAGCCCAGATCCTGTGTGGTCTGAATATCAACGTATAAGCCTAGCGTGTTTTCAGGACTGAATCAGCTCCACAATGAAATCACGTCAAATCTCTCTTTGTGGCCCAGAAATATTTTGGCTGCAAAATTAGTACATTTTGATAAATTAAAACCTGGAAGCAATGAGACCTGTTAAAAATATACATGCGATAGAGATGCCAAAGACCAATGTAATTTATAAGTTGATTTTTCCTTATTTTTTACTGCTGCTGATACAAAAAAAAATTTCCATGTCACCCCAAACATTTTTTGGTACCATAACTTTAAGTATGATATGCCCCCCCTCCACCCAACTGCACCCCATCCCACCCCCAATGTTCATTAAACCATTGTTCTAGTCCCCAAAGCTCATTAACATGGAGTTAATGATCAAACAATGGGTGCCATTCATCAAGACTAGCATTGTTCACACCGGTCTTGAAGAGGAGGTATAAGTCAACGTTCCTGATCCCTACTCTAGCCCCGTAGACCTAGGAAGGGTTAATAAATAACAAAATACATCATGCTCACCTGTCCTAGCCTAGGCCCTGACCTATGCCATCCATGTGGCAGCTCCTCCTCAGTCCTCTGAGGCTGGTCTTCAGCTCTTCGGTGTGCTTCCTTCCAGTGCTGAGACCAGTGATTGTCCGCATGCAGTTACACAGTGTGGCAAAGTACTTCAAGGTCACTATATGTGATAAATGTTGAATTACATTTCAGTGTCATAGTAAATGGTCACTTGAATCCCATAGCGCCTCTGTTCTTAAAGGGATATTGCCAGAATTTAAAGTAACCCAATATTCATGGGATAAGGGATGACTTAATGTTCTATGGGGGTTAGAGAAAGCCCAGTGCAGCAGTCAGCCATTTCCAACAGTCCCCTAGACAATGAATAGAGCATAAGACAAGCATGTCCACTACATATCCCTCTATAACTTATTGCATTGTGTACCACTGCCTGTGTAGCTGTGTTCAGTAAAGATAAACTGCCTGAATACTTTTTGATCAGCGATTGACTTGTCTTGAAAGAATACCTGTCACTTGGTATCAATACATAATTTTTTTTAAAAATCTGGTGATAATGCCGCTGTTCTCCAGAATCTGCCGTTGCTTTTCTTTTGTTCCTGCTCCTCTTCATTCCCAAGATATGGCCCCCTCTTCTCAGTATATCAATCTAATTTTTTTCAGCCAACTAAGAGTGATGCTCAAAAAGAAAAGCATTTAGGACCACGCCCCCTTGACTAAAAAGACAAGATTTATTAAAAGATAAGAGAGACCCATATCTCAGGAACAGAGAGGCGCAGAAACAAGAGAAAAACAACGACGGATTCAGGAGAACAGCGGCATTTAAATCAAGCTAAAAAAAAGATACATACCGTATTTATGGCAAAGTGATAGGTCTGTTTTAAAGGTAATAAAGATGTTACACTTAAGGGCTTGTACATACATTGCAGATTTGGTGTGTTTTTGGTGCATTTTTGCCATGCAGATATGCTAGTAAAACCTGAAGCACAGTGGAGGGAGTGACAAAGGCAGCGTGCCGAAACGCACGTTGGGGAGGACGCCATCCAGGAAAGACCTGTACTATTTCTGTGAGTATCACTCCCTCTACTGTGGAATTTACTTCACATTTACTTCTTTTGGTCTGTCTTTCGCAACCATAGCTATTTATATTCCCTTGTGCATTCTTATCCTTTGCAGTATTATATAGTGACATTTCTTTTGAGTTGCACAGCACTTGCACTTTATTAACCAATATACAGTATATTATATTACTCCATATTTGCACTTTACTATTGAGGATATACTTGTATTTAAATAACTGTCACTAATATTGTTTATATTTTTATCCTACATTGATTGACACCTGCCATTTTAGCTTGGATTTGTTACATTTGATTGTGATCACTGGGCCTTGTTTTTAACTTAATTTTTGTATATTGTTATGTTCTCCCATTATTATTTACCTATTTATTACTAATAAAACTATTGATTTTTTACTGCATTACGATTTGGACTTTATGGTCGGCTTGTCTTTTCGTTTCTCCATGCCTAAAGATGTAAAGTATTATTATTTTTTTTTCTATGTCATTAAATAGGAAGTTACAAAATATAACCTCTGCTAAATGTTGATCTACGGAGCAGCAATCCTACGCAAAATCAACAAACCACGCATTGCTCAACTTCCCAACTTCTTCTTTATGGTGTTAAAAACAAACCCAGGTCATTTTGTGAAATGTTGCACAGTGCTTCTGCTTTCACTCCTTTTTTTTTAGTGATTGCTTTGCTAAACAAGCTCTGACTTTACACCCTTTGAGAGTCAGTGGCACCCCATAATTTACAGTTTGGAATGCAGACTTCGGGAAAGGAGGATTGGGTGAAGTATGGTGTCAGGATATATGCGTTCACATTTCACAGGCCGCATAGAACGGCCCTTTTGGATTGTTGCCTTAGTGATTTTTCTTTTGAAACTAAATAACCATCAGGATAAAGGAGCGGGATTGATACTGACCCAGCTGTGAGATGTCATTGCCTCTCAATAGATGTTATGTGCTTGGTGTGAGAGGAATGCTGTAATAGTCATCTATGTAACCGCAGTTGCAAAAGCCCCATTTGCATTCATTTGTATATCCGTGGTTTAACTTCTGATTTTTTTTTTTTAAATAATGGACATAAGTTCTTTACTTCAGACCTGGAGTTCAACGTTAAACCACAAAACCACTATAAATACCTTATGTACTATGGTGTTATGTAATCGGAGGCAGGTTACAAGCCCGGACGGTATTACTCATGCAGTTGATTGTGTTTGTTTTTTTTTTTGTTAGCCCCCTTTTCTTTTTGCTGTCAATTCTTTTAGCCTTTTGAAATATTTTATCTCCTTTTTTTTTAGAGAATAGTATATCTATTGAAATTTTAATTTACTAGATTTAATGAATTTTCACAGGATATTTGATTTGCGCAAAATCAATTGGGCACAGATCAAAAGTACTTAAAATCGTCTAATTGCCTTAAAAAAAACTCTTCAGATATTATTCTCTTTTCTCAACATGAAATCTTCTTCACTGCTATGTTGGCACATGCTATATGTACAGTTTCTTCAGTGTTTTATGGCTTTTTCTCTTTTGATCTGTGTGTTGTGACATCCTTTCACTATTCAGATTCCCTACAAGATGGTTGCTGCATTCCCTGCTTCTGCTTTTAAACTGGCTATTATAGACCCTTTTGGGGCATTATGAGTAGGAATGGATGTTCGGGTCTGTCAGGTTTGGCTGAACATTATAAAAAAGTTTGGTTTGGGTACCGGAATCGTACTCGAACGTGATCCAGAACCCGAACCACATTCAAGTGAATGGGGGATTTGAAAAGCTGGCAGTTTCCGTCTGGTCCTCTGTGTGAGAACGTGAGAAACAATGACTCTAACCAGCGATACAATAATCTTACTGAAGTCACTACTGGTGACAGCTGCTGTGTATCGCGGACCGCTGTCGGTTCCCACACTGTCACAAAGAGGACAGAGTGTGAACCAGCGGCTGAGAGAGGTGGTGTCAAGGTCACCGGTGGTCTGGCGCTGACTGATGACTACTACTGTCATCATCGTGCGCCTGGTCTCACTGATAGCAGCAAGAGCAGGCGACGATGATTAGAGTAGTCATTAGTCGGCGTCTATGCATAGCTGTAGCTCTACTGCTATCCACAGGAGCTGGAGAGCAAGAATATGAAAGTGGATTACTTTGTGGGATCATTTCATTAACGAATTGGTGAACAAGGGCTAGTGTGGGGGAGTCTTTATTCAAATAAAGTTTTTTCTGTGTGTTTAGTTCACAGCAGCCAGGTCTTGAGGAGCGCAGCGTGAGATCTGGCAGTGGCTGTTGGTCCAGTCTATTGAGCTGCATTTCCTGAATGGGGCTCCATAAACTGGATGAAGAAGACTCAGATCATCATGGGACCTTCATTTGGATTACGGCAGACCCTGTGGATTTATTTTACTAAATGACAGAAAGAGGGAAATTGTTGGGGAGTTTATATTTTTTTCATATAAATTTTTTTTCTGTGTTTTTTTTAAATACTGGGTTAGTAAGGGGAGTTTCAGATAGACTCCTATCCATTACTAACCAGCGAGACATTACACACATGACATCAAACCCATAATCTCATTACCCCGATTGCCACCGCACCAGGGGAAATGGGATGAGCCACGGGTAAGCTTCAGAAATGGTGCATCTAATGGATGCGCCATATCTGGAGCAGCTGAGAGCTGATCTTATTAGGATGGGAAGGGGCCAACATCCATGGACCTTCACAGCCTATTAATATCAGCCCTCAGCTGTTTGCTTTCCCTTAGCTGGTTATTAAAAAAAGAGCGGTCACCCCATCATTTTTTAGAGTCCCCCCATTTTTAATAACCAGCAAAGGCAAAGCAGACAGCTGGAGACTGATATTAATGGACTAGGAAGGTCCATTGATATTGGCCCCTTTCCAGCATATACCAGTTCACAGCTCTCTGCTTTGCCTTGGTGAATTATTAAAAATATGGGGGACTCCACGTCATTTTTTTCATTTACTATTTATTAATTTCTTAGTATTTTTCATTCCACGGTGGCGCCTTGCAGCACTGGAGTCCTGGGTTCGAATCCCACCAAAGACAACATCTGCAAGGAGTTTGTATGTTCTCCCTGTGTTTGAGTGGGTTTCCTCCCACACTCCAAAAAACATACTGATAGGGAATCTAGATTGTGAGCCCCATCGGGGACAGCGACGATAATGTGTGCAAACTGTAAAGCGCTGCGGAATATGTTAGCGCTATATAAAAATAAAGATTATTATTATAATAAATAATAGAATACATGAAAAAAAATGACATGGGTTCCCCCTCATATTTGATAACCAGCCAAGGTAAAGCAGACAGCTGGGGGCTGGTATTCTCAGGCTGGGAAGGTCCATGAATATTTGTCCCTTCCCAGGCAAAAAATAGCAGCCTGCAGCAGCCCAGAAAAGGCACATCCATTAGATGTGCCAATTCTGGTGCTTTACCAGGCTCTTCCCGCCTGCCCTGGTGCATTGGCAAATGGGGTAATATTTTGGGGTCGATTTCAGCTGTGTGATGTCAGTTGACATCAAGGCCAGAGGTTAGTAATGGGGCGGCGTCTATCAGACACCTCCATTACTAAGCGGTTATTGAATAGTTAAAAAAAATAGACATCTTGCAAAAAAATACTTTATTTGAATAAAGACCTCCCCACACTCCCTCATTTACCCATTTATTAATTAAAAATCAATGCAGGAAGTTCCGACGGAAATCCAAAAGTGTAATGTCCCATGACATCCATCGAATCCTATGAAGTCTAGTCCTGAGAAAGTTCTCAGAACAAGACTTCATAGTTCACTCCGATTCAGTGGCAGGCACAGAAATTCTCACTCTCGTACCTGCCGCTGACCACGAGTAATGCTATTGAGACTCATTCTGAGAACGATCTGAACGAGGCTCTGTAAGGGTCGGCCAGAACCGTAGTCATGGCCGAGGACACCTGGGCTTCTGCATCCTGGCCTCCCCTCACAGAAATATATTCACCATTAGTCAGCATACCTGTGCCTTCAGGTCCAGCCCTTTCTGATTCTCTCCTTTCCTGTGGGAGATCCTCTCCAGGTAGATTAGCATAAGCTGAGACACAGTCCATTTCAACTTCAACAAGAACATCTTTACAGGGCACTCTACACAGCTCATCCATAGTCTTCACAGCATTTACAACAGGCTCTATACTGTATTGTTTCTTTCATTTCCCTGCACTCCTTTCAAGGTTACACCGCACGGGCACGGGTCGGACTGTCCCTCAGTATTCTCTCTGTTTAGCTCTGCTATGGATATGCATCCCTCGGTCTGTTTCACCCCAGACACAAGATCATTAATTCCTGGGTAAGAAGCCACTGGGCAAGAGTACTGCCCTTCTGTACTGTCCTCTGTGTTTGCACCACATCTTTACTGTCCATACTCACTGTATCTGCGGGATCCCTTGGCCGTTTCGCCCCAGTCCTAAGTGTATCTGCCCAAGCAATGAGTTGCCTCATTCTGGAACCACTTTGGCCCCCCAAGCTGCACTGTTCTGATGCTATGGACAGCTGGGCTTCACTTCACTAACGTAGCGTGACTGCTGCAGTGTCACGCCCTCTGACTAAATCTAACACCTACACTGGTTTACCACACAGCAGCCCCTCGACTGTTAACCATATACTTACACTATCTAAGAACTGTGGGCACTAAAATGCCCCCCCATCTAGTGGCCAATCCTGCAAACTACACTTTCCTTAACTTTATACATAGCAGCACATGAATATACATAACACTTTTATCCCTTAAGGTAATACACAGAATAGTGTAGCAGTACCTATGTGACACACATAATGGTAATACCCATGAACGTGTAGCAGTACCAATACAAAGAGGTAAAAGATGACACAGTAACATTTTCCATTCCCTTACAGCTCAATAGGGTTACTTACAGTCAGCAGCAAGCACGAGCGTGAGGGCGGTAACAAGGACTTCTGTGAGAAGTCCGTGTTCGGAGTCTGTGCATGGACCCCGAACTTAAGCCTTCGAGTTCTTGCATCACTAATTATGAGGAAATCCACTCAAGGTGATTTGATCCTTCTCTGGGTAATCTTTCGTAATCATTTTAGCAAATTGCAAATTGTTTGAATTCGCTGGATTTTACATGCATTCGATTAACATCCAACTAACTTGCTTATCTGTATGCCATTCCAAAAAGCTCAAACTGTCATGAACCCTGCCTTTTGAAACTTAGTGAAATTGACAGTCCTGCTAAAATTAGGAGTGTGGCTCAATGTGCTGTAGTGCCAGGTATTGCTAAAAAGGATGCAAATATAACAGTACGGGAGCATTCAGATTTCCATACAAATTGGACCGAGCGCATGAACTGGCCCTGGGTTTCCTGAACCAAGCGTGACAGCTTCATATATTTCTATGAAGCTGTCACGCTCGGGTTGGGAGATCCGCAACCAGTCCTTGCATTTCGGTCTGACCTCGGACCTATTTGTACGGACATGCTCCCTAACAGTTGCTCCTTGAACATTAAAATTACCTTCCAACCTGGGACTTAAAAGTGACTATACATTTCTTATGTATAGTCACCTTACCTGGTGCCCTAAATTTCACTATCATTGTCTCCTCTCCTCAGTGTGGCCTTCTGTTTCTCTTGCTTCCAAAATGACTGCCGTAATGCATGTAGAGCATAGTGGTAAGTCTAAACCACACTTTCTGAACCACACTTTCCCCAACTTTCCTATCCCCCAGCATAGAAAATTCAGCTATGGTTTAGACTTTGTACTGCGTTTCCTATGCCATTCCAGTGGACATCTAAGAAGCTGGAGTAAGGAAAGGCCAAACTGAGCAGAGGAAGCAGCAGGAAGAAATATAGGACACCAGTTGTGAACTGTATAGTGGCTTTCCAGCATCAGAGTGGATGATCCTTTTGAGATAAAGTAATTATTTTAAATTGCACATTGTAGAAAAGTGGCCTTGTTACAAATTTTGTATTAGAACACAGGAGCTTGGTATAGAACATTCCATGGCAATTAGAGACCAGCAAATGGATTCACAACTAATCAAATTGGTTACAAATTTCCTGAAAAATGTGCATGTCTTTGGTTTTATTCCATCCATTACATCCCACGTGATGGAATGGGGCATTATGAAGAACAAAAGTCCTGAAACAGACTAGGATAGAAGATAGAAAACAGAAGATAAAATACAGAGGAGCTGATTCGAGGCTGGTGGCTTCGAAAAAAAGTCAGGAGAAGAGAATATAAGGTTTTTTAACTTCTCCCTGGCAGATTCAATTTGTACCAAACTGTCACGGAGGTGTTGGGACTTTGGGGGCTAACCAGGTCCCTAGAACTAGGAGTGCCCTGGTCTATCCCTCTCATCCAGATTACTCCTGACTATAGAGACGCTGGGTTCTCATGCCTTGCTATGCTCCTATATCTACCCTGATCTGTCCTCTCCCTCAGCCAGGGTAGTGGGAAGCTGAAGTTTTTTAGGAACACGCTAACCAGACAAACAAGAGAAGATGGACATGGATAAATGAAAGTACCAACTATACAAAATACACACAACAACCAACAGAGTGGGACACAGGGGAATTAAAGGAAGGAGAAACCAAATAGGAGAGGATAAGCATGCGAACACAGACAAAACTCCAAGCAGCAATCTCCTCAACAATCCCCAAACATGACCTCCAACCATGAAGTACATTCCCAACTCCAGAACCAGGCAGTAAGAATTAACACTGGAAATCCCTTAGTACCAGAGGCGAGCATATATAGCAGTTGGGAGAGGCCAACACTGAACAGCTGAGATAATTCAAGTAGGAAAGCTCCAAGAGCTTCAACTGAACAGATGAACCCTTGCACTGCTAGCAAAAGAAAAAACCTGCACTGTTTAATATAATGGTGTGTCTAACTAGTGCAGAAGAGCGTGAAACCAGACATCGCGGTTTTCTGGTCCCTCTCTGTCACGCTATCCCTGGGACTCAAAAGTATTAAATGAAAATTAATTTTTTAGTCCAAAATAAAACAAATCTCCCCAATAGTGATGGGTGAAGCCGAACAGTTCGAGGTCTCTACCGAACACCTACTGTTTAAACCCGAGGACCCGAACATCCAGGAGTTCGCACATGATGACTACTCCCAAATTAAAATTTTCTTCTGGCAGCGTAATTGCTCTTTAAAAGGTTTCTCCTATTAATATATGGGAATCTTGATAATAAGCTCATGTTAAAGTGCCTCCAAAAATGAAGAATTACACAATGCTCATTGAAACCAATGGGTTTTCTATGAAATACATATTGTCAGTATTGGCAGCATCTATAAAAAGGGGATTTTGTAAGTAAAGTGAAGTAATAAGGACTGTTACTTAAAGGTGTTGTCTTGGGCTACAAGTCTACAGTTACTGAATGTGACTGCAGTCTTGTGAATCCTCACATCGCACACACTTCTCGCTGTGAGGATTATCCGGTGTCGGGAGCGGACAGTCATGTGAATGCCCATATGTGATCTGCAAACTTTCAGCCACATTCCAACTAGACTGTGTCCGGTCATGCTTGATACACTTGAATTGAGTATGTATGTTTGTATGTAACCCCTTTTCATGTACAGCACCATGGAATTAATGGTGCTATATAAATAATAATAATAATAATAATAATAAATTGAGTGAGGCTGTACTCATCTAATCGGCACGTGACCGCATGTATGCAAATCATCTGCCTGCCACCCCCGGCACCAGAGACTACGCCCAGCATGCAGTATGCACGCTGAGAGGATTCACAAGCCTGCGGTCACATAAAGTAACTGCAGACTTGCAGCCTAAAGCCGGACTACCCCTTTAAAATGTCTCTGCTGATTCTATGGAGTCCTTACATTTCTATTGATGACCTTGGCAACATGCACTGTATTCTTTTTTCATCTCTCTCCAATAGTAAGTCACTAATAATATTTGGAATAGCAGAGTGGGAAGTTGGAGAGTTCGCTGTGTATTTATGCTTTGATATTGATCCCATTTACTTCCTTGGGAGCTACAATACTGTGCAAAAGTTGTAGACCGGAGCGGAAAATGTGGGGGCCATATAATCACTTCCAGGACTCCTTCTTCTTCTTTATGATTGTAAGCTTGCGAGCAGGGCCCTCATTCCTCTTGGTATCTGCTTTGATCTGTGTTTATTGTTATGCTGTAATGTCTATTGTCTGTACAAGTCCCCTTAATAATGTAAAGTGCTGTAGAATATGTTGGCGCTATAGAAATAAAATTATTATTATTATTATTATTTATGTGGAAGATCGTTCTTAATGACATTGGCTGCATTTATGTTGTCATTGTTCTGCTGTAGAATACATTTGGAGCCAATCAGACACCTCCGTGACCATTATACATGATGGATAAATATATGCCTGTATGTTTCAGCATTGAGGACACCATTATTTCTGTCCAAATTCCCAACTCCATTTGCTGAAATGCCGCCCCAGACTCGCCAGGACTCTCCACCATGCTTCAGTGCTGCCTGCAGATGCACATTATTGTACGGCTTTTCAGCCTTTCAGCAAACGTTCACTTTGTTTTTTGCTAATTGATAATTTATATTTTTATTACAATTTCAATTTTTTAAATAATTTTTGCCTAAAATTTTTGCACATTACAATATATAAGCATCTAACGTGCTCCCTCTAGTGGTGGCTGCAGGCAGTATTGTTTATTGGGGAGCGCAGCACACTTTTTTTGGTGACATTAAGGTTACAAGATTACTCTGATTCTGATTTCGATTTGTTAATTGAGGAACTTTAATGCACGGATGAGAAGTTGCCCTGTACTCATGGATGACGTTTACATATGTTTGCTCCATGAGGTCCATAATTAAAAGTTAGCTGATTTACTGCAAGAATAAAAATGGAAGAAAAACAAAAAAAAAGGTAGTGTACAGATGCAAAAAGAAGTTTGAAAAATTCTGTTTTGTTTGTATTTTTTTAATGCTGTTTATGTCCCTTTTTCATTACCGGCATATGCTTCTGGACAACTTAGGGGACAGTGTGCACCCCACTACAGTTTCTATGCATATTTATATGACAGTACCACCGCATTTCTTTAATAGGCATATTTGTCATTTCGACATCTAGAAAGTTGTAATCATGGTGGTAATTACCCAACTTTTACAGGGGCAGATATAAGGCTGGTTTTACACTTACCGTGTTTTTGCGGCCCGTTTTTGCGGCCCCAATGCATTTCTATGGGGCCGCAAAAACGGGCCGCAAAAATTCTACTGAGGGCCGTGTGCCGTATGGCTGTGAGGGCCGTATATACGGCCGTGAAAAAATATCGAGCTTGCTCGATATATTTCATGGCTTACGGACACGGCCCCCATAGAAAATTAATGACTTGGCAAAACCGGAAGTTACAATGTTCCGTAACTTCCGGTTTTGCAGAACGCCATTTTTTTCTTTACAATACTTTTCTTTAATATTGGAAATGGCGATCTACAAGTTTTTTGCGGTCCGTTATTGCGGCAGACCTTGAAAATTGCGGCAATATGGCCCGCAAAAAGGGCCCGCAAAAAACACGATAAGAATAAATTCAGCCTTAAGGGAAAAAAAAGACTAAATGGGTTTCCATCATCAAAAATAAACTAGCAAAAAAGCAAACAATGTGATAAATTGGTCAAAGAAGCTAAACTCACCTTAATATTCCCCTCTGCTCTAATGCTTCCTGCTGGTCTTTATTTTGTTGGCTGCAGGGATAATTTGCTGTCGATACACAAGACCACTGCAGCTAATAATTGGCCTCAGTAATCTCATGCCATACATTGAGACATGATCCGCTAGGCCAGCGATTGGCTGCAGAAGTTAAGTCATCAGTAGTGTTGAGCATTCCGATACCGCAAGTATCGGGTATCGGCCGATATTCGCGTTATCGGAATTCCGATACTTAATTCCGATACTTTTTCAATATCGTATACCGGAATCGGAAGTTCCCATAATTCTTTGAGAGGCAATGTGATTTTAGTCAGCCAATGAGGAATCCTACGAAGTGTGGGCACATCCTGTAATGCTGCGGTCATCTTAACTAATGGCATGGCTGTGATTGGCTGCTGAAATGATGTCAGAATGCACTATAAAAGGCGCCGCCGCCATTTTAGCGTCACTGTGCTGTGAATTCAGATAGGGACAGAACGCTACTCTGCTGACTCTGAGGGACAGTTAGAGATTGCGATTTAGTGTACTGTGCTGTAGGCAGGCTATCACCAACCGCTGTGTAAAGCTTCCTTTTGCCTGCAGTGTTGTTTTAACAGCTCTGCAAGGTGTGTGTGAGTGCAGGTGACGCTGCAGTTTGCTCTGCATCCAACGCTGTCTGTAGGCATCTGCACGTGTCACTCACAGACTCTTTTTTTTTTTCTTTAGTGTAATTCTAGCTGCTCCATTCAATAGAAATTATAGTGTGATGCGCTTCCATCCGTATCCAATACATTGGTTGCAAACACTATAGAAGTAGACAAAGGAGTAGCCTTTCACAGATTGTGGACAGTTTGTGTTCAGTGTTCACTTCAGTCTGTGTTTTTTATTTTTTGAGTGCATATCACGCTCCAGTTACTTGTTCAAGCACTGCTGCTTGTACTCTGCTGAGCGTGTCTCAGTGCCTCATCCTTTTCATTTTTCTCCAATTGGTGCTTCTCCATTATATTTGAAAAAAATCTAATCTATTAGTGTGACGCGCTTCCATCCGTATACAATACATTGGTTGCAAACACTATAGAAGTAGACAAAGGAGTAGCCTTTCCCAGATTGTGGACAGTTGTGTTTCAGTGTTCACTGCAGTCTGTGTTTTTTTTTTTTTGAGTGCACATCACGCTCCAGTTACTTGTTCAAGCACTGCTGCTTGTACTCTGCTGAGCGTGTCTCAGTGGCTCATCCTTTTCATTTATCTCCAATTGGTTCTGCTCCATTCCATTTAAAATCTAATCTATTAGTGTGACGCGCTTCCATCCGTATACAATACATTGGTTGCAAACACTATAGAAGTAGACAAAGGAGTAGCCTTTCACAGATTGTGAACATTGTGTTTCAGTGTTCACTTCAGTCTGTGTTTTTTATTTTTGAGTGCACATCACGCTCCAGTTACTTGTTCAAGCACTGCTGCTTGTACTCTGCTGAGCGTGTCTCAGTGCCTCATCCTTTTCATTTTTCTCCAATTGGTGCTTCTCCATTATATTTGAAAAAAATCTAATCTATTAGTGTGATGCGCTTCCATCCGTATACAATACATTGGTTGCAAACACTATAGAAGTAGACAAAGGAGTAGCCTTTCCCAGATTGTGGACAGTTGTGTTTCAGTGTTCACTGCAGTCTGTGTTTTTTTTTTTTTGAGTGCACATCACGCTCCAGTTACTTGTTCAAGCACTGCTGCTTGTACTCTACTGAGCGTGTCTCAGTGGCTCATCCTTTTCATTTATCTCCAATTGGTTCTGCTCCATTCCATTTAAAATCTAATCTATTAGTGTGACGCGCTTCCATCCGTATACAATACATTGGTTGCAAACACTATAGAAGTAGACAAAGGAGTAGCCTTTCCCAGATTGTGGACAGTTGTGTTTCAGTGTTCACTGCAGTCTGTGTTTTTTTTTTTTTGAGTGCACATCACGCTCCAGTTACTTGTTCAAGCACTGCTGCTTGTACTCTGCTGAGCGTGTCTCAGTGGCTCATCCTTTTCATTTATCTCCAATTGGTTCTGCTACATTCCATTTAAAATAAATCTAATCTATTAGTGTGACGCGCTTCCATCCGTATACAATACATTGGTTGCAAACACTATAGAAGTAGACAAAGGAGTAGCCTTTCACAGATTGTGAATAGTTGTGTTTCAGTGTTCACTGCAGTCTGTGAGGTATTTTTTTTTTTTTTAAATGCAGATCACGCTCCATTTACTTCTTCAACCACCGCTGCGTGTACTCTGCTGAGTGTCTGTCACTGGCTCATCCTTGTCATTTTTCTAAAATTGGTGCTGCTTTATTCTATTTAAAATAATTCAAATCTATTACAGTGACGTGCTTCCATCCGTATACAATACATTGGTTGCAAACAATATAGAAGTACACAAACGGGCCTTTCACAGCTACTGAACATGGGTTTTTAATTTTTAACTAAAATATGTATTTTTTCAAATGACACAAATATAAGTAATGTTGAAGAGGAATAGTCCTACATCCATTGTTTGCACAATATTACAGGTGTACATCATGTCCCTTAATCAACAATGTATTATTATATTTACTTGTATGCTTTTATTTAAAAGCCAAGAACACAGAAGGATAACCTTCGCACTGCAGCTGTTGTCAAAGTTCAACCCACATTATGCACTTCCAACATTGCAGCATTTGAGGCATGATGTGAGTTGGATTTGTCAAAGTTATGGAGTGAGAAGGTTCACCATCAGTACCCTATAGCATAAGTATGCTTTTGTGTTAGCATTTGTGTTAGACATGTGGATATCTGCCATAATATGTCACAATTATTTAGTTACAGATTTGTTACCAACACTAATCATTGAATGGTTTTAAATTTGACGTTTCACTTGTTTACAGCTTAGAAATAAGGGTGTAGCCTGATATCTATGTGTAGCACTAGCCACTTTAACATGTCATGTTTTTTTCAACATGTGTAGCTAGGTAGCAGTAATTTTTGCCGGACACACAGCAGGGGAACAGCAGGCGTTACTGAACCCCACAAACACATCATCGATTGTTTTGATCTGTGCATCCAACACTTCTGAGCCCAGGGTCAAGGAGGGTGTAGCCTGAGGCCTAGTATGAGATGTTTGAACTTTAATTTGAACTTTAATTTGGAGTTAGCAGCATTAATTTTTGTCAGACACGCAGCAGGGGAACAGCAGGCGTTACTGAACCCCACTATCACTATAGCTTGTGTATTGGTCTGTGGACACGACACTTCTGAGCAGCAACTGGCAGTGTTGTAGCCCAGGGAGTATAGCTCAGGTGGTAGAAAGATGAACATAACAGGAGACATGGAAAACGTTGCCAACCAGTTAGTTAATCTGAAACCGGACAGGCAAATTCAGGCGAGATCCATGCCTAGTTCATTTTCAGAAAAGTAAGCCGTTCTACATTATCGGAGGATAGTCGCATGCAACGGTCTGTTAGTACACCACCTGCAGCAGTAAAGACGCGCTCCGATAATACACTGGCAGCAGGGCAAGCCAGCACCTCCAATGCATACTGGCTAAGCTCTGGCCATGTATCCAGCTTAGAGACACAAAACTTGAATGGGGAAGAGCCATCTGGGAGTACACTGAGAGGGCAAGACATGTAGTCTGTCACCATCTTACGGAAATGTTGCCTCCTGCTGACTGGAGCCGTCTCGGATGGTGTAGACATTGGTGGCGCTGCCACAAAACTTCGACACATTTGGAACATACTGTTCTTGCCCTGTGCAGAGGCGCTGCTTGTGCTCCCTCTTGTTGCAGAGCTGTCTCCACTGCCTCGACGCACAGAGCTGCTTTGTAAAGCAGTAGCAGCAGCGCTCTCGGCTGGAATGGAGAACATTATGGATTGCACCAGTGTGTCTTGGTACTTCCGCATTTTACGCTCCCGGTTCAACGGTGTGATGAGGCTTTGTAAGTTGTCCCGGTAGCGAGGGTCTAGGAGGGTGTACACCCAATAATCAGACGTGGTGTGAATGTGTTCGATGCGGCGGTCGTTTCTCAGCCACTGCAGCATGAAATCAACCATGTGCTGCAGACTCCCAACTGGCCAAGAAACGTTGTCCCCTGCAAGAGGCGTCATCTCTGCCTGCTGTGCATCACCCCACCCTTGGTCTACATACTGACTAGAGCATTGTCTACCTCCCTCTGGAGCGATGTCTTCCTCCTCCATTGACTCCTCTCATCTCCTCACAAAGTCCTTCAAATACATATAAATTTACAAAATTTAAAACTCAAAATTTAAAAACTTTGTATCATAATTCTGTAACATCAGTTTATGGAAACACAATAGCATTACAAAAGGATAGACAAAAAATGTACATTATGTGCTTTGTAAATACATTAAAAGTTTGTAATGGTTATGAAAATATAGACAGCGACTCTGGAGGTTCAATTGTTGATACAGCATGGTACTTTGAAAGTCCTCCAGCCCTTTGTGAGGAACCACGTTGCGCTGACTGTCCAGAAGGTGATGGAATTTGTGACTCCTCATCCTCCACCTCTTCCAAAACCTCATGCCTTAGTGCTTGCAGTGTTTTTTGAAGCAGGCAGATAAGGGGGACAGTCAGGCTGACTAGTGCATCATCTGCACTCGCCATCCGCGTTGACTCATCAAACGCACGCAAAACGTGGCAGATATCCTTCATAGAGTTATTCGCCACTCATTACACTGGCAGTGGCTGCCCATTCATTATAGGATCCAATTCTAATTACTGGTTCTCACCAACAAAGCTCTCCACAGCGCAGCACCCCCCTACATCTCCTCCCTTATTTATATTTATCGGCCTAACCGACTGCTGCACTCTGCAAACGACCTTCGACTAACCTCTGCACTAATCCGTACCTCCCACTCCCAACTCCAAGACTTCTCCCGCGCTGCGCCAATCCTCTGGAATGCTCTACCCCAAGAAATTAGGACTATCCGCAATTTGGATGGTTTCAGGCGCTCCCTCAAAACACATTTGTTCACAGTGGCCTATCACATTCACTAATCAAAGTCATTCTATGTGTAATTCTGTGTGTGTAGCCCATTCACTATCTCCATGCATCCCTCACTCCCTTAAAATGGCTGGACCATCATTGTAAAAACACCATTGTATATAAACACCTGTACTTTGTATCTCCCCACCTCATTGTAGATTGTAAGCTTTCACCAGCAGGGGCGGCTGATTTTGCTTTAATTATTGTATTGTTAACGTTGTTACTTATGACTTGTGTTTTGAAACTGTTAAACTGTAAAGCACTGCGGAATATTATGGCGCTATATAAATAAATAATATTATTATTCTTATTATAGAGGCCCACTCAGTAGTGGTGAAGTGTAAACGGCGCAAATTGCGAGTTGACTGCGCCTGATGCAGCTGATACTCCATTACTGTTGGCTGCTGCTCACACAACCGCTCCAACATATGTAACGAGGAATTCCACCTGGTGGGTACGTCACATATGATGCGATGTTCATGAAGGTGAAATCTGCGTTGCAGAGCTGCAATCAGCGATCTGGCCATGCTGGAACGTCGCAAGTGAGCGCACTCTAGGCGGACCTTGTGCAGCAGTGCATCAAGATCCGGATAGTCCCTCAAAAAACTCTGCACGACCAAGTTGAGCACATATGACAGACATGGTATGTGAGTGAGGTTGCCAAGGCCCAGAGCTGACACCAGATTTCGGCCATTGTCACACACTACCAAGCCTGCCTGTAGATTCTCTTCCAAAAACCACACGTCGCTCTCCTGCTTTATGGCATTACAGAGCTCCTGCGCTGTGTGGCTAAGATTCCCCATGGAAATTAATTTCAGGACGGCCTGTTGACATTTGGACACGGCTGTGCTCATATCGGTCGCAACAGGTAAACGTTCACGGGTCCATGTGGAGGTAGACCGTGACGGCTCCTGCAGCGATGATTCTGAGGAACTGGAGTAGGAGGAGGAATCAATGTGTACAGACTTGATTCCTGCAATCCTTGGAGTTGGCAGAACACGTACAGCGCCACTCGCAAGATCAGTACCCGGCTGCACAACATTGACCCAATGGGCAGTGAGGGAAAGGTATTGTCCCTGGCCATGGGTGTTAGAACCCTCTTGTTAGGTTTTGTTTCAGTTTGCTGGTCACATGACCTTTTTTCCCTATTTAGTCTGGCTCCGCCCTTCTGGCTTTGCTTGACTTCATTGTATTATCTACTGTTAAGCTAGCCGGGTGCTTAGGTGCCTTAATCTGTCAGTTTTGCTTGATGTTAGGATCACAAAGTATTTATTTTTCTGTTTAATTATCCATGCTACAATTTATGTTAGGAGGTGTCCACCTTTTCTCCCAGTCCCTAGATCTTGTAGGGATTACTCCCTCGCAACTATAGGTCTTCGTTCACACTAGATGAGGACTTTAGCGGGTCTGGTCGCAGGATCAGGTTCCCCGTTACATCGTAGGGATTCAGCTTAGTTGTATTGTAGGGACAGAATTCCCTTCTTTCCTTACTGGTTGTAGCAGATCATAACAATGGGTACTGGTCCACGCATCGGTGGTCAGGTGGACCTTGCTACTGAGGGCTTTTAGTAGCGCATGTTTAATTTTTCCCTCAACATGCTTTTGCAGACCAGGGACGGCTTGCCTGCTGAAATGAAATCGGCTTGGCACATTGTATTGTGGGACTGACAATGATATTCAGTTACGGAAACTGTCTGTCTCCACCAGCCTGAATCACAGCATTTCAAGGGACAGGAGTTTTGCAATGCCAGCATTCAGAGCCTGTGCTCGTGCATGGTTTGCGGAGTATGGCCGTCTTTTATCCCATGCCTGTGCTACCGATGGCTGTTTTGTGGCCTGGGAGTGTAAGGATGACAGGGAACTTGCTGCTGTGTGTGGAATAACAGTTTGTCTCTGGACAACAGTGGCCGAGGTTCTTCCATGGCGATCCTGTGAGGAAGCAGAACCAGCTGTGTGTGAGCTCGATGAAGAGGCTTCAACACAACCTGAAGATGTAGGTGCTGCTGTAGGTTGGCCTACATCTCCAGTGTGTCTTTGTAACTCAACTACGTGCTTTGTCCGCACATGTTTCCACATATTTGTGGTATTGAGGTGACTGACACTTTTAGCTATTTTTAATTTTTGATTACACAGCTTGCATTTCACATAGCAAATATCATGTGCAAGTGTGTGAAAAAAGGACCACGCAGTGCAAGTCCTGGGAGCGCACGTTTTGACTTTTGGAAGACAACTGCTCCGAACAGGTGCCAAACTGGAGGCTACAGGCAACCGAGTCTGCAGCCTAACTCTCCCTCCTGTTTGTACCGTTGGGGCAATGTCTTCCTCTATCTTCCTTCTATCACTAACCATTTCTCTAGGCCTCTCCCAGCTTTCAACCAAAGTACTGGTTCTCAGCCACAAAGCTATCCACAGTGCAGCACCCCTCCTACATCTCCTCCCTCATTTCTATCTATCGGCCTAACCGACTGCTGCGCTCTGCAAACGACTTTTGACTAACCTCTGCACTAATACGTACCTCCCACTCCCGACTCCAAGACTTCTCCTGCTCTACGCCAATCCTCTGGAATGCTGTACCCCAAGAAATTAGGACTATCCACAATTTGCATGGTTTCAGGCGCTCCCTCAAAACACATTTGTTCAGAGCGGCCTATCACATTCACTAATCAAAGTCATTCTATGTATTCTGTGTAACTGTGTGTGTGTCTCTAGCCCATTCACTATCTCCATCCCTCAGTCCCTTAAGATGGCTGGAACATCATTGTAAATGCACCATTGTATATAAACACCTATACTTTGTATCTCCCCCATCTCATTGTACATTGTAAGCTGTCACGAGCAGGGGCGACTTATTTAGCTTAAATTATTGTATTGTTAACGTTGTTACTTATGACTTGTGTTCTGAAACTGCTAAACTGTAAAGCGCTGCGGAATATGATGGCGCTATATAAATAAATATTATTATTATTCCTCTGAGCTGCTCCCACCACCTTCCTGTTCCTCATGCCATGTTGGGTCTTGGACCTCATCATCTCCACTACCCTCTTCCAACACCTGCTGTTGGGTGGTCTGGCCAGCACCATGCTCAACAGAAACTGGCACCTGGGTCTCATCATCATCAGATGCGTTCTGCGGTGTGCTGACCATCGGCACTGTCTCACCCGCCTCTTCAGATTCAGAGAGACACAGCTGTTGCGCATCACTGCATACTCCCTCTTCACATTACAGAATGCTGCTTGGCTGGGCCCCTGTTTGCAAGCCAATAGATTCTGAGAACAGAAGCAGACACTCAGCTGGCTCCTGTACAGAACTCTCTGACTGCCTGGGCAATTTGCCAGGCGGTGAAGAGACAGATGGTTGCCCAACAGTGCTGTGGTCCTGAGAGGAGGTGGAAGCAATTGAAGTCGATGCATTGGCTGACATCCAAACAACAACGGCTTCAATTTGTTCTTCCCGCAGCAGGGGGGTACTCCGAGCTCCTACAAAAGTGCGCATAAAGGAACGCTCACGGGGAAAACTGGTGGATGCTGTGTCACTGGGGGCCGCAGCAGCCACAGAATCCCCACGTCCTCTCCCTGAAGAAACTCCACGACCACGTGCCTTACTCCCTGCCTTCTTCATCTTGGTAGATTGATAAAGAAAGTCTGAAAAGTTATAAGGTCTAAGTGTGGTTATTCCGCAGAGACTGCAGTGAACACTGCACACAACTGTTCACTACCCAATGCGTCTCAGCAGGAAGGCAGTCTGTGCGTCAAAACAAAGGCACAAGCATACATCCATGTACCCTGTTTATAAAGCTATATAAAAAAAATTATGTAGTAGTGACGCACACTTTATTGAGGTACAGTATTACATCGCCATTCACCATCTGTGGCTATGCAGTCTCATCTATATATACCTTATCTATCTGTTGTCATGCTTCCAAGTCGACAGTCAGCCATAAATAGCAATTTTCACTATGCACTATGCACTTTTTAAAGGTTATGTTTGTTAATAAAAATGATTATTGCCACATATTATGAGTATTACATGATGGAAATTGTATAATTTTGTATAAAATATTTAGTGACATTATTCAGCAAATGGAACATTTTAGTAATATCACAGATAACTTGTAATGCTGATGATGTTTTGAAGTCAGACATTCATTGTCTATACAATAAAAATGGTGTACATACTGTTACTTATCCATCATTAATGGATTCAGATATGTACTTGTATGCTTTTATGTACAACCGTATAGCAGATTCCTTAACTAATTTATTTTGTGGTTTGCATTGCTGTTCAACATGTTAATGTATGTGTTTATGTTTGTCAATTCTTTATTTATCTAGATATTAGTTTAAATGAAATCATCATCTTATGGTAGTAAAGGTTATCTTTCTCTTGTTTGAAGTATAGACATTTAAAATTGACAGGTAACAAGGAAATTACTTGATCTAGTATTTAAACATCCTCCTTGACCCTGGGCTCCAACACCGCCAGTTGTTGCTCGGAAGTGCTGTTAGCACAGTCAACACTTGCTCCTGTGTTACTGGGGTTCAGTAACGTCAGCTGGTCCTCGGTTGTGCCATTGGCTCTTTTCCTTCTGCTGCCCCTCCGGGTTCCAGTACCGTCAGCTGGTTCTCCGCAGTGCCTTTGGCCTAGGTGCCTCCATCTCGGTATCCGAGTTCCAGCAACGTCTGCTGGTCCTTGGTAGTGCTTTGGAGCACAGGTACCTCCTGCTTAGTAACCGTGTCCCAGTAACGTCAGCTGGTCCTCGGTTGTGCCATTGGCTCTTTTCCTTCTGCTGCCCCTCCGGGTTCCAATACCGTCAGCTGGTTCTCCACAGTGCCTTTGGCCTAGGTGCCTCCATCTCGGTATCCGAGTTCCAGCAACGTCTGCTGGTCCTTGGTAGTGCTTTGGAGCACAGGTACCTCCTGCTTAGTAACCGTGTCCCAGTAACATCAGCTGGTACAAGATTGTGCTACAAATACAAGATACGGAACAAGAGACACAAGAACAATAAGCAGAAGATCTAAAAGCAGAAGAACATGAAGTATAAGACCAAAATGAAGAGCAAAATATATGCTCTAAATTCTAAGCAGAAGAAGACTAAGCAGTGTATGGGGGTGAGTCCGTTCCTCCTCGTGGTGCCCCTGGAAAATGCCTGCTGCTGCAGGCTAAACTGAACACGGACAAATACTGTTGTAATTTAAATCTTTTGTGACAGCAAGAACGGAAGGATGAAAAATTCATACTTTGACAGATTACAAGTACAGGATTCTCTGTCACAAATAAGAATATGATGAAGAAGATGAAGCAGAATATGAATAAGAATAATAGTTTAATAAGAAGAATATGAGTAATGTTAACAAAGATGAATAGCAAGAAGTTTAAGAAGAAGATAAAGAAGGTGAAGATGAAGAATAATTTGATGAAAAAGATGATGCTGCAGAAGATTATGAAGGAGAAAGTGTGTGAAAAGTTAAAAAGGTGAAGATGAAGAGCATGGAAGTTGTGTAATATACATATTTGCCAAAATAGAAAAAACGTTAACAACATTGTCAATTTCTTCGTCAATCCGAACATCTTTAAAAAAAAAAATATTTATGCTATTCCATTTGATTGGGTTAAACATCTATGCCTTTAATGTCTCCTCAACCTTCCCCAATACATTCTACATTACTCTTTCTTGTTTTCCTTCATGTACAATTAACCAACAAGGCAAGAATGGGGTTTTTTTAATTTCGATATTTTGTTCCCATAGACTTACATGGGACTTCCGGTATCGGTATCGGGTATCGCCGATATTTTAATGTTATCGGCGATACCATTCCGATTCCGATACTTTTGGATATCGGAAAGTATCGCTCAACTCTAGTCATCAGTAAACCAAGTAAATAAAGATCAGCAGGAAGCACCGGAATAGCAGAACTTAATTGGCGGGAGAAATAAGTGTAGGTTCTTTTGTAGGTTCCTTTTTGTTTATTTCATTGCAATGTCTACTTTTGGCATTCTTTCATATTAAAAAACTTTACATATGCATATTTTGCATAGATTGCTGTGTTTTTGCTGCATTTTTCTGACAACTTTTTGAGTAGCAAAAAAAAAAATCTGTAATCAACCAGATGTTGAATGAAAGTCAACAGAAAAGTACAAAATGCTCTACAAATGGTCCAAGTTTTTAAGGAATTTTTCACACTTTGGTTAGTTTTTTTGGGTCACTAATTTTTTTTTTCCAAATGACAGTAAAAGCTTCTAAGAAACAAGTGAAATTCAAAAGAAAACGACGCGGCCTCGGTATAATATTTTTACAAATTGCAAACTTACTGGTGAATGTTTTTTTTAAAAACAGAACACTATGTTAGTTTTCCAAATAACAAAATTAAATAAATCTACTTCAACAATAAAAGTATAAAAATGTAATAACCGAAAACTATGAAAAACACCAATAAAAATAATTGAGCGTAAAATACAGCAGAATTTGATTTAAATTTGGCCCGGTAAAATAAAAAATAAATCTCCGCCATGGGCAATAGTGCAGGATAGTTTTCCCATAGAGGCACACAAATGATTTGAGAGAATTAGGAGTGAGTCAATGACTAATGAAGACACATAATGAAAACAATAATACTGAGTATTAAAGAGAAGGGGCTCTTTAAAACTAAGTCGTGATCTTGGGCAAGTCATTTTATCTCCATTTGCCTTAGGCATCAAAACAGAAGTAGTGAGCTGGGATGGGGGAGTGTGTCTGCGGAGTACAGTGGTGTTTGTTATGTTTTAGGCTACTCTTAGTTTGATCGAGGGGAGACTTTTAACTGTGTGAACATTGCAGGCTTATCTCCTAAAAACACTAATGGAATGGTGACCTTTCATCTTTAAGCTGGAGTTTAATTTCTGTTACAGTATCAACTTTTCTTCCATTAGGATCAGAAGTCCTGTTTTCCAAATTCTTCTTTCTCGAGAATATACATTGAGTTGGAAATTGAAGCTAAATTGATCTAAAATAAGAAAAGCAACTTTTTCATTAAAAATATCTTAGCAATTTGTGTATATAGCTCCTTTGTAGACTTATGGATCTCCAAGACATAAGATTGAAAACAAATCCTGTTTGCATTATGATTCTTTAACCATGTGTTACTCCCTTCTTCAGGATATCCTCTTTTATCCCTTGAAACAATAGAAAAAGGGGTATACTTTTCATTAATTTTGCCTAAACCCCTGTTATATTCAGTACAATCTTTTTAACATTAGGCGTGTTAAAGTCATGAATCTGTACGCTCATTATAGTAGAAGTTGTAGGCAACAATAATTTTATATTTTATTTTTATGGTGCCAGTTGAGCATTTTTCTTGGGCCCATGAAGGCAGTACCAGTATAATGCATTGACTAGGATCTTGTAGGCACAGGTAGCATCACCATTCTATCCTTTGTCTAGTTTTATAAGTGATTTAGTCATGTATTGCGTTTCTCTCTCTTTAAGTAAAGTAGTGTCAAAATGGCTACCACAAACAGGTTTTGTGCTAACTACTCCATTTTCCAGAATCCAGGGGTTGACCTGGCCTTCACTCTTTAATCTTTGTACAGCAATCTGGATGCAAGCTGGGATGAAGAATAGTCAGGAGGTTGGAAACAGAATCATAAAACAAGTGGATATTCAAATGTCAAGCAGAGGGCAAAGAACGGGAAAATTCAGGACAAAACACAGAAGCACAGTACAAAGCTTTATACCAGTATAACAGAACTATTAACTGGCAGTGAAGTCAGAGCTTCAGGGGTTTAAATAGCTGACTGTCCAGCCCAGGACCCTCAGGAAGGAGTGATCAAACCTAAACCAAAATTAACCTCATAGCTCCCTTGAAAAGCAGCACCAAAGGACCCAGGAAAAAAAAACAGGACAGGCAGATGAAAGGTCAATAAACTAGCCAAGGTCAGTGAACGAGATAAATCAGGATGAAGCAACAGATGCACAAACACAGGAAACGCCAGGTAGCACAAATATTGACTGGCAGTGTTAACTGTCTCTCAGGGGTTACAGCACTGCCCAGTGCTGACAGAAAGAAGAAACTTAAAAAAAGCTTCTGGAGTGGCCAGAGCCACAAGTCCAGGGAATAAAATAAGATTGATACTGTCAAGCATCACCAACAACAAAGGCAAGGCGCCGCAGAACCTGGCAGAGATGTTAAAAGCAGGCATAGCAACAGTACTTCATTCCAGTATTTTTCCATAAGTAATATAGTCAATGATCATACTGCCTTCCTGTTACTTTCTATAAGTATTATTGTCACAGATTGTACTGCTTACTTGTCTATTTCAATAAGTCAAGTAGTCGCAACCTTTCTGTATCTTTCAGTAAGTGTTGTAGTCACAGATAGTACTGCCTTACTGTCACGCTGTCTCTGTATACAGGAGGACCGGGGTCTATGCTGACCCTAAGCTGGGGTCCTGACTAATCCCTCTACCTGGAGGTACTGTTGATGGTACAGAGGTCCAGGCCGCCAGCGTAACCCTATCTCCTGTGAATCCCTAACCACTGTAATCTAGTCCTGAGAAGGACCCTGATTACCACAACAGGGAACAGGAAGGTAACTGCCTACACACAGTATAAGACAAACGAGACAGTACAAGGGGTAAAATAAAAGACCACCTTGCATACAAAACTACCACTACAGAGGGAACACCAACAGGTAAGGAGATAAATAATAAAGCGAGGAGAGGAGAAAACCACAACAGGTACTCTTAGCTTTAGACTTCTCAATACGATCCGCTCTGCTGGTCTGCATGAATGCTTTCACCGACACTTCCCTAGCAGACAGGCAGGTATTTGAAGGAATCCAATTACAACAACATTAATTGCAGCTGAGCGAGGCTGGTCTTGTCCAGCACAGAGAGAGGAAGAATTAACTCTCTCACTGCCGAAAAACACCCAGCACCAGAAACTCAGCTGTGAGAAGTCAGGGTGTGCAATCGCGACGATCTTCGCAGCGACACACCCGTGACAGTACCCCCCCTTCTACGAGGGGCCTCCGGACCCTCAGGGCCGGGTTTATCTGGGTGAGTAGTGTGGAAGGCCCGAACCAATCGGTCTGCGTTAATATCCGACGCAGAAACCCACGTCCTCTCCTCAGGACCATACCCCCTCCAATGAACAAGGTACTGAAGGGACCGGCGATTCAGACGTGAATCGATGACTCTCGACACCTGGAACTCCAAGTTACCATTGACCACCACAGGAGGAGGAGGTAAAGGTGAAGGTATCACCGGCGCCACATACTTCTTAAGTAACGATCTGTGGAACACATTATGAATCTTAAATGTAGGAGGGAGGTCAAGACGGAATGCAACCGGATTAATTATAGAACTGATTTTGTATGGCCCGATGAACCTGGGACCCAGTTTCCAGGAGGGAACCTTAAGTTTTATATTCTTGGTAGACAACCATACCAGATCGTTCACACTTAGGTCCGGACCAGACACTCTCCTCCTATCAGCCATACGTTTGTATCGGTTCCCCATAGTACTCAGATTATTCAGCACTCCTCTCCACACTGAAGCAAGTGACGACGAAAATCGTTCCTCCTCAGGAACCCCAGAAGAGCCCCCCCTATTGAAAGTACAAAACTGGGGGTGAAAACCATATGCCCCTAAAAACGGGGACTTACCAGTGGACTCGCTCCGCCTATTATTTAGAGCAAACTCCGCCAGAGGCAAGAAAGAAGCCCAGTCCTCCTGGTTCTCTGACACAAAACACCGGAGATATGTCTCCAAGCTCTGGTTCAGACGCTCTGTCTGACCATTGGTCTGCGGGTGAAAAGCCGATGAAAATGACAACTGCATCCCCCGCCGTGTACAAAATGCTCTCCAGAATTTGGACACAAACTGAGACCCCCGATCCGACACGACATCGGAGGGTACCCCGTGAAGCCTTACAATCTCCCCAATAAACACCTGCGCAAGAGTTTTAGCATTAGGAAGAGCAGGAAGAGCGATAAAATGTGCCATCTTGCTGAACCTGTCCACTACAACGAGTATGACTGTTTTACCCGAAGATGGCGGGAGATCCGTAATGAAGTCCATAGACAGATGAGTCCACGGACGCTCCGGGATCTTCAAAGGTAAGAGGGTCCCCGACGGACGGGTATGTGGGGTCTTAGAGCTCGCACAAACCTCGCAGGACGCGACAAAAGTTACCACCTCCCTATGTAAGTTAGGCCACCAAAACCGGCACGAAAGGAGATCCTCAGTTGCTTTACTCCCTGGGTGTCCTGCCAAAGCTGAATTATGGTGTGCCTCAATCACCTTTTGTCGCAACTGATTTGGAACAAACAGTCTCCCTGGAGGTCCTACAGGGGCGTCCCCCTGAGCCTCCAATACCTCCTCCTCAAGCTCAGAGCATACTGCCGACACCACCACCCCCTCCTGAAGGACCGGAACCGGGTCCTCCGTATTCCCAGCCCCTGGGAAACAGCGAGATAAGGCATCCGCCTTAACATTTTTTGACCCAGGACGATATGTGACGACAAAATTAAACCTGGTAAAAAACAACGACCACCTAGCTTGTCTGGGATTCAGACGTTTAGTGGACTCTAAATATAGCAGGTTTTTGTGATCGGTAATGACGGTGACCGGGTGGACTGCCCCCTCCAAAAAATGACGCCACTCCTCAAAAGCCAACTTAATGGCCAGGAGCTTCCTATTGCCGACATCATAATTCCTTTCAGCGGACGACAATTTTTTAGAGAAGAAGGCGCACGGATGCCATTTACCAGGGGACGAACCTTGTGACAATACTGCTCCCACCCCTACCTCGGAAGCGTCCACCTCAACAATGAATGGCTGTGACGCATCAGGCTGAATAAGTATGGGTGCTGAAGCAAAACATTTTTTCAAAGAGGAAAACGCTTGACAAGCCTTGTCAGACCACTTTGAAAAATCCGTCCCTTTTTTAGTCATGTCTGTGAGAGGTTTAACTATGGATGAAAAATTACGAATGAATTTCCGGTAGTAGTTAGCAAACCCCAGGAAACGTTGTAATGCCTTAAGATCCTCTGGCAGATCCCACTCAAGAACTGCCCGCACTTTCCCAGGGTCCATACGAAAACCGGATGCAGACACCAGGAATCCTAAAAACTGAAGTTCCTGTACGGCGAACACACACTTCTCCCATTTGGCGTACAGTTTATTATCCCGCAAGATCTGCAACACCTGCCTAACATGCTCCTGATGAGACACAAGATCTGGCGAGTAAATTAAGATATCATCCAGATATATGACCACAAACTGTCCCATTAGGTGGCGAAAGATGTCATTTACAAAGTGTTGAAACACCGCCGGGGCAATACTCAGACCAAATGGCATGACAAGGTTCTCATAATGCCCCTCCGGAGTGTTAAACGCCGTCTTCCACTCATCCCCCTCCTTCATCCTAATCAGATTGTACGCCCCCCTGAGATCCAACTTAGAGAACCATTTGGCACCCACGATCTGATTGAAGAGATCGGGAATAAGTGGGAGCGGATACGGATCTCGGACCGTAATCCGATTAAGCTCACGGAAATCCAGGCAAGGGCGTAGGCCTCCATCTTTTCTCTTCACAAAGAAGAACCCCGCGGCCACCGGGAAGATGAAGGTCTAATATGCCCCTTAGCCAGACTCTCTGAAATATAATCCTTCATGGCCTGTCTCTCAGGACCAGAAAGGTTATACAACCTAGATTTCGGTAACTTGGCCCCAGGGAGCAAGTTAACAGAACAGTCATACTCGCGATGAGGAGGTAGTTCTTGACACCCTTTCTCCGAGAATACATCCTCAAAGTCCACCAGAAATGGAGGTAAGGCCCTAGGAGCGACCGCACCAATGACCGTATTGATGCAGTTTTTATTACAGAAATCGCTCCATTGGCTTATCTCTCTGGATTGCCAATTAATAACCGGGTTATGCTTAGTTAGCCAAGGCAGGCCCAGCACTATACGAGTGGGAAGACCCTCCAACACATAACAAGACAACAGTTCCTTATGTAGCGCCCCCACTTGAAGATCTATGTTATGCACTGCTTGCACAAAACTTCCCTGACCGAGAGGTCTGGCGTCGATCGAGAATATGGGAACGGGTTTAGCCAACCCACTCAATCGCATACCTTGAACCCGGGCAAAGCGAGCATCCACCAGATTAGCCCCGGCCCCACTATCCAGAAGAACAGATATCCTCTCAGTTCTCGTACCCACAACCACCTCCGCCGGTACGAGAAACTGAGACGAACTTAGGGACGAAATACTTACTCCCAGATTGCCGTCCACCACACAATCTGGGATCAATAGTTTTCCGGCGACTTCTCACTCTGCAAAGGACGGGATGGACACCCCCTAATAAGATGTCCCTTTTTTCCACAGAAGAAACAACTTCTTGTTTTGTGGCGCCCCACCGATCCCCTCCCCCGGAATGATGTCCCTCCTAATTGCATAGGCTCCTCTGGACTGACCAGGGAACCTCCGTATAAGGGACCCTTGAGGAAGGTGGAGTCATCACAGGGGCCGAAGTTACCCCGCACCTCTCCCGAAGACGTCTGTCAATACGAATAGCAAGGGCCATAGCAGCTTCCAGTGTCGTGGGAGGGTCATACTGCGCCAACACATCTTTTAATTTGTCAGATAAACCTTGACAAAACTGGCTCCTAAGAGCCGGGTCATTCCACTGGGTGTCCGTGGCCCACCTACGGAACTCCGAAGAAAATTCCTCTGCCGGACGATCTCCCTGCTGTATCTTACGTAACTTAGTTTCAGCAAGGGAGACCCGATCCGGGTCATCATATACAAGACCCAGAGCTGCGAAAAATCTATCCACTGACTGGAGAGTAGGGGAGCCCGGGGGAAGAGAGAACGCCCAGGATTGGGGGTCCCCTTGAAGAAGCGAGATGACAATTCCCACTCTTTGATCTTCACTCCCAGATGACCGAGGTCGCAGCCGAAAGTACAATTTACATGCCTCCCGGAAAGCAAAAAATTTGTCCCGCCCTCCAGTGAACCTGTCCAGGAGAGCTACTTTAGGTTCAGGTCTGGCTTGCTCCGGGGGTACAAAACCTTGGACTTAACGTCCCTCAGTTCCATGGACAAACTCTGCAACTGCTGAGCTAGACTGGCTACTGGATCCATGGTGGCTGGGGGGAATCTTTAGTATTGGTCGGTGAAAATGTCACGCTGTCTCTGTATACAGGAGGACCGGGGTCTATGCTGACCCTAAGCTGGGGTCCTGACTAATCCCTCTACCTGGAGGTACTGTTGATGGTACAGAGGTCCAGGCCGCCAGCGTAACCCTATCTCCTGTGAATCCCTAACCACTGTAATCTAGTCCTGAGAAGGACCCTGATTACCACAACAGGGAACAGGAAGGTAACTGCCTTCACATACAGTATAAGACAAACGAGACAGTACAAGGGGTAAAATAAAAGACCACCTTGCATACAAAACTACCACTACAGAGGGAACACCAACGGGTAAGGAGATAAATAATAAAGCGAGGAGAGGAGAAAACCACAACAGGTACTCTTAGCTTTAGACTTCTCAATACGATCCGCTCTGCTGGTCTGCATGAATGCTTTCACCGACACTTCCCTAGCAGACAGGCAGGTATTTGAAGGAATCCAATTACAACAACATTAATTGCAGCTGAGCGAGGCTGGTCTTGTCCAGCACAGAGAGAGGAAGAATTAACTCTCTCACTGCCGAAAAACACCCAGCACCAGAAACTCAGCTGTGAGAAGTCAGGGTGTGCAATCGCGACGATCTTCGCAGCGACACACCCGTGACACTTACTTTTTATTTTAATAAGAAATGTAGTCACAAATAGTACTGTATCCTTGTCTCTTCCTATACATGTAATTTGGTCCGATCCCCCCATTTGTCCATTGTGTAGGAGAGGGGCTGAAATTACCTTTAAATGTGTTGACAAGAATTAGAAAAATGTGACTGTTTTTTATGGATTATCTATGGTTTTGTAGCACAGGAAAATTTTCTTAAATGGAACTGAACTGCAATACTACAAATAACCCATATAGAGATGTGGTGTTGTTTTTTTTGGTGACTAGCCATGCATTTTTTAATTCTGGACAACCCATTTAAAGGGAGCTTTTCAGCACAATTTTACATGTTAAAGAAAAGTCATGGCCTTAAGGACGTTGTTATACAGATTAAATAGAAAACTTTAGGGAAGAAATCCACATGGTGGTTGTTGTTTAATCTGCATTTGAAGTTTTGGTGTAATAAACCTTATATCCAAAGGGGTGAAACTGTGGGAAGGGTCTTCAACTCCTGTCTACGTCCCTCCATCTGCCACTAATGTCTATACGACAGGACACTGTTTTCTGAATGACCTGCCTCCTGTTTGAATTTAGGTTCTGGCACCATCTCCGTCACAGGCAGTGCTAGCGCAGATAGGTCTCCCGGAGGTCTTCATAAAAATGGTGACAATGGCAGCATGGTGCCCCTACAGTTTCAATAGCTCTCCTGACTTCACTATAGACATGCATGCTCATGCTCTCATTTTAAAGAGAGAAGTGGTCTGCTGCCAGACACCCTTGCAAAACAAAATGATTGGGCTTTGGAATTCAGCCCGCCAAGTACTTGATTAGGGATTCTCTAATACACATTTATCTGCCGGTCAAAGAAAATCTGCAGACTTTTCTCTAGCTTGTAGGCCTGTTCCTCTCTTTCCGTAAGCTATTAGATATCTAGTGCCTGGAGAAAGTGGCACCCTACAATAGTTCACACCACCCAAATGAAAAAGGAGATCCCATATGCCTCTGCTATGCATAATTACCTGCATATGGACTAGATTTTAAATGCTGGACTCCGCCATTCTATAAGTAACTTGGCAATCCGTGCATCTGAGGAAGGCCTATGAATTGACCCAAAACGTTATGATTTCACTGTGGATTACAGTCATGGATACTTTGTCAACAGTTTTCTTATTGCATTTCCTCTGCTGACTGCGGCATATTTTAAGCCCTTTATATGAAAACCATACAAAACAAGCATGGCTCTTGAACTCTCAGGCATATCTGTCATCTCTTACCGTCTCACGAGGGTGTGGCTGATGAAAGTGATCATGATCACATAGCGGGTACACAAACATAAGTTTTGGTGTGCTAGAGAAAGTGGGAATACAGAGAAATATCATTCTATAGGGAAAAAAAATGCCTTGATGTCAGCACACTCACATATCTTATACATGTTCAAAAACATGACTATAATTATAAAAAAGCCTCCGGATCAGCAAAAGGATTCTGAGTAATAAAAAGTTCAGCAGGAGGTTAAAAGATATTTGGCAAATTGTGATATTATGTTCTAAGTTATGATAAATAAGCTCAATGACCATACTGGTATATCTAATTAATTCAGTCCATTATCCTCCAGCTTGTTATAGAAAAAAAAACATTGTAAATCCAAGAATTCTTATAAATAAAATCCAGGCAAAAATACAAAAGCAAAAATAATGGTGACATTTCAAGGTTGAACCTCTATTTATTAAAATATTTTGCAGTCGTCTTTGCGAATCCCGGCCTTCTCTTCTCTTGCCTGACCGTGCACTGAACTTTCGAGGACCTGGTGGGATAAAGTAAACGTTTATTTGGCTACATCAAGTATATTTTTCTCATAACAAGGGGCGGCTTAAAAATATTTGAGAAGGAAATTGGGTTTCGTGATTAACCTTGTTCATACAGTCTATAAAATAGACAGATGAGAGAAGATCTCTGAATCCAAGACGGTCACATTTTTCAAACTTTTTGTACAGATTTTATTGTGGTAAACTTCTCACAATAGTCAGACATGTGAGTATTTACAAAGACTTGAAGAGCATAAATGACCACTTGAAATGTTTTTAAAATGCTGGTATAAAATAATAAAAGAAGTAATACTAATCTGATGTTTCCAGGGTCCTATATGTTTTTTGCTCCATTTAGAGAGATGGGACCACTGCAACCAATCATTAGCTGTAGCACTGATGTGTTAGCCAGGATTGTTGTCAGCGATTGGCTGCAGTGGTCACATGTCTTTCCAGATTGAGTAAATGGTACAGAGACCATCAGTGAACACTAGAAGCATTGGACCGATGGATCGGTTGGGTGAGTATTGCTTCTTTTACCATTTCTCTCCAATTCTTTAAAAAAACAAACTGTAATCAGACGATAACTTAAAAATCATGATATTTGTATAACGTACCCCAAAAGGCTAAACAGAAGAATTTAGACCCTCTACCCTTATAGCATACCACAGGATTTTTACTAGCTAAAAACTATACATTTTTTTTATAAACCTTACCCTAAATATATAGTCAAGCCCCCATAAGTTCTTCAATGTCCAAAACCATCAAAGTGACCCCACAAATTTCATCATCGAGTGCAGTACTAGTCGGGTGTCCCCAATTCCAGTAGGGCCAGCGCAGTAATCCCCCGTTGAAGGCTTCCATGTTAGGAGTTTAATTTCCACATGTCTTAAAGGGGTTGGAGCTAAGTTTGATACCGACAGAGCTCTCTTCTTTCTTTCCTGGGGCCATAAAATGTATTGATAAAATTCTAGCGGCCTCCAATTGCCACTAGAGGGACCTTACTGCATACATTTTTATATAGAAGTCAATGGAAGCAGTGATAATTATGCAGTTTTTAGAGGGGACTTGTAGCTTTGTCTGGTGTCCAGGAGATGTCCCCTATTATAAACAGTTAACAAGTATGTTCCGACACATTTAAATGATTATTTAAATGAGCATATACCAAAGTAACTTGTTTCAAGCACTCATCATACTGCTCTTCTACCTTTTTAGCATTACACTAGAAGTGCTGGTGGCATAAATGAATAATACTAGTAATACAAGTAGAAATGAGCAAACGTTTTCAAATTTATATTCGCCAGCTTAGCCAAATTTTTCCAGGAAATTTGATTTACACTGAATTAGAAAGTTGGTTATCAAAGGTTCTCAAAGCCTCCAATTACAGGTAGTCCCTGTTAGGGTCTGCGGAACGCACCAAATATATAAAGTGGAGAGGTGCGTTCGCAGCCCGGGGTCCACCGTGCAAGCAAAGCCTGCTGCTAGTAAGATGACGAAAGTAGCGAACTCTGTTATCCCGCAGAGTCGCTAAAATAAACGCCGTAGCGCGTTGTGGCAGTAAGTGCAGACTCTGTTAATTCACAGAGCCGCTAACGGGATGCCACAGTGCTATATGGCGATATGTGCGAACTCACTTAGCTTCAGTGAGCCGCAAAGTAAAACGCTAGGGCGCTGTCTAGCGTCGAGAGCGAACCCTGTTACGTCACAGAGCCGCTGAGAACAAACACCATGTCCTGTCAGGCTCTCAGGCACACGGTTAATTGCTAGCGAGCATAATACGTGGTCATGCGCTAATGTCCTCGCGGGAGTCACCCGCAATCTATGGCGTCTGAACGCCAGACCCTAATACGGCAATCAAACTCCTCACCGGTTATGCCGGTAATCTAGGGCATCTAGGACACCGACCCTGACCAGCTAGCACACTAAACTCCTCACCGATTAAGTCGGTATTCTAGTGGCTTATTTCAGCCGGGTCCCTAACCACACACACGCATGACCACACTGGCGCATAGCATACAATGGTTGATATTAGCGCATGGCGGCCCAGCCATGCTACCCTTTTATAGCAACAGCTACAGGACCTTCCAGGAACAAGGACCAATGAGAACCTGTTCAGAAGACTAGTAGTAACAGGGCCTTCCTGGCGGGCCAATAGGAGCTGCTGCAGTACCTGAGCATGTGACCCCTGATCTCCAATGAGAGATCTCACTCTGGGCACGCTCAGAAGGGAAAATGCAGGACTTTATCCCAAAGACGTCTGCTCCAGAACTGGCTATAATAGCAGATCCAGGAAAGGCAGCAGCAAGTCACTGCCCAGTAGTGGAGTGGGCAAGACGCTTGGAACGACGTCTCTGCTGAGCAGGCTCCACTGCGGCCGGAGATGAATGGGAGACTGCAGCGGCACTGGTTCGAGACTCCCCTTGTGCAGGAGCGGGAACTCGAACCCTAACATTACCCCCCCTCCTAGGGCCCCCCCTTCTCTGGGCCTCGCTGCGTTCAAAGGCAGCGATGAGCTGCGGAGCGTGAACATGCTCGGCAGGCTCCCAAGACCTGTCCTCAGGCCCATAGCCCCTCCAGTCCACCAAATAAAACTTTTTGCCCCGTACCACCTTACACCCCACGATGGCGTTCACCTCATGGTCATCCGCAGATGAACCCGATGTCCCGGCAGATGACTCAGAAAACCGGGACATGAGCACGGGTTTCAGGAGGGACACGTGAAAGGTGTCGGAGATACCCAGGCGTGGTGGAAGAGCTAAACGGTATACCACAGGGTTAACCTGCTCGAGGACCTTGAAAGGACCCAGGTAGCGGGGTGCCAACTTAGTGGACTCAACTCGCAGCCTGATGTTACGGGCGGAGAGCCACACCAAATCCTCAGGAGCAAATGTAGGAGCGGGGCGCCGATGGGCATCGCCGAAGACCTCATCCTCTCTTTGGAGGCCTGAATGGCATCCTGCGTGCGGTCCCAAATGTCCCGTGCCTCCACAGCCCAGTCTGCCACCCTGGAATCGGTGGAAGACACGGGCATAGGCACTGGTACCCGCGGATGCTGACCGTAGTTCAGGAGGAATGGGGTCTGTCCGGTGGAATCAGCCACAGCATTGTTTAATGCAAACTCAGCCCATGGTAGCAAGGATGCCCAGTCATCCTGCCTGGCTGAGACAAAATGTCGTAGATAGGTGACCAAGGTCTGGTTGGCCCTCTCTACCAACCCATTCGTCTCAGGATGGTACGCTGAAGAGAGATTTAACTCAATACTGAGTAGACGACAAAGCTCTCTCCAGAACCGAGACGCAAACTGGGGACCTCGGTCACTGACAATCTTGTCCGGCATGCCGTGTAAACGGAAGATGTGCCTAACAAACAACGCTGCCAGAGCCCGTGCAGAAGGTAACCGTGGTAGTGGCACCAGATGCACCATTTTAGAGAAATGGTCGGTGATTACCCAAATGATGGTTCAACCCGAGACTTGGGCAAGCCCACCACAAAGTCCATCCCAACCATCTCCCAGGGCCTGTCTGCCACCGGCAAAGGGTAAAGTAACCCAGCTGGCCGTTGTCGTGGAGACTTATTTTTGGCGCAGGAGACACACGCCCGAACATAGTCCCCAACATCACGGACCATATGCGGCCACCAATATGTCCTCGCCAGCAATTCAGATGTCCTCTTTGCCCCAAAGTGTCCACCACCCTGGACGAATGTGCCCAAGAGAGTACCTCCGGTCGCAAATTAGTAGGCACAAAAGTCTTGCCCGGGGGCACAGACTCTAGCGAAACCGGGGCCACTGTTCTCAGGCTCTCTGTGGGGACGATAAGCCGAGGCTCCTCCACCTCCTCCTCCGAGGACACCACAGAGCGAGAGAGAGCGTCGGCACGAATGCTCTTCTCTCCCGAGAGGAAATGCAGTGTGAAATGAAACCGGGAGAAGAACAAGGACCATCTGGCTTGGCGAGAATTAAGCCGCTGGGCTGTCTGAAGATATACCAGGTTTTTGTGATCCGTGAAGACTTGGAAGGGAAAGCGAGCTCCCTCCAACAGATGTCTCCACTCCGAGAAGGCCAACTTCATTGCTAGCAACTCCCTGTCCCCGATGGAATAATTCCTCTCTGCTGGTGTGAAGGTCTTGGAGAAAAAGAAGCATGGATGCTTCCGACCTTGAGCATCCTTTTGGAAGAGGACTGCTCCAGCACCAACGGACGAGGCATCCACCTCCAATATAAATGGCTTATCAACATCGGGGCGATGTAGGATGGGAGCTCTAGCGAAATGAGACTTAATAGACGTGAAGGCCTTGGAGACCTCTTCAGACCACAATTTGGGATTAGCTCCCTTTTTGGTAAGGGCAACCACGGGAGCTACCAAAGTTGAGAAGTGGGGAATGAACTGACGGTAGTAATTAATGAACCCCATAAAGCGCTGCACCGCCTTTAGAGAGTGGGGTTCTTGCCAGTCCATCACCGCCTGTAGTTTGGCAGGATCCATAGCCAATCCCTGGGCGGAGATGATATAGCCCAGGAAAGGTAAGGACTCCTGCTCAAACACACATTTCTCCAACTTTGCGTAAAGGGAATTTGCCCGTAGGAGGTCGAAGACCCTGCCAACATCCCTCCGGTGGGAGTCAATATCTGGAGAGAAGATGAGTATATCATCCAGATAGACTACGACCGAGGTGGAGAGCATATCCCGGAAGATGTCATTGACAAAGTCTTGGAAAACGGCTGGAGCATTACAGAGCCCAAAGGGCATCACCAGATATTCGTAATGCCCATCCCTGGTATTAAAAGCCGTCTTCCATTCGTCCCCCTCACGGATGCGAATCAGGTTATAAGCACCGCGCAGATCTAGTTTAGTGAATACCCTTGCTCCCCGAAGCCTATCAAATAGCTCAGAGATCAGGGGCAACGGGTACTTGTTTTTAACGGTGATGGCGTTAAGACCCCTGTAATCAATACACGGACGCAATTCTCCGTTTTTCTTCTGCACGAAGAAAAATCCCGCCCCTGCCAGCGACACCGACTTCCTAATAAACCCTCTTGCCAGGTTCTCCTGAGTATATTGCGACATGGCCTCTGTCTCAGGAAGAGAGAGGGGATAGACCCTTCCCCGAGGAGGTTCTGCGCCAGGCAAGAGGTCGATAGGACAGTCATAGGGGCGATGAGGCGGAAGAGTCTCCGCAGCCTTCTTGGAGAACACGTCTGCATATGACCAGTAGTGCTTGGGAAGTGGAGTAAGATCTGCGGGTAACTCAGTAGTGGTAACCTGAACGCAACTTCTGACACATCTGCCTGTACATGCATCACTCCAACCCAGTATCCTACCCGAAGCCCACTCTATATGTGGGGAGTGGAAACGGAGCCAAGGTATACCTAGTAGGATCTCGTCTATTCCCTCGGGAAGGACGAGTAGGGAAATAAATTCCTGATGGGAAGGAGATACAGACAATGCAAGTGGGACAGTCTGGTGTGTAATTTGTGAGGGCAATGACGACCCATTCACTACCCGAACAGTCACTGATTTGTCAAGCGCCACCAGAGGTATTGCATGACGGCGAGCAAAGCTAGAGGACATGAAATTCCCCTCTGCTCCTGAGTCCACGCAAAGGTCGGCGGTGAGAATGGAAGTACCAACAGTGATTGTCCCTTTAAATGTTATCTTGGAGGAAAATGCCGCTGTCTCTAGTGAACCTCCTCCCAGGGCCACTAGACGCGATCGCTTCCCCGATCGCTGTGGACATCTGTTGGCATAGTGTCCTGTCTGCTGACAATGGTTACAAACCACGGATACTCGGACGGACCGAGACTTAGGTCCTGCATGAGGAACTTCTGTGGCCTTTTGAGGTTCGGACGCCAGATCGGGGAATTCGAGAGGTTTGGCAAAGGTAGGAGCCAACCGAAACCTCTGCCTACACTGGGCCCGCTCCAACCTCCGCTCGTGAAAACGGAGGTCAATGCGGGTAGATATGGAGATAAGCTTCTCCAGTGTGGGGGGAATCTCCCTGGTAGCCAAAGCGTCTTTAACATGGTCAGCCAGTCCCCGCCAGTAGATAGGAATAAGAACTTTATCAGACCAATCTAGCTCAGCAGCCAGAGTCCGAAACTGGACGGAAAACTGACTGACCAAAGACGAACCCTGTGTCAATGCCAGCAGTTGTAGCGCCGTATCGTGGGTGACCTGGGGTCCTAAAAAGACCTTTTTAAGAGCCTCAAAGAAACGAGGAGCACTCTGCACCACACGATCATCGCGCTCCCACAGCGGCATTGCCCACTCCAACGCTCTGCCCGAGAGTAGAGAAAGTACAAAACCCACTTGTGCCCGATCCGTGGGAAAACGTGCAGCCAGAAGCTCGAGATGTATAGAGCACTGACTCACGAATCCCCGACATTGCTTGCTATCACCGGCAAACTTGTCAGGAAGCGGGAGGTGGGATAATGTAGGGGCAGAGGTGGCAGAGGACAAACTGGCTGCAGCCACGCTAGCAGCCTGAACAGCGACTGCGGTAACATCCACAGCTGAGGTTGTGCTCTCAAGAGCCTCCAACCTACCCTTCAGCTGCTGGATGTACTGCAATAGACGCTGTTCGTCCGCCATTTTACTAGCCAGACCCTGGCGCTAATATTATGTTAGGGTCTGCGGAACGCACCAAATATATAAAGTGGAGAGGTGCGTTCGCAGCCCGGGGTCCACCGTGCAAGCAAAGCCTGCTGCTAGTAAGATGACGAAAGTAGCGAACTCTGTTATCCCGCAGAGTCGCTAAAATAAACGCCGTAGCGCGTTGTGGCAGTAAGTGCAGACTCTGTTAATTCACAGAGCCGCTAACGGGATGCCACAGTGCTATTATGGCGATATGTGCGAACTCACTTAGCTTCAGTGAGCCGCAAAGTAAAACGCTAGGGCGCTGTCTAGCGTCGAGAGCGAACCCTGTTACGTCACAGAGCCGCTGAGAACAAACACCGTGTCCTGTCAGGCTCTCAGGCACACGGTTAATTGCTAGCGAGCATAATAAGTGGTCATGCGCTAATGTCCTCGCGGGAGTCACCCGCAATCTATGGCGTCTGAACGCCAGACCCTGAATACGGCAATCAAACTCCTCACCGGTTATGCCGGTAATCTAGGGCATCTAGGACACCGACCCTGACCAGCTAGCACACTAAACTCCTCACCGATTAAGTCGGTATTCTAGTGGCTTATTTCAGCCGGGTCCCTAACCACACACACGCATGACCACACTGGCGCATAGCATACAATGGTTGATATTAGCGCATGGCGGCCCAGCCATGCTACCCTTTTATAGCAACAGCTACAGGACCTTCCAGGAACAAGGACCAATGAGAACCTGTTCAGAAGACTAGTAGTAACAGGGCCTTCCTGGCGGGCCAATAGGAGCTGCTGCAGTACCTGAGCATGTGACCCCTGATCTCCAATGAGAGATCTCACTCTGGGCACGCTCAGAAGGGAAAATGCAGGACTTTATCCCAAAGACGTCTGCTCCAGAACTGGCTATAATAGCAGATCCAGGAAAGGCAGCAGCAAGTCACTGCCCAGTAGTGGAGTGGGCAAGACGCTTGGAACGACGTCTCTGCTGAGCAGGCTCCACTGCGGCCGGAGATAAATGGGAGACCGCAGCGGCACTGGTTCGAGACTCCCCTTGTGCGGGAACTCGAACCCTAACAGTCCCCAGGTTATAAACCAGATATGTTCTTAAGCTTTGTACCTAACCCAGACATGTATGCAAGTTAGAACAGGGCAGGAAAAAAAAATACTTCACTGCTGACCGCTCTCGCCATCCAATTCTCTTCTTTCTGTCATCTGGTGCACCACATCCCCAGTCTCTTTGCTATAGGTCAGGAGTTATATGACTGAGATGAACTGGGCTCCCGGAGAAATGATCATTAGTTTTTTTTATTCAAAACCCAACTCTTTGGCCGCCCTGCTGCTCGCTGTCTGGTCCTCTTCTCTCTGTCGATGGGCATGCCACATATCTGGTCTATTGACTATAGGCAAGGACATGCAGCTGCATCCAGGTGTCACGGGTGTGTCGCGGCGGAGATCGTCGCAATTGCACACCTTGACTTCGCACAGCTGAGTTTCTGGTGCTGGGTGTTTTTCAACACTGAGGGAGTTAATTCTTTCTCTCTCGATGCTGGACAGACTAGCCTCGCCCAGCTGCGATTGATGTTTTGTTAATTAGCTTCCTTCATATACCTGCTGGTCTGCTAGGGAAGTTGCCGGTGAAAGCATTCATTCAGACCAGCAGAGCGGATCGTTTCTGAGCAGACTTAAGCTAAGAGTGCCTGTTGTGGTTTTTCCTCTCCTCGCTTATTGTTTATCTTCTTAACCTTTTGTGTTCCTCTGTAGTGGAAGTTTTGTATGCAAGGCAGTGTTTTCTTTACCCCCTGTCTGTCTCGTTTGTATTTGACTGTGTGTAAGCTGTTGCCTGCCCATTCCCTGTGGTGGTAATCAGGGTCCTTCTCAGGACTAGATTACAGTGGTCAGGGATCTACAGGAGACAGGGTTACGCTGGCGGCCTGGACCTCTGTACCATTAACAGTACCTCCAGGTAGAGGAACTAGTCAGGACCCCAGTTCAGGGTCAGCATAGACCCCGGTCCACCTCTATCCTGAGACAGCGTTTCACGTGCACAGTATAGACCCACAATACATTGGATATTATGTCAGGTAAGACATTGCTGGCAGATTCTACGTATACATGTTGATATTTTCTATAATATGAAATATAGAGTGTTGTCTCATTAGATATATGTTACTATCATAGAATATATCTGTTATACGTCGTGACATTTTCACCAGCCAATTCTAAAAGATTCTCCCCAGCAACCATGGATCCAGTAGCCCAGTTAGCTCAGCAGTTGCAGAGTTTGTCCATGGAGCTGACGGACGTTAAGTCCAAGGTTTTGTACCCCCGGGAGCAAACCAGATCTGAACCTAAAGTGGCTCTCCCGGACAGGTTCACTGGTGGGCGGGACAAATTTTTTACCTTCCGGGAGGCTTGTAAATTATATTTTCGGCTACGGCCTCGGTCTTCGGGGAGTGAAGACCAGAGGGTGGGAATTGTCATCTCGCTCTTACAAGGGGACCCTCAATCCTGGGCGTTCTCTCTTCCTCCAGACTCCCCGGCTCTCCAGTCAGTAGATCGATTTTTTACAGCCCTGGGTCTGGTATATGATGACCCGGATCGGGTCTCCCTTGCTGAAATGAAGTTACGTAAGATACAGCAGGGAGATCGTCCGGCGGAGGAATTTTCTTCTGAGTTCCGTAGATGGGCCACAGATACTAAGTGGAATGACCCAGCTCTTAGGAGCCAGTTTTGTCAAGGATTATCTGACAAATTAAAAGATGTGTTGGCTCAGTATGATTCTCCCCCGTCACTGGAGGCCGCTATGGCCCTTGCGATTCGCATTGATAGACGGCTTCGAGAGAGGTGCGAGGTAACTCCGCCCCCTGTGATGACTCCACCTTCTACTATAGTCCCTCATATTGAGGTTCCCCTGGTTTGTTCTGAGGAGCCTATGCAGTTAGGAGGGACATCGTTTCGAGGGAGGGGATCGGCGGTGCGCCGCAAGACAGGAAAGTGTTACTTCTGCGGGAGAAAGGGACATTTTGTTGGGGGGTGTCCATCCCGTACTTTGCTGAGCAAGGAGTCGCCGGAAAACTGTTGATCCCAGGTTGTGTGGTGGACAACAATCTGGGAGTATGTATTTCGTCCCCAAGTCCGTCTCAGTTTCTCGTACCAGCGGAGGTGGTGGTAGGTACAGGAACTGAGAGGATTTCTGTTCTTCTGGATAGTGGGGCCGCGGCTAATCTGGTGGACGCTCGGTTTGCCCAGGTGCAAGGTATGCAACTGAGTGTATTGGCCAAACCTATCCCTATATTCTCTATTGACGCCAGGCCTCTCGGTCAAGGTAGCTTTGTGCAAGCCGTGCATAACATAGACCTTCGAGTGGGGGCAATACATAAAGAACTATTGTCTTGTTATGTGTTGGAGGGCCTTCCCACTCCTATTGTGTTGGGACTTCCTTGGTTAACTAAACATAACCCAGTTATTAATTGGCAATCCAGAGAGATAAGCCAGTGGGGTGAATTTTGCCATAGTAACTGCATGAACACGGTCATCAGTGCGGTCGTGCCTAGAACCTTACCTCCTTTTCTGGAGGACTTTGAGGATGTGTTTTCAGAAGAGGGGTGTTAAGAATTACCTCCTCATCGCGCGTATGACTGTGCTATAAAATTGCTTCCTGATGCTAAGTTACCTAAATCTAGGTTTATATAACCTTTCTGGTCCTGAGAGGCAAGCTATGAAGGATTATATTTCGGAAAGTCTAGCCAAGGGGCATATTAGACCTTCATCTTCCCCGTGGCCACGGGGTTCTTCTTTGTGAAGAAAAAAGATGGAGGCCTACGCCCTTGCTTGGATTTCCGTGAGCTTAATCGGATTACGGTCCGAGATCCGTATCCGCTCCCACTTATTCCTGATCTCTTCAATCAGATTGTGGGCGCCAAATGGTTCTCTAAGTTGGATCTCAGGGGGGCGTATAATCTGATTAGGATAAAGGAGGGGGATGAGTGGAAGACGGCGTTTAACACTCCGGAGGGACATTATGAGAACCTTGTCATGCCTTTCGGTCTGACTACTGCCCCGGCGGTGTTTCAACATTTTGTTAATGACATCTTTCGCCACCTAGTGGGACAGTTTGTTGTCATTTATCTAGATGACATCTTAATTTACTTGCCGGATCTTGTGTCTCATCAGGAGCATGTGAGACAGGTGTTGCAGATCTTGCGAGACAATAAACTGTACGCCAAATGGGAGAAGTGTGTATTCGCCGTACAGGAACTTCAGTTTTTAGGATTCCTGGTGTCAGCTTCTGGTTTCCGTATGGACCCTAGGAAAGTGAAGGCAGTGCTTGAATGGGATCGGCCAGAGGATCTTAAGGCACTGCAGCGTTTCCTGGGGTTTGCTAACTACTACCGGAAATTTATTCGTAATTTCTCATCCGTTGTCAAACCTCTCACTGACATGACAAAAAAAGGACGGATTTTTCTAGGTGGTCTGACAAAGCTTGTCAAGCATTTTCCTCCTTGAAAAAATGTTTTGCTTCAGCACCCATACTCATCCAACCTGATGCATCACAACCGTTCATTGTGGAGGTAGACGCATCTGACGTAGGAGTGGGTACGGTATTATCTCAAGGTCCGTCCCCTGGTAAATGGCATCCGTGCGCTTTCTTCTCTAAAAAGTTGTCGTCCGCCGAGAGGAATTATGATGTCGGCAATAGGGAACTCTTGGCCATTAAGTTGGCTTTTGAAGAGTGGCGTCACTTTTTGGAGGGGGCAGTCCACCCGGTCACCGTCATTACTGATCACAAGAACCTGCTGTATTTAGAGTCTGCAAAACGTCTGAATTCCAGACAAGCTAGATGGTCGTTGTTCTTTACCAGGTTTAATTTTGTCGTCACATATCGTCCTGGGTCAAAAAATGTAAAGGCTGATGCCTTGTCTCGTAGTTTCCCGGGGCCGGGAAGACGGATGACCCGGTTCCTATTCTTCAGGAGGGAGTTGTGGTGTCGGCTGTATGCTCTGAGCTTGAGGAGGAGATATTGGAGGCTCAGGGGACGCCCCTGTAGGACCTCCAGGGAGACTGTTTGTTCCAGATCAGTTAAGACAAAAGGTTATCGAGGCACATCATAATTCTGCTTTGGCAGGACACCCAGGGAGTAAAGCAACTGTGGATCTTGTTTCTCGCCGGTTTTGGTGGCCTAACTTAAATAAAGAGGTAGTAACTTTTGTCGCATCCTGTGGGGTATGTGCCGCTCTAAGACCCCACATACCCGTCCGTCTGGGGCCCTTTTACCTTTGAAAATCCCAGGGCGTCCATGGACCCATCTGTCTATGGACTTCATTACGGACCTCCCTCCGTCTTCAGGTAAAACTGTCATACTAGTTGTAGTTGACAGGTTCAGCAAAATGGCACATTTTATTGCTCTTCCTGCTCTTCCTAATGCTAAAACTCTGGCGCAGGTGTTCATTGGGGAGATTGTGAGACTTCACGGGTTGCCTTCCGATGTGGTGTCGGATCGGGGGTCTCAGTTTGTGTCCAAATTCTGGAGGGCATTTTGTTCTCGTCGGGGGATGCAGTTGTCATTTTCTTCGGCTTTTCATCCGCAGACTAATGGTCAGACAGAGCGTCTGAATCAGAGCTTAGAGACATATCTCCGGTGTTTTGTCTCAGAGAACCAAGAGGACTGGTCTTCTTTCTTGCCTCTGGCAGAGTTCGCTCTTAACAATAGGCGGAGCGAGTCCACTGTTAAGTCCCCGTTTTTTGGGGCATATGGTTTTCACCCCCAGTTTTGTACTTTCAATGGGGGGGGCTCTTCTGGGGTTCCTGAGGAGGAACGATTTTCGTCGTCACTTGCTTCAGTGTGGAGAGGAGTGCTTAATAATCTGAGCACTATGGGGAACCGATACAAACGTATGGCTGATAGGAGGAGAGTGTCTGGTCCGGACCTAAGTGTGAACGATCTGGTATGGTTGTCTACCAAGAATATAAAACTTAAGGTTCCCTCCTGGAAACTGGGTCCCAGGTTCATCGGGCCATACAGGATCAGTTCAATAATTAATCCGGTGGCTTTCCGTCTTGACCTCCCTCCTACGTTTAAAATCCACAATGTGTTCCACAAATCGTTGCTTAAGAGGTACGTGGCACCAGTTATACCGTCACCTCTACCTCCTCCTCCTGTGGTGGTCAATGGTAATTTGGAGTTTCAGGTATCGAAGATCATTGACTCACGTCTGAATCGCCGGTCTCTTCAGTACCTTGTTCATTGGAGGGGGTATGGTCCTGAGGAGAGGATGTGGGTTTCTGCGTTGGATATTAACGCAGACCGATTGGTTCGGGCCTTCCACACTACTCACCCAGATAGACCAGGCCCTGAGGGTCCAGAGGCCCCTCGTAGAAGGGGGGGTACTGTCACGGGTGTGTCGCGGCGGAGATCGTCGCGATTGCACACCCTGACTTCGCACAGCTGAGTTTCTGGTGCTGGGTGTTTTTCAGCACTGAGGGAGTTAATACTTCCTCTCTCGATGCTGGACAGACCAGCCTCGCCCAGCTGCGATTGATGTTTTGTTAATTAGCTTCCTTCATATACCTGCTGGTCTGCTGGGGAAGTTGCCGGTGAAAGCATTCATTCAGACCAGCAGAGCGGATCGTTTCTGAGAAGACTTAAGCTAAGAGTGCCTGTTGTGGTTTTTCCTCTCCTCGCTTATTGTTTATCTTCTTAACCTTTTGTGTTCCTCTGTAGTGGAAGTTTTGTATGCAAGGCAGTGTTTTCTTTACCCCCTGTCTGTCTCGTTTGTATTTGACTGTGTGTAAGCTGTTGCCTGCCCATTCCCTGTGGTGGTAATCAGGGTCCTTCTCAGGACTAGATTACAGTGGTCAGGGATCTACAGGAGACAGGGTTACGCTGGCGGCCTGGACCTCTGTACCATTAACAGTACCTCCAGGTAGAGGAACTAGTCAGGACCCCAGTTCAGGGTCAGCATAGACCCCGGTCCACCTCTATCCTGAGACAGCGTTTCACGTGCACAGTATAGACCCACAATACATTGGATATTATGTCAGGTAAGACATTGCTGGCAGATTCTACGTATACATGTTGATATTTTCTATAATATGAAATATAGAGTGTTGTCTCATTAGATATATGTTACTATCATAGAATATATCTGTTATACGTCGTGACACCAGGTCTCAGGGCTTACTGCACTTCATAAGGTCGTGATGTCCACATGTCTGCAAATGTTGAAGACGCAGAGCGTGACAGAGGAAAGAAGAGGACCGGTTGGTGCTGAGTATTGTTTTTTTTTTAACCAATACTCACCTTGCTGTCTGGTTCTTTTCTTTCCAGCGTTGGATTCGCCGTATCTCCAGCTTCTTCATTATAGGCTAGGACTTCTGACTGCATCCAGGCAAGAGCTTGCTGCGTGTCAATACAAAATGGCAGCTGCATTCCCTGCTCCTGCTTTTATACAGACTATAATAATCTGACGTGATTGACTGTCCTATATCATGTAGTATAAAAGCCATTAAGGTATTATGGGGAGCCTACTTGAGGTCATGTTATCCTTCCATGACTGATGCAATCATCTGCAATGTGTAAAATGGTGGTCATTTTTGTCGATTTACGCAAAGCAAATCACAAATTGCTGGATTTTGATGGGTTTGACAAATTCCTAATGATTCAAAACAAATGCAGTTTAAATCAGATCGATTCACTTCTCTCTACATTCAAGGGTTATTTGCATTAAGATTTTATTGCTTGTTCTAAGCGTTAATTATTTCTTACAGGTGTCTTATATCTTTGTTAATGATAATCATTTCACAAAACCTCGAATACATCACTCACAGTTTTCCACTAGTCATGCAAAAGTTAGTGTGGTTTTCCAAATAAGTAATCTGGATTGCAAAACATCTTCGAAGGCCTGAAAACACAGATGGAAGTATTTTCATCTCAATTTCATAGAATTTAAATTCCAATAAATGGTTAGATCTTTGAAGACGAAAGAAATATTAGGTATACAGAAACATGAATTTGAAATGTCGTATACAATAATTCTGATTGAATTTTAATTTAAAAGAAAAGCAAAACAATCTTTTGCATATTTTTCTTAATTTAAATGTTTGGTGTATTTTGGAATTTAATTTTCTGTGCAGATTTTTATTTCATTTTGGCTTTTTTTTTCAAATTTCACTTTATATATCTTGTTCGTTTCGTGTCATATAATGTAACTTAGAGATGAGTGAATCGCTTCAAGGTGAATCAAATTCACTTTAAGTTTCAAACATAAATTCAGATTTGCCAAAATCCTATTTTGTTGCGATTTGATTTACGTAAAGTCAGCGAAGTTGCAGTCTGCCATCGGCCTGCTGTTTTGTTGGGTTCAAAAAGTCTTGGGTCAAAAAAGAAAAAGAAAAACAATCATCTTTCCTCCACCTCTTCCACTTATCTTATCTTAACCTGGTCTGATCTGGATAGGCCACCACTATCCTATCAAGTTTTCAGCATCTCCAGTTCTCCTTGTGTGACTTCTTGAAGTGTAACACAATGTAATGGGTTATTGGTGCCTCCGGTATCAACTAGGTCTTGTCGAACTAGGTCACAACAACACATCACGACAAACGTCAGGCTACAAAGTCATAAAATTGGAAGGCCTAATGGGTGCAAGAAGTGCCGAAAACCTGAGAGGACATATGAAGTGAAGAACATCATCGGCCTACGAAGACCAGACTGGAACTATCAAGTGGGGAACCGGGGAATGGTGTGTGTTCATTTTGTTTATTTTATTTTCCCCCTAGGTTTACTATACTCTGGGATCAGAAGATACCCAAGAAAATAATAAGACACCTTCGATTCACATCAAATTAATAAATGCAAATCAAAATACCTGTCCAAATTGAAGAAATCTGACAAATTGAAATTTCAGCAGATTTGCTCATTACTAATGAATTCTGTTTATTTTTTAATTTCTTTATTTTGTATGTATACTTTAAAACATTTTTCACTTTGTTACATATATTTTTTTATTTCATTCTATCTCATTTTTAGCTTGTCTTTTTGTTTATTTCAATTTTGTCTTTTTTTAAAATTTTATGCCGATTTTTAATTTAATTGTTTTTATTTCATTCTTCTCGTTTGTTGATTTTTCCCTTTATGTCTGCGTGCATTTTTGTTTGTCCCTTTTGTGAGTACTATGAGTAGTATTATTTGCTTCCCTTTTGCCAATCATTGTACAGTTGACTATATTATTATCTTTCAGAAGTTTTAAGAACCTCCATTCCACGCCTAAGTTTCTAATCCAATTTAGTGTGATGGTTAGTTGGAATCCCTTAGAGGCCTGTAGTTCACTCATTCTCCCACAGTGCTGAGATTTCCCTTAGTCCAGCTGGCAGGAGATTTTAGAAAAAAACAAAAATCAGAATCTCAGGGGGGAAGGATCTAGGACTTGAATGAGGCCTTTTGTCCGAGGCTCTATGAAGCCAGATTAATTATGCATTGCAGGACACAGTTTTAAAGCTCGGAATTAGGCTCTCATTGTGCACACAGGACAGCATAGGTTTAAAAGTAAAAGAATTCCCATTTCCATCACAGGGACAGTCATATAATGACTAAAAGAATTCAGAATTAAAGAAATTGTAATTAAACAGTATTTTGCAGTTCGCCCTGCATGGAAGATATCTCTGGTATTCATAAAATGATTCTTTGACGTTTTTTCACAAGAACTCTCCATAGGTGGCAGCTCTTTGAAAATTTTCCAGTTCTGTCTCTGTAACCAGGTTACCTTCCCTCGTCCCACTTCACTAAATGGGAAACCTCCTTTTTAACTTCAGAGCGCTAATAAGCGTTACAAAAACCATTGCTCTTTAATCCTCATTATTGGATCTTTTTGTTTCCGGATGCTTCAATAAATATTGATGGGAACGCTAACACGTAATTTCCCAATGAATTTTCTACATGAAGATTTAACATAAAAATAAAGAAAATGCAAGATATAAAATTAAGAGGTGCAAGACAATGTTGGATGAAAAGAGAGTATTTTTTTAATTTGAGAAACTGGAGTAGAAGATTCACAACAAGCACCAGGTTAAAATTGGAAATCCTTTATTCAAAATCCATAAAACAAGTGTAGATCCATATGAGGAATGTAAAATATGACGTTTCTGGCATTTGAAGGACGTCTGTAACTCCCGAAACGCGTCAGTTTTAAAGCTTTCGTAAATATCTACTTGTGTTAATGGATTTTAGATAAAGGATTTCCAATGTTAATCTGGTGGTCATGCCAAGCTTCTCCTCCAGTTTATCGAATGTTTGCTATGCCTTACCATCAGGTTTGGGCATCCACCGGGCCCATGGTTCCCATCTTTCTATCCATATGCAATCAAAAGGAGCTCTCACCATGCTTTTTCTCTGTATTTTTTTATATTTTCTTTTTTTACAGAAAAAACCCGGCTTTTGTTTAATGTTGGTATAACTCTAGGACTTTATCAGAAAGGAAGGAAAAATATAAATATGCTTATAATTCTTATTTTTATTAGAGAAATATGTTTTTTTGGGGGGAGACTGAATGTCTTTGTTAAAAATTGAGGGGGTTATGTTATTAAAGCTTATTAATTAGGTCATAGTTGACAGTAGCCCTAAATGTGCTTTTTTGTCTCAAATTATTTTTGGCAAATTGGGGCATGTCCTGAAATGAAAGGAGGTGTAGTGTTACATAAAGGGGTTGTCCACTACTCAGACAACCCCCTCTCAATCCCTATGTTTCCACCTTGTAAAATAATAGTACCTGTATACACTTCTAGTGTAACAGGCCATAGTATACCCCAACTCCAGACTATACCCAGGCTTAAAGCGGCCTAGGCTTGATTATATCCGAGTATATTATGGCCTTGGCCAATTTATACTCTGGGGTATTTATTGCCATTTCATACTCCCCCCTCATTTCACATTATACCCAACTTGATATCAGCAGTGTTGAGTGATATGCATAAGAATTACTTAATTTTTCAGCATCTTATAAGAGGTTCAGGTTTGTCAAGTAAGTTATGTTAAAAGATAACAGACTTAAATCTTAAAGTTCTTAACAGATTGACTTGTATTACTTGAACCAGACAAACTTCAATCAGTCAAAAATATTAGATTTCAACAAAGATATAATGGGGTAAAGAATCTACCGCACTTCTCAGTAGTTACACATTACAAGCAGCTGTGCGTCTAAAGGTACTGCCACACTACACGATCCCGCTAACGATCTCGTTAGCGTCGCATACTAATGAGATCGCTAGCGGGATCGTTTACAATATCGCTAGTGTCGGCCACATTTAGCGATGTCGTTAAGGACGCTATCGCGGTTAGCGATCTCCTTAACGACTTTAGCGGTACAAAAGTACTGCTAAATCGCTAAAAAAGGTGCCACACTCAGCGATATATACTTACCCAGCGGGACGCCGACGATCAGAATAGGGTCCGGAACGATCAGGACGACGGACGAGATCACAGCAGGGGCCACGTCGTTGCTGCATGCCGCACACAACAACATCGCTAACGGGATCGCTAAATAGTGACATTTTTTAGCGATCCCGTTAGCGATGTTGTTTAGTGTGGCATACCCTTAAGTATGGTAGAAAGAGATTGGTAAACTTTTCAACCAATCAGAGACAGGGTGAGAAAATCAGAGATAAAATCAAGTTGCAATTGCATACTAAAGTAAAAGTACTTATCTTATTGGTCAACAGTTTAATCTCAGATGTAATGACTATTGTCCATTACCAGTCACATTGTATTGTAAGATCAATCTTCATGATGTGATTAACAACACAAACACCTTCCCACTATGTGTAAAGGTACTGCCACACTACACAATCCCGCTAGCGATCTCGTTAGCGTCGCATACTAATGAGATCGCTAGCGGGATTGTTTCTATATCGCTAGTAGCTACCTAACTTAGCGATGTCGTTAAGGACGCTATCGCGGTTAGCGATCTCCTTAACGACTTTAGCGGTACAAAAGTACCGCTAAATCGCTAAGAAAAGGTGCCACACTTAGCGATTATACTTACCCAGCGGGAGCGCCGGCGATAAAATAGGGTCCGGAACGATTCCAGCGACGAGCGAGATCACAGCAGGAAGCTCGTCGCTGGCAGCTGCCGCACACAACAACATCGCTAACGGGATCGCTAAATAGTGACGTTTTTTAGCGATCCCGTTAGCGATGTTGTTTAGTGTGGCATACCCTAAGTCAGATTTAAGTTATTAAAAAATGGCATCTAAAATCTATCTAATTTACAAAGTAGAGGGATATATTGTAGCCTGAAGGGGTATAGTTTGGCCTAGACTATTTTGCATTCCCGAGGTATAGTCTGGGCTAGGACAGTTTATCTCCTGGGGTACTCTCTGGCCTGGGCCAAACTATAACCAAGGTTAATCTGGACAGGAGATAATTTGGCCTGTTACACCTATGCCAGAGCTGCTTCTTCCGTGGATTCCGTGCACGATCCCTGCAGCCAATCAGAGGTGGCTTCACTCTCCCTGCCTTCAAATGAATGACATACATCTAGAGGAAGTGAGAGAGCAATAGATGGATTGGCACCAGCACTGGAGGTGAGTATAAGTGTTATCATAGGGATTGAGAAGAGATTGTCCATAAAGTAAGGCTATGTTCACATCCTCATTCTTCATATTCATTGTTCTGTTCGGTCATTCCATAATGATTTTAGAGCCGGATCTGTCTCTTTCAGCACCCGACAGACCGACCAAATTAACTAGAATGAGGTTTATCCAGTTTTCATCAGGTTTCTAATGACTCATCTTTTATAGGGGTGCAAATAAACATGCTGTGGGTCATGTCTGCTCTTCCTCTGATCGATCAAATAGTTTCCATTGGCATAAAAATAATCATTGTTGACTGAACAAATCGATGATGTTCTGCGAACTATATGGTGCAGTAATGGGGAATGAACCATGATACTAATAAGGTTCTTCCTCATTCAGTTTTTGTCAGTCTTTGTGAGAACAATCCAGTAAATGAGCAGCAATTGACTTGTACACCTAAGTCAATCGGCCGGTGTCAGCCAGTGTAAATTTGCTGTAAATCTTTAACCAATTAATAAATATTGATTAGACTAGACATTAAAGTGGTTTCTTCTTGGCAGGATACATCTTATGTTCCACTAGCTACTATATTCTGCTCATGATGAGCCAGGATTGCAATTTGTTCACTACAGCAATTAGAAAAATGAAAAATTAAAGGTATGTGAATAGTTTTTAACACCCACAGGATAAGTGATAAAGGATTATTTTTACTATAAAAAGTTAACTTCAAAGGTGCCTTCATGATGGCTGATAATTGGGATCAAATGTTCCTTGGTGCACTCATTTCTGTATAGGCCTAACTAAAAAAGGCTGCTAATCATCTGACAAATTTGCAAAATGCTCATTCATTGAAAGAAATGAATTTTAAGCTTAAAAATCATCATTCTTGGCAGCACAGCGCCCATTGTAAATAGCACGTGCTGCCATTCTGTGCGCATGGAAGTGTGGTCTGCCGGTATAAACAAGCTGTTAAATGACCGCTGAGTAGCAGATTGACTACTGTGCACATAACATCTTTTCCAGGTGGGGGAACCCAACAAGGTTTTCATGCGGAAAGCATCTTCTTAGCATTTCTTTTGTCGTTTCCATTCCTTTGCTTTTTTCAAGTTTTTTGACAGGTGGAATTTTTTTTTAGATTCTACTCCACTATTTTTGTGGCGTCTTTATTTCTGCCGTTTTACAAAAGTTTTTTATAACTCCATTCAACAATGAAGTAACCGCTTGCCATTTTTCAAGCAAAAAGCTAACAAAATGTTCAAAAAGATTGTAAAGCATTTTAAGGGCTTCACGGATTTCTCATTGACTTGTATTGTAAGTATGGAGAGTCTTCCAAGTGGAAAAAACTTGACGAATAGTCAGCTCAATTCTCTTAACCGCTTGACACTTTTGTGGTTAAAAGACGCTCCAAAGTCGGAACATGTTCCTTTGAACCTTTTCTTGGTGCATTTTCAGGTGGGTTTTGGAGCCGACCTGCTTCAAATCCACCTGAAAAAAAGAAAACATTGTGTGAACAAACCTTGTGTTTGTAAGAGTTGAACCATGGTGGTTCTCATAGTATGTGGAGCTTTTAATTCTCTTTCCATACTCATACAGTACTTTGAAGGTCCATTAGTGGTGTTCTTTACCTAATGGGAATTACTTACTGGATAGTACTCTACAAAAGAGTCAATCCGCATGGTATGTTGACTTTCTATTACAGGTCTGTAGGTGTGCGCTGATGTATGAGGCCTCCAAGAAGTTGTATTGGAGAACAATATCTCCATAATATGGCATGCATTGGCGCATACCTTGATTCTTTCTCCACTCATTCACATAAAATTTAAGCTGAAGAATGGGCTGATACCTGGCTTTTTATTACAGCTTTATAAAATATGGTAGTATGCATAAAGGTACTGTCACACTAAGCGAGATCGCTAACGAGATCGCTAAAGAGTCACCAATTTTATGACGCAGTAGTGATCTCGTTAGCGACGCAGCTGTGTGTGACATGTAGCAGCGATGTGGCCCCTGCTGCGATGTCGTTGATCGCTTATGAACGTTCTGAGCCGTTTTTTGGTCGTTGGTGTCCCGCTGGTGAGCCTGAATCGCTGAGTGTGACACCCTTTATGAACGACTTTACCAGCGTCGCAGGTGGGACTAGGTTTTCCCAACGACCGCAGAGGTCGTTATACAGATCGCTGATCTCTGATGAGATCTTTGTGTTTGGAAGCTAACTAGCGACCACATAGCGATCACACCAACGATCTCGCCAGGTTGTGTCGTTGTCGTGATCGCTAGTGCGATCGCTAAGTGTGACAGTGCTTTTAGGCTTAAAGGGGTTGCCATGCATAAGGTATTGATTATCTATCTGCAGTATAGATAATGAATAGCAGAGTTGTTGGGGTCACATTGATCAGCTGTTATTTTTTCTTGCAGTGGCCGAATGTAAACATTTGAATGGCGCAACTGAGTTATGGTCAAAATGTTGTGCCTGCGGCCAGCTACTGCAATGCAGCTTCTGTTAAAAAAAATAGGAGCTGTGCCGCAGTACCAGTCAGTGGCCGACAGGTACATTGTGAATGGTGCAGCACACTAGGACAGAACAAACTGTCATGGCTAGATTATTTCAGTTCCATAAACTTTGAATAGAGCAGTCGTAATGTCTCCATTCTTCAAACGGAGATTATAGGTTCTTGTTCTCATAAGAGGGTGACGTCCCAGGGTCCGATTCCAAGTCATCATACATTTATTGCTAATCCTGTGAATTGGAGATAATGTTTTTTTTAATGGGCCTTTAACCCTGTCACCTCTTTGCCTTGTGTGACATGTTAGAAGTATAATGAGCTGTACCCAGGCTCGGACTGTCCCAGAGGGTAACAGTTGAATTCCATGGTGGGCCACATTCTAGAAGTGATTCGCCACCCCTTTATATCAGCAGTAGTTGGCACAATAAACTTGGTTCACAATGTACAGAGAAAGGGATTAATTTAATAAACTACCCAGTTTATTATTATGTAGAAGCAGACGCACCTTGCCACCCAGTCCAACACTGACTGTACCCTATTTACATTGAGAAATATCTAGATGGAATAGATACACCTGAGAATTTTAAAAGTGTAGATAGGTTATATTCCCTCTACTACATCTGTGATGATTAGCAATGATTGTTTTAGCATTTATATAGAAATTTAAAATCCCTATAGAAATAGATAATCCCGCACCTGCGCCCTGCACTCACGCTATTATCAGTAACTTATCCTTCCTTCTCAGGGCAGCGTCTTCATCCTTCTTCTGGGCAAGTGCTGGCCAGTCACTGCTACTGCGCAATAACTTGCTGGTAACTGCACCCAAGAAAGATGAAGACACTGCCCATAGAAGGGCGGATAAGGTACGGATAATGGCGCAAGTGCAGGGTGCAGGCGCGGGATTACACACCACAGCTGCACGTCACAGGGCAGTGTGACGTGCATGGGAGTGGGGGTGCTATGGTAATGAAGGCAGTAGGCAGAGATTTCTTCCATGCAATGCACTCAACGGAGCCTGGAAGAAATCATTAACATAAAAGATTAAAGCTCAATTTCTCAGCAACTAGACCGCAGCTATGAGGCATACAGGTAAGACTATTTTAAATAATCGATTACCTGTATGCCCATAATAATAGACTATATACGTCCCAGGGGGTGACAGATTCCTTTAGCATTCTGAAAAAATATGGACCAAACAATGCCAACGTCGAATACATTTCCTCTTGCGATTAGTGTTGAGCATTCCGATACCGCAAGTATCGGGTATCGGCCGATATTCGCGTTATCGGAATTCCGATACTTAATTCCGATACTTTTTCCATATCGTAAAACCGGAATCGGAAGTTCCCATAATTCTTTGAGACAGGCAATGTGATTTTAGTCAGCCAATGAGGAATCCTACGAAGTGTGGGCACATCCTGTAATGCTGCGGTCATCTTAACTAATGGCATGGCTGTGATTGGCTGCTGAAATGATGTCAGAATGCACTATAAAAGGCGCCGCCGCCATTTTAGCGTCACTGTGCTGTGAACTCAGTAAGGGACAGAACGCTACTCTGCTCACTCTGAGGGACAGTTAGATATTGCGATTTTGTGTACTACTGTGCTTGAGGCAGGCTAGTTTACCAACCGCTGTGTAAAGCTTCATTTTGCCAGTGTTGTTTTAACAGCTCTGTGCAAGGTGTGTGTGTGACAGTGCAGGTGACGCTGCAGTTTGCTCTGCATCCACCGCTGTTTGTAGGCATCTGCACGTGTCACTGACTCTTTTTTTTTTTTTTTTTTTTTTATTTTGTGGAATTGGTGCAGCTCCATTATATTACAAAAAAAAATCAAATCTATTAGTGTGACGTGCTTCCATCCGTATACAATACATTGGTTGCAAACACTATAGAACTACACAAAGGAGCTTTTCACAGATTGTGGACAGTTGTGTTTCAGTGTTCACTTCAGTCTGTGTTTTTTACTTTTTTTAGTGCAGATCACGCTCCAGTTACATGTTCAAGCACTGCTGCTTGTACTCTGCTGAGCGTGTCTCAGTGTCTCATCCTTTTCATTTATCTCCAATTGGTTCTGCTACATTCCATTTAAAATAAATGTAATCTATTAGACTAATAGATTAGATTTATTTAAATGGAATGTAGCAGAACCAATTGGAGATAAATGAAAAGGATGAGCCACTGAGACACGCTCAGCAGAGTACAAGCAGCAGTGCTTGAACAAGTAACTGGAGCGTGATCTGCACTCAAAAAAGTAAAAAACACAGACTGAAGTGAACACTGAAACACAACTGTCCACAATCTGTGAAAAGCTCCTTTCTGTACTTCTATAGTGTTTGCAACCAATGTATTGTATACGGATGGAAGCGCGTCACACTAATACTATTAGTGTGACGCGCTTCCATCCGTATACAATACATTGGTTGCAAACACTATAGAAGTACAGAAAGGAGCTTTTCACAGATTGTGGACAGTTGTGTTTCAGTGTTCACTTCAGTCTGTGTTTTTTACTTTTTTGAGTGCAGATCACGCTCCAGTTACTTGTTCAAGCACTGCTGCTTGTACTCTGCTGAGCGTGTCTCAGTGGCTCATCCTAATAGTATTAGTGTGACGCGCTTCCATCCGTATACAATACATTGGTTGCAAACACTATAGAAGTACAGAAAGGAGCTTTTCACAGATTGTGGACAGTTGTGTTTCAGTGTTCACTTCAGTCTGTGTTTTTTACTTTTTTGAGTGCAGATCACGCTCCAGTTACTTGTTCAAGCACTGCTGCTTGTACTCTGCTGAGCGTGTCTCAGTGGCTCATCCTAATAGTATTAGTGTGACGCGCTTCCATCCGTATACAATACATTGGTTGCAAACACTATAGAAGTACAGAAAGGAGCTTTTCACAGATTGTGGACAGTTGTGTTTCAGTGTTCACTTCAGTCTGTGTTTTTTACTTTTTTTAGTGCAGATCACGCTCCAGTTACATGTTCAAGCACTGCTGCTTGTACTCTGCTGAGCGTGTCTCAGTGGCTCATCCTTTTCATTTATCTCCAATTGGTTCTGCTACATTCCATTTAAAATAAATCTAATCTATTAGTGTGACGCGCTTCCATCCGTATACAATACATTGGTTGCAAACAATATAGAAGTACACAAACGGGCCTTTCACAGCTACTGAACATGGGTTTTTTAATTTTTAACTAAAATATGTATTTTTTCAAATGACACAAATATAAGTAATGTTGAAGAGGAATAGTCCTACATCCATTGTTTGCACAATATTACAGGTGTACATCATGTCCCTTAATCAACAATGTATTATTATATTTACTTGTATGCTTTTATTTAAAAGCCAAGAACACAGAAGGATAACCTTCGCACTGCAGCTGTTGTCAAAGTTCAACCCACATTATGCACTTCCAACATTGCAGCATTTGAGGCATGATGTGAGTTGGATTGGTCAAAGTTATGGAGTGAGAAGGTTCACCATCAGTACCCTATAGCATAAGTATGCTTTTGTGTTAGACATGTGGATATCTGCCATAATATGTCACAATTATTTAGTTACAGATTTGTTACCAACACTAATCATTGAATGGTTTTAAATTTGACGTTTCACTTGTTTACAGCTTAGAAATAAGGGTGTAGCCTGATATCTATGTGTAGCACTAGCCACTTTAACATGTCATGTTTTTTTAAACATGTGTAGCTAGGTAGCAGTAATTTTTGCCGGACACACAGCAGGGGAACAGCAGGCGTTACTGAACCCCACTATTACTATAGCTTGTGTATTGGTCTGTGGACACGACACTTCTGAGCAGCAACTGGCAGTGTTGTAGCCCAGGGAGTATAGCTCAGGTGGTAGAAAGATGAACATAACAGGAGACATGGAAAACGTTGTCAACCAGTTAGTTAATCTGAAACCGGACAGGCAAATTCAGGCGAGATCCATGCCTAGTTCATTTTCAGAAAAGTAAGCCGTTGTACATTATCGTAGGATAGTCGCATGCAACGGTCTGTTAGTACACCACCTGCAGCAGTAAAGACGCGCTCCGATAATACACTGCCAGCAGATCAAGCCAGCACCTCCAATGCATACTGGCTAAGCTCTGGCCATGTATCCAGCTTAGAGACACAAAACTTGAATGGGAAGAGCCATCTGAGAGTACACTGAGAGGGCAAGACATGTAGTCTGTAACCATCTTACGGAAATGTTGCCTCCTGCTGACTGGAGCCGTCTCGGATGGTGTAGACATTGGTGGCGCTGCCACAAAACTTCGACACATTTGGAACATACTGGTCTTGCCCTGTGCAGAGGCGCTGCTTGTGCTCCCTCTTGTTGCAGAGCTGTCTCCACTGCCTCGACGCACAGAGCTGCTTTGTAAATCAGTAGCAGCAGCAGTGCTCTTGGCTGGAATGGAGAACATTATGGATTGCACCAGTGTGTCTTGGTACTTCCGCATTTTACGCTCCCGGTTCAACGGTGTGATGAGGCTTTGTAAGTTGTCCCGGTAGCGAGGGTCTAGGAGGGTGTACACCCAATAATCAGACGTGGTGTGAATGTGTTCGATGCGGCGGTCGTTTCTCAGCCACTGCAGCATGAAATCAACCATGTGCTGCAGACTCCCAACTGGCCAAGAAACGTTGTCCCCTGCAAGAGGCGTCATCTCCGCCTGCTGTGCATCACCCCACCCTTGGTCTACATACTGACTAGAGCATTGTCTACCTCCCTCTGGAGCGATGTCTTCCTCCTCCATTGACTCCTCCTCACAAAGTCCTTAAAATACATATAAATTTACAAAATTTAAAACTCAAAATTTAAAAACTTTGTATCATAATTCTGTAACATCAGTTTATGGAAACACAATAGCATTACAAAAGGATAGACAAAAAATGTACATTATGTGCTTTGTAAATACATTAAAAGTTTGTAATGGTTATGAAAATATAGACAGCGACTCTGGAGGTTCAATTGTTGATACAGCATGGTACTTTGAAAGTCCTCCAGCCCTTTGTGAAGAACCACGTTGCGCTGACTGTCCAGAAGGTGATGGAATTTGTGACTCCTCATCCTCCACCTCTTCCAAAACCTCATGCCTTAGTGCTTGCAGTGTTTTTTGAAGCAGGCAGATAAGGGGGACAGTCAGGCTGACTAGTGCATCATCTGCACTCGCCATCCGCGTTGACTCATCAAACGCACGCAAAACGTGGCAGATATCCTTCATAGAGTTATTCGCCACTCATTACACTGGCAGTGGCTGCCCATTCATTATAGGATCCAATTCTAATTACTGGTTCTCACCAACATAGCTCTCCACAGCGCAGCACCCCCCTACATCTCCTCCCTTATTTATATTTATCGGCCTAACCGACTGCTGCACTCTGCAAACGACCTTCGACTAACCTCTGCACTAATCCGTACCTCCCACTCCCAACTCCAAGACTTCACCCGCGCTGCGCCAATCCTCTGGAATGCTCTACCCCAAGAAATTAGGACTATCCGCAATTTGGATGGTTTCAGGCGCTCCCTCAAAACACATTTGTTCACAGTGGCCTATCACATTCTCTAATCAAAGTCATTCTATGTGTAATTCTGTGTGTGTAGCCCATTCACTATCTCCATGCATCCCTCACTTCCTTAAAATGGCTGGACCATCATTGTAAAAACACCATTGTATATAAACACCTGTACTTTGTATCTCCCACACCTCATTGTAGATTGTAAGCTTTCACCAGCAGGGGCGGCTGATTTTGCTTTAATTATTGTATTGTTAACGTTGTTACTTATGACTCGTGTTTTGAAACTGTTAAACTGTAAAGCACTGCGGAATATTATGGCGCTATATAAATAAATAATATTATTATTCTTATTATAGAGGCCCACTCAGTAGTGGTGAAGTGTGAACGCCGCAAATTGCGAGTTGACTGCGCCTGATGCAGCTGATACTCCATTACTGTTGGCTGCTGCTCACACAACCGCTCCAACATATGTAACGAGGAATTCCACCTGGTGGGTACGTCACATATAATGCGATGTTCATGAAGGTGAAATCTGCGTTGCAGAGCTGCAATCAGCGATCTGGCCATGCTGGAACGTCGCAAGTGAGCGCACTCTAGGCGGACCTTGTGCAGCAGTGCATCAAGATCCGGATAGTCCCTCAAAAAAACTCTGCACGACCAAGTTGAGCACATATGACAGACATGGTATGTGAGTGAGGTTGCCAAGGCCCAGAGCTGACACCAGATTTCGGCCATTGTCACACACTACCAAGCCTGCCTGTAGATTCTCTTCCAAAAACCACACGTCGCTCTCCTGCTTTATGGCATTACAGAGCTCCTGCGCTGTGTGGCTAAGATTCCCCATGGAAATTAATTTCAGGATGGCCTGTTGACATTTGGACACGGCTGTGCTCATATCGGTCGCAACAGGTAAACGTTCACGGGTCCATGTGGAGGTAGACCGTGACGGCTCCTGCAGCGATGATTCTGAGGAACTGGAATAGGAGGAGGAATCAATGTGTACAGACTTGATTCCTGCAATCCTTGGAGTTGGCAGAACACGTACAGCGCCACTCGCAAGATCAGTACCCGGCTGCACAACATTGACCCAATGGGCAGTGAGGGAAAGGTATTGTCCCTGGCCATGGGTGTTAGAACCCTCTTGTTAGGTTTTGTTTCAGTTTGCTGGTCACATGACCTTTTTTCCCTATTTAGTCTGGCTCCGCCCTTCTGGCTTTGCTTGACTTCATTGTATTATCTACTGTTAAGCTAGCCGGGTGCTTAGGTGCCTTAATCTGTGAGTTTTGCTTGATGTTAGGATCACAAAGTATTTATTTTTCTGTTTAATTATCCATGCTACAATTTATGTTAGGACTAGGAGGTGTCCACCTTTTCTCCCAGTCCCTAGATCTTGTAGGGATTACTCCCTCGCAACTATAGGTCTTCGTTCACACTAGATGAGGACTTTAGCGGGTCTGGTCGCAGGATCAGGTTCCCCGTTACATCGTAGGGATTCAGCTTAGTTGTATTGTAGGGACAGAATTCCCTTCTTTCCTTACTGGTTGTAGCAGATCATAACAATGGGTACTGGTCCACGCATCGGTGGTCAGGTGGACCTTGCTACTGAGGGCTTTTAGTAGCGCATGTTTAATTTTTCCCTCAACATGCTTTTGCAGACCAGGGACGGCTTGCCTGCTGAAATGAAATCGGCTTGGCACATTGTATTGTGGGATTGACAATGATATTCAGTTACGGAAACTGTCTGTCTCCACCAGCCTGAATCACAGCATTTCAAGGGACAGGAGTTTTGCAATGCCAGCATTCAGAGCCTGTGCTCGTGCATGGTTTGCGGAGTATGGCCGTCTTTTATCCCATGCCTGTGCTACCGCTGGCTGTTTTGTGGCCTGGGAGTGTGAGGATGACAGGGAACTTGCTGCTGTGTGTGGAATAACAGTTTGTCTCTGGACAACAGTGGCCGAGGTTCTTCCATGGCGATCCTGTGAGGAAGCATAACCAGCTGTGTGTGAGCTCGATGAAGAGGCTTCAACACAACCTGAAGATGTAGGTGCTGCTGTAGGTTGGCCTACATCTCCAGTGTGTCTTTGTAACTCAACTACGTGCTTTGTCCGCACATGTTTCCACATATTTGTGGTATTGAGGTGACTGACACTTTTAGCTATTTTTAATTTTTGATTACACAGCTTGCATTTCACATAGCAAATATCATGTGCAAGTGTGTGAAAAAAGGACCACGCAGTGCAAGTCCTGGGAGCGCACGTTTTGACTTTTGGAACACAACTGCTCCGAACAGGTGCCAAACTGGAGGCTACAGGCAACCGAGTCTGCAGCCTAACTCTCCCTCCTGTTTGTACCGTTGGGGCAATGTCTTCCTCTATCTTCCTTCTATCACTAACCATTTCTCTAGGCCTCTCCCAGCTTTCAACCAAAGTACTGGTTCTCACCCACAAAGCTCTCCACAGTGCAGCACCCTCCTACATCTCCTCCCTCATTTCTATCTATCGGCCTAACCGACTGCTGCGCTCTGCAAACGACTTTCGACTAACCTCTGCACTAATACGTACCTCCCACTCCCGACTCCAAGACTTCTCCTGCTCTACGCCAATCCTCTGGAATGCTGTACCCCAAGAAATTAGGACTATCCACAATTTGCATGGTTTCAGGCGCTCCCTCAAAACACATTTGTTCAGAGCGGCCTATCACATTCACTAATCAAAGTCATTCTATGTATTCTGTGTAAGTGTGTGTGTGTCTCTAGCCCATTCACTATCTCCATCCCTCAGTCCCTTAAGATGGCTGGAACATCATTGTAAATGCACCATTGTATATAAACACCTATACTTTGTATCTCCCCCATCTCATTGTACATTGTAAGCTGTCACGAGCAGGGGCGACTTATTTAGCTTAAATTATTGTATTGTTAACGTTGTTACTTATGACTTGTGTTCTGAAACTGCTAAACTGTAAAGCGCTGCGGAATATGATGGCGCTATATAAATAAATATTATTATTATTCCTCTGAGCTGCTCCCACCACCTTCTGTTCTTCATGCCATGTTGGGTATTGGACCTCATCATCTCCACTACCCTCTTCCAACACCTGCTGTTGGGTGGTCTGGCCAGCACCATGCTCAACAGAAACTGGCACCTGGGTCTCATCATCATCATCAGATGCGTTCTGCGGTGTGCTGACCATCGGCACTGTCTCACCCGCCTCTTCAGATTCAGAGAGACACAGCTGTTGCGCATCACTGCATACTCCCTCTTCTTCACATTACAGAATGCTGCTTGGCTGGGCCCTGTTTGCAAGCCAATAGATTCTGAGAACAGAAGCAGACACTCAGCTGGCTCCTGTACACAACTCTCTGACTGCCTGGGCAATTTGCCAGGCGGTGAAGAGACAGATGGTTGCCCAACAGTGCTGTGGTCCTGAGAGGAGGTGGAAGCAATTGAAGTCGATGCATTGGCTGAGATCCAAACAACAACGGCTTTAATTTGTTCTTCCCGCAGCAGGGGGGTACTCCGAGCTCCTACAAAAGTGCGCATAAAGGAACGCTCACGGGGAAAACTGGTGGATGCTGTGTCACTGGGGGCCGCAGCAGCCACAGAATCCCCACGTCCTCTCCCTGAAGAAACTCCACGACCACGTGCCTTACTCCCTGCCTTCTTCATCTTGGTAGATTGATAAAGAAAGTCTGAAAAGTTATAAGGCCTAAGTGTGGTTATTCCGCAGAGACTGCAGTGAACACTGCACACAACTGTTCAGTAGGTGTGAAAGGCCCCTTTGTGTACTTCTATAGTGTTTGCAACCAATGTATTGTATACGGATGGAAGCGCGTCACACTAATAGATTTTATTTATTTGTAATAGAGTGGAGCAGCAACAATTAGAGAAAAATTTCAAGGATGTGCCAGTGACACACGCTCAGCAGACTACAACCAGCAGTGGTTGAAGAACTAACTGGAGCGTGATCTGCACTCCAAAAAGGAAACCTCAGACTACAGTGAACACTGCACACAACTGTTCACTACCCAACGCGTCTCAGCAGGAAGGCAGTCTGTGCGTCAAAACAAAGGCGCAAGCATACATCCACGTACCCTGTTTATAAAGCTATATAAAAAAAATTATGTAGTAGTGACGCACACTTTATTGAGGTACAGTATTACATCGCCATTCACCATCTGTGGCTATGCAGTCTCATCTATATATACCTTATCTATCCGTTGTCATGCTTGCAAGTCGACAGTCAGGCATAACTAGCAATTTTCACTATGCACTATGCACTTTTTAAAGGTTATGTTTGTTAATAAACATGATTATTGCCACATATTATGAGTATTACATGATGGAAATTGTATAATTTTGTATAAACTGTTTAGTGACATTATTCAGCAAATGTAACATTTTAGTAATGTCACAGATAACTTGTAATGCTGATGATGTTTTGAAGTCAGACATTCATTGTCTATACAATAAAAATGGTGTACATACTGTTACTTATCCATCATTAATGGATTCAGATATGTACTTGTATGCTTTTATGTACAACCGTATAGCAGATTCCTTAACTAATTTATTTTGTGGTTTGCATTGCTGTTCAACATGTTAATGTATGTGTTTATGTTTGTCAATTCTTTATTTATCTAGATATTAGTTTAAATGAAATCATCATCTTATGGTAGTAAAGGTTATCTTTCTCTTGTTTGAAGTATAGACATTTAAAATTGACAGGTAACAAGGAAATTACTTTATCTAGTATTTAAACATCCTCCTTGACCCTGGGCTCCAACACCGCCAGTTGTTGCTCGGAAGTGCTGTTAGCACAGTCAACACTTGCTCCTGTGTTACTGGGGTTCAGTAACGTCAGCTGGTCCTCGGTTGTGCCATTGGCTCTTTTCCTTCTGCTGCCCCTCCGGGTTCCAGTACCGTCAGCTGGTTCTCCGCAGTGCCTTTGGCCTAGGTGCCTCCATCTTGGTATCCGAGTTCCAGCAACGTCTGCTGGTCCTTGGTAGTGCTTTGGAGCACAGGTACCTCCTGCTTAGTAACCGTGTCCCAGTAACGTCAGCTGGTCCTCGGTTGTGCCATTGGCTCTTTTCCTTCTGCTGCCCCTCCGGGTTCCAGTACCGTCAGCTGGTTCTCCGCAGTGCCTTTGGCCTAGGTGCCTCCATCTCGGTATCCGAGTTCCAGCAACGTCTGCTGGTCCTTGGTAGTGCTTTGGAGCACAGGTACCTCCTGCTTAGTAACCGTGTCCCAGTAACATCAGCTGGTACAAGATTGTGCTACAAATACAAGATACGGAACAAGAGACACAAGAACAATAAGCAGAAGATCTAAAAGCAGAAGAACATGAAGTATAAGACCAAAATGAAGAGCAAAATATATGCTCTAAATTATAAGCAGAAGAAGACTAAGCAGTGTATGGGGGTGAGTCCGTTCCTCCTCGTGGTGCCCCTGGAAAATGCCTGCTGCTGCAGGCTAAACTGAACACGGACAAATACTGTTGTAATTTAAATCTTTTGTGACAGCAAGAACGGAAGGATGAAAAATTCATACTTTGACAGATTACAAGTACAGGATTCTCTGTCACAAATAAGAATATGATGAAGAAGATGAAGCAGAATATGAATAAGAATAATAGTTTAATAAGAAGAATATGAGTAATGTTAACAAAGATGAATAGCAAGAAGTTTAAGAAGAAGATAAAGAAGGTGAAGATGAAAAATAATTTGATGAAAAAGATGATGCTGCAGAAGATTATGAAGGAGAAAGTGTGTGAAAAGTTAAAAAGGTGAAGATGAAGAGCATGGAAGTTGTGTAATATACATATTTGCCAAAATATAAAAAACGTTAACATTGTCAATTTCTTCGTCAATCCGAACATCTTTAAAAAAAAAAATATTTATGCTATTCCATTTGATTGGGTTAAACATCTATGCCTTTAATGTCTCCTCAACCTTCCACAATACATTCTACATTACTCTTTGTTGTTTTCCTTCATGTACAATTAACCAACAAGGCAAGAATGGGTTTTTTTTAATTTCGATATTTTGTTCCCATAGACTTACATGGGACTTCCGGTATCGATATCGGGTATCGCCGATATTTTAGTGATATCGGCGATACCATTCCGATTCCGATACTTTAGGATATCGGAAAGTATCGCTCAACTCTACTTGCGATCCATTGCTGTCATTTGAAATACCATGCTGACTATTCACTCTTGCGGACAAGAATTACCATATTGATTTTTTTTCAACTTCTTTTTAAGGAAGTATCCCTTTTTATCTTCTTTAATCAAGTCTATTGGGGAAAAGAAACTATTTGGTTCAGTGAAAAACATCTAAAAGGGGCTTAAAACTTAAACCCTATCTTAACTTTATGGTTTTGGTCCTTTTGTGTTTTTTTAATCTTATGCTTCAATTCACCTAGTTCCATTGTCAATGGCACTGCAGGATCACAACTCCCATTAAAACAGTATAACCACCATTTATTTTCGTATTTTAAAGGGCAATGAAAAATTCAGAGCGCGACGTTAAAACTTGTCTAATGATGCCCAGCAAAAAAGAGAGCTATAAAGAGAGGCTAAAATCATCATGAAGATGTGCATCGGTACTAAAATAGGACAAAACATAAAAAATTAACTAATATTGTAAGAAAAAAATCCCAACACTTTAAAGACTATTACATTGGCGAATCTACCATAGTTGAGCATTTTACTTGTGCCGATCGCTACCATGTAGTCATAGTCAATAATATATAGCACCAAGGAAATAATAATAATATTTTTTATTTCTATATTGACAATATATTCCGCGTAGCACTTTACAAATCAGGAAAAGACATATGGCACCCCAGGTGGATGATTAAAAAGTTTAGTAGAAAGTTTTGTTCGCACTACATCATGGCTTCCATTTATTAAATTACTATTCGGCCGGCATGAAGGATCCAAATACTGTAGATACTAATAAGTTCTGACAGACGCCATTAACTTATATTGGAGGCCATCATAATTCCATTGGAGGTTCCAGTAATTTTGACATTAAGATTTTTCTGCGTCAGTTATTGCTGTTTCAGTATCATCTATGACGCTAGTAGGTTGAGTAGCAATTTCTCTGTCCATTCAAAGCTTCTTTTCTTGGTCAATGGACTAATCAGCATGGATGAATTCAGCAGCCAATCAGGCCTCCCAGTACCCTATAAAAAGGTTCTCTTTTGTTTTTCACAATTATATCTTAATCTATGTGATACTACCTAGTGCTCTAATTTGGTCCGATAATATTGATTCTTCTGGATCGGCCCTTGGAGGCCCACGTTGTTTTCGCCTTGGACTGCTTGAGCGTTTGCTTGCCTAAATGCTCTTCCTACTTCTCTTAGATAATTTTCTGACCTCTTGCTTTTTTTTTGGTTCAGATTCTGTCTTTGTCTAGTGATTCTCTGATTCCGACCCTAGTTTGTTTGGTCAATCTCCAATCTTGCTCCACCAGTTATTGACTACTCTGTGGACTTGACTTGGGAACAGCGATATCCAGATGC
>JARQOD010000005.1:521968671-521995159 GCA_033576555.1 Oophaga sylvatica
GACACTGTGTGTACGGCAAAAAGTCCTGCTGCCTCCACCATGTTCTCTTCTCATCCCTGGGCTACAACACCGCCAGTTTAGCTCGGAAGTGCTGTTAGCACAGTCTACACTTGCTCCTGTGTTACTGGGGTTCAGTAATGTCAGCTGTTCCCCTGCTGTGTGTAACGGCAAAAAGCCTGCTGCCTCCACCAGTTCTCTTCTCATCCCTGGGCTACAACACCGCCAGTTGTTGCTCGAAGTGCTGTTAGCACAGTCTACACTTGCTCCTGTGTTACTGGGGTTCAGTAATGTCAGCTGTTCCCCTGCTGTGATACGGTAAAAAGTCCTGCTGCCTCCACCATGTTCTCTTCTCATCCCTGGCTACAAACACCGGCCAGTTGTTGCTCGGAAGTGCTGTTAGCACAGTCTACACTTGCTCCTGTGTTACTGGGGTTCAGTAATGCAGCTGTTCCCCTGCTGTGTGTACGGCAAAAAGTCCTGCTGCCTCCACCATGTTCTTTCTCATCCCTGGGCTACAACACCGCCAGTTGTAGCTCGGAAGTGCTGTTAGCACAGTCTACACTTGCTCCTGTGTTACTGGGGTTCAGTAATGACAGCTGTTCCCTGCTGTGATAACGGCAAAAGTCCTGCTGCCTCCACCATGTTCTCTTCTCATCTCTGGGCTACAACACCGCCAGTTGTTTGCTCGGAATGCTGTTAGCACAGTCTACACTTGCTCCTGTGTTACTGGGGTTCAGTAATGTCAGCTGTTCCCCTGCTGTGATAACGGCAAAAAGTCCTGCTGCCTCCACCATGTTCTCTTCTCATCCGGGCTACAACACCGCCCAGTTGTTGCTCGGAAGTGCTGTTAGCACAGTCTACACTTGCTCCTGTGTTACTGGGGTTCAGTAATGTCAGCTGTTCCCCTGATGTGATAACGGCAAAAAGTCCTGCTGCCTCCACCATGTTCTCTTCTCATCCCTGGCTACAACACCGCCAGTTGTAGCTCGGAAGTGCTGTTAGCACAGTCTACACTTGCTCCTGTGTTACTGGGGTTCAGTAATGTCAGCTGTTCCCCTGCTGTGTGTACGGCAAAAAGTCCTGCTGCCTCCACCATGTTCTCTTCTCATCCTGGGCTACAACACCGCCAGTTGTTGCTCGGAAGTGCTGTTAGCACAGTCTACACTTGCTCCTGTGTTACTGGGGTTCAGTAATGTCAGCTGTTCCCCTGCTGTGATAACGGCAAAAAGTCCTGCTGCCTCCACCATGTTCTCTTCTCATCCCTGGGCTACAACACCGCCAGTTGTAGCTCGGAAGTGCTGTTAGCACAGTCTACACTTACTCCTGTGTTACTGAGGTTCAGTAATGTCAGCTGTTCCCCTGCTGTGTGTACGGCAAAAGTCCTGCTGCCTCCACCATGTTCTCTTCTCATCCCTGGGCTACAACACCGCCAGTTGTTGCTCGGAAGAGCTGTTAGCACAGTCTACACTTGCTCCTGTGTTACTGGGGTTCAGTAATGTCAGCTGTTCCCCTGCTGTGATAACGGCAAAAAGTCCTGCTGCCTCCACCATGTTCTCTTCTCATCCCTGGGCTTCAACACCGCCAGTTGTTGCTCGGAAGTGTCATTGGCACGGGTACTCACTCCTGCCCAGACTGGTTACAGCACGCCATCTGTTTCCTGTCAGTGTAAACGTCACTTAGCCTCCAATAAGTTGTCCTGTCGTGTTGCGGTCGGGTTAGCCGACTCTATGGTTCTTGGAGTTTAGGTGCTTCCTATGTGTGCTGCGGGATATGCAAATAAAGGCTGTTTCCGTTGTGACAATAGGACAATCACCCACTGTAGTACTGTGGGATTCGGCAACTGCGGCCGGCTCGCGGCCTGTCATCTTAAATTTCCTTGGGTACCTTCTGCTACCCGTCCGGGTTCCAGTACTGTCAGCTGGTTCTCCGCAGTGCCTTTGGCCTAGGTGCCTCCATCTCAGTATCCGAGTTCCAGCAACGTCTGCTGGTCCTTGGTAGTGCTTTGGAGCACAGGTACCTCCTGCTTAGTAACCGTGTCCCAGTAACGTCAGCTGGTCCTCGGTTGTGCCATTGGCTCTTTTCCTTCTGCTGCCCCTCCGGGTTCCAGCACAGTCAGCTGGTCCTCGTTACTTGCATTGGCTCTTGTACCTTCTGCTACCCGTCCGGGTTCCAGTACCGTCAGCTGGTTCTCCGCAGTGCCTTTGGCCTAGGTGCCTCCATCTCGGTATCCGAGTTCCAGCAACGTCTGCTGATCCTTGGTAGTGCTTTGGAGCACAGGTACCTCCTGCTTAGTAACCGTGTCCCAGTAACGTCAGCTGGTCCTCGGTTGTGCCATTGGCTCTTTTCCTTCTGCTGCCCCTCCGGTTCCAGCACAGTCAGCTGGTCCTCGTTACTTGCATTGGCTCTTGTACCTTCTACTACCCGTCCGGGTTCCAGTACCGTCAGCTGGTTCTCCGCAGTGCCTTTGGCCTAGGTGCCTCCATCTCGGTATCCGAGTTCCAGCAACGTCTGCTGGTCCTTGGTAGTGCTTTGGAGCACAGGTACCTCCTGCTTAGTAACCGTGTCCCAGTAACGTCAGCTGGTCCTCGGTTGTGCCATTGGCTCTTTTCCTTCTGCTGCCCCTCCGGGTTCCAGCACAGTCAGCTGGTCCTTGTTACTTGCATTGGCTCTTGTACCTTCTGCTACCCGTCCGGGTTCCAGTACCGTCAGCTGGTTCTCCGCAGTGCCTTTGGCCTAGGTGCCTCCATCTCGGTATCCGAGTTCCAGCAACGTCTGCTGGTCCTTGGTAGTGCTTTGGAGCACAGGTACCTCCTGCTTAGTAACCGTGTCCCAGTAACGTCAGCTGTTCCTCGGTTGTGCCATTGGCTCTTTTCCTTCTGCTGCCCCTCCGGGTTCCAGCACAGTCAGCTGGTCCTCGTTACTTGCATTGGCTCTTGTACCTTCTGCTACCCGTCCGGGTTCCAGTACCGTCAGCTGGTTCTCCACAGTGCCTTTGGCCTAGGTGCCTCCATCTCGGTATCCGAGTTCCAGCAACGTCTGCTGGTCCTTGGTAGTGCTTTGGAGCACAGGTACCTCCTGCTTAGTAACCGTGTCCCAGTAACGTCAGCTGTTCCTCGGTTGTGCCATTGGCTCTTTTCCTTCTGCTGCCCCTCCGGGTTCCAGCACAGTCAGCTGGTCCTCATTACTTGCATTGACTCTTGTACCTTCTGCTACATTTACAAATTGAAGATTTTTTCAATGCTTTTTTTGGTAATCACTCTGGATCTCCAACAATGAAGACGACGACCCTGATGACCACCCCGAAGAAGATGACGACCACAAGGACGACGAGCATCAAGCCAACCAGCCTAAACACCATCACAAAGAAGAAATAAAAGATTACCAAACAGGACTAAGAAGGTTAAGACAAACTACAAGATACAGAACAAGAGACTTAAGAACAATAAGCAGAAGATCAAAAAGCAGAAGAACATGAAGTATAAGACCAAAATGAAGAGCAAAATATATGCTCTAAATTCTAAGCAGAAGAAGACTAAGCATGTATGGGGGTGAGTCCGTTCCTCCTCGTGGTGCCCCTGGAAAATGCCTGCTGCTGCAGGCTAAACTGAACACGGACAAATACTGTTGTAATTTAAATCTTTTGTGACAGCAAGAACGGAAGGATGAAAAATTCATACTTTTGACAGATTACAAGTACAGGATTCTCTGTCACAAATAAGAATATGATGAAGAAGATGAAGTACAATATGAATAAGAATAATAGTTTAATAAGAAGAATCTGAGTAATGTTAACAAAAAGATGAATAGCAAGAAGTTTAAGAAGAAGATAAAGAAGGTGAAGATGAAGAATAATTTGATGAAAAAGATGATGCTGCTGAAGATTATGAAGGAGAAAGTGTGTGAAAAGTTAAAAAGGTGAAGAGCATGGAAGTTGTGAAATATACATATTTGCCAAAATAGAAAAAACGTTAACAACATTGTCAATTTCTTCGTCAATCCGAACATCTGTAAAAAAAAAATATTTATGCTATTCCATTTGATTGGGTTAAACATCTATGCCTTTAATGTCTCCTCAACCTTCCACAATACATTGTACATTACTCTTTGTTGTTTTCCTTCATGTACAATTAACCAACAAGGCAAGAATGGGTTTTTTTTAATTCCGATATTTTGTTCCCATAGACTTACATGGGACTTCCGGTATCGGTATCGGGTATCGCCGATATTTTAATGGTATCGGCGATACCATTCCGATTCCGATACTTTTGGATATCGGAAAGTATCGCTCAACCCTAACCACGCCCAAACCTACTTCCTCCAATGGCATCTGTCGGGGGTGAGTCAAGAGGGCACTAAAATGGAGCAGGAAAAATGAGGGTTAACTGCGCTGCTGATTAATTCAGTAAAAAAAACAGGAGACCGAAGAATTTGTAACGCGGTTTATTTGTCACCGCGTTTCAAAGTCATCCAATTTCTTCATCAGGAGAAAACACACATAAGAGGGCACTAAACACAGAAGATAGCCAGCTGGTCCCACTGAAATTTTCAAATTTGATCTACTTTTATAAGATACAAAGACTTTTAGGATAAACAAAACTAATAAAGAAAAAACTAAAACATTACCGTATATAATTTACTTAGTAAATTATAAAAAAAAGTACTGAAAAATTGAAAAAAAAATTCTCACATAAAACCAAGTCTCATACAGCCACGTCAGTGATAAAAATTAAGAAATATTATGACAGCTGAATATGGAGGGGCAAAAAAAAGAATGGCTTGTCATTAACGCCTTTATCGGTCTTGTCAAATCCAAAACAATGTCAGTAAATTTTTGAGAAAATAAAACAATGCCGCATTCATATAGAGGAGCAGATGGAGATTGATGAATACTTCTTGGTCTATCCCCGACAGCCAGAGAAAAACTGCTTGAATTTTCGAGTTATGCAAATTGCCTCTTCAAACAAAGAGGACTTGTACTCTATGGCGCCACCTATTGGAAGTAGCGATCCTACAAGTCACAATCAACCCTTTAACGTTGACTTGTGACTTGTAGGATCGCTACTTCCAATAGGTGGCGCTATAGAGTACAAGTCCTCTTTGTTTGAAGAGGCAATTTGCATATTAAATTTCCCAGAGGAGCATTGCACAGCGAATAAGCCTCCTTACCTCGACACGCCAGAGTGGTATGTCACTCTCCATAAGGAGAAACCTTACCCCTAGACCTGAATTTTCGAGGTCATTTCAAACTATGAACTCAGTTGTAAGAAACCCATTGTGAACCTGAAGTCACAACTTGACTTGGAATGAATTGTTCTGAGTCCAGTCTTCTGGTAATCTGCTCTGATACAGGAGAAGATTTATGATGTGAATCTAGGCAGTGTGTTTCGGTCCGTGCTTCCTGTGCCCATCACTACAGTACTGTCTGTCATTCAGCACTATACAAGTTTAGTAGATGATTAACATTCCGCACATTCCCACTGTTGATTCATTGTCTCATCAGAACATTGTGCATTGTGTTTGGTCCACATATGTCTGTGAATGGACATTTGTAACTGTACCTACAAAATCAGCAGAGTTATCAAGTCTCCTCCACTGATATTTTATTGGAACTATTTTCTGTTTTTTAGCATGCATTATAGGCTACAATGGAACCTATAATTTTACTTTTCAAAATTGTCATGTTTTTTATGCTTGTAAATGAGGAATAACACTATTTATGGGCAATATAATGACTTGTATCCTGCCTTTTTCACCATTTTCCCCTGTGCTAGTTTTAGCTATAATTTTTTACTTTTCTAGTGGGAGCTAGATGCTGTGATGTCTCCCAAACCTAGCTCACAAAGACATGAGGGACTCCTGCTCGCCTGTCTCTATGTAGCACATGTTCAGCAGCAGCGAAAACAACCTATATATTACAGCAGTACTGAGCAGTGTTGCTGTGAATACAGTTCCAGGGAATAAACACTTTCTAGAAAGCAGTAGTGTGTGTCTGCACCTCTCTCTTTTTTTTCTACTTCCTACTACTTCTCTTCAAAGGGCAAGTGTAATGTGATCCTTCAGTGTGCTGGCAACCCTATTGGTTAAACCAATAGGAAAATTATCTAATATTTTTACCTTGCCAGGATGCCAGGGTACCTGGGGCATACTTAAAAAGTGCTGAGACAGGACGCATAACAGTAGGGCATAGCTAATGGCATACCAATTCCTAGGGCATACCCATAGGGGCATACCTAAAAAGTGTTATACAAAGTTTTAAATGAAATGTCAGAAATATACATCTGAAGAAGTAGTATAGTAGTTCTAAGAAAAAGCGGATATTAAAAAAGGAATGTGAGTTATGACTATTTATTTAGATGTGATTCGGCCAGTAAGAAGTTAAAATTTATTATTGCTGAGGGCAAATGTGTATCTCTAGATGACACAATACAGAAATTGGACATAGCCCAGAATTAAAGGAACTGGGCAAAATGCTGATAGATCCTAATTTCTTGGACATCACAAGGTTACCAGGACTTGCAACAAAGGCTTCCACCAGTACACTGGGGAGGTCTATTTTCAGATGGGTGCCACATTAGCTTTTTCAGCCAACAGCTGGGGATTGAACGCATTCATTTTTTCTTCTTAAAGTTTCCCCTTTCGGACCATTAGAGTTTACATTAATAAGAATCTGTAGACATGCATCAAAATCTATTACATGGTATTAAAAACTTTAAAAAAAACTCTACAGTATTTTTGAGATGTCTAACCTTGGTTCCTCCAAACTTTTCATTTCCTGTGCATTAGTCTTACTTCAAACAACCTAGTCAGGAGTAACTGGGAGCATCTGCTGGACTTTACGTAATGGGTTCACCAAGTTTTTTTTTAACTATGGGCCTAAAAATTAACAGGCAGATAATTGCTAACTACCTGCCTGTTTTAACTGGCACAGAGTGGTCATTGACTGCATTCAACCGCTCAACGTCAACTGAGCAACTCTTCCTCCTCCCGGTTGTTTTGTCGACGTGGTGTTACTCCCAAAGCCATGTTGATTGGCAACCGGCTACCCGCAGTTAGGCAGCGGGGAGCCGGTTGTCCATCAGCATGACATCCACAATCACGCTGTGTGAGTAGAACAGAATAGAAGGTGCTACTCTTGTTGGAAGCCACTGAATCACCGGAAGGAATAGTCTGTAACCGCTCTGTGCTGGCAGAGATCTGCGTCAGGCACAACAGACAAGTAAGCAGAAAGTGAACAAGAAAAACAGTCCAGAATAAACTGTTATGTTTCGGTAGCTGAGGAGTGCAGGTAAAAAGGCAATACACCAGAGCAGTTGGAATCTATGAGATTGCAGTACCCTGACTAACCACCACAACTAGAGGCAGCCGTGGAGCGTTCCTACGTTGGTCCTAGACGCCTCGTCACAGCCTGAGAAACTAACTACACCTAAAGATAGATATAGGAAAACTATCTGCCCCGGAGCAGATCCCCAAAGATAATAGAAAGCCCCCAAACATGTAATGGCGGTTAGACAAGATGAAATACTGACACAGAAAGAAAATAGTACGAGCAAACGCTGGGGCCCAAACTAACTAAATAGAAAAGGACAGGAAGGGTACTTACTGCAATCCCAAAAAACCCTGCAAAGCACCAACTCTACTAATTTCAAAAACACCTGAGATCACACGACCTCCTCCACCCAAATCAGTTCTCTGGTGTAACAAAATCAAAACAGCAGCCACTGAAAAAACTGGAAAAAGCAAAAGTACAAACATCAGTGGCTGAACAAAACTGAGAGGGCAGAAGCCCCGGAGGGCACCCTAAAGACCCCCACAGAAGTGCAGGACAAAATGCAAAAATATAGCACAAACACAAAAGAAGAAAATGTCTTATCTGTTAGCAGGAGATGCAGACACGACACAGCAGGCTACAAGGGAAACTGGAATAAAGGATTCAGACCAGAACAATTGATCACCGGCAACCCAGATGGGAAGGTGACTCCCTTATATAAGACCAGTCAGTAACACCTGATTCCCAGTCCTCACAATCATCACTGGACAGACTAGCACCGCTTGTAACCACCAGAGGGAGCCTCTGCTCAGAACTCATCTCAAACCCATTCACAACAGTACCCCCTCCTTGAGGAGGGGTCACTGAACCCTCATTTGAGCAACCAGGTCGGTCAGGATGAGTTCTATGATACGCACGGATAAGTCTCCTAGCATGGATGTCCGAAGCAAACACCCAAGAATTGTCTTCCTGACCATAACCTCTCCATTTAACCAAATACTGGAGTTTCCGTCTAGAAAAACGAGAATCTAATATTTTCTCAACCACATACTCCAGATTGCCCTCAACCAAAACAGGGTCAGGAGGCACAGCAGCAGGAACCACTGGCTCAACAAACCTCTTCAACAAGGACTTGTGGAACACGTTATGGATCTTAAATGTCCCTGGAAGAAGCAAACGAAAAGAAACAGGATTAATAATCTCCATGATCCTATAAGGTCCAATGAACCTAGGCTTAAATTTAGGAGATGCTACTCTCATAGGAATATTCTTTGAGGACAACTAGACCAAGTCCCCCACTTTAAACCGAGGACCATCAGTCCTATGCCGGTTAGCAAACTGCTGGGCCCTCTCCTGAGAGAGGGACAACCTCTCCACTACCTGGTCCCAAATCAGTTGCATACGCTCCACAACAGAGTCAACACCTGGACAGACAGAAGCCTCCGTCTGTCCTGAAGAAAATCGAGGGTGAAACCCAGAATTACAGAAAAACGGAGACATCAAAGTAGCAGAGCTAGCCCTATTATTAAGAGCAAACTCAGCCAAAGGCAAAAAAGAGACCCAGTCATCCTGATCAGCAGACACAAAGCATCTTAGATAAGTCTCCAATGTCTGGTTTGTTCTCTCAGTTTGACCATTGGTCTGAGGATGAAATGCCGAGGAGAAAGACAATTGAACACCCAGTTTAGAACAAAAAGTCCTCCAAAATCTGGAAACAAACTGGACTCCTCTGTCAGACACAATGTTCTCAGGAATGCCGTGTAAACGAACCACGTGCTGAAGGAACAACAGCACCAATTCAGAGGAGGAAGGCAACTTAGGTAATGGCACAAGATGTATCATCTTGGAAAACCTATCACAAATTACCCAGATGGTGGTCATTCTCTGAGAAACAGGAAGGTCGGAAATGAAATCCATAGAGATATGGGTCCATGGTCTCTTGGGCACAGGCAATGGCATCAATAAACCACTAGAGCGAGACCAAGTCCCGCAGGACTGCACAAATTCCCTGACATCACGAGACAAAGTAGGCCACCAAAAGGACCGACTAACCAAGTCTCTGGTACCAAAAATTCCGGGATGCCCAGCCAACGCGGAACAATGAATCTCAGACATCACACTCTTTTTCCACTGGTCCGGGACAAACAATTTTCCAACAGGGCAGCACTCGGGCCTATCCTCCTGACACCCCTCCAGAGCAAGTCTCAAATTGGGCGAGATGGCGGAAAGAACTACACCCTCTTTCAAAATAACAGAAGGATCAGATAACTCAGGAGAGTCCGCAAGGAAACTCCTCGAGAGGGCATCCACCTTAACATTCTTAGTGCCAGGAAGAAAGGAAACCACAAAATTAAAACGTGTGAAAAACAAGGCCCACCTGGCCTGTCTAGGATTGAGTCGCTTGGCAGATTCCAGATAGACCAGATTCTTATGGTCCGTAAGGACCACCACCTGATGTTTGGCTCCCTCCAGCCAATGTCTCCACTCTTCAAAAGCCCACTTCATGGCCAATAACTCCCGATTACCCACGTCATAATTACGTTCAGTAGGAGAAAATTTTCGAGAGAAAAAGGCACAAGGGTTACTTTTAGAGGTCTCTGGATCTTTTTGGGACAAAACGGCACCTGCCCCAATTTCAGAGGCATCAACCTCCACCTGAAATGGCAGAGAAACATCAGGCTGCCGTAGAACAGGAGCAGAAGTGAATCTCTGCTTAAGTTCCTGAAATGCAGAGACTGCCTCAGGAGGCCAATTCACCACATCAGAACCCTTTCTGGTCAAATCAGTTAATGGTTTAGCAATAACCGAGAAATTACCAATAAATTTACGATAAAAATTGGCAAAACCCAAAAATCTCTGAAGAGCCTTTAATGAAGTAGGTTGGACCCAATCACAGATGGCCTGAACCTTGACCGGGTCCATTTCAATAACAGATGGGGACAAAATGAATCCCAGAAATGAGATCCTCTGTACACCAAAAAGACACTTTGATCCCTTCATATACAGAGCATTCTCTCTCAAAATCTGGAATACAGTTCGAACATGTTTCACATGAGAGTCCCAGTCATTAGAAAAAATCAAGATATCATCCAAATAAACAATCAGAAATTTGTCCACAAAATCCCTGAAAATGTCATTCATGAAGGACTGGAAGACGGAAGGAGCATTAGTGAGTAGAGTTGAGCGATACTTTCCGATATGCTAAAGTATCGGAATCGGAATGGTATCGCCGATATCACTAAAAAATCGGCGATACCCGATACCGATACCGGAAGTCCCATGTAAGTCTATGGGAACAAAATATCGCAACTAAAAAACCCCATTCTTTCCTTGTAAACACTAAATATACACACATAGAATACATATATATATATATACATGTCATTGTGACATATATATATACATATATGTATAGTTTATACACTTCTACATAGTAAAATATCCTTTGATTCAATTGCCGGGTAAAGCCGGCTTCAGTGAAAAGACAGAAGCACCCGACATGAAATGACACTTGGTGTATATAGGGTTAAACATTTCTTTTCATGTCCTTTGCTATCTAATTTGCACAAACAATTAAATCAGACTATGTGTGCAAAATTTCACACCTGTAGGGGTTAATTAAAGGTGTAAATTCGTTGTAAAAAAAAACGGACTTTTTTGCTACGAATTTACACCTTTAATTAACCCTAGAGGTGTGAAATTTTGCACATATAGTCTGATTTAATTGTTTGTGCAAATTAGATAGCAAAGGACATGAAAAGACATGTTAACCCTATGTACACCAAGTGTCATTTCATGTCGGGTCACCCGACATGAAATGACACTTGGTGTACATAGGGTTAAACATTTATTTTCATGTCCTTTGCTATCTAATTTGCACAAACAATTAAATCAGACTATGTGTGCAAAATTTCACACCTCTAGGGGTTAATTAAAGGTGTAAATTCGTTGTAAAAAAAACGGACTTTTTTTGCTACGAATTTACACCTTTAATTAACCCCTACAGGTGTGAAATTTTGCACACATAGTCTGATTTAATTGTTTGTGCAAATTAGGCTGGAGTCACACACAACCACAAAAAATCGGTCCGTTTTAGACGGTCGACAATCGGATCAAAATAAAAACATCACACATCCTTCTGTCATCCGATTTTCCTTCAAAGATGCGATTTAGTCGCATGTGTGTGTACCTTGTAACATCCGATTTTCATCCGACTTGCGAGATTTTCTCGCAGGCTTGCAAAACTGACATATAATGGATCCAAAAGAATAGTATTTAAATGCCAAAAGAAAGAATAGATATATACACATAGAATACATATATATATATATGCATGTCATTGTGACATGTATATATACATATATTTATAGTTCTTACACTTCTACATACTGTTATAGCCGCTAATTCAATTGCCGGCTTCAGTGAAATCACAGAAGCCGACATGAAATGATACATTGTTTCCACACATTTAACCATGTAATTTCATGTATTTTTATATATGTTTGAAACATACAATTACATGAGTATATGTGTGCTAAATTTCAGACATGTAGGGGTTAATTAAAGGTGTAAATTCGTTAAAAAAAAATGCGTGGGCTCCCGCTGTATTTTCTCCACCAGACAGACAAAGCAAGCGAGTGGGGCAGATAATAATAGCCTAGGGAGGGTACATTTTTTTTGTGCCCCCCCTGGCTACTAACATCTGCCCCCAGACACCCCAGAAAGGGCAAATCTATAATTAGATTCGCCCTTTCTGGCACTTTGCCCGTCTATTCCCATTGCCCTGTAGCGGTGGCGAATGGGTTAATAAGGGGTTAAAATGACCTTGCAATTGAAAGGTCACTTTAAGCCAGGTTAATAATTGATAGCTGTCAATTAGGCAACTATCAATTATTAATCCTATTGTATGAAAGAAAAATCAAACACACACACTTTAATAAAAAATAAGTTTAATTAAATAATCACACAGTTTTTGACCATATTTTATTTTCCTGCTAAAACCATTTCCTGTAATAAAAATAAAATAAAAAAGCAAAATTATACTTACCAATCCGATGTACAGTCAGGTCCCACGGTGTAATCCATCAGAAAGGGTTAACAGGTTACAGGTCGCAGAGAGCTAATAATGCTGTCTCAGACCTGTATTCCCCTGAATGAATAAGTTCCTCTCCAGCGAAAGTAGAGGAATAGATTCATGAATGGAGCTTAATTGATTTATTGCCAATTTAACTGTAGTGACCTGACCTAAAGGGAAAGTGGACACAATCAATTAAGCTTCATTCATGAAACACATCCTCTCCTGTCACCAGGAGAGGAACTTATTCATTCATGAGCTTTGAGCTGAGCATGCAGGATTACTTGCACTGCTTGGCTCAAAGCTAGTTAACCCTTTGTGAAGGATTACAGCGTGGGACGTGACAGATCGGCGGAATAGGTAAGAATAATGTTGTTTTATTTCTTTTTCTTTATTTTAGGAGATCAATGGCTTCGCACGGATTTAGTGTAAAATAAAATATGGTAAAAAAAATGTGTTTTTATTTCATTAAAATTATTTATTCTTAAAGTGTGTGTGTTTTTTTATTTACTTCAATAGGATTAATAATTGATAGTTGTCTAATTGACAGCTATCAATCATTAACCTGCCTTAAGGTCACCTTTCAATTGCAAGGTGACAGTAAGGTGAGATTAACCCATTCGCCACCGCTACAGGGCAATGGGAATAGACGGGCAAAGTGCCAGAAAGGGCGAATCTAATTATAGATTTGCCCTTTCTGGGGTGTCTGGGGGCAGATGTTAGTAGCCAGGGGGGGCACAAAAAAATGCACCCTCCCTGGGCTATTATTATCTGCCCCCACTCGCTTTGCTTTGTCTGTCTGGTGGAGAAAATACAGCGGGAGCCCACGCATTTTTTTTCAACGAAATTACACCTTTAGTTAACCCCTACATGTCTGAAATTTTGCACAAATACACTCATGTAATTGTATGTTTCAAACATATATAAAAATACATGAAATTACATGGTTAAATGTGTGGAAACAATGTATCATTTCATGTCGGCTTCTGTGATTTCACAAAACCCGGCAATTGAATTAGCGGCTATTACAGTATGTAGAAGTCTAGGAACTATAAATATATGTATATATACATGTCACAATGACATGTATATATATATGTATGTGTTCTATGTGTATATATCTATTCTTTCTAGTCTTTATTAAAGCTGTCAGTGTGATTTTACAGTATAGGCGAGGATGAATTGCCGGCTTTTCTAAAGGACACCGATGCGATTTCATCGCAAGTCACACAGTGTGGTCCGTTTGTAATCAGATTTTTCATCGCTCCCATAGACTTGCATTGGCGATTGTCGACCGACAATCGGTGACAATCGCAGCATGCTGCGATTGTACACGGACGTTTAAAACGGACCACAAAAAATCTGATACTGGGAGCTGCTCCATAGATTAACATAGGTCCGACTGCAATGCGATATTTCATCGCATTGCAGTCGTCCGATTTTGTCCCCAGTGTGACTCCGGCCTTAGATAGCAAAGGACATGAAAAGACATGGTTAACCCTATGTACACCAAGTGTCATTTCATGTCACCCGACATGAAATGACACTTGGTGTACATAGGGTTAACCATGTCTTTTCATGTCCTTTGCTATCTAATTTGCACAAACAATTAAATCAGACTATGTGTGCAAAATTTCACACCTGTAGGGGTTAATTAAAGGTGTAAATTCGTTGTAAAAAAAACGGACTTTTTTGCTACGAATTTACACCTTTAATTAACCCCTACAGGTGTGAAATTTTGCACACATAGTCTGATTTAATTGTTTGTGCAAATTAGATAGCAAAGGACATGAAAATACATGGTTAACCCTATGTACACCAAGTGTCATTTCATGTCGGGTTCTGCATTTTCACAAAAGCCGGCAATTGAATTAGCGGCTATTATACTATGTAGAAGTGTATGAACTACAAATATAAATATATATATATATGTGTCACAAATTCAATGACATGTATATATATATATATGAGGTGTAAAATTGCTGAAAAAAATGCGTGGGCTCCCGCCCTATTTTCGCAACCAGACAGACAAAGCCAGTGAGTGGGGGCAGATAATAATAGCCCAGAGAGGGACCATTATTTTTGCCCCCCCCCGGCTACTAACATCTGCCCCCAGACACCCCAGGAAAGACAAATCTATAATTAGATTCGCCCTTTCTGGCACTTTGCCCGTCTATTCCCATTGCCCTGTAGCGGTGGCGAATGGGTTAATATGGGGTTAAAGCCACCTTGCTATTGAAAGGTGACCTTAAGCCAGGTTAATAATTGAGAGCTGTCAATTAGACAACTATCAATTATTAATCCTATTGCATGAAATAAAAAATAAAACACACACACTTTAATTAAAAATCATTTTAATGAAATAAAGACACATGTTTTTGACCATCTTTTATTTTACTGCAAAAACCATTTCCTGTAATAAAAATAAAATAAAAAAGCAAAATTATTCTTACCTATCCCATGCACAGTCAGGTCCCACGGTGTAATCCTTCAGAAAGGGTTAATGTTTACTGCAGGGACCGCAGCTAATGCTGCAGCCTCACAGTAAACCCCAAATGAATGAGTTCCTCTCCTGCCTGACAGGAGAGTAAAGGCTGGGTGTCACATAACGATACACCAGCGATCCCGACAACGATATGCACTTGTCAGGATCGCTGGTGTATCGCTACATGATCGCTGCTGAGCTGCCAAACAGGCAGTTCAGGCAGCGATCTGGGACAGCGACACTGCGGGTAACATCGCTTAAGGGCCCGTCTCACATAGCGATATCGCTACCGAGATCGCTGCTGAGTCACTAGTTTTGTGACGCAGCAGCGAGCTCACCAGCGATATCGCTGTGTGTGACATTCAGCGACGATCAGCCCCCCTGCCGGGTATCGCTGATCGTCGCAGAAATGTCAGGACCTTTTTTTGATCGCTGGTTTCCCTCTGACAGGCACGCATCGCTGCGTGTGACAGGCGGGAGACCAGCGATCCGCTGGTAACCAAGGTACACAGCGGGTTTCCAGGCACCGCGCAGCGCTTGGAAACCCGCTGTGTACCTTGGATACCAGCTCCCTGCATCAGGGCGCTGGTATCCAAGGTACACAGCGGGTTTCTAGGCACAGCCCCGCGCCTGGAAACCCGCTGTGTACCTTGGTTACCAGCGGATCGCTGGTCTCCCGCCTGTCACACGCAGCGATGTGTGCCTGTCAGCGGGAAACCAGCGATCAAAGGTCCTGACATTTCAGCGACGATCAGCGATACCCGGCAGGGGGGCTGATCGTCGCTGAATGTCACACACAGCGATATCGCTGGTGAGCTTGCTGCTGCGTCACAAAACTAGTGACTCAGCAGCGATCTCGGTAGCGATATCGCTATGTGAGACGGGCCCTTAAGTGGAAAGCTTAATTGATTGCTTTCCACTTTCACTTCAGGTCAGCCAGGGACACAATCAGTGACGTCAGAGGGAACTGATTAACAAAAATAGGGGTTCCCTTCGAAAAAAAAATGGCGTGGGGTCCCCCCTATTTTTGTTAACCAGCCAGATGAAGCAGACCGCTGAGGCCTGGATTTTCAGGCTGTTAAGGAGCCAAGATCCATGGACCTTGCCAGCCTGATAATACCAGGCCACAGCAGTCTGTATATCTTGGCTGATTAACAAAAATAGGGGATCCCCTCGAAAAAAATTGGCGTGGGGTCCCCCCTATTTTTGTTAACCAGCCAAGATGAAGAAAACCGCTGAGGCCTGGATTTTCAGGCTGTTAAGGAGCCAAGATCCATGGACCTTGCCAGCCTGATAATACCAGGCCACAGCAGTCTGTATATCTTGGCTGATTAACAAAAATAGGGGATCCCCTCGAAAAAAATTGGCGTGGGGTCCCCCCTATTTTTGTTAACCAGCCAGATGAAGAAAACCGCTGAGGCCTGGATTTTCAGGCTGTTAAGGAGTCAAGATCCATGGACCTTGCCAGCCTGATAATACCAGGCCACAGCAGTCTGCATATCTTGGCTGATTAACAAAAATAGGGGATCCCCTCGAAAAAAATTGGCGTGGGGTCCCCCCTATTTTTGTTAACCAGCCAGATGAAGCAGACCGCTGAGGCCTGGATTTTCAGGCTGTTAAGGAGCCAAGATCCATGGACCTTGCCAGCCTGATAATACCAGGCCACAGCAGTCTGCATATCTTGGCTGATTAACAAAAATAGGGGATCCCCTCGAAAAAAATTGGCGTGGGGTCCCCCCTATTTTTGTTAACCAGCCAGATGAAGCAGACCGCTGAGGCCTGGTTTTTCAGGCTGGTAAGGATCCAATATCCATGGACCTTGCAAGCCTGATAATACCAGGCCACAGCAGTCTGCTTAGCTTGGCTGGTTAACAAAAATAGGGGATCCCCTCGAAAAAAAAACGGCGTGGGGATCCCCCCTATTTTTGTTAACCAGCCAAGTAAAATGCAGACTGCTGCGGCCTGGTATTAAAAGACTGTCAAGGCCCATGGATTTTGGCCCTCAACAGCCTGATAATACCAGGCTACAGCAGCCCCACATTTGGCGCATCAAAAGATGTGCCAATTGTGGCACTTTACCCGGCTCTTCCCACTTGCCCTGTAGCGGTGGCAAGCGGGGTAATAAGGGGTTAATGTCACCGTTGATTGCACGGTGACAATAAGCCCGGTTAATAATGGATAGGCGTCAATAAGACACCGATCCATTATTAATCCCAAAGTTATTAAATGTATAAAAAAAAGACACAGCAAGAAAAAAGTCTTTTAATGAAATAAAAGAGACAACACAGTTTTCATTTCTTTTATTATACACTCATTCCTGCGACGCCATCGATCTCCTGTAAAAAAAGAAAAAAAACAAACCAACAGTATACCACCTGTCCGACGCAGTCCATAACGATAGTCCCACGACGATCCAGCTCTGCTACATCGCAATGACAGGCAGAGCCTGTCATCGCGACGCAGCACAGCTGATTACCTGGTTCCCCGGCGGTGACGTCATCGGACTGACTGCTTTACGGCCGGGATTACCCAGCAGTCACTGCAGTTATCGCGAGAAACTGCATGTGACCGCCGGGGAAAGAAGATGGCGGCCATGAAGCAGTGCAGGACGTGACCGCCGGAGATCTTCTGCCAGGTAAGTGCCGCTGACTCCTGACAGACCCGACCGACGGACACTGACAGTGACAGTGACAATCCCGATTCCGGTATCCGATAAGACGAAAATATCGGAACTCGGAATCGGAATTCCGATACAGCTAATATCGGCCGATACCCGATATTTGCAGTATCGGAATGCTCAACACTATTAGTGAGCCCAAAGGGCATCACCAGGTACTCAAAATGCCCTTCAGGGTATTGAATGCCGTCTTCCATTCATCCCCGTGCTTAATGCGAATAAGGTTATACGCCCCCCTGAGGTCAAGCTTGGTAAACCAAGTAGCGTTTTTCACCCTGGAAAACAGGTTAGAAATCAAGGGTGACGGGTATTGATATTTCACAGTAATATTGTTCAAGAGACGATAATCAATACACGGCCTTAATGAACCATCCTTTTTGGCCACAAAGAAAAAACCGGCACCTAAGGTGAAGAGGATGGTCTGATATGACCCTTCTCCAATGATTCTTTGATATAAGACCGCATAGCGTCATGTTCAGGTACAGACAAGTTAAAAAGGCGACCTTTAGGGAATTTACTACCCGGCACTAATTCAATAGCGCAGTCATAGCTCCTATGGGGAGGCAAGGATGCAGATTTACTTTCGCTAAACACATCAGAAAAATCAATCAAAAAGTCAGGAACATCCTGAGCCTGGGGGGAGGCAGAAAAAACAGGAGTGTTGGTATTAACACATTGGCAGCCCCAACTGGTTACAGACACAGATTTCCAATCCAAAACAGGATTATGAGACTGTAACCAAGGAAAACCCAGCACGATAATGTCATGCAGATTATACAGAACCAAAAATTTGCAGCACTCCTGGTGATCAGGTTCAACCCTCATTATCACCTGAGTAGAAAACTGGGGTTTATTCTCAGCCAAAGGGGTAGAATCGATCCCCAGTAGGGAATAGACTTCTGTAGGGGTATCAAGGGAAATCCACAACGTTTAGCAAAATCATAATCCATCAGGTTAATAGCTGCTCCAGAATCAACGAAAGCCTGAGCAGAAAATGAGGACAGAGAGCATATCAGAGTGACAGTTAATAAAAACTTAGTCTGAACACTACCCAAGACAACTGAGCGTGCAAAAGGTCTTCCCGCTTAGGGCAGACTGAAATAGCATGAGAGACATCACCACAGTAGAAACATAACCCATTGCGCTTTCGAAACTCATGACGCTGTGCCCCAGACACCACTCTATCACACTGCATGGGTTCAGAAGCTGGTTCACAAGGCAACACCATTCCATGCATACTTCTCTGCTCACGCAAACGTCTGTCAATTTGAATCGCTAATGACATAGAATCATTGAGACCAGAGGGGACAGGGAATCCCACCATAACATCCTTTACATTATCTGACAGACCCTTCCGGAAAAGGGCCGCCAAAGCGTCGTCATTCCATTTGGTCAGGACTGCCCACCTACGGAATCTCTGACAGTATAACTCAGCGTCATCAAGCCCTGATTTAATACCAACAAGGCTTTCTCAGCTTGATCAGTGACATTAGGCTCATCGTACAATAACCCCAAGGCCTGAAAAAATGCATCAACATCACTCAAAACAGGATCCCCAGGTATCAGGGAAAAAGCCCAATCCTGAGGATCGCCACGCAGGAGAGAGATGATAATTTGAACCTGCTGCGATGCGTTCCCTGAGGACTTAGATTTTAAGGCAAAAAACAATTTACAATTATTTTTGAAATTCTGAAACTTAGCTCGATCCCCTAAAAACAAATCTGGCATGGGGATCCTAGGTTCCACAACAGGCAACCTAGCAAGATATGCAGCAATACTCTGAACCTCAGTGGCAAGCTGATCCACACGGCCAGACAACTGTGCAAACTCCATTGAGAGAAAAAATCCTCCCCAGCACCCAGAGATACAGAGGGAAAAAAAAAAATGCAACAAACAGAAAAATATCTCTGACAACTCTGACAATATTTTTTCCCTTCTGTGAGTACCATACAATTTTCAATTTTTAGGCCGGTGATACTGTTATGTTTCGGTAGCTGAGGAGTGCAGGTAAAAAGGCAATACACCAGAGCAGTTGGAATCTATGAGATTGCAGTACCCTGACTAACCACCACAACTAGAGGCAGCCGTGGAGCGTTCCTACGTTGGTCCTAGACGCCTCGTCACAGCCTGAGAAACTAACTACACCTAAAGATAGATATAGGAAAACTATCTGCCCCGGAGCAGATCCCCAAAGATAATAGAAAGCCCCCAAACATGTAATGGCGGTTAGACAAGATGAAATACTGACACAGAAAGAAAATAGTACGAGCAAACGCTGGGGCCCAAACTAACTAAATAGAAAAGGACAGGAAGGGTACTTACTGCAATCCCAAAAAACCCTGCAAAGCACCAACTCTACTAATTTCAAAAACACCTGAGATCACACAACCTCTCCACCCAAATCAGTTCTCTGGTGTAACAAAATCAAAACAGCAGCCACTGAAAAAACTGGGAAAAGCAAAAGTACAAACATCAGTGGCTGAACAAAACTGAGAGGGCAGAAGCCCCCGGAGGGGACCCTGAAGACCCCCACAGAAGTGCAGGACAAAATGCAAAAATATAGCACAAACACAAAAGAAGAAAATGTCTTATCTGTTAGCAGGAGATGCAGACACGACACAGCAGGCTACAAGGGAAACTGGAATAAAGGATTCAGACCAGAACAATTGATCACCGGCAACCCAGATGGGAAGGTGACTCCCTTATATAAGACCAGTCAGTAACACCTGATTCCCAGTCCTCACAATCATCACTGGACAGACTAGCACCGCTTGTAACCACCAGAGGGAGCCTCTGCTCAGAACTCATCTCAAACCCATTCACAACAATAAACCCTTTAATCCTCTTTGCCAAAGACGAAGTATCAATTACGAGCAGATGCCAACAGAGTATCTTCTATCTATCTACTATCTTCTATCTATTAACACAACCATTTGCTAATGCTTCAATGTTCTGAAGTTGTTGGTCAATTGATTAATGCTGAGAAGGTTCCTCACACATAACTCTTAGTTGCATTAGGTGAAATTGAGATCATTTTGTCATTTCCTTTTACGATGTTGCGAAGACTTGTTTTGGTAGTGATTTCATTTCTCTCGAACAGTAGCCTGGCCTCTGCAATCATTAAAGATGCATACCTTACTCAAACCATCTCTTGTAATTCGCAGAACTGCCCTTGAGATGCAACCACCATCTACAAAGCATTGCTTCTCCTCCTTCATGCAAACCACATTGTCTTGGTAATGCTGCAGTGCCCAGATTACCAATTCCTTCTTTGACATGACCTAAATAAACCATTGAAATACACAATCTGACCAAATCAATCTTCACTTTAATGATTCCCTAACGTTTTATGATTCCTCAAAAGAATCTATTAGCAAGAATGAATGGTTCTCACCAACAGCGCCTGGTACGGGAAGGACCAAACGAATAAAATGCCGCAGTTATCACCTCAATCGCTTACGAAGGGAAAAAAAAAAAGTTATTCTTTGTGACATTTGCATTGTGAATTGCCAGATTCATCAAAGTCTCCATGGTTATTGAGTAGATCACAAGAGGACTGATTAAAATCTGATTAGTATTCAAGCCAGGAGCTATCTGCTAGTCTTTGCTTGTGGCAACTTCTTTCTGTGCCAGCAAAGCTATTATTAAAGGAAATTATTTCGAGTAAAGTGAAATGTCTTGTCGCTCTTTGCCTTGAATTAAAATTGCATATTTTGTGCACATCGACGTACAGATCTTTGCAACGTATAGCGCATCATTGAACGTACCGTGACCCAGGAGTAATTTTACAAATGGAGGGAGTAACTGTTTTCCTCCAATAATAAGATGAATCGGGTAGTCGGTCTCTTAGCCTTTAATAAGGAGGATTATATTTACAGTCAGATAGTGAAACAATGTGGACAGGTGTACTAATAGGACAGTGCAAAACTCATTCGAGAACCATTGATGTTGTTCTAATTAATGGCTGAGCCAAAATTGATTTATAGCCCTTTCTCCTTTCTTTTGCCAATTAGCACTTTAATTAAATGCCAAACTTCAGTCTTGCTTTTCTAACTTTAAATGCTCGCTTATCATTCATCAGCAGCTGCGCCCGTAACAATGTGACATGAATCTCCACTCTCCGTGCATTCATGAAACATATCGCTTTAAGTTAATACTGACTCTTTATATATCAGATCAATTACATTCCCGGAGAAAATAACTATTTAATTGCTGCTGGTTATGTTGGCAGCCGTTTAAAACTTCTGGCTACGACTCAAAAGTTTTAAAGCGACTATTTAAGTCGATGAGTTGAGTCTAGTGTCTAAAATATTAACTTTCTTTTTTTTTGCATTTTTCAAGATATTGTAACTTAATTTTTTTCTAGCAATCCCCATGATAATATTTGTTAAAAACCTGTAATATGAAAAGCTACATTTTGTTTTTTTACTAAAGAGGTAGTCTATTTTTCTCAGTCTTTTATTCTTTTGTTTGAAGGGTCTTTCAATAAAAGGCTGCTTACAGTATATCCCAACTGGTTCAAATTAGAGATATTGTATAGTTTCTTCAGATTACCTATGTCGCTTACCCATGTGCAAGGCATTGCAGTAGCTTGCCATATTCTGAGACCTGTAACACTTTCATTTTTCAGGATATGGGGCTGGGTTAGGGATTATTTTTTGCACCCAGAACTGATGTTTCTACTGATACGAATCTATGGGGTAGATACAAATTTTTGTTCGCATCTTACTGCATCTTATTGTAGTGTTGTTGCGGCCAAAAAAACATAATTCTGCTGTGTTTATCTTCTTTTTTCATTGCGCCTTTTACTGATTGGATTAATTTTTTATTGTTACATTATATTTTATATTTCAATAGATAAGACTTTTGCAAATGCAACTACACCAAATATGAGCCTTTTTAATTTATTTTTTATTGTTTTGCTTTTATTGAGGCAATAGGGCGGTGTTTTAAACATTTGTGGTTTTTTTTTTCATTTTTTTCATCTTTTTAAAATATCAAAGATAGGGACGCTACATATAACGTAAGGCTACTTTCACACTTGCGTTTTTTTGCGCTGCGTTTCGAGCTTGTAAACGCTGCGATTTTTAGTCGCATCAGCATGCGCATTTCGACAAAAAAAAACAGCGTTTGTCTGCGATTTCATGCGTTTTTGCATGCGTTTGCGTGTTTTTTTTGGCGCATGCGTCGTCTATGTGTCACATTTCTATCATCTCTGTCTCCATCATCTCTGTCTCCATCATCTCTGTCTCCATCCATCATCTCTGTCTCCATCCATCATCTCTGTCTCCATCATCTCTGTCTGTCTCCATCATCTCTGTCTGTCTCCATCATCTCTGTCTCCATCATCTCTGTCTGTCTCCATCATCTCTGTCTCCATCATCTCTGTCTCCATCATCTCTGTCTGTCTCCATCATCTCTGTCTCCATCATCTCTGTCTCCATCATCTCTGTCTGTCTCCATCATCTCTGTCTCCATCATCTCTGTCTCCATCATCTCTGTCTCCATCATCTCTGTCTGTCTCCATCATATCTGTCTCCATACATCATCTCTGTCTCCATACATCATCTCTGTCTCCATCATCTCTGTCTGTCTCCATCATCTCTGTCTCCATCCATCATCTCTGGCTCCATTATTTACAGAAAAATTGCGTGCGTGCAAAAGCGCTGACGAGCGCAGAGACATGCGCACGCCAGCGCCCCCATAGACTGCAATGTTATTTTTTGTGCATAGCATGCGCACACGTGCGCACGCATTTTTTTAAAGCGGTTGACTGAAAAAAAAAATGCAACATGTAGCGTCTAGCGCGTATGGGCGCACACCGGGAAAATGCGCAGCGCACATGAACGCGTGCAAGCGCTAGACCCTGCGCCCGCCATGTTAAAGATAGGGGAACATTGCGCATGCGTCCGATAGCGCAAGATGCGCTGCGCGATAAAACGCAAGTGTGAAAGTAGCCTAAGCTACATATAACGTAAGTTTACGTCATGTAAAGGGGTTGAAATCAATTGACTACTTCACTTACCGTATATACTCGTGTATAAGCCGACCCGTGTATAAGCCGACTCCCCTAATTTTGCCACAAAAAACTGGGAAAACTTATTGACTCGCGTATAAGCCTAGGGTAAAAAATGATTATGCCCCCATATGCTCCATAGATTAGGCCCCCATAAACTGCACAGATTATGCCCCCGTATGATCCACAGATTATGCCCCCATATGCTGCTCAGATTATGCCCCCATATGCTGCACAAATTATGCCAATATGCTCCCCTGATTATGCCCCCATATGCTCCAGATTATGACCCTATATGCTCCAAATTATGCCCCCATATGCTCCACAGATTATGCCCCATATGCTCCAGATTATGCCCATATGCTCCCCTGATTATGCCCCATATGCTCCAGATTATGCCCCATATGCTCCAGATTATGCCCCATATGCTCCAGATTATTCCCCATATGCTGCAGATTATGCCCCCATATGCTGCAGATTATGCCCCACATGCTGCAGATTATGCCCCCATATGTTTCACAGATTATGCCCTGTTGTGAATGGGTTTGAGATGAGTTCTGAGCAGAGGCTCCCTCTGGTGGTTACAAGCGGTACTAGTGAGGATTGGGACAGAGGAGTCCAGTTTGTTTCCAGATTTTGGAGGACTTTTTGTTCTAAACTGGGTGTTCAATTGTCTTTCTCCTCGGCATTTCATCCTCAGACCAATGGTCAAACTGAGAGAACAAACCAGACATTGGAGACTTATCTAAGATGCTTTGTGTCTGCTGATCAGGATGACTGGGTCTCTTTTTTGCCTTTGGCTGAGTTTGCTCTTAATAATAGGGCTAGCTCTGCCACTTTGATGTCTCCGTTTTTCTGTAATTCTGGGTTTCACCCTCGATTTTCTTCAGGACAGACGGAGGCTTCTGTCTGTCCAGGTGTTGACTCTGTTGTTGAGCGTATGCAGCAGATTTGGGACCAGGTAGTGGCATCAACAAACCACTAGAGCGAGAGCAAGGCTTGGAGCGAGAGCAAGTCCCGCAGGACTGCACAAATTCCCTGACATCGCGAGACAAGGTACCTGTCAGGGAATTTGTGCAGTCCTGCGGGACTTGCTCTCGCTCCAAGCCTTGCTCTCGCTCTAGTGGTTTGTTGATGCCACTACCTGGTCCCAAATCTGCTGCATACGCTCAACAACAGAGTCAACACCTGGACAGACAGAAGCCTCCGTCTGTCCTGAAGAAAATCGAGGGTGAAACCCAGAATTACAGAAAACGGAGACATCAAAGTGGCAGAGCTAGCCCTATTATTAAGAGCAAACTCAGCCAAAGGCAAAAAAGAGACCAGTCATCCTGATCAGCAGACACAAAGCATCTTAGATAAGTCTCCAATGTCTGGTTTGTTCTCTCAGTTTGACCATTGGTCTGAGGATGAAATGCCGAGGAGAAAGACAATTGAACACCCAGTTTAGAACAAAAAGTCCTCCAAAATCTGGAAACAAACTGGACTCCTCTGTCCCAATCCTCACTAGTACCGCTTGTAACCACCAGAGGGAGCCTCTGCTCAGAACTCATCTCAAACCCATTCACAACAATGCCCCATATGCTCCAGATTATGCCCCATAGTATACGTCCCTTATGCTGCTGCTGCAGAAAAAAAAAATGAAAAAAAAAAAAATGACATACTCACCTCTCGTCGCTGGGGGCCAGGTGCCGGTGTCCTGAGCAGGCGGTGACACCGGCGCACTATGGGGGACAGGTGCCGGTGTCACCACTCACTCAGGACCCTGGCACCTGAGATATTTACCGATCCCCGGTCCCCGCTGCGCGCTGGTCCTCCTTCCGTGTCCTCGGCAGTGAATGATAGGCAGAGGGCGCGGCGCTCACTAATGACGTCATTGCGCCCTCTGCCTAAACATAACAGCCAGAGGGACGCGAGGACACAGAGGGGAGCAGCAGTGGCACGGGAAAGGTAAATACCGCTATACTCACCCCCTCCGCCGCCGCTTCTGCAGCCTCTCCTCTTCTCCCGGCATCCCAGCAGCTCCTTCCTACAGCGGTCACGTGAGACCGCTCATTAAAGTCATGAATATGTGCAATCATGACTTAATGAGCGGGACTACGTGGCCGCGTTAGAAGAGCTGCCGGGGATCGTGGAGAAGAGGGGAGGCTGCAGAGACCGGGGTTTGGCGGAGGGTGGTATGATCCGACAACCCCGCTCCCCCTCCCCCACCGACCCCCATAATGGGCCCGCTATAACCGAGAAAGGGGGGCTTTCCCCCTAAAAATTGGGCTGAAAATCTCGGCTTAAACACGAGTATATACGGTAATTAAAATCTGATCTATTCTTAACTTGAAGGTCCCCACTTTCCCGACGGTTTTATGGAATTTAATCTTTATGATTTAAAATGATCAATAATATAATTTTTGGGGATCTGATTGCATCAAATGATCTTGTTGGAAATCCTACTAAATTATCTGATTTGTTTTCATAATTTTCAAAGTACGTAGCCACAAAAGGAAAAATAGAGACCCCCTTGTTAGTTATAATGCAATTAAAGTGGGTTGCCCGGTTTAACTTCCCTTTCCGTAAGCATTCTAATCAAATTTAATCCCAAAAACAATGGCAGCAGTATAGAGATTGGAGTTTATCAAAATCATTTTGCAGACTATGTAATAAAAATTTTTGCCGGTCTGATCTATATTTGTCCATTGGCATGCTGTATCCATCATGATAAACAAGGGAAAATCATTAAAACAGAGGGGCCACAAGCCAGAACAGGCGAACTACAACAGAGCAGCCATTCAAAATGTTGGCTAATTGTTAAGATAATCAGTAAGCTTGGATAAAGTGAACATCTGATCAGATCGTCATTTTCAAAGCAGCAATTACAGTGTTATCCAGGATCGAATTTCCCATTACACATCAGCAGGGATGAACATTTGATAGTGCTGTGGGGAAAATATACCTGACCCTTAATACAAGACTGG
>JARQOD010000005.1:521995259-522065872 GCA_033576555.1 Oophaga sylvatica
AACCGTGTCCCAGTAACGTCAGCTGTTCCTCGGTTGTGCCATTGGCTCTTTTCCTTCTGCTGCCCTCCCGGGTTCCAGCACAGTCAGCTGGTCCTCGTTACTTGCATTGGCTCTTGTACCTTCTGCTACCCGTCCGGGTTCCAGTACCGTCAGCTGGTTCTCCACAGTTCCTTTGGCCTAGGTGCCTCCATCTCGGTATCTGAGTTCCAGCAACGTCTGCTGGTCCTTGGTAGTGCTTTGGAGCACAGGTACCTCCTGCTTAGTAACCGTGTCCCAGTAATGTCAGCTGGTCCTCGGTTGTGCCATTGGCTCTTTTCCTTCTGCTGCCCCTCCGGGTTCCAGCACAGTCAGCTGGTCCTCATTACTTGCATTGACTCTTGTACCTTCTGCTACATTTACAAATTGAAGATTTTTTCAATGCTTTTTTGGGTAATCACTCTGGATCTCCAACAATGAAGACGACGACCCTGATGACCACTCCGAAGAAGATGACGACCACAAGGACGACGAGCATCAAGCCAACCAGCCTAAACACCATCACAAAGAAGAAATAAAAGATTACCAAACAGGACTAAGAAGGTTAAGACAAACTACAAGATACAGAACAAGAGACTTAAGAACAATAAGCAGAAGATCAAAAAGCAGAAGAACATGAAGTATAAGACCAAAATGAAGAGCAAAATATATGCTCTAAATTATAAGCAGAAGAAGACTAAGCAGTGTATGGGGGTGAGTCCGTTCCTCCTCGTGGTGCCCCTGGAAAATGCCTGCTGCTGCAGGCTAAACTGAACACGGACAAATACTGTTGTAATTTAAATCTTTTGTGACAGCAAGAACGGAAGGATGAAAAATTCATACTTTGACAGATTACAAGTACAGGATTCTCTGTCACAAATAAGAATATGATGAAGAAGATGAAGTACAATATGAATAAGAATAATAGTTTAATAAGAAGAATATGAGTAATGTTAACAAAAAGATGAATAGCAAGAAGTTTAAGAAGAAGATAAAGAAGGTGAAGATGAAGAATAATTTGATGAAAAAGATGATGCTGCTGAAGATTATGAAGGAGAAAGTGTGTCAAAAGTTAAAAAGGTGAAGAGCATGGAAGTTGTGAAATATACATATTTGCCAAAATAGAAAAAACGTTAACAACATTGTCAATTTCTTCGTCAATCCGAACATCTTTAAAAAAAAAAATATTTATGCTATTCCATTTGATTGGGTTAAACATCTATGCCTTTAATGTCTCCTCAACCTTCCCCAATACATTCTACATTACTCTTTGTTGTTTTCCTTCATGTACAATTAACCAACAAGGCAAGAATGGGTTTTTTTTAATTTCGATATTTTGTTCCCATAGACTTACATTGGATTTCCGGTATCGGTATCGGGTATCGCCGATATTTTTTTGGTATCGGCGATACCATTCCGATTCCGATACTTTTGGATATCGGAAAGTATCGCTCAACACTACTGGTGTAATTTAGTCATTGTTCAATTTTTTTCAGACTAAGCCTGGCAGCACTTTCTTTGACAGGCGAAAGTGCTTGTACTTTATGACTAGAGATGGATGGACTCCTGGATGTTGGGGTCCGGCCGGTTCTGCTGAACAGTTAAAAAAAGTTGGGGCTCGGGTACCAGAACAGCACTTGAATGTGGGGCCCAAACATCCAGTGTTCAGTATTCATCAGCCGTCACCTGCACTCTAAATAAATACTGTTGACTCAGCTCTAGTTATCACCTGCCCGGTGTCACTAAAAGCCCACTCAAACGCTAGCAACAGGAAAGCACAACACCTCTAAGACATAGAGGGACAGCTCATGTTAGGTGTCCAGCTTTGAGACCCAATAGCTGTAGGTTGCAGAGGAATTAGGGAGTATGCTGGTTCTGTTGTCCAGGTATTGCTTGACCATCTCTAAAAACTTTTCCCTCCTTGTCAAAAATACCCGGTCATCAGGCTCTGGAAGCTGGGCTGGTGTTATGACATTTGCCCAACCCATTCACAGTGTACCCCTACCTCTGCAGTGTGTCTCCCTTGCCTCTCCTCCTTGGTTGGGCAATAATTTTTTTTTTTTATTTCAAACCAACAAAGTATGGTTTCTCAGGGATGGTAGCTCCTTGTCAAGCCACCTTGAAGCGCCTTTTCCAGACCCATTTATTTCTCAAGAAGAGTTTATCCTGCTCCCTTTCTACTCGGATCACACCAACTGCATACCAGGGATGTTGACACTCCATTTTGAAGATTGTGACCTTGGTTCCTGTCATCAGCTCTTGCAACCTTCAAGGTAAGTGTTCCATCTCTACTGCCAGCTGGTTAAACGGGATGTGATGACGGTCCCAAATTCTCCTATGGACCCCCCATCTCCGCTGCCAGTTGTACATAACAACTTCCTCCAGGGATGCCAACTGTGGGTATCTTGCGGCTATCGGGCCCGCTAGCATTTCTCAAGCCCTGGTCGTGGCTGGCCTCTCTGTCCACAGTACACAAGAACCCCAGTTGTGAAGGCAGCGGCCAGGGTTAGGGAATGGAATCGGGCCCTGGTGGTTCCGGGAAAGCAGCTGGTTCCGGACCACAGGCTTCTGCCATCTCTGCTGTTGCGTCAGCTTCCTCTGGCTCCTACATTCCTCCGGTTCTCATTACACTGTATGGATGACTAATTGAATAAAGAAAAATTTTAGAATTTTTTTAGAGTGTTATATGCTACAGAAATGTACCACAGAGCACGAAATACTGTATGGATAAGTAAGTGAAAACAGAAATTTTTTTCAACACTTTTTTGAAGTTTTATATGACACAGAAATGTAACCTAGACCACAAAATGCTCTATGGATGAGTAAGTGAATCCAGAAAAAAATGTAACCCTTTTTTGGAGTGTTATATGTCACATGTCATGATCCAGGCTGGGGTTTGTTTCATGTTATTCTCTCCCCAGTCTGGTCATGCAAGGGTTAACCTTCTCTGCCTCTGTTTGGTTTTTATGGGGCTATTTCAGTCTGCTATGGCCTGCTGACCAATGTCAGTGATAGTTCATGCTTCCAGGCTAGAGCCGCTGACCCCTTGATACCGTGTTTTGTCCTCTGCCCATTTACTCTGTTCTCATGTCCTCCCTTTCCTACGACCCCGCTTGTCTTAGTGTTCGCTCCCTGTGCTTGGTCCCTTGGTATGTGTCTCGACTTATTTTCTGACCTGTTTACTGCTTATCGTCTCGGTTATATCTGCTCCCATCTGGCTCTGACTTTTGGCTTGTATTTCACTACGTGAATTGCTGTGACCTCTGGTACTTCGTGTCCTGACTGTTTCTGACTCGGCTGATCTGACCACTCTTTTGCCACTGGGTGGCTCTTGTGCTGCTGCTCTGTGGTATTATGCTGTGTGTGCAACCTTTCTTCCCTCACCAGCATCCCCTGGTGGAGGTTGTGCTATACTGCACTACAGCGGCATTACAAAATAGAAATGTACCCCTGAGCATGGAATACTCTATGGATGAGTAAGTGAATACTGAAACATTTTTCAACTCATTTTTGGAGTGTTATATGTCACAGAAATGTACCCCAGATCACGGAATGCTCTATGGATAAGTAATTGAATCCAGAAAAATGTTTCAACACTTTTTTGAAGTGTTATATGACACCAAATTGTACCACAGAGCACGTAATCCTCTATGGATCACAATATAGTAAATTTTTTCACACAAAAAAAAGAATGTGGTCAACTGCTGCAGCTATATATTTAGCAGCTGACTGCAAAGCCCTAATCCCTGCCTAGAAACTGTATTCAGCCACTCTCCCTGCTCCTGCAACTCTCTCTCTCCCTATGCTAAATGCAGAATGTATCTGATAGAAACAGCGAAGCACAACATTAGCTCTTAGAAGGACTATTAGTATGATGGTTTAGCTTCAGCACCAGTATCAACACTACAGGACTTTGCTTAATTAAACTGTACACACACGCCTGGACAAGCACTCTCTCACTCCAATAGCAACTGTACAGAGCTGTGTAATGGTGTCAGTATGCCGAGCGTCGCAGCGCCTGTCCTTTTATAACTCCTGATAATGTCTTACGTTCAACCAATTACAGTAATGCCACTACCAAGATGACTATGGTATTACAGTGACTCGCAGGCAATTCCTGCATGCTTATTGCCTGTGTAACAGGTGACAAACGTGGGGTGGGGATTTGAATTTGAATTCGAGCACCGGATAATGCTCACCAAGTAATGAGCATATCCGAGCACCCAGATACTTGAGTGATATCCGAGTATCACCAAGCACGTTTGCTCATCTCTACTCATCATATACGATACAATACGATGCGATACACTTTATTGATCCCGGGGGGGAAATTACAGTATTACAGCAGCAATACAAACAGCAGTACATAAAATATTAGGATATAAATCTTGCACAGGTGTACCAACATTACATAATAAATAAAAGTGTGTAGTTCAGGTGTATATAAGACAATGTTAATTGACATTAGTACACCAGCCATCAGTCATTATTTTCTACCACCCTTAGGAAATTATTATACATCCCCATATATAAATTATTAAAGGGGATTTCCATTTTCCTATCCTTTGGATAGGTCATCATCAATATCAGTGGCGGTCCAACACCTGGAATGCCTACCGATCCGCTGTTACCCTCTCTGACAAAGGCCGGATAGAAGTGTACAGAGCAGAACTCTGCCACTCTGTCTCACTGTTAAGTGGGCGCCAAAGCCTGTTGCAGAACAACTGAAATTCTATATGAATTGTATCAGTCATAAATAGTGTTGAGCGATACGATACTTCAAATATCGGGTATCGGCCGATATTAGCTGTATCGGGCTTTCGATTCCGAGTACCGATATTTTCGTCATATCGGATACCGGAATCGGATTTGTCACTGTCACTGTGAGTGTCCGTCGGTCGGGTCTGTCAGGAGTCAGGGCACTTACCTGGCAGAAGATCTCCGGCGGTCACGTCCTGGACTGCTTGATGGCCGCCATTATCTTCTCCCTGGCGGTCACATGCAGTTTTTTCGCGATAACTGCAGTGACTGCTGGGTAATCCCGGCCGTAAAGCAGTCAGTCCGATGACGTCACCGCCGGGGAAGCAGGTAATCAGCTGTGCTGCGCCGGGATGACAGCCTCTGCCTGCCTGCCTCTGATGTCATTCTGATGTAGCAGAGCTGGATCGTCGTGGGTAGTGTTGAGCGATACGATACTGCAAATATCGGGTATCGCCGATATTAGCTGTATCGGGCTTTCGATTCCGAGTACCGATATTTTCGTCATATCGGATACCGGAATCGGATTTGTCACTGTCACTGTGAGTGTCCGTCAGTCGGGTCTGTCAGGAGTCAGCGGCACTTACCTGGCAGAAGATCTCCGGCGGTCACGTCCTGGACTGCTTGATGGCCGCCATTATCTTCTCCCTGGCGGTCACATGCAGTTTTTCGCGATAACTGCAGTGACTGCTGGGTAATTCCGGCCGTAAAGCAGTCAGTCCGATGACGTCACCGCCGGGGAAGCAGGTAATCAGCTGTGCTGCGCAGGGATGACAGCCTCTGCCTGCCTGCCTGCCTCTGAGTCATTCTGATGTAGCAGAGCTGGATCGTCGTGGGACACTCGTTACTATGGACTGCGTCGGACAGGTGGTATACTGCTGTTTTTTTTTTTTCATTTTTTTACAGGAGATCGATGGCGTCGCAGGATGAGACTGTAATAAAAGTAATGAAAACTGTGTTGTTTTTTTTATTAAATTAAAAAACTTTTTTATGAACATTCACCCGTCCGGGTACATCAACAATTTAACTATTTACATACAGGGACCCTGTCCGGGTTATTTATAATTCTTTGGCAGGGGTGTTCCAGGTACCACCTGGTACTCTTCTGATGCTTGCCAAACATCCGAGACACCAAGGACCACCAGGACCTGATGACGTCGTGTGGCCTGTACAGTCAAGTCGTGACCCGCTATCTGTGTCTGTGTGGCCACCTCTTTCATCTCCCTCCGGGTCTGGAGCCCTATGTCCCGGACTGAACGAACCCCAGGGGGCCTAACAGGCGCCGGGTACGGGCCAGCTATCATTATCATGTCCATAGCTGGGGCTGCTGAGGAGACCACTGAGGGAGGCTGGGGAGATTTACGGCGTGGGGTGGGCACTTGTGCAGAGGCCTGGATGTGGGAGGCTGAAGGCTCCGAGGGTCTCACAGGTTCCTGACACTCTGGGGACCAGGGGTCGCACCTGGTGACATTTAGGGCATACCATCCATTGTAACCCCAGTGTCGGGTGTAAGTTACCAAGTCTCCTGGCAACAGGTCCCTCCCCGGGTGTCCTTCTGGGAGGTGAGTCTCCACGTCCCGCCGGGTCACAAACACTTCTAAATAAAGTCCAGGCTCCTGGATGAAGCCCCAACCAGCTTTCAATTTAAAGCTCCGTACTGCACCCTTACGCCGCGGCTCCCTCAGGGTTCCTTTATCTTTTCTCATCCGGTCCTTATCTGCCCGGTCCTTCTCGATGTGATGTTGGCGAAGCTTCTGGGATTCGCGCTGCTCCCTTTGTCGCTCGGCTTCTCTCTCCCAACGTCTCCACTCTTCCTCCTGACGCCGGTTGTAATTCTCCTCCACCAGCATCTCCATGTCTCCACCATCAAACTGCAGCTTACGATGTCCGGTTTGCGGCAGCTCTCCTGGCGCCCGACAGTCCTGGCGGCGCTCACCTGCGGAGGAAGCAGCCGGCTCTGGAACAGATGACAGTCGGGGCTCCGGTACAGACAGGTAGACCTCTGGTGCCTGCGCGGCCTCCTCCATGAGGACGGGTGTCGCTTCTTCTGTCTCAGCGACGGGGGCAGACAGCGGGATCTGGGGTGCTGCCGGTGCAGCGTTTTTTGCAGGAACGGGTGCCTCCACTGCGACAACGTCAACCGGATCACATTGCAAGGGCTGGGATGCCCGCACGGACTCCTCTACTAGAACGGGTGCCTCACCATCCGGTACAGACACTTCAGGTAAGAGGGATTGGCGCCGCTCCAAGTTTAGTTTTAGGGCACGCCAGCTGGCTTCCATCCTGGCGACCTCCTCCCGGTGCCGGGCCAGGCCTCTTAGGGTATCCTCCGCTTCTTGCAGCGTAAGAGGGTTTCCAGGCCGGGTGCCCAACGGTGGTTCCGTGGCGATCGGGTCGCTTCCGTGGGGGGAGAGCTCTGACTGCTCCATCCCTTCACACTTCTGCTCGTGTCCATTAGCCATCTCTGCCAAGTCACATGTGTCATTAGCATCTGGAAAGGGCCCCTCTTTTGTAGTGAGGCGGGACCTTCGTGTTAGTTTCCGCACACTGAGGAGGATGAGGAGGCGGAACTCAAGAGCTGTGGGGCACGATCTTACATTGCAGTACCATTTAGAGTGGTCGGCCATCGTTTTCGCGCCACTGAGTGAGTGTACACCCACGAAGAGCACGCCCTTCTTCTTCACCAGTGCCTCGTCGTGACGCAGATATGGCTGAAAAATGGCAAATACATTCTCTGATGATTTTAGCAATTCTCAAGCACAAAACCAGTTCAATTCAGGCACACAGGACTCGCTTATAGCGAGCTACAGAATCCTGTTCGTGACGCCCAAGTTGAGTCGCACAGAGCCAGAGGTTTTGGGGGTACTCGGCACCGAGCCCGTCGACTTCTATGGGGTATGTCACGGCTTTACCCGGCAATTGAATCAGAGTCTATTTTACTATGTAGAAGTGTATAAACTATAAATATATGTATATATATATGTCACAATGACATGTATAATATATATATATGTATTCTATGTGTGTATATTTTGTGTTTACAAGGAAAGAAAGTGTTTTTTTAGTTGCGATATTTTGTTCCCATAGACTTACATGGGACTTCCGGTATCGGAATCGGATATCGACGATATTTAGTGATATCGGTGATACCATTCCGATCCGATATTTTTAGATATCGAGCAGTATCGTTCAACACTAGTCATAAATATTCAAGTCTTCATTCAGTTGTGCTTATCACATAACTATCTTTTAGAATTCATAATATGGTCAGTAAAGCCGGTCATGGGCCTTTATTGTATCTCCATATACATGAAATCAGCCATGAAAAATAATGCAATTAAATAGATATATATTTTTAACAAGTTTTCTAACTTATCTATCTTCCGTTTTATTATGTCTCCCACTAAGCCTTTTATTTTGAGCTATTGGAAGACTTTGGCCTATTTTTGTCCTATTGGCTTATTGTAACCATCTTCACTTTGGGATTGTTTTACAATAACAGATCATATTCAATTAATGCTTTGAAACGTAAAACATGTCTGCAATGTGTGTTTCAAATGCATTCACTCCCTTCCCCCATCACTGTAATCCTTTATTGTCTTTGCAATTCACCCAACATACCAACTTCTTTTATTAGTGGAAGGGAGATTCCAGGGACACCCTTTCTGGAGCCTAGAGACTTGCCAATGAAAGCCACAGTAATGTTAAATAACAGAAAACTTAAAGTCCGATGGCTTAAGACGTAAAAAGTGCTTGTATTGCATGGTCCGGCCATCAATATAATAAATAGGGTATTCACATATCGCTGCATGAACCGGTCACAAGCTAGTATCTGAATAAGTACAGTAACAGAGGGCTATTAAGTGCATGGAGGGTGTGTAAACAGGTGCTATGAGGGACTAGATTTCCCAAAAAAAAATTGAAAGGACAAAACTGGAATAGTTACATGAGTTGAGGCGATAGGCGAGTCTAAAGTAGTACATTTTTTGGGCATGCTTAAAACTGTGGGTATTGGGAATTAATTGAATTATCCTGGGTAGTGCATTCCATAGAAGTGGCACAGCATGCGAGAAGTCTTGGAGACGGAAGTGGAAGGTCAGATTATTGAGGATGTTAATCCCCGTTACACATAGCAAGATCGTTAGCGAGATCGCTGAAACGTCACCGATTTTGTGACGTAGCAGCGACCTAGCCAGCGATCTCACTTAGTGTGACACTCAGCGACGATCAGCCCCCCTGCTGGGTGTCGCTGATCGTCGCTGAATGTCCTGGACCATTTTTTGATCGCTGGTCTCCCGCTGGCCAGCACGCATTGCTGCATGTGACAGGCGGAGACCAGCGATAAGCAAGCTGGAGCTAGTAACCAAGGTAAACATCGGGTTTCCAGGCGCTGGGCGGCGCTTGGAAACCCGATGAGTACGTTAGATATCAGCACTTGTGCAGGGGAGCTGGTAACCAAGGTACACAGCGGGTTACTAAGCGCGCCGAGCGGCGTCTGGAAACCCACTGTGTACCTTGGTTACCAGCTCCCTGCACAAGCGCGCTGGTATTTAAGGTACACTGCGGGTAACTAAGCGACGTGGGTCGCTTGTTATCCGCATAGTCGCTGTCCTGATCGCTGCTGAGAGCTGCCTGTTTGCCAGCTCAGCAGCGATCATGTAGCGACACATCAGCGATCCTGACAAGTGCATATCGTTGTCAGGATTGCTGGTGAGTCGCTATGTGTAACAGGACCCTTAGTCTTAGGTCATTAGCAGAACGGAGAGCATGAGTAGAGTGATAGAAAGAGATGAGGGAGAAGGTGTAGGGTGTGGAGAACTGTTTAGAGCTTTGTTGATGAGAGTGATAAGTTTATATTGTACTTTGTAGTGGATGGGCAACCAGTGCAATGGCTGGCACAGGGTAGAGGCATTGGTGTAGTGGTTGGAGAGAAAAATGATCCTGGATGCTGCATTCAGGACGGATTGGGGAAGTGAGAGTTTAGTAAGAAGAAAACAGATTATTAGTAGAGATTTGCAGTAGTCTAGACGAGAATAAATAAGTGCAACAATAAGAGTCAAATGTAAGAAATAGTGGAATCCTAGAGCTGTTTTCAGGTATACAAAAGGACAACTTTCTTTAGTAAACCTATACTATACTATTGGCTCACTTTACTATTTTTTTCAAAATATCCTACAATAATTTCTGTGACCTAATTTTTTGACTAGTCATATCTTGTCCATGTCTTAGGAGACAAACTATTCAATGTAAACCAGTCAGCCAGTGGGTTGTACAAACTGTACGTTTAGTCAAGGCGATCACTCTACAAGCTAACTCCTGACTCATGACAACATTTGTTTGGGCATGACTTTGTTAAGCAAACAGACCATATTGACATTCTTCAGTAAAACACGTTACCTAATACATAATGTGCTTATGATAGGTAGCAGAGGCGCATGGACAAGTTTCATCATCAAATGTCAGCTCATGAAGAGGCTCAGCAGAATTTACAAGATGTGCCAAATTGCAAAAGTACCGTTCACTCTTGGCTGACTCTCATTGGCTTTCGGGTAGGATTTTCTTCACAGACAATGGCTCCAATGTTATTGTGGATCTGAATTTGAGCAGGATAACCTTTTCTTGGTTTACAGGTCTTTAAAATCCCTTTCCTGGACTGCAGAGTTTAAGCAAAAGCGATATTGCTATAAATAATGGTAGACTAAATGTAGCACTCTAGGCTTCTATTACAAATCCCAGCATGGACTTGTAGTTAAAATTAAGGATAATATTTTTCTTTTTAATTCATTGTGTGAAATAATTAGAACATTGAGTTGTTCTCTCCAGTCAAGTCATTAAAGAATGTGTTCTATCATCTTTTTCAATGGGATGTCTGGTTTGGATGACCTCATTGGTTTTGTGGTGGACCATGAAAATAAATTTTGTAGGGGAGGAAAAGAAGCTACTACTGGAATCTTGTTGAACTCATATAGCCCCAAAGTATTTCGCTCCAGGCTCTATTTACTCTCCAGTTGCCATTGTAACCAGCCCGCTGTAGTTCCAATGCTCCTGGTTGATTATGCACATTTTAGCCTGTATCAGCTGGCTTCCAACACAACTGTGCTCTGCCTCCACCTCTAACACAGTGATTATTCTACTTTTACAATAGACTCAATGCTTCTGTGCTCTCTCTACTCCTGATTTTTATCTTCTGCCATCTACACCCATATAGCTACCTATGTGATTTTACATCATTGTTAGCTGGTTTACAGCAATGATCAACTGTACTGCACTCCTACACAACATAGATTGTAATAACTATGCTAAACAGAGCTGAGACAAGCAGAACTGAGCTGTGCTTAAAACATGCAGTAGACAAATCAGTGATATGAAACTACAGATAATGTTGGGGCGATAAGGGTCGGGCAGTATGAGTTTTAACATCCGGTCCCTTTATTATTTATAAGTCTCTGCTAGAACTGTTTCCCAACGGCTTTCTCCAATCTTCTCTTAGAAAACACATCAAGTTCTTCTGAGCCGAACCTTCTTATGTATGACGCAGTCAGGAGATATAACTGTCAGCCACTCATTTGGCTAACAGCTATCCAACATATATGGCAAATTTAGTTGCATTCTACATACAGTACTTACTACTTGCTTTATCCAAGTCATATTACAAGACTCATTAAAGGTTGATGTGACTTGTAGGATCGCTACTTCCAATAGGTGCGCTATAGAGTACAAGTCCTCTTTTTTGAAGGCAATTTGCATATAAAATTACCAGTTATCTAGTGTAGAAAGATGTGTATCTTCGTACCGTGTTAGCCAGTAGATAGAAAAATATTTAGACTTGAGAGTCCTCAGTGTTGATACCTTTTAATGGCTAACTGAAAAGATGGTAACAAATTGCAAGCTTTCGAGACTACTCAGGCGAAGAGACCTGAGTAGTCTCGAAAGCTTGCAATTTGTTACCATCTTTTCATTAGCCATTAAAAGGTATCACCACTGAGGACTCTCAAGTCTAAATATTTTTCAGCTATCTAGTGATACTTCTCCCACTACATAAGTAACCTAAATATCAATTTAGACCCCCATTATTTTTTCATTAAACTGCTTGCCAGTCAAAGGCTTGAACAGATATTTGAAAACTTTATAACAGATTATAATTTATGTGTCTACATATTTTTAAAGAATTTTTATAGGTTTTTCAGAAGACCCAACCTTTTCAACCGAGCAAATGATGGTTGACTTCTATGCATTTAGGGACAGTGTATTGGAAAACTTGATAAAATTTATATTCAATAATGGGCTATATCTTTAATAGTGTGACAATGGGGTTGTCTAGAACAAGAAATAAAGTTTTTTTTTTATTAGTTTGTTTGATGAAAAAGGTTTCTTTTGCTTTTGACAATATTCATGTTGTATGGTAATGATCAAACATTAGCTTATGCTAAACAATATTTGTTCATTATATCAAGCAGTTTTTTGGAACTGTCCATACCAAGTCCAAATAAGGGCTTGTTTTTCTTCCAAGAACAGCGCCACTTTTGTCCATAGTCTGTATCTGCTATTGTAGCTCAACCCCCTTTGAGTGAATGGTGCAGAACTGCATTATCAGACATGACCCTTGGACAGAAGTGGCGCTGTTCCTGGAGAAAAAGATATTTCTTTATAATTCTTTAACATTTACAATTCTTTATAACTTGTGAAACTGGGTCATCATCAGCATTACGTGTGCCGCATTAAACCTTTTTGGAAACGATCTTGAGAAAAAATATATATTTCAGTGAGTCAAGTGCAAAGGAAGTTGAGCAACTTGAAAAATGCCACCTGCAAATATGCCACCCAAGAGACACCTCTGTGCATGGGTTATATTAAGAAGCCTAATACAGTCTAACCACTATTTTAGGTTACTATGGAAATCCCCTTCTACACTTTCCTTCTGCCCACAATGTAGAACAGAGAACAACCACAACATTTTGTGAGATGTAGAACAAATTTGCACACATTGACTCCAAAACATTGTGAGAACACGGCCACTCATGCCTGTATGGGAGCACAGCCAGAATCCCATTGATAAGCTACAAGTCCTGCTGCTGGGACCCTAGTGATTATCTGTATCTTAGAGGGGAACCTGATGTTCAATTCCTCTCCAGCGCCACCAAAGGAGGAATGTTGTCATGCACAAATATGACGTCTTTTGCATCCTCTTTGTAGCTGCTAAACTCTGGCTAAGATGTGGTGGTCCCAAGTGTTCAGCCCCTTACTAATTCAGAAGGTCTTCATTTTATTAAAGGTTCTCTAAACTAGGTTTAGACTATGTCTTCTTCATTACATATCTTCCCTGAATTATAAGTAGGATCGCCCATCTTTTTTGGCTTAAATTTAAAAATTATTTTATTATATTTAAAAATTATTTGCTCAACTATTTCAAATTGTTTCATTTCTCGTTTCTAAACAAGTCTTGTGTATCTATGAGAGCACGTAAAAAGAGTAGGTACAAAAAAGTCTCTCTCACCAGAAGACCAGGCATATCTGTTCATTACACAGTCAACACTATGCAATTCTTCAATTCTCCTGTGTAGGCGCTGCAGAGCAATGGAATACCTGATGCCGAGTACTTCTGCAGATTACAGGTCATCCTTGATGATCATGGCCGCGGGGTCCAATATGAGTTTCTTATTTTCAGGGGACCCGTTAAATAAAAAGAGACTGCACAAATTATACAACAGCATATAATACTTAAAGTGTTCTGATGATGGTTGAGAACATAAAGAAGACAGTTTCATGTTGTTGTCCATCCCCTGGTTTTATTATGATCTTAATGATAATTACCGTATTTATCGGACTATAGGACACACTTTTGTCCCACAAAATTTTGGGGCGAAATGGGGGGTGCCTCTTACAGTCTGAATGCAGGCTTAATGGGGGGGTTGTGATGGTGATGGAGCAGGATCCCCTACTCAGGGAGCCAGCGGCAGCAGAAGTGTGGCGATCCTGGTGTCGGCGGTAAGCAGAGCAGAGTGCATCACGGCCATTTTCCTTAAGCTGTGGGCCGCCTCCAGCGACGAGTGTGCAGATTGGGATCTCAGCCCAACCCAGGCTGTGGTGTTCAGGAAAATGACCGCCGGAGGCCTCGCGTGCGCAGATGGACATCTCGGCTGGTTGAGATCCCAATCTGCGCGTGCACCGCTGGAGGCAGCCCACAGAGTCAGGTAAATGGCCTCCAAGAAACCAATGATCACGGGCCACAGCATCGCCACATTTCTGACACTGCCGGCTCCCTGGGGATGGGACTCTACTCCAAGCAATGCACTCTTCTCTTCCTCACTGCTGACACAGGGCCTGCAGTATCACAGCGCTGGGATACACCTTCTTCCCACTCAGAGCCCACAGCATTTCCCCACTTCTGCCACCTCTGGCTTCCTGACGAAGGGACCATGCCTCCTGTGACCCAACTCCACTGGCGCCGGCCCCCAGGTAAAATACCTTAAATTTGGACTGTAGAATGGATCTTATAAAAATCTTTTTTTTCTATTTTCCACCCCAAAATTTGGGGTGCGGCTTATGGTTCGGTGCGTCTTTTAGTCCGAAAAATAAGGTAATCATCTTGGAAATATCTCCAAAACAGAATCAGCAGCAATCACTGGAGAAGGACATCATGGTTGTAGGAACAGAAGGAACAAGGTGAAGAGCAAGACGAGAAACTTGATGGCTTGAAACTATCAAGATAATGGCAGAGAAGACCCTGGTGGACCTATCTAGGCTTCCACAAGATTAATCTTCCTACAGATCGTTCGTCCATCAAGTCACCATGGCTCAGGATTGAGCCGAAGGATGTTAGATAAATATATACATTATATAATTTTCATTCCATTTCCAAGTCCTGGTTCTTCTCATTCGGATTGGCATTTTAGCATTAAGCTGGGGCAACATCCTACAACATGAGAATTATCCATGGGAATGAAAGATCTGGAGTAGAATTTCCATTATGTGCATCTCTCTTGGATTAAACTGTCTTAAAATGTACTATGCGCAGGATATTTGTGTAAGATACTCAGTATTTTTGTAACTCTAAATCCCGGATAAACGTGCTGTCAAAATAAATGAAAAACTGGATATTGTTCTAGTGTAGAAAAATCACAGAGTTGATAATCACCCGATGGTGTACTATGTAGGACAGATAAGACAAAAGGATGATGGATGATGGAAGATCTTTGTGAAATTAGGCAGCAACAGACACATAATAGATTCCTTGTTAAAGAGACTTATGGACAATGGAAACCAGTTATCACCAAGGTCTATACACAATATACAAGAGAAAATTTATCTTGCACAAAATTGATCAAAATATTTGTATAAAGGCAAAATTTTCACATTCGACATAGTACAACACTATCCTACACACTGGCAAACATTCAGCTTAGCCCTAACCAACATTTCTGGGCTTACCATAGACTTTCCCGGTTTAACATAGAATATGTGAGTGACGTCATAACTACAGAGCGCATCATCACTGCAGTCAAAGTAAAACCACTGAAGTGATTGGCTGCAGTGATGCTGATTTGACGTCACTGCTGCAGATGGTAAACATTGAACAAATTAGCAGTGGAGGTGCATCACTAGGCCTGGGAAGGTGAATACGGACTAATTTTATTATTTTTTAAACAGGCATGTCAATGATATGCAAAATGCTGAAAAGGGAAACCCATTTAAATAAAGGATTGTCTATGATACAGATACATGTTTTTTTCCAGACACAGTCCCACTCATTCCCATTGTTGTGTCCAGTATTACAGCTTAGCCATATTTGAATGAATACCAGATACAAACTATGGACACTCCATCAGTTTCCTCAAATACAAAAGCAGTTTTCTCATGTGAGGTTTTCAAATGGACAAGGCTGATGGACAGGAAGGAGCTTTTGGAGCGTTATACTGTGTATAAAGAGCTGTGAGGACATCATAATGTGTATAAGGATGATGTGAGGATATCATACTGTTTAGAGGGGAGCAATGGGGACCTCATCTGTGTATAGGCATCTGTGGGAACATCAAACTGTATAGAGGGGATTGTGGGGACATCATACTGCATATGTAGAGCTGTGGGGACATATTAGTCTGCATAAGAGAGCTATGGTGACATCATACTATGTATAGGGGAGCTGTAGAGGCATCATAATGTATATAGGGACTGTAGACCCATTATAATGTGTATAAGGCAGCTGTGGGAGTGCAACGGAGGCCAGGGCGGTAGTAGTCATGGCTAACGGTGGCAGTTCAGTCACACCCTGGCTCCCCGTCACATTAACAGATTGTATCCACTCACTTGTAGTTCGGGGTCCACTACACATGGCCAGGAGTCCTTTTCTCTCAATATCACACAATGATAGTCTGAGTCCAGATCCATTTTCAGTAAAACAATTTTACTCAGCTCGTCCAGTTTAGTCAAGAAACAGCACAAAATTCCTCGCAGAATATAGAAAAATATTTAGATTGAGAGTCCTCAGTGGTTGATACCTTTTAATGGCTAACTGAAAAGATGGTAACAAATTGCAAGCTTTCGAGACTACTCAGGTCTCTTCATCAGGCTGAACTAATACAAAATCTGAAGAATCACATATTTATACACAAAAACACAGAAAAAATGCAATAGGTAAGAAAAGTGACGTGAAGCAGAATGTCATTATGGCAGAGGGATGAGCATAAATATTGGAACAGTTCATAGATAAGGAGTGAGAGTTTTATTACCCTCTGATTGGGGTCTGGTAATGTTTTGTGATGTTTTCACAGGGTATTTGGAGTAAATTCCTTAATTGATGTAATAGGCCATAAAACCATGTGACAGGTTCATTCCAGCATTAAGAGTGTCAAAGGTCACCATCAATTTGTATTCGCAAATTCTTCTCTGCTCTGAGATGTGAATCTGCTTCTTAGTACCAGTATTTTCATATCTGACATGCTATGATCAGGGGAGCAAAAATGTTTTGCCACAGGTAGATCCATTCTTTTTTCTCTTATTGTGTGGAGATGAGAATTCATCCTTGTTCTCAGTTTTTGCCCGGTCTCCCCCACATACAGACCCCCAGTTGGACATTTAGTACATATAATTAGGTACACAACATTAGATGTGATGCAGCTGAAAGTACCTGGTATCTTGTAGTCCTGATGTGAGTTGGGGATCTTTATCTTGTCCGTGGTCATTATAAATGGACAGGTTTTCGCAGAATATAATCATTCCATTCCCTGTACTGTCCCTCTCTCCTCCAGGAATATCCCATTTTCGTACAGTGTCCGCCAGTACCGACAGCTTCCTGAGATGACAGACTAACCCGCTTCAGGAGTTCCCCGCCCGCTTCCCTCTCCGAAGGTGAAGTTGAAGGATGGCTCTTCCATTCCTACCAGGCCATAGGCCTCGGACGTTAAGGGTTGTTCCCACGAAGTTAGCTGCTACCATTCTTATGCTGCCCTGATATTCCTCCACTCCCATGTGACTGTCAGCTCTAAGGCCCCAGACTGCTGGTTCCTTGGCTTAAACGTTCCCCAGACACAAGTCCACTGTCTCAGCTCCCAGCTCTCACTAACTAACTCCAGGAAGCTTCCCCAACTACTCTTCCTTAGCCCGTCCTAACTAGCCTAATCTCATTGGTCCCACTAATTCTCTATTATATTCTACTGTGCTCCCCCTATTGGTCTAAGTCCTACACTGTCCCTATATCTTCATATCTTCACAACACATAGACATAGGTACAATGCAATACACAATATATCAACATTACAAGGCATCTGGGGTATACCCATCTTTACCATGAACATATGCAAGGAGTGCAGGGCATTAAACTAGCGGCTGTACCCTTTACAGGAGTATCATACTGTGCATAGGGGAGCTGCAATCCCATTATTCTGTGTATAAGGGAGCTGTGGGGACATCATACTGTAAATGGAATCTGTGGGGCAACATACTGTATATAGTGGAGCTGTAGGGACATCATACTCAGAATAGGTGAGCTGTGGACCCATCATACTGCATAGAGCAAAGCTGTGACCCCATCATACTGTGTTAAAGGGAGCTGTGAGGACATATACTGTTTATATGGGAGCAGTGGGCCCATCATATTGTATATAGGGGAGCTGTACAGGGAGAGTTCAGGGGACATTATCATACTGCGTGTTGTTGATTGTGGAGACATACTGAGTATAGCAGAACTGAGGGGAAGTCATATCTGTATTGGGGAGCTGTAGGCTATTTTACTGCATATAGGGGAGCTATGGGCCCATTATACTGTGTATTGGGGAGCTGTGAGGACATTATACTGTGTGAATAACAGATGTGGCCTATCATACTGTGTATAGGGAAGCTATGGGCTCATCATACTGTGTATACGGGAGCTGTGTGGACATCATGCTGTAAATAAGGGAACTGTGGGCCCATCATACTGTGTATTGGGTAGCTGTAGAGGGGGAACTAAGAGAACACTATTAAATGTTAAGTGGGCACTTAAGAAGCATTATTATTAAAGGGGAACTCAGAAAATTGTGACTGTCAAAGGAGCACAAGGGGCATTATTACTTTCTAGGGGTAAAAATGGGCACTATTTTCTAGGGCACTTGCATAGGGCATTCCTAGAAGGCAATTTAACATCTAAAGGGCACAAAGGGGGGATTTTGCTATGTAGTGGCCATTATTAGGTGGGGCACTAAAAGAAGCACTCTTTCTGTGCCAAACAGAAGAAGCACCACCAAGAACACATATGGCAGCAGCGGCTCAGTGTTAGTATGACAGCAAGATGAGGAGTTTGGGCAAATTGGGAATGGATGGCAACAGTACTGGAAATGTAAGAAATCAAATGCGTGTTTGTTATAAATTCTTCAGAAAAGTCATGGCTGGAATAAGTTGTCATGATGGAAAAGGCGAAAAAGTGAACAATTCCTTTAGAAAGAAGTCACGATTAGTGATGGGCGAACTAAACCGTAAAGTTTGGTGTTCGTACCGAACACCTACTGTTCAGGCACGGACTGCTCCGGGAAGTCTATGTTACTGTTCGGGTTCGGCATCTATATGACATCGCGAGAAATACCGGCGGCTCTGAACAGCAATGAGATCATAACTGTGATGCAAGTGAGACTTGTTTTAAATTATTTATTAAAATAATTTTTAAAAAAACTGCATGGGAAACCCTCTATTCTTGATAACCAGCCATGATAAAGCTGACAGCTGAAAGTTGCAGCCCGTAGCTATCAGTTTTGCCATGCTGGTTATCAAAAAAAGAAAGACTCAATGTCATTTTTAAAAAAAATGTATTTATTTATACTGCAAGTATCGGCTGATGACTACTCCTATCAGCCTCGCCTGCTCTTGCTGATATTAGCAGCAGCATGTGTAGGCTGATGGAAGTAGTACTCTCTCATCAGCCGATGCCTCTGTGACCAGAGGTAATCTTTTTACCGCCGGTCACAGCTGTTGGCTCACGCTGTCATCTGATAGCTTTGGAACCCCAGCTCTCTGCCCGACGGTAATAATCTTACCGCCGATCAGAGGCAGTGTTTGCCGCACTGTCATGCAGATGACAGAGTGGCAAATAATGGATTTTAATGGCCCCAAATTCATCTGAATGGGGTCCAGGTTCAGGTACTGTTCTGTACAAGAACCAGGCTTTTTTTTAACAAAGACCCGAACATCCAGGGCTCGTCCATCACTAGTCACCATCTATAACTGCATTGTAATTTTCTTATATATTCTGCAGGACTGATATTTACACCTATATGGTCTTCACTTAGTGGTAATATTGGTGTTGGTCTTTGCATAGAGATTTATTTTCACTAACAGCCCAGTCATCTGCTAAGGTTCCTCTAAACCCACTATTCGGGTGAGAAACCACCGTAGTAAACATGTTTACCTGGTTAGCAGCCTGGTTTTACCTGGTTTTGCCACACCACCCCAATCTGAATACCTAGCTACACCTCTGCTTTAAGCTTTGCTGCCTTTTAGTCTGAATCTACAGTGTGCGCAAACTTTTTACTGGTGCTACAAGTATATCTGTGAAAAAGATAGTTTTAATAGATAATTTCCAAGTGACCACAGGATGGAGTCTTCAGGTCCTCCTTGTTGTCATCATGTATTATTTTCATGTTGTATATAAAGTCCATGGCAGGTATTAATGACAGTCTTCTATTGTGACTAAGAAGTGAGATGTAATCGTAGACTATCGAGGTCTCCATCCATGTAATCGTAGACTATCGAGGTCTCCATCCAACAGGGGTCCTCATACGTCTAGACCACTGACACATTACTAGAATACTGGTGGGCAGAAAGAATACAGTATAAAGCTACTGGATTATTGTAACTGGGCATTAACATATAAAAATAAATGCCCTAAGCCCGTTGCTTACCAGGAGCATCTGTCTTGTGTTTGATGTGCATGTCTCAGAAATATTCCAACACCTAGTGCTGCTATATATAAGTAACCTTGCATCTCTGGGAGAGATCACATGTCAGGAGTTTTACAATGTTGATGCTGTTGCTAAGCCCTTGTGGTGACTGAGGAGTAGGTTCCAGTTTAGTAAGGTTAAACCATGTTTCTCAAAAAGCGCCCGGTGAGAAGTCTCTGCAATGTCACGTAATCACTTATACAATTTATTCTTAAATTCTAAAGATTACATAGGTACAGAACAGCTCACTACCAAAATTAGAATTAAAAGATCAAATGGTAGTTTACAAAAATGTACTAAATTTTTTATTTAATTTGCTACTAGCTTCCTCTTATTTTGAGCTTTTATCAATGACCTTATGGATGGTATTCTACATTTGCAGGGTACTAAAATCTCAGCTTGATTGTAAAATGTTAAGCTGGTAGAACAGGCAAGAAAATCAAAGATTAAATAGAATTTTAGGAATACCAGTTACAAGAAAACTCAAGGTCAAGCAGCAGCTACAAAAGCAAATGATGCAACAATAACGCAAGTTCCTTAGGTGACGAATGTAAATAAAAATGTTATAGCTAAAAATGTCATCTTCTCCTGCAAAAAAAAAGTCACAATGCAGATCAATCAGCGAAAAAATTAAAATGCTATAGCTCTCAGAGTATAATGATGCAAAAAAATATTTTTTCTATAAAAGTTTTTATTGTGTAAAAGTGCCAAAACATATAAAAGAGACATAAATAAGGTATCTCTGTTTTCGTACAGACTCAAAGTATAAAGCTGTCTTATCAATTTCACCACATGCAGTGCATAAAAGAAATTCCTGAATTGCTGGTGTTTGCTCATTCTGCCTCCCAAAAATTGGAATAGAAAGCTATAATAATAATAATAATAATAATAATTTTATTTCTATAGCGCCAACATATTCCGCAGCATTTTACATTATAGAGGTGACTTGTAAAGACAATAGACATTACAGCATAACAATAAACACAGATCAAAGTAGATACCAAGAGGAATGAGGGCTCTGCTCACAAGTTTACAATCTATGAGTCGCAAGCTTACAATCTATCAAAAAATGTTATATGCACAAAAATACCAATAAAATGTCAGCTTGTTCCGCAAAAAACAAGCCCTTACATGAGTCTGTGGGCAGAAATTTGGAAAAATTATAGCTCTCAAAATATAGTGATGCAAACACTAGTCTTTGCAATAAAAAGGTGTCTTTTAGTGTGTGACAGCTGCCAAACAGAAAAAAATTATATAAATCTGGTATCGCTGTAATCGTACCGACCCGAAGAATAAAGTTGTCTAATCACTTATACCGCATGAGGAACAGCGTAAAAATAAATAAAACCAATTGTCCACCTGGTGTTGATTTGTTCATTCTGCCTCCCAAAGATCGCAGTCAGGCTCGGCTAACATTTATCCTGTGCTCTACGCTGAGAGCTTACACCGGGGTTTCCGTTTAAATCTCTCAAATTGTCTCTTCAGAGAGGAAGAGGACTAGAACTCTAGTGCCACCTATTGGAAGTGGCAATCCTAAAAGTCAATGTCAACCCTTTAACCCCTTCACCCCCAAGGGTGGTTTGCACGTTAATGACCGGGCCAATTTTTACATTTCTGACCACTCTCTTTATGAGGTTATACCTCTGGAACGCTTCAGTGAATCTTCGCGATTCTGAGATTGCTTTCTCGTGACATATTGTACTTCACGTTAGTGGTAAAATTTCTTCTATATACCTTGCGTTTATTTTTGAAAAAAACGCAAATATGGCGAAAATTTTGAAAATTTTGCAATTTTCAAACTTTGATCTTTTTTTTCCCTTAAAACAGAGAAATATGTCACACAAAATAGTTAAGAAATAACATTTCCCACATGTCTACTTTACATCAGCACAATTTTGGAACCAAAATATTTTTTTGTTAGGAAATTATAAGGGTTAAAAGTTGACCAGCGATTTCTCATTTTTACAACAAAATTTACAAAGCCATTTTTTTTAGGGACCACCTCATATTTGAAGTCACTTTGAGGGGTTTATATAGCAGAAAATACCCAAAAGTGACACCATTCTAAAAACTGCACCCCTCAAGGTACTCAAAACCACATTCAAGAAGTTTATTAACCCTTCAGGTGCTTCACAGGAGCTGAAGCAACGTGGAAGGAAAAAATGAATATTTAACTTTTTAGCCACAAAAATTATCTTTTACAAACTTTTTTTATATTTTCACAAGGGTAAAAGGAGAAAATGGGCAGATAAAGTTGTTGTGCAATTTCTCCTGAGTACGCCAATACCCCATATGTGGGGAAAGGCACTGTTTGGGCACACGGCAGAGCTCGTAAGGGAAGGAGCGCCGTTTGACTTTTTCAAGCTAAAATTGGCTGGAGTTGAGATTGGACGCCATGTCGCGTTTGGAGAGCCCCTGATGCGCTTAAACAGTGGAAACCCCCCACAAGTGACACCATTTTGGAAACTAGACCCCCTAAGGAACTTATCTAGATCTGTTGTGAGCACTTTTAACCCAAAAGTGTTTCACAAAAGTTTATAATGCCTGGTTGTGAAAAAAAAATTTTTTTTCCATAAAAATGATTTTTTAGTCCCAAATTTTTGATTTTTCCCAAGGAAATTTGACCCCAAAAGTTGTTGTCCAAGTTGTCCTGAGTACGCTGATACCCCATATGTGGGGGGGGAACTGTTTGGGCGCACGGCAGGGCTTGGAAAGGAAGCAGTAACGTTTTGGAATGCAAACATTGATGGGGGTCATGTTCCGTTTGTAGTACCCCAGATGAGCCTAAACAGTGGAAACCCCCCACAAGTGACCCCATTTTGGAAGCTAGACCCCCTAAGGAACTTATCTAGATCTTTGGTGAGCACTTTGAACCCCCAAGTGCTTCACACAAGTTTATAATGCCCGGGCATGAAAATAAAAAATCCTATTTTTTTCCCACAAAAAATATCTTTTAGTCACTAATTTTTTATTTTCCCAAGGGTAACAGGAGAAATTGGACCACAAAAGTTGTTGTCCAATTTGTCCTGAGTACGCTGATACCCCATATGTGGGGGAAACCACTGTTTGGGCGCATGGCAGAGCTCGGAATGGAAGGAGCACCATTTGACTTTTTCCAACCAAAATTGGCTAGAATTGAGATTGGACGCCATGTTGCATTTGGAGAGCCCCTGATGTGCCTAAACAGTGGAAACCCCCCCACAAGTGACCCCATTTGGGAAACTAGACCCCCTAAGGAACTTATCTAGATCTTTGGTGAGCAATTTGAGCCCCCAAGTGCTTCACCCAAGTTTATAACGTAGAGCCGTAAAATTAAAAAATCATATTTTTTCCACAAAATTTATGTTTTCACCCCAATTTTTATTTTCCCAAGGGTAATAAGACTCCAAAAGTTATTGTGCAATTTGTCCTGAGTATGCTGATACCCCATATGTGGGGGTAAACCACTGTTTGGGTGCATGGCAGAGTTTGGAAGGGAAGGAGCGCCATTTGACTTTTTCAACGCAGAATTGGCTGGATGCCATGTCGTCTTTGGAGAGCTCCTGATCTGCCTAAACAGTGGAAACCCCCCACAAATGACACCATTTTGGAAACTAGACCCCTGAAGGAACTTATCTAGATGTGTGGAGAGCACTTTGAACCCTGAAGTGCTTCACAGAAGTTTATAACGTACAGCCGTAAAATAAAAAATCTTTTTTTTTTTTTACAAAAATGATTTTTTTCGACCCCAATATTTTATTTTCACAAGGGTAACAGGAGAAATTGGACCCCAAAAGTTGTTGTCCAATTTGTTCTGAATACGCTGATACCCAATATGTGGGAGTAAACTGCTGTATGGGCGCACGTCGGGGCTCGGAATGGAAGTAGTGACGTTTTGGATTGCAGACTTTGATGGAATGGTCTGGGGGCGTCATGTCGCATTTGGAGAGCCCCTGATGCGCCTAAACAGTGGAAACCCCCCACAAGTGACCCCATTTTGGAAAATAGACCCCACAAGGAACTTATCTAGATGTGTGGTGAGCGCTATGAAGCCCCAAGTGCTTCACAGAAGTTTTATAACATACAGCCGTAAAAAACAAAAAAATCATTTTTTTATTACAAAAATGATTTTGTCGCCCCCAGTTTTTATTTTCCCAAGGGTAACAGAAGAAATAGGACAAATTGCACAATAACTCTTGTGGTCCAGAGTACGCTGATACCCCATATGTGGGGGTAAACTACTGTTTGGGCGCATGGCAGAGCTCAGAAGTGAAGGAGCACCGTTTGACTTTTTCAACGCAGAATTGGCTGGAATTGAGATCAGACGCCATGTCACATTTGGAGAGCCCCTGATGTGCCTAAACAGCGGAAACCCCACAATTCTAACTCCAACCCTAACCCCAACACACCCCTAACCCTAGTCCCAACCCTAACTAAAAACCTAACCCTAACACACCCCTAACCCTAATCCCAACCCTAACCCTAATCCTAACGTTAGCGCCAACCCTAACCCTAACTTTAGCCGCAACCCTAAACCTAACCCTAATGGGAAAATAGAAATAAATACATTTTTTAATTTTATTATTTTTCCCTTACTAAGGGGGTGATAAAGGGGGGTTTGATTTACTATTTATAGCGGGTTTTTATGATTGGCAGCTGTCACGCTAAAAGACGCTTTTTATTGCAAAAAATAGTTTTTTGCATCACCACATTTTGAGAGCTATAATTTTTGCATATTTTGGCCCACAGAGTCATGTGAGGTCTTATTTTTTGCGAGACGAGGTGACGTTTTTATTGGTACCATTTATGACCATGTGACATTTTTTGATCGCTTTTTATTTCGATTTTTGAGAGGTTAGAATGAACAAAAATCAGCAATTCATGAATTTCTTTTGGGGGAGGCGTTTATACCGTTCTGCGTGTGGTAAAATTGATACAGCAGTTTTATTCTTCTGGTCAGTACGATTACGGCGATACCTCATTTATATCATTTTTTTATGTTTTGGCGCTTTTATAGAATAAAAACAATTATATATTTTTATATTTATATAAAAAAATTATTATTTTTGCATCGCTTTATTCTGCGACCTATAACTTTTTTATTTTTTCACTGATGATGCTGTATGACAGCTCGTTTTTTACGGGACTAGATGACGTTTTCAGCAGTACCATGTTTATTTATATCGGTCTTTTTGATCGCGTGTTATTCCACTTTTTGTTCGGCGGTATGATGATAAAGCATTGATTTTTTGCTTAGTTTTTTTTTTTTAAGGGGTTCACTAAAGGGGTTAACTAGTGGGACAGTTTTATAGGGGGGTCGTTACGAACGCGGCAATACCAAATATGTGTACTTTTATTGTTTTGTTTTTTTTATTTACAGGAAGAAATTAATTTATTGGGGAATATATATATATTTTTTTTTTATGATTTTTTTTTACCACTTTTTATTTATATTTTTTTTACTTTTTTACTTTGTCCCAGGGTGGGACATCACAGTATTTTAGCAGATCGCTGGTGTGACAGTGTGGACAGCATTCTGTCACACCAGCGATCGCTCTGGCATCGCTGCAGGCTTCCTCAGCTCCTGTTCTCAGCAGGCACTGAGGAATCCGCCTCCCTGCAGGATCCCGGCGCCATCTTGGATCCTGGGACCTGGAGGGAGGACGGACCCTCGGAACAACGCGACACATCGCGCTGTTCTGAGGGTCTCAGGGGAGCGCGCAGGGAGTCCCCTCCCTGCGCGATCCTCCCCTGTGCCCCCGGTACACCGCGATCATGTTTGATCGCGGTGTGCCAGGGGTTAATGTGCCGGGAGCGGTCCGTGACCGCTCCTGACACATAGTACTGGGTGTCAGCTGTGATAAACAGCTGACACCCGGCCGCGATCAGCTGCGCTCCCCCCGGGAGCGCAGCTGATCGCATATGACGTACTATTCCGTCCATGGGAATGAGGTCCAGGGTCACATGGACGGAATAGTACGTCGGATGGCAGAGAGGGGTTAACAAGCCTTGTCACATGACTTAGGATAAAAGCTGTAACGCTGGTATTGTCTGTACTTTGTTTTGCAGCGTTACTTTGTATGTTTTTTGCATTAACCCTTTTGCTCCTTTCCCCCTAACCAGCTGGGATACTGTTGTCTGTTACCTATGGATGCTGCTCAGTTCCCGGCTCTGCTGCGTACCCGTACTTGCGTGAGTGGCTCCGCTGCTTTGCATGACCGCCTGCATGTGCGGTTCCTGACTTGCTGTGAAAGCCGTCCGTAGCTTGCAAAGTCCTCTGCAGTGGTGCATGACTTACTGCGTGGTTGGCAGCAGCCATTGTTGGGTTCCCTCTGTGTTGTGCTGTCTGGCTCTGCATAGGGGGCGCGGCCCACACCTGTCCTGCTTTTATGTGGATTGGGTGTTTACTAGAATTACTGCTCCAGCCTATCGCTGTGAAGCAGCTCATATATAAAGTTCCTCAGCCCTAGTGGGCGTTGCCAGAGCTTCACATTGAATCCACACTGAATCCCTGAACCTAGCTGTATGTGGTTGTGTGTTCAGCTCCTGCTCTGAAGTTGATCAGCTCTGGAGAGCTGATTCCCTGTTCCTGCTGTGTCTTGTTCCCTGATCCTGGATCAAACCCGGTACCTGAATGTCTGAATTGTGTCTTGTGTTTCCGCCTATGCTGGGGCTGATTACCCAGATCGCCGTTCCTGGAGGCTGTATATCCAGGCCTGTTCCTGCTGTGTCTAATTACCTGAACCCCTGATCTTAGATCGAATCCTGTACCTGACTTTCTGAACTGTGTCCTCTGTGTTATGTTCCTGAAATCCTGCTGTGTCCAGAACCCTGTGCCAGTGACTGTGAATCCTTGCTATATAACCTGAGTTCATCTTGGAAGGAGGAGTCCGTTGTGTGCTGAGTTTCTGTTACTCTGTGCTCAGCCTCTGTGCAATCCCCGGCCAGGTCCCGTTGAGCCTGGCGGGGCTTGCACCAGACCGCTGGGGTTCCTTTTCAGGTCGCTGCCAGATGTCCGGATCCTATGCCTGATGACCATGGCCTGATGTCCGATGTCCGACGACCACTTCCAGATGTCCGGATCCTATCCTTCTTGCCTGATGTCCGGATCCTGCCGATCATTGCCAGATGTCCGGAGCCTGCTGATCGGTGCCAGATGTCCGGAGTCCGAGGCCTGTGTTCCAGTCCGTGTTCCTGTGATTCAATCCATGTTCCTGTCCGTGTTCCTGACTCCCTGAGACCCAGTCCGTGTTCCTGTCTGTGTTCCTGACTCTCTGAGATCCAATTCGTGTTCCTGTTGTTCCAGTGCAGTCTAACTCTGTTTCAGCCATCAGCTCCTGATTCCAGTTACCTGTCTGTTACCTGTCGGCTTGCCTGTCTGCCATCCGTCTGCAGTTCCTTCCAGAGGTTCGGACGTCATCTGCAGAGATCCCCGGCTCTTGCCTGCTCACCTAGGAGCGATCATTTGCCATCCGACTGCAGCTCCATCCGGAAGTTCGGACATCATCTGCAGAGATCCCCGGCTCTTGCCTGCTCACCTGGGAGCGATCATCTGCCATCCGACTGCAGCCTACCTGGAGGCTCCACCATATCAGGTCGTATATACCTGCCTGTCTAGAGACTGCCTGGTCACTTACTGTGACAACCTGCCTGTCCCAGAGACTGCCCTGGTCACTTTCCGTGACAACCTGCCTGTCCCAGAGACTGCCCTGGTCACTTTCCGTGACAACCTGCCTGTCCCAGAGACTGCCCTGGTCACTTTCCGTGACAACCTGCCTGTCCCAGAGACTGCCTGGTCACTTGCCGTGACAACCTGCCTGCCTGGTCACTTGCCGTGACAACCTGCCTGCCCTGGTCACTTGCCGTGACAACCTGCCTGCCTGGTCACTTGCCGTGACAACCTGCCTGCCTGGTCACTTGCCGTGACAACCTGCCTGCCCTGGTCACTTGCCGTGACAACCCGCCTGTCCCAGAGATTGCCCTGGTCACTAGCCGTGACAACCCGCCTGTCCCAGAGACTGCCTGGTCACTAGCCGTGACAACCTGCCTGTCCCAGAGACTGCCTGGTCACTTGCTGTGACAACCTGCCTGTCCCAGAGACTGCCTTGGTCACTTGCCGTGACAACCTGCCTGTTCTGCCGGTTCCTCCTTGGTCTACCCTGTGATGACGTCTGTCCTGGGTCGGTGTCTGATGTTCTCCTGCTGAGCCTGTGCTACGCCTGAGGCCTGAGAGAGAGGCCGTCCTAGTATGCCCGTGCCAGATGACCCTGGACTTCATCAACCCGTGATGACCCCGCCATCGTCTGACGTTCGTCCTGGGCCGGTGTCTGATGTTCTCCTGCTGAGCCTGTGCTACGCCCGAGGCCTGAGAGTGAGGCCATACTAGTATGCCCGTGCCAGATGATCCTGGACTTCATCAACCCGTGATGACCCCGCCATCGTCTGAAGTCTGTCTGAGGTCGGTGTCTGATGTTCTCCTGCTGAGCCTGTGCTACGCCTAAGGCCTGAGAGAGAGGCCGTCCAAGTATGCCCGTGCCAGATAACCCTGGACTGCATCTACCCGTGATGTCCTCCAGCACTCGTCTGTGAGCCTGAGTCGTGTACCCTTCTCTGATGTGCGGAATCGGGAGCCCGGTCTTATGTTCTGTTTTATGTACTGTGTTTCTTTAAGTAAACTTTATGTTTCTTCTTACCTGAAGTTGTGCGGTGTTGTCTAGTCCTGCAGGTCGCCACCTTGCCCACATGCTCAGCTGCCACGGATCCCGGTCGCTGCCCTTCCCTAGTCCGGGCAGGCCCGGGTCTCCCTCCGTGGTCCAGTGGGTCCACATTCTCATCATCTGGGACCCATGCCTCACGTCGTCGTGGACTGGCGGCGTGGGAGCATTGGCTAGCTAGGCAAGCTATGCCATGTCCCGGCGCCCCACAGCCGTGGGAAGCGCTACAAAAGCCAAATCAGAATCTCAATTTGCAGACACTGTGTTTCGGGGTACTTCCCCTTGTCAGTGCAAAATGTGAGATCTGGTTTGGCTGTGTGAGAGGAATCTGACCGATATCCAAGAAGTGTTGGTTCTCCTTGCGGAGATTGACATGCTAAGCATGCCTAGATGAGGAGACTTAGGCCTCTTTCACACATCATTTTTTTGCTGTCAGGCGCGATCCGGCATTTTTGTAAAAAAAAAGGATCCATTTTTTTTAACCGCCGGATCCGTTTTTTTGTCATTGACATGCATTAGCGCCGGATCGCGCCGCATGTCATTGCGTTTATTCCGTTTTCTGCTGGATCCGTCCTAGATTTTAATTCCGGCGGCCGGATAGAACGCATCATGTAACGTTTTTTTTTTCTGCCGGAAACGCCTGACAGCGCCTGAAGTGGAGCATCAGGGGGCCGGAAACAATAGAACTCTATGGGACCGGATCAGTCTTTTGTGCAATCCGGCAAAAGACTGGTCCGGATTCTGGAAATCAAGGACTACTACTACTACTACTACATTTTCCAGGTTAAAAAAGGTCAGGACGGATCCAGCTAAAAAACGGATCCGGCACATCAGTTTTTTACAATCTACGCTGGATCCGTCTTTTAAACAATTCGCCAGATTGTGCCTGATTGCAAAAAACTGATGTGTGAAAGAGGCCTTAAAGCCACAATGCTCTTCTGAGGAGCATTGTGGCTTTAAGTCTCCTCATCTCGACATGCCTAGTATGTCAATCTCCGCAAGGAGAAACGACACTTCTTCGATATCTTGTAAATCTCTGAAATACATGATTCAGATGGAAGCCCAGGCAGGATTCCCTAAAATGAGGCAGATAGAGGCACTGTGACGCTGTCTGGCCTATGATCCGGTGGTGACGGTCTTTTTAGGCGTGCACAACAGGCAGGTAAGTTGCAATTACCTGTCTGTTAGTGTTTAGGTACATTTTTTGTTTATCATAAAGTCTCAGATATACGGTTTAATAATTAGAGCTTTCAGACACCTGATGAAACTAATGTACTTTATGTTGAAAAATCCACATCAGAATAGCTGTATAAAACTTATTTATGAAGTTTATCTACCTAATATTAAAATGAGTACTGTATGAGTCCAGCCCTAGCTTCAGATACAGGATTATATAACCATTCTGTCATTTTTTTTTAACTGCAAATACAACAATCTCATCATGTCTAAGAGATTTATTTAAAAATTTATACAATTTGTAATGTAAAATCTAGTGACAGGTCCACTTTAAGTAATGCAGGAAAGGGTTCAAAGGAAGATGACTAGATTACCATGGGATTGGAGGTTAAACCATTTTTTTTTAACTTTGTAGGTTACATTATTAATATTTGTTCATGTATGTGTAGTCGATGCAAAGATCTGATGCATGAATTACACGGTATCAAGTGACATAATTGTGAATGGAGGTGAGTGAGACATCAATTAGACATCAATTAAAGAAAGGCTTCTTTACTGTTAAAAGGGTTGTCCACCACTCGGATAAACCCTTCTCAATCACTATGTTGCCCCTTCTAAAATATTACCACTTATATTCACCTGAGGTGCAAGTGCTGTTCCAGCAGTGTCTGCACTAGCTCTCTCGGGGATTGTATAACATTGTGTCACACAAGCCCTGCAGCCAAAAAGTGGCCATTCACTCTCTCTTCCTTCAGACAAACCAGACATCAGGAGAAAGTCAGAGCCGCTCTCTTGATTCCTCAGGCTGTCATTTACATCTCTGAAGGAGGAAAGAGTAAAGCCCGGGTCTCACATAGCGATACACCAGCGATCCCGACAACGATCAGGATCGCTGGTGTATCGCTACATGATCGCTGCTGAGCTGCCTAACAGGCAGCTCAGGCAGCGATCAGCACAACGACACTGCGGGTAAACATCGCTTAGTTACCCGCAGTGTACCTTGGATACCAGCGCCCTGATGCAGGGAGCTGGTAACCAAGGTACACATCGGGTTTCCAGGCGCTGCGCGGTGCCTGGAAACCCACTGTGTACCTTGGTTACCAGCTCCCTGCATCTGGGAGCTGGTATCCAAGGTAAACAGCGGGTTTCTAGGCACAGCCCCGCGCCTGGAAACCCGCTGTGTACCTTGGTTACCAGAGGATCGCTGGTCTCCCGCCTGTCACACGCAGCGATGCGTGCTGGCCAGCGGGAGACCAGCGATCAAAAAAATGTCCAGGACATTCAGCGACGATCAGCGATACCCGGCAGGGGGGCTGATCGTCGCTGAATGTCACACACAGCGATATCGCTGGGGACATCGCTGCTGCGTCACAAAACTGTGTGAGACGGGGGCTTAAAAGCCAACACTGATTTCCCCCAGGGTTCACATGACATAACAATGGGAGAACCAGTGTGGGCACTGCGTTAACAGCACCAGCAACAGAGGTGACTATAGCTGTTATTATTTTATAAAGGGGAACATAGTAATTGAGAAGGGGTTGTCTGAGTAGAGGACAAACAATTTGAGGTACCTTCATACCTTCAATAACAGTTGACTGAACACTTGTTCATTCTTATCAAGTTTTCCATATCTATGCAAAAAGGAAATGAGTCATTGGTAGGTGCCTCTAGAGGCTGCTTATGTTCCTGAGAACAAAAAGATCGGACAATAAAATGCACCACGCCTAGTATTGAGCATTCCGATACCGCAAGTATCGGTTATCGGCCGATATTCGCTGTATCGGAATTCCGATACTTAGTTCCGATATTTTTCATATATCGTATACCGGAATCGGAAGTTCCCATAATTCTTTGAGAGGCAATGTGATTTTAGTCAGCCAATGAGGAATCTTATGAAGTGTGGGCACATCCTGTAATGCTGCGGTCATCTTAACTAATGGCATGGCTGTGATTGGCTGCTGAAATGATGTCAGAATGCACTATAAAAGGCGCCGCCTCCATTTTAGCGTCACTGTGCTGTGAACTCAGTTAGGGACAGAACGCTGCTGTGCTGACTCTGAGGGACAGTTAGACATTGCGATTTTGTGTACTCTACTGTGCTTTAGGCAGGCTAGTTTACCAACCGCTGTGTAAAGCTTCCTTTTGCCAGTGTTGTTTTAACAGCTCTGTGCAAGGTGTGTGTGAGAGTGCAGGTGACGCTGCAGTTTGCTCTGCATCCACCGCTGTTTGTAGGCATCTGCACGTGTCACTCACTGACTCTTTTTTTTATTTGATTTTGTGGAATTGGTGCAGCTCCATTATATTTGCAAAAAATCTAATCTATTAGTGTGACGCGCTTCCATCCGTATACAATACATTGGTTGCAAACACTATAGAAGTAGACAAAGGGGCCTTTCACAGCTACTGAACAGTTGTGTTTCAGTGTTCACTGTAGTCTGTCAGCTTTTCATTTTTTGAGTGCAGATCACGCTCCAGTTAGTTCTTCAACTACTGCTGGTTGTAGTCTGCTGAGCGTGTGTCACTGCCTCATCCTTCACATTTTTCTCTAATTGGTGCTGCTCCATTATATTTGAAAAAAATCTAATCTATTAGTGTGACGCGCTTCCATCCGTATACAATACATTGGTTGCAAACACTATAGAAGTAGACAAAGGGGCCTTTCACAGCTACTGAACAGTTGTGTTTCAGTGTTCACTGTAGTCTGTGAGCTTTTCATTTTTTGAGTGCAGATCACGCTCCAGTTAGTTCTTCAACTACTGCTGGTTGTAGTCTGCTGAGCGTGTGTCACTGCCTCATCCTTCACATTTTTCTCTAATTGGTGCTGCTCCATTATATTTGAAAAAAATCTAATCTATTAGTGTGACGCGCTTCCATCCGTATACAATACATTGGTTGCAAACACTATAGAAGTAGACAAAGGGGCCTTTCACAGCTACTGAACAGTTGTCTGCAGTGTTCACTGCAGTCTCTGAGGAATAACCACACTTAGGCCTTATAACTTTTCTGACTTTCTTTATCAATCTACCAAGATGAAGAAGGCAGGGAGTAAGGCACGTGGTCGTGGCCGTGGAGTTTCAGCAGGGAGAGGACGTGGGGATTCTGTGCCTGCTGCTGCCGCATCCAGTGACACAGCATCCACCAGTTTTCCCCGTGAGCGTTCCTTTATGCGCACTTTTGTAGGAGCTCAGCGTACCCCCCTGCTGCGGGAAGAACAAATTGAAGCCATTGTTGGTTGGATGGCAGCCAATGCATCGACTTCAATTGCTTCCACCTCCTCTCAGGACCACAGCACTGTTGAACAACCATCTGTCTCTTCACCGCCTGCCAAATTGCCCAGGCAGTCAGAGAGTTCTGAACTGGAGCCAGCTGAGTCTCTGCTTCTGTTCTCAGAATCTGTTGGCTTGGAAACAGGGGCCCAGCCAAGCAGCATTCTGGAATGTGAAGAAGAGGCAGTATGCAGTGATGCGCAACAGCTGTGTCTCTCTGAATCTGAAGAGGCGGGTGAGCCAGTGCCGATGGTCAGCACACCGCAGAACGCATCTGATGATGATGAGACTCAGGTGCCATTTTCTGTTGAGCAAGGTGCTGGCCAGACCACCCAACAGCAGCAGGTGTTGGAAGAGGGTAGTGGAGATGATGAGGTCCAAGACCCAACATGGCGTGAGGAACAGGAAGGTGGTGGTAGCAGCTCTGAGGAAGAGATTGCCCCAACGGTCCAAACAGTAGGGAGTTTGGCACCCGTTCGTAGCAGTTCTCTTCCAACAGCCAAAACGGGCGCTCCCAGGACTTGCACTGCGTGGTCCTTTTTTGACACACTTGCAGATGATATTTGCTATGTCAAATGCAAGCTGTGTAATCAAAAAGTTAAAAGAGGTAAAAATACCAGTAACCTCAATACCACAAATATGTGGAAACATGTACGGACAAAGCACGTAGCTGAGTTACAAAGACACACTGGAGATGTAGGCCAACCTACAGCAGCACCTACATCTTCAGCTCGTGTTGGAGCCTCTTCCTCCAGCTCACACACAGCTGGTTCGGCTTCCTCACAGGATCGCCATGGAAGAACCTCTGTCACTGTTGTCCAGAGACCCAGTGTTATTCCACCCACAGCTGCAAGTTCCCTGTCATCCTCACACTCCCAGGCCACAAAACAGCCATCGGTAGCACAGGCATGGATAAAAGACGGCCATACTCGGCAAACCATCCACGAGCACAGGCTCTGAATGCTGGCATTGCAAAACTCCTGTCCCTTGAAATGCTGTCATTCAGGCTGGTGGAGACTGACACTTTCCGTAACTTAATGGCATTGGCAGTCCCACAATACAATGTGCCCAGCCAATTTTATTTCAGCAGGCAAGCCGTCCCTGGTCTGCAAAAGCATGTCGAGGGAAAAATTAAACATGCGCTACTAAACGCCGTCAGTAGCAAGGTCCACCTGACCACCGATGTGTGGACCAGTACCCATGGCCAGGGACGATACCTTTCCCTCACTGCCCATTGGGTCAATGTTGTGGAGCCGGGTACAGATCTTGAGAGTGGCGCTGTACGTGTTCTGCCAACTCCAAGGATTGCAGGAATCAAGTCTGTCCACATTGACTCCTCCTCCTACTCCAGTTCCTCAGAATCATCGCTGCAGGAGCCGTCACGGTCTACCTCCACATGGACCCGTGAACGCTTACCTGATGCGACCGATATGAGCACAGCCGTGGCCAAACGTCAACAGGCCGTCCTGAAATTAATTTCCATGGGGAATCGAAGCCACACAGCGCAGGAGCTCTGGAATGCCATCAAGCAAGAGAGCGACGTTTTGGTTTTTGCCAGCGAATCTCCAGCCAGGCTTGGTAGTGTGTGACAATGGCCGAAATCAGTGAGCTCTGGATTGCCTCATACAAGAGTGAGGTACGTAGGTTTTTTGGAGCGATCTCCACCAGGCTTGTGTGTGACAATGGCCGATCTTTGGTGCAGCTCGGCATGAGCCTTGGCAACCAGATCACTCCAACATCCATCTTGGGCACATGTTGTACTCATACTTTGGTCGGCAGAAGTTTTTAGGGATCTATCCGATTTGGCTCACTGCTGCACAAGGTCGCCCTAGAGGCCTCACTTGCGACGTTCAGATGGCAAATCGCCATGAGCTCTGCAACGCAGATATCGCTTCACCTGAACATCGCTCATATGTGACGTTACACCACCAGTGGAATTCACGTCATATTTGGAGGGTGTGTGAGCAGCAGCCAGCAGTAATGAAGTATCAGCTGCATCTGGCGCAATCAACTGCAATTGCGTCGTTCCCTCACCACAACTGAGTGGGCCTTCTATGAAGGACATCTGCCAAGTTATTAGCGTGGTTGATGAGTCAACGCGGATGGCGAGTGCGATGATGCACTAGTCAGCCTGACTGATCCCCTTATCTGCTGCTTAAAAACTTCTGCAACATAATGGATGAGGTTTGGAAGGTGAGATTGATGTACAAGTCATCACCTCTGGACATCCGCAACTGTTCCTCACAAAGTGGCATGTCCTGTGAGAGATGAGGGATCCAAGAGGGGAAGACATCGTCCAGAGGAGTACACAACGCTCTATCAGTATGTAGGGTTGGGGTGATGCAGAGCAGGCAGAGATGACGCCTCTTGCAGGGACAAGCGTTTCTTGCAGTTGGGGTCTGCAGCACATGTGATTCATGCTGCAGTGCTAGAACGACCGCCGCTCGCCACATTCTCACCATTGATATTGGGGTCACCTACCTAGACCCTCGCTCGGGACAACTACAAAGCCTCATCCACCTTGAACCGACGTAAATGCGGAGTACCAAGACACTGTGCAATCATAATGTCTCATTCAGCGAAGCATGCTGCTGTACTGCTTACAAAGCAGCTCTGTGCGTCGAGGCAGTGGAGACAGCTCTGCAACAAGAGGGAGCACAAGCAGCGCCTCTGCACAGGGCAAGACCAGTATGTTCCAAATGTGGCGAAGTTTTGTGGCAGCGACACCAATGTCTACACCATCCGAGACGGCTCCAGTCAGCAGGAGGCAACGTTTCCGTAAGATGGTGACAGACTACATGTCTTTCCCTCTCAGTGTACTCCCAGATGGCTCTTCCCCATTCAAGTTTTGGGTCTCTAAGCTGGATACATGGCCAGAGCTTAGCCAGTATGCATTGGAGGTGCTGGCTTGCCCTGCTGCCAGTGTATTATCGGAGCGCGTCTTTAGTGCCGCAGGTGGTGTACTAACAGACCGTCGCATGCGACTATCCTCCGATAATGTAGACCGGCTTACTTTTCTGAAAATGAACAAGGCATGGATCTCGCCAGAATTTGTCTGTCCGTTTTCAGATTAAATAACTGGTTCGCAACGTTATCCATGTCTCCTGTTATGTTCATCTTTCTACCACCTGAACTCTACTCCCTGTGCTACAACACTGCCAGTTGCTGCTCAGAAGTGTCGTGTCCACAGACCAATACACAAGCTATAGTGTTAGTGGGGTTCAGTAACGCCAGCTGTTCCCCTGCTGTGTGTCCGGCAACAAGTCTCCTGTTCCCTACACATGCACAGAAAAACCCATGTCGAACATGCTCCAAATAGGGAAGAGCCGTCACCCTGATTGTTATGCTTAAAACAGGAAATTGTGAAGTTTTCCAGGCCTAGAATGATAAATTTTTATGACAAATATGGACAAATAATAATTTGTCATCACAGCGCATATCTGCACATGTCTATTATAAATGGTAACAAAAAACTAAAACATAGTCTTCACTTTTTGAAATTAATGCATAAAAGTACATTTCATACTTATCAATTAATGCTTTTTAAGGAACTTTATCTGTGCCTGTAAGATAATGCAGTCAATGGATGTACGAATTATAAAATCCTCATCATCATCATCACGAGTTTTATTTATGACAGACATTATAAAATACACATACTGATGCCAACTGTAACTTCACACACCATATATGAAATGGCCAGCATCTAAACCTGGTAATAATGTGCAATAATAAATTATTACATCTAGAAAGTGCATCATGCATACTGACAATAGGTAGTACTAGTTATACCTGCAAGTGCTCTTGAAACAACCACAACAGATATAATTTAATAATGGTATATAGGTATCACAGTGCATAGTTACTCATGGACAATGTCGATGTAATACTGTACCTCAATAAAGTCAGCGTCAACCATTATGCTTGTTAGTCTTGTAGATTGTTAAAGAGGGAACTGTCTTTTTTGATTGGTCATAGGTGGAGTATTAGACAGTAAATGATTACTGCTGTCGTATTTTTGGCGTCCCTAGGGCGCAATAACGCTGCGTAACGTCACATTTTATAGAGTCATCTAATTGACACACGCTACCCTACCCTACGCGTGACAGTAGGAAGGTAGTGTTGACGGATAAAGCCTTGCGCAACCAGACATGCTTTTACCCTCTTCAACACTGTCCAAGCAAAAAATGCATGATTGCAGCCGCAGACTTTATTGACGTACAGTATAACATCGCCATTACCCATCAGAGGCTGTCCACTGTCTGATACAGACATAGAATATACCTTTGCTATCCGTAGCCTTTCTTTCACCTACACTTGCAGGCACACACTTAAATTGTGACAATGCATTATGTTTTTTTAAATGGTTATTTTTTATCGTACATTATTGTGTCATCACATTGATGAGTCCATGCTGGACATGTCATACATGCTGTACAAAGTAACGATTTTATTAACTTAAATAATTGAAATGTCTGTGACTGTCACATCTAAATTGCAATGATGATGATGATGAGTGACGATTACAAAATCCATTGTCTTCACTATGTTATGGTTTAACATAGCGTTCCTTAAGCATTATTCATAAATACAAAAATGGACTTTTATTGTTAAATTTACAACACTATATTTTGTAACCAATTTTTTGGGTGGTGTGTTGTTCCATTTCTTGTTGGCATGTGCATATATGCGTTTATATTTGCAGTGTCTTTATTTTTATTCTTGAAGTTAGGAAACAAGTGTATCTTCGTACCGTGTTAGCCATTAGATAGAAAAATATTTACACAGTGGTTGATACCTTTGAATGGATAACTGAAAAGATGGTAACAAATTGCAAGCTTTCGAGGCTACTCACGTCTCTTCATCAGGCAAAGACTAAAACAAAAAATGAAGCATCACATATTTCTATACACAACAGGACACAGGAATAATGCAATAGGTAAGACAAGTAAGTGACGTGTAGCAGAACTGTCATTATCACAGAGGGATGAACATAAATATTGGAACAGTTCCTAGATAAGGATAGAAAGTTTTATTGCCCTCTGATTGGGGTCTGGTTTTGTGTTTTCATGCCCCTGGAAGGGCAGAGACGCAGATTCCTTAATTGATATAGAATGACATAAATCCGTGTGATCTATTCATTCCATCACTAACAGTGTCAAAGGTCATGATGAGCTTATATTCTGAAACCTTTGTATCTTTGTCATATTTGAAGTTATATTTTTAATACCAGTAATTCCATATCCATCATGCTATGACCGGGCATACAAAAGTGTTTTGCCACAGGTAAATCCATTATTTTTTGTCTTATCGTGTGGCGCTGATAATTCATCCTTGTTCTCATTTTTTGGCCGGTCTCCCCTCACTTGTCCCTCCCTCACTTGTCTTACCTATTCCTGTGTCCTGTTGTGTGTAGAAATATGTGATTCTTCCTTTTTTTTTTAGTCTTAGCCTGATGAAGAGACCTGAGTAGTCTCGAAAGCTTTGAATTTGTTACCATATTTTCAGTTAGCCATTAAACGGTATCAACCACAGAGGACTCTCAAGTATAAATATTTTTCTATTCTTGGAATTGAAATTCATCATTTTATTGTCCTAGTAAAACTTCATTTATTCTTGTTTGAAGTACATACATTTGCAATGGCCACGTAACAAGGCAATAACTCAATATTTTGTGCCTACACCCTCCTTGACCCTGGGCTTCAACAGCGCCAGTTGCTGCTCAGAAGTGTTAGATGCACAGATGAAAACAATCGCTGATGTGTTTGTGGGGTTCAGTAACGCCTGCTGTTCCCCTGCTGTGTGTCTGGCAAAAATTACTGCTGCTAACTACAACTTCAACTTCAAACGTCTCATACTAGGCCTCTGCCTACACCCTCCTTGACCCTGGGCTACAACACCGCCAGTTGTTGCTCGGAAGTGCTGTTAGCACAGTCTACACTTGCTCCTGTGTTACTGGGGTTCAGTAATGTCAGCTGTTCCCCTGCTGTGATAACGGCAAAAAATCCTGCTGCCTCCACCATGTTCTCTTCTCATCCCTGGGCTACAACACTGCCAGTTGTTGCTCGGAAGTGCTGTTAGCACAGTCTACACTTGCTCCTGTGTTACTGGGATTCAGTAATGTCAGCTGTTCCCCTGCTGGTGTGTACGGCAAAAAGTCCTGCTGCCTCCACCATGTTCTCTTCTCATCCCTGGGCTACAACACCGCCAGTTGTAGCTCGGAAGTGCTGTTAGCACAGTCTACACTTGCTCCTGTGTTACTGGGGTTCAGTAATGTCAGCTGTTCCCCTGCTGTGTGTACGGCAAAAAGTCCTGCTGCCTTCACCATGTTCTCTTCTCATCCCTGGGCTACAACACCGCCAGTTGTAGCTCGGAAGTGCTGTTAGCACAGTCTACACTTGCTCCTGTGTTACTGGGGTTCAGTAATGTCAGCTGTTCCCCTGCTGTGTGTACGGCAAAAAGTCCTGCTGCCTCCACCATGTTCTCTTCTCATCCCTGGGCTACAACACCGCCAGTTGTAGCTCGGAAGTGCTGTTAGCACAGTCTACACTTGCTCCTGTGTTACTGGGGTTCAGTAATGTCAGCTGTTCCCCTGCTGTGTGTACGGCAAAAAGTCCTGCTGCCTCCACCATGTTCTCTTCTCATCCCTGGGCTACAACACCGCCAGTTGTAGCTCGGAAGTGCTGTTAGCACAGTCTACACTTGCTCCAGTGTTACTGGGGTTCAGTAATGTCAGCTGTTCCCCTGCTGTGATAACGGCAAAAAGTCCTGCTGCCTCCACCATGTTCTCTTCTCATCCCTGGGCTACAACACCGCCAGTTGTTGCTCGGAAGTGCTGTTAGCACAGTCTACACTTGCTCCTGTGTTACTGGGGTTCAGTAATGTCAGCTGTTCCCCTGCTGTGATAACGGCAAAAAGTCCTGCTTCCTCCACCATGTTCTCTTCTCATCCCTGGGCTACAACACCGCCAGTTGTAGCTCGGAAGTGCTGTTAGCACAGTCTACACTTGCTCCTGTGTTACTGGGGTTCAGTAATGTCAGCTGTTCCCCTGCTGTGTGTACGGCAAAAAGTCCTGCTGCCTCCACCATGTTCTCTTCTCATCCCTGGGCTACAACACCGCCAGTTGTAGCTCGGAAGTGCTGTTAGCACAGTCTACACTTGCTCCTGTGTTACTGGGGTTCAGTAATGTCAGCTGTTCCCCTGCTGTGTGTACGGCAAAAAGTCCTGCTGCCTCCACCATGTTCTCTTCTCATCCCTGGGCTACAACACCGCCAGTTGTAGCTCGGAAGTGCTGTTAGCACAGTCTACACATGCTCCTGTGTTACTGGGGTTCAGTAATGTCAGCTGTTCCCCTGCTGTGTGTACGGCAAAAAGTCCTGCTGCCTCCACCATGTTCTCTTCTCATCCCTGGGCTACAACACCGCCAGTTGTAGCTCGGAAGTGCTGTTAGCACAGTCTACACTTGCTCCTGTGTTACTGGGGTTCAGTAATGTCAGCTGTTCCCCTGCTGTGATAACGGCAAAAAGTCCTGCTGCCTCCACCATGTTCTCTTCTCATCCCTGGGCTACAACACCGCCAGTTGTAGCTCGGAAGTGCTGTTAGCACAGTCTACACTTGCTCCTGTGTTACTGGGGTTCAGTAATGTCAGCTGTTCCCCTGCTGTTGTGTAGCCCTGGTGTGAAGGCACACGCAGTACCCTGGAGGATGTGTGGAGAAGTAGCAGTTCAATGCTCAATAAACATTCACTCCACCATACACTTAGACACACCCTTAGGGTATTTAGTCACTCGTCAGGGAGTGTTCGGGGTGTTTTTCATTCAGTCAGTCAAGCCTGGACCTGGAGAGAGGAAGGAGCAGAGTCTAGCTCGGGTGGTTCAGGAACTGAGTCATTCCACCTGTGTGCAGTTCAGTGAGTGGAGGCCAGTAAAGGTGAGCCAGATCACCTCAGCCTGGTCAGAGCTGTGCCCCACTGGCAGACGGACTGAGACATCTATTGAGAAGGAAGAGATAGTTGCAGATACTTCAGTCTCCTGTCCCAAGGACAGTGAAGGTTCAGAGACGTGCTCCTGCCTAGAGGAATACTGAGATTCTGGCAACAAGCTCCGGAAAGAAGCAAGAAGGGAATGATCTATATGACCTTAGGAAGTGTGGAGTGCTTATGCTAAAAGCGCGGACAAGGCGAAGGGCACAGTGGAAGGATTCTTAGAAGTGCTTTAGGATTGGAGAAGTCCTGCACATTGTCACCGGTCACTGGGGACCGAAGTGTCACTATAGCTCCAGGCATAGTGATAAAAGAACCAGAGGCTTACTGGACCTTAGGTAACAGAAAGCAGCCCCTGGAGTGTCGGTACGTAACTGGGGTCAGGGGGAGTGAGAACCTTGAGTCTCTGCAGGACAAGAGTAGGAACTCAGCTCTCTCATAGGAAGGCTCCGACCACAAAACTGACCGGGCAGTACAGCTTTGAAATAGCTGGAGTTTCAGGAGTGAACTACGCTTTATGCTGGTTGGACTCATCATCATTGGAAAGTAAAGGAGGCCCCTAACTTGTTCAGCTGCTACCTCGAAACACATCCTCCATTGGATCAGCCTCCCTGGGACCTGCCTGAACAACTTGAAGTAAAAGGTATGGAAAGACGCTGATGTGTGAGACTGTGTTATTCAATTATATCCCTGCACAACCCCACCATAACTATCGACCTGAGGGAAGAGTCCCACCTGTAGGGACCCGACATCTAGCTGCCTCACCATCCCCTCAGAGATCTACAGCAGCGCTGGTACAAATTACCAGAGAACTACAGGTGGCGTCACGAACTGTATATATATACCTATCCCCTGTAAATATCCCCCCCAACATACGCCTGACCGCCAGGGCCACAGACCGAGCCACCGCTACCTGTGACAACCCCATAGACTTCTACGGGCTCGGCTCTGAGTACCCCATTGCCCTGGTAACCCACAATTGTGGTGCGTGGTCGAGACAAACTTTGGCGTCACGAACAGGATCCGAAACTTGCAGAATTGCGAGCCCTGTGTGCCTGTGGAGTGTTTTGGTGAAAAAGACTGTTGCTGTTGTTTGGCGCCAAATACCGCCATATTTGCCGCCAGATTCGCGCCCTAAGGCGCTGGAGAAGAAGGTGGGCGTGCCTTCGTGGGCGTGTACCCCCCTGTGGCGCGAAGAGAATGCCTGCCCTCTCAAAGTGCTATTACAATATGCGATCCTGCCCTACAGCAAAGGAGGTCCGCCTCCTCTTCACCTTCCCTGCGAAGAGGAGGAGACGCAAACCCCGCCTCCACGGAAGAGACCGGACGGTTCTGGTAGAAGATGAAAAAACGTTCTGGAACATCATGGAGGCAGGACGTGTGCAGCCGAGCAGGGAAGTGGAGGAAGGCAGGCCCCGTTCCCCAGCCAAGCTGCCACTAGAACCAGAACCATCTGTGGTCCTGCACCTGCAGCAAGCCTTGCTGGAGATTGGAGAGGAAAATGCCAGGTTAAAGAAGATGATTTCGCAACAACCTGGCATGGAGGAGACAGAGAGACGCTGGCGTGCCCAGATACAGCGGCTGCTGTGGGACGCAGTGCTCTCTCCCACAAGCATAATGCCGTCTCCTGATTTCCCACGTTCCCTGCTGAAGAAAGCTGAAGGAAAACCGGAGGCCGCCCCCAAAAGTGCTGTACCTGATCCCACCGGAGGAGAGGTGGAAGCGAAGGAGGCTGAGGAGGTCCTGCCCGTTCCGGAGTGCCAGCCCGGCAAGGAGGCCGCAGCAGATTACAGATCCCCGGTAGGGACACCGGAGGAAACCCAGCCGTCTGTGATGGAGCAGCGACAGCAGCAGGTTAGTGCGTCCCCAACTGAGCCATTGCGCACACCTGCTTCCTGCTCTGCATCACACCAGCATTGTGCATCGGCATCGCCCCCTGCGTACATCTCCGTATCGCAATCGGCGACCTACTCTACATCGCAACCTGCGAACCATTCCACATCGCAATCAGCGGTCTACACGACGTCGCGCACGACGACTATTTCTGCATCACGAGAGCAAGTGGCCATTACAGTAACGCAAACAGCGTCTCATAAAGCGAAAGCACCCGTTGCGCCCCTAGAGGTTCGTACAAGAACTGTAGCGACCCAAACTCTAATAGCAGGTCACGACTTGTTGGTCATGGGATCTAAGGATCATCGTATTGTTCCAGCCCCCGGGATGGAAAGTATAATGGAAGCCTGCAAGAAAATGTGAAGAACGGTAGGACCCAGACAGGGTTTACCGCAACAAAGAAAATGTAGAAAGTTTGAGAATTTTTGCCAGATTTGCACTTTATTGCCAAATGTATCTATGTTTTTCTATAATGAGTAGAACGCCCGGCTGGGTACCAGAGTAAAAAGTTAAAAATTTAATGCATAGTTTTACATAAAATGCCCTGTTGGGTAAAGTAAGAGTTAAAGAAGAATGATGCCTATTTGAAATGTGTATATATATATGTGTCTTTTCCTTATTGTGTCTTATAATGGACTCAGAGGCTGAGGACTGAGCCAGCCCAAGAACTGATCTTGTATATAGTTGCACTTTGTGCATCATCTTGGTTTTACATGAAACCACCCCAACTACCTCTGAATACAAAACCCGTGTGGTGTGGCACTGAGTGAGGTCTGCATTCAGATGTCCTGCAGCCCACCCAGGACCTACGTTGAAGGTTTAGTGCGGGTCCTTCACAAGAATATTGTCATCTATGTTATGAAAATGTCTATTTAATATTTTGTATTTTTCTATATTAATGTTTTGATTGCAACGTTCAAGAAATCCTTACCTCCCGGATGGGACGAGTTAATGTTTATTGTTAATGCATAAACAAAATGTCTTTTTGTATTTCACAGCCCGGGAGTGCTGTCTTTTACCATGGGGGAATGTGTAGCCCTGGTGTGAAGGCACACGCAGTACCCTGGAGGATGTGTGGAGAAGTAGCAGTTCAATGCTCAATAAACATTCACTCCACCATACACTTAGACACACCCTTAGGGTATTTAGTCACTCGTCAGGGAGTGTTCGGGGTGTTTTTCATTCAGTCAGTCAAGCCTGGACCTGGAGAGAGGAAGGAGCAGAGTCTAGCTCGGGTGGTTCAGGAACTGAGTCATTCCACCTGTGTGCAGTTCAGTGAGTGGAGGCCAGTAAAGGTGAGCCAGATCACCTCAGCCTGGTCAGAGCTGTGCCCCACTGGCAGACGGACTGAGACATCTATTGAGAAGGAAGAGATAGTTGCAGATACTTCAGTCTCCTGTCCCAAGGACAGTGAAGGTTCAGAGACGTGCTCCTGCCTAGAGGAATACTGAGATTCTGGCAACAAGCTCCGGAAAGAAGCAAGAAGGGAATGATCTATATGACCTTAGGAAGTGTGGAGTGCTTATGCTAAAAGCGCGGACAAGGCGAAGGGCACAGTGGAAGGATTCTTAGAAGTGCTTTAGGATTGGAGAAGTCCTGCACATTGTCACCGGTCACTGGGGACCGAAGTGTCACTATAGCTCCAGGCATAGTGATAAAAGAACCAGAGGCTTACTGGACCTTAGGTAACAGAAAGCAGCCCCTGGAGTGTCGGTACGTAACTGGGGTCAGGGGGAGTGAGAACCTTGAGTCTCTGCAGGACAAGAGTAGGAACTCAGCTCTCTCATAGGAAGGCTCCGACCACAAAACTGACCGGGCAGTACAGCTTTGAAATAGCTGGAGTTTCAGGAGTGAACTACGCTTTATGCTGGTTGGACTCATCATCATTGGAAAGTAAAGGAGGCCCCTAACTTGTTCAGCTGCTACCTCGAAACACATCCTCCATTGGATCAGCCTCCCTGGGACCTGCCTGAACAACTTGAAGTAAAAGGTATGGAAAGACGCTGATGTGTGAGACTGTGTTATTCAATTATATCCCTGCACAACCCCACCATAACTATCGACCTGAGGGAAGAGTCCCACCTGTAGGGGACCCGACATCTAGCTGCCTCACCATCCCCTCAGAGATCTACAGCAGCGCTGGTACAAATTACCAGAGAACTACAGGTGGCGTCACGAACTGTATATATATACCTATCCCCTGTAAATATCCCCCCCAACATACGCCTGACCGCCAGGGCCACAGACCGAGCCACCGCTACCTGTGACAACCCCATAGACTTCTACGGGCTCGGCTCTGAGTACCCCATTGCCCTGGTAACCCACAATTGTGGTGCGTGGTCGAGACACTGTGTGTACGGCAAAAAGTCCTGCTGCCTCCACCATGTTCTCTTCTCATCCCTGGGCTACAACACCGCCAGTTGTAGCTCGGAAGTGCTGTTAGCACAGCTACACTGTGCTCCTGTGTTACTGGGTGTCAGTAATTCCAGCTGTTCCCACTGTGTGTACGGCAAAAAGTCCTGCTGCCTCCACCATGTTCTCTTCTCATCCCTGGGCTACAACACCGCCAGTTGTTGCTCGAAGTGCTGTTAGCACAGTCTACACTTGCTCCTGTGTTACTGGGGTTCAGTAATGTCAGCTGTTCCCCTGCTGGTGATAACGGAAAAAGTCCTGCTGCCTCCACCATGTTCTCTTCTCATCCCTGGGCTACAACACCGCCAGTTGTTGCTCGGAAGTGCTGTTAGCACAGTCTACACTTGCTCCTGTGTTACTGGGGTTCAGTAATGTGCAGCTGTTCCCCTGCTGTGTACGGCAAAAAGTCCTGCTGCCTCCACCATGTTCTCTTCTCATCCCTGGGCTACAACACCGCCAGTTGTAGCTCGGAAGTGCTGTTAGCACAGTCTACACTTGCTCCTGTGTTACTGGGGTTCAGTAATGACAGCTGTTCCCCTGCTGTGATACGGCAAAAAGTCCTGCTGCCTCCACCATGTTCTCTTCTCATCTCTGGGCTACAACACCGCCAGTTGTTGCTCGGAAGTGCTGTTAGCACAGTCTACACTTGCTCCTGTGTTACTGGGGTTCAGTAATGTCAGCTGTTCCCCTGCTGTGATAACGGCAAAAAGTCCTGCTGCCTCCACCATGTTCTCTTCTCATCCCTGGGCTACAACACCGCCAGTTGTTGCTCGGAAGTGCTGTTAGCACAGTCTACACTTGCTCCTGTGTTACTGGGGTTCAGTAATGTCAGCTGTTCCCCTGCTGTGATAACGGCAAAAAGTCCTGCTGCCTCCACCATGTTCTCTTCTCATCCCTGGGCTACAACACCGCCAGTTGTAGCTCGGAAGTGCTGTTAGCACAGTCTACACTTGCTCCTGTGTTACTGGGGTTCAGTAATGTCAGCTGTTCCCCTGATGTGATACGGCAAAAAGTCCTGCTGCCTCCACCATGTTCTCTTCTCATCCCTGGGCTACAACACCGCCAGTTGTAGCTCGGAAGTGCTGTTAGCACAGTCTACACTTGCTCCTGTGTTACTGGGGTTCAGTAATGTCAGCTGTTCCCCTGCTGTGTGTACGGCAAAAAGTCCTGCTGCCTCCACCATGTTCTCTTCTCATCCCTGGGCTACAACACCGCCAGTTGTTGCTCGGAAGTGCTGTTAGCACAGTCTACACTTGCTCCTGTGTTACTGGGGTTCAGTAATGTCAGCTGTTCCCCTGCTGTGATAACGGCAAAAAGTCCTGCTGCCTCCACCATGTTCTCTTCTCATCCCTGGGCTACAACACCGCCAGTTGTAGCTCGGAAGTGCTGTTAGCACAGTCTACACTTACTCCTGTGTTACTGAGGTTCAGTAATGTCAGCTGTTCCCCTGCTGTGTGTACGGCAAAAAGTCCTGCTGCCTCCACCATGTTCTCTTCTCATCCCTGGGCTACAACACCGCCAGTTGTTGCTCGGAAGTGCTGTTAGCACAGTCTACACTTGCTCCTGTGTTACTGGGGTTCAGTAATGTCAGCTGTTCCCCTGCTGTGATAACGGCAAAAAGTCCTGCTGCCTCCACCATGTTCTCTTCTCATCCCTGGGCTTCAACACCGCCAGTTGTTGCTCGGAAGTGTCATTGGCACGGGTACTCACTCCTGCCCAGACTGGTTACAGCACGCCATCTGTTTCCTGTCAGTGTAAACGTCACTTAGCCTCCAATAAGTTGTCCTGTCGTGTTGCGGTCGGGTTAGCCGACTCTATGGTTCTTGGAGTTTAGGTGCTTCCTATGTGTGCTGCGGGATATGCAAATAAAGGCTGTTTCCGTTGTGACAATAGGACAATCACCCACTGTAGTACTGTGGGATTCGGCAACTGCGGCCGGCTCGCGGCCTGTCATCTTAAATTTCCTTGGGTACCTTCTGCTACCCGTCCGGGTTCCAGTACGTCAGCTGGTTCTCCGCAGTGCCTTTGGCCTAGGTGCCTCCATCTCAGTATCCGAGTTCCAGCAACGTCTGCTGGTCCTTGGTAGTGCTTTGGAGCACAGGTACCTCCTGCTTAGTAACCGTGTCCCAGTAACGTCAGCTGGTCCTCGTTGTGCCATTGGCTCTTTCCTTCTGCTGCCCCTCCGGGTTCCAGCACAGTCAGCTGGTCCTCGTTACTTGCATTGGCTCTTGTACCTTCTGCTACCCGTCCGGGTTCCAGTACCGTCAGCTGGTTCTCCGCAGTGCCTTTGGCCTAGGTGCCTCCATCTCGGTATCCGAGTTCCAGCAACGTCTGCTGATCCTTGGTAGTGCTTTGGAGCACAGGTACCTCCTGCTTAGTAACCGTGTCCCAGTAACGTCAGCTGGTCCTCGGTTGTGCCATTGGCTCTTTTCCTTCTGCTGCCCCTCCGGTTCCAGCACAGTCAGCTGGTCCTCGTTACTTGCATTGGCTCTTGTACCTTCTACTACCCGTCCGGGTTCCAGTACCGTCAGCTGGTTCTCCGCAGTGCCTTTGGCCTAGGTGCCTCCATCTCGGTATCCGAGTTCCAGCAACGTCTGCTGGTCCTTGGTAGTGCTTTGGAGCACAGGTACCTCCTGCTTAGTAACCGTGTCCCAGTAACGTCAGCTGGTCCTCGGTTGTGCCATTGGCTCTTTTCCTTCTGCTGCCCCTCCGGGTTCCAGCACAGTCAGCTGGTCCTTGTTACTTGCATTGGCTCTTGTACCTTCTGCTACCCGTCCGGGTTCCAGTACCGTCAGCTGGTTCTCCGCAGTGCCTTTGGCCTAGGTGCCTCCATCTCGGTATCCGAGTTCCAGCAACGTCTGCTGGTCCTTGGTAGTGCTTTGGAGCACAGGTACCTCCTGCTTAGTAACCGTGTCCCAGTAACGTCAGCTGTTCCTCGGTTGTGCCATTGGCTCTTTTCCTTCTGCTGCCCCTCCGGGTTCCAGCACAGTCAGCTGGTCCTCGTTACTTGCATTGGCTCTTGTACCTTCTGCTACCCGTCCGGGTTCCAGTACCGTCAGCTGGTTCTCCACAGTGCCTTTGGCCTAGGTGCCTCCATCTCGGTATCCGAGTTCCAGCAACGTCTGCTGGTCCTTGGTAGTGCTTTGGAGCACAGGTACCTCCTGCTTAGTAACCGTGTCCCAGTAACGTCAGCTGTTCCTCGGTTGTGCCATTGGCTCTTTTCCTTCTGCTGCCCCTCCGGGTTCCAGCACAGTCAGCTGGTCCTCATTACTTGCATTGACTCTTGTACCTTCTGCTACATTTACAAATTGAAGATTTTTTCAATGCTTTTTTGGGTAATCACTCTGGATCTCCAACAATGAAGACGACGACCCTGATGACCACCCCGAAGAAGATGACGACCACAAGGACGACGAGCATCAAGCCAACCAGCCTAAACACCATCACAAAGAAGAAATAAAAGATTACCAAACAGGACTAAGAAGGTTAAGACAAACTACAAGATACAGAACAAGAGACTTAAGAACAATAAGCAGAAGATCAAAAAGCAGAAGAACATGAAGTATAAGACCAAAATGAAGAGCAAAATATATGCTCTAAATTCTAAGCAGAAGAAGACTAAGCAGTGTATGGGGTGAGTCCGTTCCTCCTCGTGGTGCCCCTGGAAAATGCCTGCTGCTGCAGGCTAAACTGAACACGGACAAATACTGTTGTAATTTAAATCTTTTGTGACAGCAAGAACGGAAGGATGAAAAATTCATACTTTGACAGATTACAAGTACAGGATTCTCTGTCACAAATAAGAATATGATGAAGAAGATGAAGTACAATATGAATAAGAATAATAGTTTAATAAGAAGAATCTGAGTAATGTTAACAAAAAGATGAATAGCAAGAAGTTTAAGAAGAAGATAAAGAAGGTGAAGATGAAGAATAATTTGATGAAAAAGATGATGCTGCTGAAGATTATGAAGGAGAAAGTGTGTGAAAAGTTAAAAAGGTGAAGAGCATGGAAGTTGTGAAATATACATATTTGCCAAAATAGAAAAAACGTTAACAACATTGTCAATTTCTTCGTCAATCCGAACATCTGTAAAAAAAAAAATATTTATGCTATTCCATTTGATTGGGTTAAACATCTATGCCTTTAATGTCTCCTCAACCTTCCACAATACATTGTACATTACTCTTTGTTGTTTTCCTTCATGTACAATTAACCAACAAGGCAAGAATGGGTTTTTTTTAATTCCGATATTTTGTTCCCATAGACTTACATGGGACTTCCGGTATCGGTATCGGGTATCGCCGATATTTTAATGGTATCGGCGATACCATTCCGATTCCGATACTTTTGGATATCGGAAAGTATCGCTCAACCCTAACCACGCCCAAACCTACTTCCTCCAATGGCATCTGTCGGGGGTGAGTCAAGAGGGCACTAAAATGGAGCAGGAAAAATGAGGGTTAACTGTGCTGCTGATTAATTCAGTAAAAAAAACAGGAGACCGAAGAATTTGTAACGCGGTTTATTTGTCACCGCGTTTCAAAGTCATCCAATTTCTTCATCAGGAGAAAACACACATAAGAGGGCACTAAACACAGAAGATAGCCAGCTGGTCCACTGAAATTTTCAAATTTGATCTACTTTTATAAGATACAAAGACTTTTAGGATAAACAAAACTAATAAAGAAAAAACTAAAACATTACCGTATATAATTTACTTAGTAAATTATAAAAAAAAGTACTGAAAAATTGAAAAAAAAATTCTCACATAAAACCAAGTCTCATACAGCCACGTCAGTGATAAAAATTAAGAAATATTATGACAGCTGAAATATGGAGGGGCAAAAAAAAAGAATGGCTTGTCATTAACGCCTTTATCGGTCTTGTCAAATCCAAAACAATGTCAGTAAATTTTTGAGAAAATAAAACAATGCCGCATTCATATAGAGGAGCAGATGGAGATTGATGAATACTTCTTGGTCTATCCCCGACAGCCAGAGAAAAACTGCTTGAATTTTCGAGTTATGCAAATTGCCTCTTCAAACAAAGAGGACTTGTACTCTATGGCGCCACCTATTTGAAGTAGCGATCCTACAAGTCACAATCAACCCTTTAACGTTGACTTGTGACTTGTAGGATCGCTACTTCCAATAGGTGGCGCTATAGAGTACAAGTCCTCTTTGTTTGAAGAGGCAATTTGCATATTAAAATTTCCCAGAGGAGCATTGCACAGCGAATAAGCCTCCTTACCTCGACACGCCAGAGCTGGTATGTCACTCTCCACAAGGAGAAACCTTACCCCCTAGACCTGAATTTTCGAGGTCATTTCAAACTATGAACTCAGTTGTAAGAAACCCATTGTGAACCTGAAGTCACAACTTGACTTGGAATGAATTGTTCTGAGTCCAGTCTTCTGGTAATCTGCTCTGATACAGGAGAAGATTTATGATGTGAATCTAGGCAGTGTGTTTCGGTCCGTGCTTCCTGTGCCCCATCACTACAGTACTGTCTGTCATTCAGCACTATACAAGTTTAGTAGATGATTAACATTCCGCACATTCCCACTGTTGATTCATTGTCTCATCAGAACATTGTGCATTGTGTTTGGTCCACATATGTCTGTGAATGGACATTTGTAACTGTACCTACAAAAATCAGCAGAGTTATCAAGTCTCCTCCACTGATATTTTATTGGAACTATTTTCTGTTTTTTAGCATGCATTATAGGCTACAATGGAACCTATAATTTTACTTTTCAAAATTGTCATGTTTTTTATGCTTGTAATTGAGGAATAACACTATTTATGGGCAATATAATGACTTGTATCCTGCCTTTTTCACCATTTTCCCCTGTGCTAGTTTTAGCTATAATTTTTTACTTTTCTAGTGGGAGCTAGATGCTGTGATGTCTCCCAAACCTAGCTCACAAAGACATGAGGGACTCCTGCTCGCCTGTCTCTATGTAGCACATGTTCAGCAGCAGCGAAAACAACCTATATATTACAGCAGTACTGAGCAGTGTTGCTGTGAAATACAGTTCCAGGGAGATAAACACTTTCTAGAAAGCAGTAGTGTGTGTCTGCACCTCTCTCTGTTTTTTTCTACTTCCTATACTTCTCTTCAAAGGGCAAGTGTAATGTGATCCTTCAGTGTGCTGGCAATCCCTATTGGTTAAACCAATAGGAAAATTATCTAATATTTTTACCTTGCCAGGATGCCAGGGTACCTGGGGCATACTTAAAAGTGCTGAGACAGGACGCATAACAGTAGGGCATAGCTAATGGCATACCAATTCCTAGGGCATACCCATAGGGGCATACCTAAAAAGTGTTATACAAAGTTTTAAATGAAATGTCAGAAATATACATCTGAAGAAGTAGTATAGTAGTTCTAAGAAAAAGCGGATATTAAAAAAGGAATGTGAGTTATGACTATTTATTTAGATGTGATTCGGCCAGTAAGAAGTTAAAATTTATTATTGCTGAGGGCAAATGTGTATCTCTAGATGACACAATACAGAAATTGGACATAGCCCAGAATTAAAGGAACTGGGCAAAATGCTGATAGATCCTAATTTCTTGGACATCACAAGGTTACCAGGACTTGCAACAAAGGCTTCCACCAGTACACTGGGGAGGTCTATTTTCAGATGGGTGCCACATTAGCTTTTTCAGCCAACAGCTGGGGATTGAATGCATTCATTTTTTCTTCTTAAAGTTTCCCCTTTCGGACCATTAGAGTTTACATTAATAAGAATCTGTAGACATGCATCAAAATCTATTACATGGTATTAAAAACTTTAAAAAAAACTCTACAGTATTTTTGAGATGTCTAACCTTGGTTCCTCCAAACTTTTCATTTCCTGTGCATTAGTCTTACTTCAAACAACCTAGTCAGGAGTAACTGGGAGCATCTGCTGGACTTTACGTAATGGGTTCACCAAGTTTTTTTTAACTATGGGCCTAAAAATTAACAGGCAGATAATTGCTAACTACCTGCCTGTTTTAACTGGCACAGAGTGGTCATTGACCGCATTCAACCGCTCAACGTCAACTGAGCAACTCTTCCTCCTCCCGGTTGTTTTGTCGACGTGGTGTTACTCCCAAAGCCATGTTGATTGGCAACCGGCTACCCGCAGTTAGGCAGCGGGGAGCCGGTTGTCCATCAGCATGACATCCACAATCACGCTGTGTGAGTAGAACAGAATAGAAGGTGCTACTCTTGTTGGAAGCCACTGAATCACCGGAAGGAATAGTCTGTAACCGCTCTGTGCTGGCAGAGATCTGCGTCAGGCACAACAGACAAGTAAGCAGAAAGTGAACAAGAAAAACAGTCCAGAATAAACTGTTATGTTTCGGTAGCTGAGGAGTGCAGGTAAAAAGGCAATACACCAGAGCAGTTGGAATCTATGAGATTGCAGTACCCTGACTAACCACCACAACTAGAGGCAGCCGTGGAGCGTTCCTACGTTGGTCCTAGACGCCTCGTCACAGCCTGAGAAACTAACTACACCTAAAGATAGATATAGGAAAACTATCTGCCCCGGAGCAGATCCCCAAAGATAATAGAAAGCCCCCAAACATGTAATGGCGGTTAGACAAGATGAAATACTGACACAGAAAGAAAATAGTACGAGCAAACGCTGGGGCCCAAACTAACTAAATAGAAAAGGACAGGAAGGGTACTTACTGCAATCCCAAAAAACCCTGCAAAGCACCAACTCTACTAATTTCAAAAACACCTGAGATCACACGACCTCCTCCACCCAAATCAGTTCTCTGGTGTAGCAAAATCAAAACAGCAGCCACTGAAAAAACTGGAAAAAGCAAAAGTACAAACATCAGTGGCTGAACAAAACTGAGAGGGCAGAAGCCCCCGGAGGGACCCTAAAGACCCCCACAGAAGTGCAGGACAAAATGCAAAAATATAGCACAAACACAAAAGAAGAAAATGTCTTATCTGTTAGCAGGAGATGCAGACATGACACAGCAGGCTACAAGGGAAACTGGAATAAAGGATTCAGACCAGAACAATTGATCACCGGCAACCCAGATGGGAAGGTGACTCCCTTATATAAGACCAGTCAGTAACACCTGATTCCCAGTCCTCACAATCATCACTGGACAGACTAGCACCGCTTGTAACCACCAGAGGGAGCCTCTGCTCAGAACTCATCTCAAACCCATTCACAACAGTACCCCTCCTTGAGGAGGGGTCACTGAACCCTCATTTGAGCAACCAGTCGGTCAGGATGAGTTCTATGATACGCACGGATAAGTCTCCTAGCATGGATGTCCGAAGCAAACACCCAAGAATTGTCTTCCTGACCATAACCTCTCCATTTAACCAAATACTGGAGTTTCCGTCTAGAAAAACGAGAATCTAATATTTTCTCAACCACATACTCCAGATTGCCCTCAACCAAAACAGGGTCAGGAGGCACAGCAGCAGGAACCACTGGCTCAACAAACCTCTTCAACAAGGACTTGTGGAACACGTTATGGATCTTAAATGTCCCCTGGAAGAAGCAAACGAAAAGAAACAGGATTAATAATCTCCATGATCCTATAAGGTCCAATGAACCTAGGCTTAAATTTAGGAGATGCTACTCTCATAGGAATATTCTTTGAGGACAACCAGACCAAGTCCCCCACTTTAAACCGAGGACCATCAGTCCTATGCCGGTTAGCAAACCGCTGGGCCCTCTCCTGAGAGAGGGACAACCTCTCCACTACCTGGTCCCAAATCAGTTGCATACGCTCCACAACAGAGTCAACACCTGGACAGACAGAAGCCTCCGTCTGTCCTGAAGAAAATCGAGGGTGAAACCCAGAATTACAGAAAAACGGAGACATCAAAGTAGCAGAGCTAGCCCTATTATTAAGAGCAAACTCAGCCAAAGGCAAAAAAGAGACCCAGTCATCCTGATCAGCAGACACAAAGCATCTTAGATAAGTCTCCAATGTCTGGTTTGTTCTCTCAGTTTGACCATTGGTCTGAGGATGAAATGCCGAGGAGAAAGACAATTGAACACCCAGTTTAGAACAAAAAGTCCTCCAAAATCTGGAAACAAACTGGACTCCTCTGTCAGACACAATGTTCTCAGGAATGCCGTGTAAACGAACCACGTGCTGAAGGAACAACGGCACCAATTCAGAGGAGGAAGGCAACTTAGGTAATGGCACAAGATGTATCATCTTGGAAAACCTATCACAAATTACCCAGATGGTGGTCATTCTCTGAGAAACAGGAAGGTCGGAAATGAAATCCATAGAGATATGGGTCCATGGTCTCTTGGGCACAGGCAATGGCATCAATAAACCACTAGAGCGAGACCAAGTCCCGCAGGACTGCACAAATTCCCTGACATCACGAGACAAAGTAGGCCACCAAAAGGACCGACTAACCAAGTCTCTGGTACCAAAAATTCCGGGATGCCCAGCCAACGCGGAACAATGAATCTCAGACATCACACTCTTTTTCCACTGGTCCGGGACAAACAATTTTCCAACAGGGCAGCACTCGGGCCTATCCTCCTGACACCCCTCCAGAGCAAGTCTCAAATTGGGCGAGATGGCGGAAAGAACTACACCCTCTTTCAAAATAACAGAAGGATCAGATAACTCAGGAGAGTCCGCAAGGAAACTCCTCGAGAGGGCATCCACCTTAACATTCTTAGTGCCAGGAAGAAAGGAAACCACAAAATTAAAACGTGTGAAAAACAAGGCCCACCTGGCCTGTCTAGGATTGAGTCGCTTGGCAGATTCCAGATAGACCAGATTCTTATGGTCCGTAAGGACCACCACCTGATGTTTGGCTCCCTCCAGCCAATGTCTCCACTCTTCAAAAGCCCACTTCATGGCCAATAACTCCCGATTACCCACGTCATAATTACGTTCAGTAGGAGAAAATTTTCGAGAGAAAAAGGCACAAGGGTTACTTTTAGAGGTCTCTGGATCTTTTTGGGACAAAACGGCACCTGCCCCAATTTCAGAGGCATCAACCTCCACCTGAAATGGCAGAGAAACATCAGGCTGCCGTTAGAACAGGAGCAGAAGTGAATCTCTGCTTAAGTTCCTGAAATGCAGAGACTGCCTCAGGAGGCCAATTCACCACATCAGAACCCTTTCTGGTCAAATCAGTTAATGGTTTAGCAATAACCGAGAAATTTACCAATAAATTTACGATAAAAATTGGCAAAACCCAAAAATCTCTGAAGAGCCTTTAATGAAGTAGGTTGGACCCAATCACAGATGGCCTGAACCTTGACGGGTCCATTCAATAACAGATGGGGACAAAATGAATCCCAGAAATGAGATCCTCTGTACACCAAAAAGACACTTTGATCCCTTCATATACAGAGCATTCTCTCTCAAATCTGGAATACAGTTCGAACATGTTTCACATGAGAGTCCAGTCATTAGAAAAAATCAAGATATCATCCAAATAAACAATCAGAAATTTGTCCACAAAATCCCTGAAAATGTCATTCATGAAGGACTGGAAGACGGAAGGAGCATTAGTGAGTAGAGTTGAGCGATACTTTCCGATATCTAAAGTATCGGAATCGGAATGGTATCGCCGATATCACTAAAAAATCGGCGATACCCGATACCGATACCGGAAGTCCCATGTAAGTCTATGGGAACAAAATATCGCAACTAAAAAACCCCATTCTTTCCTTGTAAACACTAAATATACACACATAGAATACATATATATATATATACATGTCATTGTGACTATATATATACATATATGTAAGTTTATACACTTCTACATAGTAAAATATCCTTTGATTCAATTGCGGGTAAAGCGGCTTCAGTGAAAAGACAGAAGCACCCGACATGAAATGACACTTGGTGTATATAGGGTTAAACATTTCTTTTCATGTCCTTTGCTATCTAATTTGCACAAACAATTAAATCAGACTATGTGTGCAAAATTTCACACCTGTAGGGGTTAATTAAAGGTGTAAATTCGTTGTAAAAAAAAACGGACTTTTTTGCTACGAATTTACACCTTTAATTAACCCCTAGAGGTGTGAAATTTTTGCACATATAGTCTGATTTAATTGTTTGTGCAAATTAGATAGCAAAGGACATGAAAAGACATGGTTAACCCTATGTACACCAAGTGTCATTTCATGTCGGGTCACCCGACATGAAATGACACTTGGTGTACATAGGGTTAAACATTTATTTTCATGTCCTTTGCTATCTAATTTGCACAAACAATTAAATCAGACTATGTGTGCAAAATTTCACACCTCTAGGGGTTAATTAAAGGTGTAAATTCGTTGTAAAAAAAACGGACTTTTTTTGCTACGAATTTTACACCTTTAATTACCCCTACAGGTGTGAAATTTTGCACACATAGTCTGATTTAATTGTTTGTGCAATTAGGCTGGAGTCACACACAACCACAAAAAATCGGTCCGTTTTAGACGGTCGACAATCGGATCAAAATAAAAAACATCACACATCCTTCTGTCATCCGATTTTCCTTCAAAGATGCGATTTAGTCGCATGTGTGTGTACCTTGTAACATCCGATTTTCATCCGACTTGCGAGATTTTCTCGCAGGCTTGCAAAACTGACATATAATGGATCCAAAAGAATAGTATTTAAATGCCAAAAGAAAGAATAGATATATACACATAGAATACATATATATATATGCATGTCATTGTGACATGTATATATACATATATTTATAGTTCTTACACCTTCTACATACTGTTATAGCCGCTAATTCAATTGCCGGCTTCAGTAAAATCACAGAACCGACATGAAATGATACATTGTTTCCACACATTTAACCATGTAATTTCATGTATTTTTTATATATGTTTGAAACATACAATTAACATGAGTATATGTGTGCTAAATTTCAGACATGTAGGGGTTAATTAAAGGTGTAAATTCGTTAAAAAAAAATGCGTGGGCTCCCGCTGTATTTTCTCCACCAGACAGACAAAGCAAGCGAGTGGGGGCAGTATAATAATAGCCTAGGAGGGTACATTTTTTTTTGTGCCCCCCCTGGCTACTAACATCTGCCCCCAGACACCCCAGAAAGGGCAAATCTATAATTAGATTCGCCCTTTCTGGCACTTTGCCCGTCTATTCCCATTGCCCTGTAGCGGTGGCGAATGGGTTAATAAGGGGTTTAAAATGACCTTGCAATTGAAAGGTCACTTTAAGCCAGGTTAATAATTGATAGCTGTCAATTAGGCAACTATCAATTATTAATCCTATTGTATGAAAGAAAAATCAAACACACACACTTTAATAAAAAATAAGTTTAATTAAATAATCACACAGTTTTTGACCATATTTTATTTTCCTGCTAAAACCATTTCCTGTAATAAAAATAAAATAAAAAAGCAAAATTATACTTACCAATCCGATGTACAGTCAGGTCCCACGGTGTAATCCATCAGAAAGGGTTAACAGGTTACAGGTCGCAGAGAGCTAATAATGCTGTCTCAGACCTGTATTCCCCTGAATGAATAAGTTCCTCTCCCAGCGAAAGTAGAGGAATAGATTCATGAATGGCTTAATTGATTTATTGCCAATTTAACTGTAGTGACCTGACCTAAAGGGAAAGTGGACACAATCAATTAAGCTTCATTCATGAAACACATCCTCTCCTGTCACCAGGAGAGGAACTTATTCATTCATGAGCTTTGAGCTGAGCATGCAGGATTACTTGCACTGCTTGGCTCAAAGCTAGTTAACCCTTTGTGAAGGATTACAGCGTGGGACGTGACAGATCGGCGGAAATAGGTAAGAATAATGTTGTTTTATTTCTTTTTCTTTATTTTAGGAGATCAATGGCTTCGCACGGATTTAGTGTAAAATAAAATATGGTAAAAAAAAATGTGTTTTTTATTTCATTAAAATTTATTTATTCTTAAAGTGTGTGTGTTTTTTTTATTTACATTCAATAGATTAATAATTGATATTGTCTAATTGACAGCTATCAATCATTAACCTGCCTATAAGGTCACCTTTCAATTGCAAGGTGACGTAAGGTGAGATTAACCCATTCGCCACCGGCTACAGGGCAATGGGAATAGACGGCAAAGTGCCAGAAAGGGCGAATCTAATTATAGATTTGCCCTTTTGGGGTGTCTGGGGGCAGATGTTATTAGCCAGGGGGGGACAAAAAAAATGCCCCCCCCTGGCTATTATTATCTGCCCCCACTCGCTTTGCTTTGTCTGTCTGGTGGAGAAAATACAGGCGGGAGCCCACGATTTTTTTCAACGAAATTACACCTTTAGTTAACCCTAATGTCTGAAATTTTGCACAAATACACTCATGTAATTGTATGTTTCAAACATATATAAAAATACATGAAATTACATGGTTAAAATGTGTGGAAACAATGTATCATTTCATTCGGCTCTGTGATTTCACAAAACCCGGCAATTGAATTAGCGGCTATTACAGTATGTAGAAGTCTAGGAACTATAAATATATGTATATATACATGTCACAATGACATGTAATATATATATGTATGTGTTCATTTTGTAATTATCTATTCTTTCTAGTCTTTATTAAAGCTGTCAGTGTGATTTTACAGTATAGGCGAGGATGAATTGCCGCTTTTCTAAAGGACACCGATGCGATTTCATCGCAAGTCACACAGTGTGGTCCGTTTGTAATCAGATTTTTTCATCGCTCCCCATAGACTTGCATTGGCGATTGTCGACCGACAATCGTGACAATCGCAGCATGCTGCGATTTGTACACGGACGTTTAAAACGGACCACAAAAATCTGATACTGGGAGCTGCTCCATAGATTAACATAGGTCCGACTGCAATGCGATATTTCATCGCATTGCATCGTCCGATTTTGTCCCCAGTGTGACTCCGGCCTTAGATGCAAAGGACATGAAAGACATGGTTAACCCTATGTACACCAAGTGTCATTTCATGTCACCCGACATGAAATGACACTTGGTGTACATAGGGTTAACCCATGTCTTTTCATGTCCTTTGCTATCTAATTTGCACAACAATTAAATCAGACTATGTGTGCAAAATTTCACACTGTAGGGGTTAATTAAAGGTGTAAATTCGTTGTAAAAAAAACGGACTTTTTTGCTACGAATTTACACCTTTAATTAACCCCTACAGGTGTGAAATTTTGCACACATAGTCTGATTTAATTGTTTGTGCAAATTAGATAGCAAAGGACATGAAAATACATGGTTAACCCTATGTACACCAAGTGTCATTTCATGTCGGGTTCTGCATTTTCACAAAAGCCGGCAATTGAATTAGCGGCTATTATACTATGTAGAAGTGTATGAACTACAAATATAAATATATATATATAATGTGTCACAAATTCAATGACATGTATATATATAATATGAGGTGTAAAATTGCTGAAAAAAATGCGTGGGCTCCCGCCTATTTTCGCAACCAGACAGACAAAGCCAGTGAGGGGGGCAGATAATAATAGCCCAGAGAGGGACCATTATTTTGCCCCCCCCCGGCTACTAACATCTGCCCCCAGACACCCCAGAAAGACAAATCTATAATTAGATTCGCCCTTTTGGCACTTTGCCCGTCCTATTCCCATTGCCCTGTAGCGGTGGCGAAAAGGGTTAATATGGGGTTAAAGCCACCTTTCTATTTGAAAGGTGACTAAGCCAGGTTAAAAATTGAGAGCTGTAATTAGACAACTATCAATTTTTTAACCATTGCATGAAAAAAATAAAACACACACCTTTAATTAAAAATCATTTTAATGAAATAAAGACACTGTTTTTGACCATCTTTTATTTTACTGCAAAAACCATTTCCTGTAATAAAAAAAAATAAAAAAGCAAAATTATTTTACCTATCCCCTGCACAGTCAGGTCCCACGGTTTTAAACCTTTAGAAAGGGTTAATTTTTTATGCAGGGCCGCACTAATGCTGCACCTACAGTAAACCCAAATGAATGAGTTTTCCTCTCCTGCCTGCGGAGGTAAAGGGTGGGGTTCAAAATAACGATACACCGCGATCCCGACAACGAAATGCACTTGTCAGGATCGCTGGTTTACGCTACATGTGTGCTGAGCTGCCAAACAGGGAGTTCGGCAGCGATCGGGGGCGCGACACTGCGGGTAACATCGCTAAGGGCCCGCCACATAGCGATTCGCTACCGAGATCGCTGCGAGTCACTAGTTTTGTACGCGCAGCGAGCTCACCAGCGATTCGCTGTGTGTTACATTCAGCGACGATCACCCCCCTGCCGGGTTCCTGATCGTCGCAGAAATGTCAGGACCTTTTTGATCGTGGTTTCCCCTACAGGCACGCATCGCTGCGTGTGACAGGGGGAACCCGGACCGCTGGTAACCAAAGGTCCACAGGGTTTCCGGGGGCCCCCCAGCGCTTGGGGAAAACCCCTGTGTACCTTGAACCACTCCCGCATCAGGGCGTGGTATCCCAAGGACACGCGGGGGGTTTTAGGACAGCCCCGCGCCTGGAAACCCCCCGTGTACCTTGGTTACCGCGGATGCTGGTTTTCCCCCCCGCACACGCACGATGTGTCCTGTCGCGGAAACCAGCGATCAAAGGCCTGACATTTCAGCGACGATACGATACCCGGAGGGGGGTGATCGTCGCTAAAATCACACACAGCGATTCGCTGGGACTTGCGCTGCGTCACAAAACTAGGACCCCCAGCATCTCGGTAGCTACGCTAGTGAGCGGGCCCCCTAAGGGAAACTTAATTGATTGTTTCCATTTTCACTTCAGGCAGCCGGGGACACAATCAGTGATCAGGGGAAAAATGATTAAAAAAAAAAAGGGGTTCCCTTGAAAAAAAAATGGCGTGGGGCCCCCCCTATTTTTTTTAAAACCCCAGTAAGCGCCGCGGGGGCCGGGGGTTTTCAGGCTGTTAAAGCCAAGATCCATGGCCCTTTTGCCACCTAAAATTCCGGGGCCACAGCTCTGTATACTTGGCTGATTAAAAAAAAATGGGGATCCCCCAAAAAAAATTGGGGGGGGGTCCCCCTTTTTTTTGTTAACCAGCCAGAAAGAAAACCGCTGGGGCCGGATTTTCAGGCTGTTAAGGAGCCAAGATCCATGGACCTTGCCCCTAAAAATCCCGGGGGCCACGCAGTCTGTATATCTTGGTTATTAAAAAAATAGGGGACCCCCCTAAAAAAAAAGGCGGGGGCCCCCCCTATTTTTTTTAACCAGCCAGATAAAAAAAACCGCTGGGCCCCTGGTTTTCAGGCTGTTAAGGAGTCAAATCCAGGACCTTGCCAGCCTGATTCCAGGACAGCTTCTGCAATTTTTGGCTGTTTAACAAAAATAGGGGCCCCCCTCAAAAAAATTGGCGGGGGCCCCCCCTATTTTTGTTAACCCCCAGAGAAGCAGACCGCGGGCCCCGGGTTTTTTCGGCTTTAAGGGCAGATCCATGGCCTTGCCAGCCTAAAAACCGGGCCCCAGCAGTCTGCAATTTGGGGGTGAATTAACAAAAATAGGGGATCCCCTCAAAAAAATTTTGGCGTGGGGTCCCCCCTTTTTTTGTTAACCACCAGATGAAGCAGACCTGGGCCGGTTTTTTCAGGTTGGAAGGGGAACCAAATCCGGGCCCTTGAAACCCCGATAATCCAGGCCCAGCGTCTCTTTGCTTGGCGGTTAACAAAAATAGGGACCCCTCGAAAAAAAACGGCGGGGGACCCCCCTATTTTTTTAACCACCAAAGTAAAATGCAGACTGCGGGCCTTTTTTTTAAAAAAAGAAGCAAGCCCATGGTTTGGCCCTCAACCCGATAATACCAGGTACAGCACCCCACATTTTGGCATCAAAAAGTGCCAATTGTGGCATTTCCCGGGGCTTTCCCCCACTTGCCCGTAGGGGGAGCGGGTAAAAGGGGTTAATGTCCGTTTTTTGCAGGTGACAATAAGCCCGTTAATAATGATGGCGAAAATAAGCCCGTCCTTTAAAAAACCCAAAGTTATTAAAAATATAAAAAAAAGACACGCAAAAAAAAATCTTTAATGAAAAAAAAGAAAAAACACAGTTTTCATTTTTTTATTATAACTCTTCCCCCACGCCATCGTCCCCTGTAAAAAAAGAAAAAAAAACAAACCAACATATCCCCTCCGACGCAGCCCCCAAAAAGATAGTCCACGACGACCACTCTCTACTCGCAATGACAGGCAGACCTGTCACGCGACGCAGCAAGCGATTACCGGTTTCCCCCGGGGTTCTCATGGACTGACTGTTTTTTGGCCGGGATTCCCACAGTCACGCAGTTATCGCAAAACGCATGTGACCGCCGGGAAAGAAGATGGGGGCCATGAAGCAGTGCAGGAGGGGCCGCCGGAGATCTTCCCCGGAAAAAGCCGTCTCTGACAGCCCACCGCGGCACTGACAGTGACAGTGACACCCGTTCCCGGGACCGATAAGCAAAAAATGGAACCGGAATCGAATTCCGTACAGCTAATATCGGGGATACCCATATTTCAGTATCGGAATCTCAACACATTTTTGGGCCCAAAGGGCATCACCAGGTACTCAAAATGCCCTTAGGGTATTGAATGCCGCTTCCTTCACCCGTGCTTATGCGAATAAGGTATACGCCCCCTGAGGTCAAGCTTGGAACCAAGTGCGTTTTTCACCCTGGAAAACAGGTTTAAAAAAAAGGGTGACGGTTTTGATATTTACAGAAATTTTTCAAGAGCGATAATCAATCACGCCTTAAGAACCCCCTTTTTGGCCAAAAAAAAAAAACCCACCTAAGGTGAAAGGGGGGTCTATATCCCTTCTCCAAATTCTTGATTTTAAAACCCATAGCGTCATTTCAGGTACAAAAAATTAAAAAGGCGCCTTTGGGAATTTACTACCCCGGGACTAATTCAATAGCGCATATAGCCCTAGGGAGGCAAAGGGTGCAGATTACTTTCGCTAAACACATCAAAAAATCAATCAAAAAGTCAGGAACATCCTGACCTGGGGGGGGGCAGAAAAACGGATGTTGGTTTTAACACATTGGCACCCCCCAAAGGGGTTTCAGACAAAAGTTTTTCCCAAACCAAAAAAAAGGAAAAAGAGACTGTAACCAAAAGGGGGAAACCCCGCAAAGAAAATTCATGCAGATAAACCAGAACCAAAAATTTGCAGCACTCCTGGTGACAGGTTCCAACCCTCTTTAAAACCTGAGTAGAAAATGGGGTTATTCTCAAAAAAGGGTAGAAAAGCCCCCGGGGGAAAAAAGACTTCTGTGGGTATCAAGGGAATCCACAACGGTTTTGCAAAATCATAATCCATCGGGGTTTAAAACTCTCCAGAATTAAAAAAAAGCCGAGCAGAAAATGAGGACAAGAGCATACAGAGTGACTTTAAAAAAAAACTTAGTCTAAAAACAAACCCCAAACAACTGAGCGGAAAAAGGGGTTTTTCCCCCCCTTGGGGAGACAAAATAGCTGGGGAAATCACCCCCAGAAAAAAAAAAACCCCTTGCGCTTTCAAACTCATGACGCTTGGGGCCCCCGACAAAACCCCTCTATCACACTGAAAGGGTTCAAAAAACGGGGTTTCCCAAAAAAAAAGGCAACCCCTTTTCCCCATCTTCTCGCTCACGAAACTCCCGTAAATTTTTAATCGCTAAAAAACTGAATCTTGGGAAACCCGGGGGGACGGGGGAAACCCACCATAACACCCCTTTTTAAAAAAATTACAGACCCTTGGGGGAAAAGGGGGCCCCCAAAGCGTCGTCAATTTCCTTTTTGGGCGGGGCCCGCCCCCTAGGAAAATTTTTACATTAAAAAACCACGTCACAACCCCCTTTTTAAAAACCAACAAGGCTTTTTCACTGTCAGTGACTTGGGGTCATCGACAAAAACCCCCCAAAGGGCCGAAAAAAAGCATTTAACATCACCAAAAACAGGATCCCCGGGGATCAGGGAAAAAGCCCAAACCGAGGACGCCCCCGGAGAGAGATTAATTTAACCTGCTGCGATCCTTTTCCCCCCGGGTTAGATTTTTTAAAGGGGGAAAAAAAATTTTTTAAAATTTTTTTAAATTCTAAACTTAAACTGGGTCCCCTAAAAAAAAAAATGGGTCCTGGGGTTACCCGGCAAACCCAAAAAAATGGCAAATTAAATCTTTTAAAACCCCCCCAAAATGTGGGGAAATATTGAAAAAAAATCCCCCCCAAACCCGGATAAAGGGGAAAAAAAAAATGAAAAAAAAAAAAAATTTTAAAAATTTAAAAATTTTTTTTCCCCCGGAGTAAAAAATTTTCAATTTTTTTGGGGTAAAATTTAAGTTTTTGGGGGGGCCGGGGGCAAAAAAAGGAAATTTGTTGAGGGAAAAAACCCACCCCAAAAAAAAATAGGCCTTTTTAGTTTTGGTTTTTTTAAAAAATTTAAAAAAAATTTTAAAAAAAAAAATTTTTTAAAAATTTTTGGGGGGGAAAAAAAGGGGAAAAAAACCCCAAAAATTTTTTGGGGTTAAACGGGTAAATATGAACAAAAGTATTTGGAAATTTTTGGGAAATAATTTTTAAAAAAAAACAAAGGGGGTTTTAACCCAAAAAATGAAAAAAAACCCCCCTTTTTTTAAAAAAACCCAATTAAAACCCCCCCACCCCCTATTTTGGGTTAAAAAAAAAAAAACAAAAAAATTAAAACAAAAAAAAACATTGTGAACAAAATAGGGGGCAAAGCCCCCGGGGGGGTGAAGAACCCCCCAAAAAAGGGGGAAAAAAAAAATTTTAAAAAAAAAAAAAAGAAAATCTTTCTTTTAAAAGCGAAACCCACCAAAAAAGGGAAAAAAATTTTTTTTTTAAAATTTTAAAAAAATTTCCCCCGGGAACCCCTGGGGGTCTCCCCAAAAAAACCCCGTAAAACCAAAATTTCCCCCCCCCCAAAAACACACGGACAGACTAGCACCGTTTTAAAACCCCCAAGGGGGCCTCTCTCAGAACTCATCCAAACCCTTTTAAACAATAAACCCTTTAATCCCTTTCCCAAAAACAAAAATTAAATTTTCAGCAATTCCCCCCCCCAAAAAGAAACTTCTATCATTACTATCTTCTACTATTAACCAACCATTTGCTAATCTTCAATTTTTTGAATTTGTTGGAAAAATTTATTAATCTAGAAGGTTCCTCCCCACTAACCTATTGAAAATTGGGGGAAATTAGATCATTTTGTCATTTCCTTTTACGATGTTGCAAAACTTGTTTTGGTATATTTCATTTCTCCAAAAATACCGGGGCCCTGCAATCATTTTAAAAAAGCTACCCTTTTTTTAAACCTTTTTCCCCTTTTTAAATTTGCAGACTGCCCTTGAGAAACAACCCAAACCCCTACAAGCTTGCTTTTCCCCCTTCATGCAAAAACCACAAGTCTTTTGGAATGCTGCGGCCCCCAAAATTTTTAATTCCTTCTTTGACAGACCCAAAAAAAACCCCCGAAACACAATCTGACCAAATCAATCTTTTTTTTTTTATTCCCTAACGTTTTATGATTCCTCAAAAAATTTTACAAGAATGAATGGTTTTTCACCAAAACCCCCCGGTCGGGAAGGACCAAAAAAATAAAATGCCGCAGTTATCCCCCTTTAATCCTTACAAGGGAAAAAAAAAAAATATTCTTTGGCTTTTTCTTTTTGGAAATTTCCCCGATCAAAAAGTCTCCAGGGGTTTTTGAAGATCACAAAGACGTTTAAAAAATGTTTAAATTTTTTAACCCCGGACTATCTGCTGTCTTTGCTTTGGAAACTTTTTTCTGTCCCCCAAAGCTATTTTTAAAAAGGGAAAAAAAATTTCGAGTAAAGGAAATTTTTTTGTCCTCTTTGCCTTAATTTTAAAAATTCATTTTTTGTTACTCGACGTAAGATTTTTTTCAACGTATAGCCATCATTGAACTCCGTGACCCGGGGGAATTTTAAAAAAGGGGGGATAATGTTTTCCTCCCCAAAAAAAAGAAAATGGGGGGGGCGGGCCCTTTTTCCTTTTAAAAAGGGGGGATTATAAATTTTCAGTCGATAGTAAAAATTGACAGGTTTCAAAAAGGGGCAGTGAAAAAAATTTGGGAAAACCCCCTTTTGTTGTTCTAATTAATGGCTGAGCCAAAAATTTTTTTTAAACCCCTTTTTTTCCTTTCTTTTCCAAAATTAAACATTTTAATTAAATAAAAAATTCATTTTGCTTTCTAACTTTAAATGCCGTTTTCATTCATCACACTGCGCCCGTACACAATTTGGGCAAAATTTTTCCCCCCTCCCCGTGCATTCCCTGAAACAATCGCTTTAATTAAACTGCTCTTTTAAACAATCAATTTCTTCCCGGGGGGAAAAAAAAATATTTAATTGGTGCTGGTTTTGTTTTTTTTCCCCCAAAAAAATTCTGGCTACGACTCAAAAGTTTTAAAAACGACATTAAGTTTAGATTTTTTTCCCTTCAAAAAAATTTTTAAAAATTTTTTTTTTTTTTTTGGCCCTTTTTCAAATTAAAAGAACTTAATTTTTTTCTAGCAATCCCCAGTAATTTTGTTAAAAAACCCTTTTAAAATGAAAAGCTAAAATTTTTTTTTTTTACTAAAGAGGTAGTCTTTTTTTTCCAGTCTTTATTCTTTTTTTTTAAAGGGCCCAAAAAAAAAAAGGGCCCTGCTTACATATATCCCCGGTTTTAAAAAAAGAATTTTTTATATTTTTTTCAATTCCTTGCGTTTTCCCCTGTGCAAGGCATTGCAAAAGCTTCCCCTATTCTGAAAACCTGAAACCCTTTTTATTTTTTGGGTTTTGGGGGGTTGGGTTGGGGTTTTTTTTTGCACCCAGAACGATGTTTCTACTGATAACAATCTTGGGGGGAAATACAAATTTTTTGTTCGCATTTACTGACATTTAGTGTTGTTGGGGCCCCAAAAAAACATAATTCCTGTGTTTTATCTTCTTTTTTCTTTGGGTTTTTTTCTTTTTGGGGTTAATTTTTTTTTTTCATTATTTTAAATTTAAAAGAAAAAAAACTTTTGCAAAGCAATAAAACCAAATATACCTTTTAATTTTTTTTTATTTTTTTTGGCTTTATTGAGGCAAAGGGCGGGTTTTAAACATTTGGGGTTTTTTTTTTTTTTTTTTTTCTTTTTTTTAAAAAATTTCAAAGATAGGGACGTAATATAACAAAGGCTACTTTACACTTTTTTTTTTTTTCGGGGCGTTTCGACTTGAAAAACCCGCGATTTTAGTCGCATCAGCATCCATTTCGACAAAAAAAAACGGGTTTTTCTCGATTTCATGCTTTTTTTTTAATGCGTTTGCGGGGTTTTTTTTTGGGGGATGCGTCTCTATGGTACTTTCTATCATCTCTGTCCCATCATTTTGGCCCCCCATCTCTGCTCCCCTCCAAACATTCGTCCACCATCATCTCTTCCCCACATCTCTGTCTGTCTCCTCCCCCTCTCCCGTCGGGCTCCATCATTTTCTGTCTCCATCCCTCTCTGCTTTCTCCATCATCTCTTTTCTCCCCTCATCTCGTCTCCTCATCTCTGTTTTTCCCCCCCATCCCGTCCCATCATCCTTCTCCAAAATCTCTTTGTTCCATCTCCTGTCCCATCATCTCTTCTCCTCATCTCGTCCCCATCTCTCTGTCGTCTCCCTCAATCTGTTCCATACATCTCTCTGTCTCCATACATCATCTCCCCTCCCAAACTTCTGTCTTTTCCCCAAACCTGTCTCCATCCTCATGGCTCCCTTTTTCAGAAAAAAAATTTCTTTCGGCAAAAGCGCTAGGCGCAGAGCATGGGGGCAGCCAGCGCCCCCATAGAGCAAAGTTTTTTTTTGTGCATAGCTGCCACACGGGGCACGGGATTTTTTTAAAACGGTTTACTGAAAAAAAAAAAGCAACAAGTACCTAGCGGTAGGGCGCACACCGGGGGAAAACCCCAGCGAAAAGAAGCTTTCAAGCGCTAAAACCCTCGCCCCCCAGTTAAAGAAAAGGGGGAAAATTGCGCATGCGTCCCCCAAAGGGGGGTGCGCTGGCGATAAAAAAGCAATTAAAGTAGCCTAATACATATAACTAAGTTTACTTTTGAAAAGGGGGGAAATCAAAATTTACTACTTCACTTAAACCTATATCTCGTGAAAAGGGCCCCCGTGTATAAACCGCTCCCCTAAAATTTTCCACAAAAAACGGGAAAAACTTATGACCCCCTTTAAAACCTAGGGGAAAAAAAGATTATTCCCCCATATGCTCCCCCAAATTTGGGGCCCCCCCCCAAAATGCAAAAGATTTTTCCCCCCTATGATCCCCAGATTACCCCCCCAAACGCTCAGATTAAAGCCCCCCGCTGCACAAATTATGGGCCCAAAAGCCCCCTGATTTGGGCCCCCCCCTGCTCCAATTATGCCCCCCTTTTGCTCCAAAAATTAAAGCCCCCAAAATGTCACAGATTATGCCCCCCAAAAATCCCGATTATGCCCATTGCCCCCCGTTTTCCCCCAATGCTCCAAATTTTCCCCTAGGCTCCAAATTTTGCCCCCATAGCTCCAGATTTTTCCCCCCCAAAGCTGCCGATTTGGGCCCCCCTAACGGGGGAAATTTTTTCCCCACGCTGCGATTAGCCCCCATATGTTTCCAGATTAGCCCCGTTTTTTAAAAGGGGTTTAGAAAAGGGTTTTGAGCAGAGGCCCCTCTGGTGGGTTTCAACGGGGGATTTAGGATTTTGGGGCAGAGGGGCCCCTTTTTTTTCCAGATTTTGGGGGGCTTTTGTTCTAAACTTTTGGGGTTCAATTGTTTTTTCCCCCGGGATTTCATCCCAACCAAGGGTTTAAATGAGAGAAAAAACCCCAAAATTTTGGGATTTTTCTAAGAGTTTTTTTGTCGCTGATCGGGGTGAAGGGGCTCTTTTTTTGCCTTTGGCTGATTTTTCTCTTAATAATAGGGTAGCTTTTGCCACTTTTTTGTCTCCTTTTTTTTTTTAAAAAGGGTTTTTTACCCTCGATTTTCTTTCGGAAAGGGGGGCTTCTTCTGCCCGGGGGTTTTACTCTTTTTTTATGGGTATGCACAGTTTTGGGGGCCAGGTAGGGCATCAACAAACCACTAGAGCGAAGCAAGGCTTGAGCGGGCAAATCCCCCCAGGGCTCAAAATTCCCTGACATCGCGGACAAAGGGACCTGTAGGAAATTTTGCATCCTGCGGGGCTTCTCTCGCTCCAAGCCCTTTCTCCGCTCTAGTGGTTTTTTTGATGGGCCCCTACCTGGGGCCCAAATTGGGTGCAACGCCAACAACAGAGCAACACCGGAAAGACAGAAGCCTCCGCTGTCCGAAAAAATCGAGGGTGAAACCCCGAATTACAGAAAACGGAAACTAAAGTGGCAGACTAGCCCTTTTTTAAGAGCAAACTCAGCCAAAAGGGAAAAAAGAGACCCTTTATCCTGTCACGACCCCAAAATCTTAGATAAGTCCCAATGTCTGGTTTTTTCCTCAGTTTGCCATTTGGCTGGGGAAAGCCAGAGAAAACAATTGAACACCGTTTGAACAAAAAACCTCCAAAAAATGAAAAAACTGGGCTCCTCTGTCCCAATCCTATAGACCGCTTGTAACCACCAGGGGAGCCTCTGCTCAGAAAAAATCTCAAACCCATTCAAACAATGCCCCATATGCTCCAATTTGCCCATAGTATACGTCCCTTATTGGGTGCTGCAGAAAAAAAAAAATGAAAAAAAAAAAAAATGACATACTCACCTCCCTTTTGGGGGCCATGCCCGGGGTCCTGAGCGGCGGGACACCGGCGCACTATGGGGGGAGGTGCCGGTGTCCACTCACTCAGGACCCCGGCACCTGAATATTTACCGATCCCCCCGGGCCCCCCTGCCGTGGTCCTCCTTCCGTTCCCGGCAGTGAAAGATAGGCAGAAAGGGGGCGGGGCTCACTAAAGATCATTGCGCCCTCTGCCTGACATAACAGCCAGAGGACGCGAGGGACACAGGGGGGCAGCAGTGGCACGGGGGCAAAGGGAAATACGCTATACTCACCCCTCCGCCGG